>OY744546.1:10617960-10620460 GCA_963556195.1 Sepiola atlantica
TAGTATTTTCTTTGATCTCTCATGGTTGAATAAGAAATAGTATTTTCTTTGATCTCTCATGGTTGAGCAAGAAATAGTATTTTCTTTGATCTCTCATGGTTGAGCAAGAGATAGTATTTTCTTTGATCTCTCATGGTTGAGCAAGAAATAGTATTTTCTTTGATCTGTCATGGTTGAGCAAGAAATAGTATTTTCTTTGATCTCTCATGGTTGAGCAAGAGATAGTATTTTCTCTGATCTCTCATGCTTGAATAAGAAATAGTATTTTCTTTGATCTCTCATAGTTGAGCAAGAAATAGTATTTTCTTTGATCTCTCATGGTTGAGCAAGAAATAGTATTTTCTTTGATCTGTCATGGTTGAGTAAGAAATAGTATTTCCTTTGATCTGTCATGGTTGAGCAAGAAATAGTATTTCCTTTGATCTGTCATGGTTGAGTAAGAAATAGTATTTTCTTTGATCTCTCATGGTTGAGCAAGAAATAGTATTTTCTTTGATCTCTCATGGTTGAGCAAGAGATAGTATTTTCTTTGATCTCTCATGGTTGAATAAGAAATAGTATTTTCTTTGATCTCTAATGGTTGAGCAAGAAATAGTATTTTCTTTGATCTCTCATGGTTGAGCAAGAGATAGTATTTTCTTTGATCTCTCATGGTTGAGCAAGAAATAGTATTTTCTTTGATCTCTCATGGTTGAGCAAGAAATAGTATTTTCTTTGATCTCTCATGCTTGAATAAGAAATAGTATTTTCTTTGATCTCCCATGCTTGAGCAAGAAATAGTATTTTCTTTGATCTCTCATGGTTGAGCAAGAAATAGTATTTTCTTTGATCTCCCATGCTTGAATAAGAAATAGTATTTTCTTTGATCTCTCATGGTTGAGCAAGAAATAGTATTTTCTTTGATCTCCCATGCTTGAATAAGAAATAGTATTTTCTTTGATTTCTCATGCTTGAGTTAGAAATAGTATTTTCTTTGATCTAAAATGCTTGAGTAAGAAATAGTATTTTCTTTGATCTCTCATGGTTGAGCAAGAAATAGTATTAAAATGCTTGAGGTTGAAACTGTATATATTTTGGTCTGTCACGCTTAATATTAAAATAGTATTTTTTAGCCTGTCACATTTAAATTTAAAATAGTATATTCTTTGGTCTGTCACGTTTAAATTTAAAATAGTATATTCTTTGGTCTGTCACGTTTAATTATAAGTTGTATTTTTTAGTCTTTCACGTTTCAATTTAAAGTAATATTTTTTTTGGTCTGTCACGTTCAAATTATAAGTAGTATTTGTCTTGGTCTGTCAAGTTTAAATTTGAAGTAGTAGTTTTAGGTCTGTCACATTTAAATTTGAAGTAGTATTTTGGGGGTCTGTCCAAAGACTTTTTAAAAAATGGTACCTGATGGGCACTGGCTAAACACTCATCATTATAAGGTTAGGATCAAGGGTAAATGGAGTAATCCAGGGAAAGGAGTGAACGCTCTCCCCTACATCTCTATGTAGTAGAAAATTAAAAGGGAGCCTTCGAGTCGCCCTTGATTATGGTTGCTCTATTTATTTAACTGTCATGTTAGCTGATAAAATGATATAATAAAATGTATATATTTTTAAGACAAAAATGACTGTTACATTTTTAAAAAGCCATATTTTCAGCTTGCGGGCTCACCCCGTGTCGGACACAGAACAATTAAGGGTCCCATCCTTGGATTAAGACAACACTTTCTCTGACAAAAACAGAGAAAAAATTCCGACCAAACACTTCACTCACTTTAAACTATTGTTTGATTAAAAACATTGTTCGACGACTAGCAGCCTTCCATGATCTAATAACACAACATGTGGTGGAAAAATGAGTACAATATAAATCTCTAATCAAAACAAATGTCATACCAAAGACTCAACATTATAAGGTGGGGATCTAGGGTAAGTGGAGCAATCCAGGGAAAGTAGTGACCCCCCCCTACATCTCTATGTAGTAGCAAATTAAAAAGGAGCCTTCGAGTTGCTCTTGATTATCGTTGCTTTATTTATTTTACTGTCATTTTGGTCTAATAGTTAGTGTTCACTAATGGGCCGGGAGATCAGGGTTCAATCACTGGGCGAGTCATACTAAAAACTAAAATGATGGTACTTGATGCCTCCTTGCAAAATACTCAGCATTATAAGGTGAAGGTCAAGGGTAAGTGGAGCAATCCAGGGGAAAATGCCGCCCTCCCCTACATCTCGATGTAATAACTTATGTAAGGGGAGCCTTGTGGTTGCCCTCGATTATGGTTGATTCATTTTTATTATCTATTTGAAAGAGTTAGGAGTTGATAGATTAAGTTCAGGGAACTTCTGTCATTACTAACCAGCTGAGAGTTACCACTGTCGATCAAGGAAAAAGTCTATTAATTAAAGATTTAATTTGAGATTAAACACAACGAAGCATTTTAAATTTTTATTTGTTTTCACATTTTTAAACTTATATAGAAAAAGAAATATAAAAATAATTGTCAGCGCTA
>OY744546.1:10625460-10700460 GCA_963556195.1 Sepiola atlantica
ACGGGAAGGTTGCCAACATCCCTAAGTGAAAGTGATACTGTGGAACCGACTGGATTCGAACTTGGAACACCCAGGTCTTCAGTCCGTGTCGATATCCACTTAATCATCCAGATATTATAACTAGAGATTTACAAATAGACAATCTATTAACAATGGAGATTTTGTATCTATCTATCTGACGCCAAACTATACTTCTAGTGTCTTTCAGAAAAGGGGTATGTAGTATCTGTTCCGTTGTCATTATACTAGGCATTATCGCCTCCTTTGTAGTATAAGTTAGTACGTCATATACTTTAAATTATTTATTCTTGTTTGTTTTTATTAAACCCTACACATGTGTCGGACACTTTTCCCACATCCTGTACTAAAAAACTATTTCACCATAAGAAACATATTTTTCATAGTTTTGTTTTAATATACCCGAAAACTTTTACATTGTAGCGTGTATATTCAACAACAGAGAGAGAAAGAGGGGGCAGGGAAAGAGAGAGGGGGGAGGGAAAGAGAGAGGGAGAGGAAGGGAAAGAGAGAGAGAGAGGAAGGGAAAGAGAGAGAGAGAGAGAGAGAGAGAGAGAGGGGGCGAAGGGAACGAGAGAGGGGGAAGGGAAAGAGAGAGGGGGGCGAAGGGAACGAGAGAGGGGGAAGGGAAAGAGAGAGAGGGGGAAGGGAAAGAGAGAGGGAGAGGAAGGGAAAGAGAGAGAGAGAGAGGGCGAAGGGAACGAGAGAGGGGAAAGTGAAAGAGAGAGGGGGAATGGAAAGAGAGAGGGGGGAAGGGGAAGAGAGAGAGAGAGAGGCGAAGGGAACGAGAGAGAGAGAGAGAGAGAGAGAGAGCGAGTGGAAGAGAGAAAGAGAATTCTATCTACAACACGTTTACAAATGTATTTTTACTGGCAAAAATTCCAGTCTGGTTCGTGATAAAAAATTGGTTAAATACGTGTTGCATTCCGATTTGTCGTTGCCTTCATGTGTGGGAGGAAAGCTTAATGTCATGCCCGCATTTTTACTTTTTTGTTAGATAATACTTTTTCGCAACTTTATGATAGGCTTTATCGGCCAGGGTGTCGGTCGGCCGGTCTGTCACGCTTCAGTTTCAAATAGTATTTGGTCGATTCGTCCCTTAGTCTGACGTCCCTTAGTCTGACATCCTTCCGATTGAAATAGCATTTTGTTGGGTCATTCGTTGGTCTGTCACGCTCCAGTTCGAAATAATATTTTGGAGGGACATTGTTCGTTGGTCTGTCACGCTTCAGTTTCAAATAGTATTTGGTCGATTCGTCCCTTAGTCTGACGTCCCTTAGTCTGACATCCTTCCGATTGAAATAGCATTTTGTTGGGTCATTCGTTGATCTGTCACGCTCCAGTTCGAAATAATATTTTGGAGGGACATAGTTAGTAGGTCTGTCATGCTTATGTTTGAAATTGTATTTTATTGATTCGTCTCTTGGTCTGTCAGCCTTCTGTTTTAAACAGCATTTTCATCATTAAACGCGTATGTTTAATGGACGTATCTAAAGAATATTCGTATTTTGTTGTACGTGCAGACTGTCTGTCATGGGGGGGGGGGGAGCCAGGGGCGCTAGGAGGCGCCAGAGAGTAAATACGGGTTAACCCCACCGTCAAAAGATAATTCCAACTTCAAATATGCTACTTTAAAAACTTATCTTTTCAAATAGTTTTCGAACTGAAAGTTATAAATTTTAACTGAGTGCTTATCGAGGTGGGATTGGCTATATAAGAGCACCAAACTTGAGATGCGGACATCGAAACAATATAAATGGCTTTGTCAGTCGGTCAATCTGTTGGTAGGTCGGTCCCTCTGTATTACCTAACGTTGCAATTAATGTTGGATTTAACCATCTGTAGCGATATTGGACTGATGTGTATAAAACCTGTTTAAAGCGGGGCATTTCACGTAAGGTTAGTTTAAGCCAGAAAATTGTAGTTTTCTTTTAGATGTTAAATTAGAGGTTAGAGTTACGTGTGCAGGAAGTTGCGTCATGGAAGGAAGTACGCGGCAGATAAGTGAGATCGGTTCTGCTTCGTAAGTGTTCGGCGTTAAAGTGATTGGACGCCTTTTTCGAAGCTGCAACCACCGCTACCGAGGTTTGAAAGGGGAAAATGCAGCTCATACAGATATACTCGCTGTAAATTTCTGCAGAATCTAAACTAGATCCCAGAGCAAATAATGGGGGTATTTGTTGTTTTTTTTTAAAATTGCTTCCAGTCACAAAAAGAAAAAAGAAAAACATCTCTACAACTCTTAAAACATTCACAACAAGAACTTGTCTATCTACAACCACAGCAAAGAACTTTCTCTCTCTCTCTCTCTCTCTCTCTTTACCAAAAAACGAAACGAAACTTCCATGAACAAAGTTTCTTTCCTAGAACATCTCATCTATGGAACAAAATACCACGAGGCTGCTTCCCAACCGACTACAACATGGTCGTCTTCAAGTCTAAAGTAATCAAGCCCTTTTTAGCCGTGCTCTTCGATAATCAATTCCTCGTAAGTAATCTACTGCCCACCCCACACATTGTTTCCGGTGCTCTCGTGAAGGCGAGCATCGTCCAACTGACGATCTCATTAATCCTCTTCCTTGATAAGCGGTGACACATTAGTAAAAAAGAAAGGTAAGCAAAGAAAATTATTTGTTTTATTAAAAGTTAGAATTACGTGTACAAGAAGTTACGTGTGTGAGGAAGTACGTTACAAGAGCTAAAAAGGGGGAAGATGTAAGTCTATTTAGACGTACTTGTAAATTTCTGTAACATCTAAATCAGATTTCAGAAAAAAGTTATTTCCTGTTCTTTTTAATTGCTGAAATTTATCCCCCCACAAAGAGGAAGAAGAATAAAAAAAAAGAAGAAAAGAAAGAAGAAGAAAAAAGAAGAAAGAAAGAAGAAGAAAAAAAGAAGAAAGAAAGAAGAAAAAAGAAGAAAGAAAGAAGAAAAAAGAAGAAAGAAATAAGAAGAAAAGAAAGAAGAAAAAAAGAAGAAGAAAAGAAAGAAGAAAAAAGAAAAAGAAAGAAATAAGAAGAAAAAAGAAGAAAGAAAGAAGAAGAAAAGAAACAAGAAAAAAAGAAGAAAGAAAGAAGAAGAAAAGAAAGAAGAAAAAAAGAAGAAAGAAAGAAAGAAGAAAAAAAGAAAGAAGAAAAAAAGAAAAGAAAGAAGAAGTAAAGAAAGAAGAAAAGAAGAAAAAAGAAGAAAAGAAAGAAGAAGAAAAAGAAAGAAATAAGAAGAAAAAAAGAAGAAAGATAGAAGAAGAAACAACAGAAGAAGAAAAGAAAGAAGAAGAAAAAACAGAAGAAGAAAATGAAGAAGAAGATAAGATCAACGCATCTACGACTGCTACTGCCACCACTGCTGAGGGACGTCACTATCTAATGAGCCAATTGCCTGCCTACAACGTGTCAACGATAGATTAAGCTGTTTTCTCTCAGTGAAAAAGTTACGGGCTATTTGGAGAGGATCGAAGGACTGTCCCCACTATTCTACACGTGATCTTGAAAGTCAATCAGCTAAGATACTACTGCGTTGGGATTTTACTTACTAAACTTACGACCTTACGACCTTACAAACTCACGAACTTACGACCTTACGAACTTACGAACTTACGAACTTACAAACTTACAAACTTACGACCTTACGACCTTACGAACTTACGACCTTACGAACTTACAAACTTACGACCTTACGAACTTACGACCTTACGAACTTACGAACTTACGAACTTACAAACTTACGACCTTACGAACTTACGAACTTACGACCTTACGAACTTACGAACTTACGAACACACGAGCAAAGAGACCTTAATTAGACGTGAATATCTTTGTTCAAAATGATTTAAAGGCATCTTTCATGTCTGGTCGCGGTGCTTATTCCATACCGACTGACTGAGTTCGCCAACTCAAAATCGTTGTCCCACGTCACTTCCTGCTAAGTTATCGTTCCCAAGCGGGACGATTGCCACTCTGCTGACTGATACATCATGTTTACAGGATCAATCTCTCAATGAAAATAATCCCCTAATGATTACAAGATGACGTACCTACCAATATTAAATAAATGTATAAATATCAAAACTTTGTAAAAATCTGGTAATTTGGTTTATATTTCAAATTACGCGCACTTGGTGCAATTTTACGTACTCAGCTTATATAACGTGACTAGACTACTTGTGCCCCGTTGGGTCACTACCGCTACCTTTATTTATTCCGCTTTGATTTCATTCGAAAATTCATGAACTGTGACGTCATATCTTTTAGGATATTCTTTCGAATAATGAGTCTCTTTTTATTCCGTATAATCTTTATTATTTCTGTATTTTATTTACATGTGTTTACGGTGTGTACGGACACACTATGTATAACAGATGGCAAAATAAAGCAATTAAGAAGCAACGCTGAAAGAAGAGAGTCACAGTTTCTCTAAATGTTCAGAGACATTGAAAACTATTAAAGAGTGCGTGAAGCAACACACGTTGAAAGAGGGCGAGAGAAATACGCAACTAAGTGAGAAATGGGCGATTCGTTCAGTTGATTATAAATTACAACTAATCAGAATAATTAAAATAGATATTTTCAAACATAACTCAATCCCAGAACTAAGTTATTTTAGAATGTATTATGTATCATTAAAGTATATGGAAATGGCGCTAAGAGCAATCTTTGTTGTCTTAACAGAGTACAAAACCGACTTCGCCATCTAGTGAGTGATGTCCTCTTCTCCTCCCTACTACCTCTTTATCACAGAAGAGACGTTGCTAGTCTTTCTCTACTCTATTGTTATTTCCACGGAAGGTGCTCGACTGAGCTCCAATCACTGGTTCATTCTTGTAAAACATTCACAGCAAGAACTCGTCTAGTTACCACAACTGAAAAGAACTTTTTTTTTTATTTCCTTCTTGTTCCAACATCAAACAGAATTTCCATGAAAATAATTTATTTCATAAAACTTCCTATCTGTGGAGCATATTACCACGGGACTGCTTCCTTGCAAGCTGCAAGATGGTCATCTGAAAATGTCAAAAAATATTTGTCAAACACCGTTTTTATAAGTAATCAGTTCTCTTCGTTTTGTTTTGTGTTTCGGTTTAAGGCGAGTAGAAAGTGACTAACTTGGGTTTATTTTCGGCAGCCTCGTAAATCTCGTTTCACTTATTTTGTCTTTTAGTCCTCACATTCCATGAGCGATGTTTCTGACAAAGGAGCAAGAATCGTTTTTTTTGGGGGGGGGGATCGGAATCTATCAATCTAACACTTGGCTGCTTTTTTTGTTTTGTTTTTTACCTTGAAGTAGTTTTTTAGCTCCTTACATCAAGTGGCTTCATACCTTGTCTGGAGCAATTTCCATTAAAACATATATTTGAATTGAATAAGTAAAGTCACCAGAGTTCGAAGTAAAGCACCAACGTCTTCTCTACAATCATATATTTATTTACCTGGAGCAAGAATACAGGAACGTAAACATGTGAGTTGAGTTACTTGGTCGGAAGGCATTAAGGTGATCTAATTCCTATATATATATATATATATATATATATATATATATATATATATATATATATATATATATATATATAAGAGAGTGGAAAGTGGACTTGGGTTTATTTTCGGCAGCCTCGTAACTCTCGCTTCACTTATTTTGTCCTTTAGTCCTCACATTTCATTAGCGATGTTTCTGACAAAGGAGGAAAAATTGCGGTTTTCTGGGTCGGAATCTATCCATCTAATACTTATCGTTGGCTAGTTTTTGACCTTGAAGTAGTATTTTTTTAGCTCCTTCCATCAGGTGGCTTCATGCCTTGTCTGGAGTATTTTCCATAAAAATGGTAACGGGTAGAGTTGTCGGACTAGCTCTAATTATACCGAGGTCACACTTGTTTAGAAAGTTGACCTTTTACTTACTTGTGTCAGCCTCATGACTCTCGCTTCCCTTATTTTGTCCTTTTCTCCTCACATTCAATGAGCGATGTTTCTGACAAAGAAGGAAGAACTGCTGTTTTCTGGTTCGAAATCTATTCATCTAACACTTATTGTTGGCTACTTTTTTTTTTTTACCTTAAAATAGTATTTTTTAAACTCTTTTAAATCAAATGGTTTCATGCCTTGTCTAGAGCCATTTCCATTAAAAAAAATGTATTCATCATTTTTAATTTTTATTATTCGGACTACATTTCTCATCTTAAGTGTTATCATCACAACATTTCGGTCGCTGAAACATCCGGCCTTCTTCAGGTGTATCTCTTCGAAATCGGGAATATTTTTGTCGAACTCGGGAATCTGGACGACATTTAGAACGGAACTCTTTATTTAATCACCGCGGGCGGTAGCATGCTCTTGTTCCGTCAGCCATGACTGGGAAAAGTTTTCAGTTATTCGCAATTCTTCGTATCACCCGCATCGAGGATTGAACCTTCAACCTTCAGATGACTATCACTTAGAACTGAATTAAACTTAGTACTATATTCACTTGCGGATGGTTCTAGTATGAATTTTGGGAGCCTTAAACCTATTCTTGTTTTTTTTCTATGTGTAGTCTTACTACTTATCACTATATACCAGTACTTTTATTACTACACACCAATGTATATATATGCATATTATATATATATATATATATATATATATATATATATATATATATATATATATATATATATATATATAACGATAGATGAAAGAAGAGGGATAAATATGTACGAATGACAAATTTATTTCAACTTCGATTGTTCAATGCAAGGTGTACTCGGTAAAAACATGTTTATTATTCTTTCCTTATATATATATATATATATATATATATATATATATATATATATATATATATATATATATATATATATATATATATATATATATATATATATACACTCATGAACAAAAAAAATGGGCCAGGAAAGAAATTTACAATTTATTGCACAAAAAGCTGCATTACACAAAATGCAATTAAATAATAAACGAAAATGAGTAAAAAATATAAAGAGCAAGATATTTACTTTAATAAAAACTTAGTATGGAATGGAATTGCCCTTAGATCTTTTTAAAAGATCTATTCTTTTTATCATGCTCTCAACCAACTTGGAGCACTGTGAAGAGGAAATGTTATTCCATTCTCTTTGTACTGCTTCCCATAATTTTTCTTTGTTGGAAAAAGTTTTTCTAACTAATGCACGAGATATTATAGCCCAAATATTTTCCATTGGGTTTAAATCTGGGCTTTGGCCAGGCCAAAACATCACATCAATTGAATTATCAGTAAGCCACTTATTTGTGACTTTTGCTGTGTGTGCAGGGGCATTATCATGTTGAAAAATAATGTCATTGTTCATTTCTAACTTCTGAATGCTTGGTAATAGACCTCTTTCTAATATTTGAATGTATTCTTTGGCATTAATTGACGCATCACATCTGATAATTTCCCCAACTCCTGCAGCAGAAAAGGTCCCCCATACCATTATTCCTCCGTTTCCATGTTTTACTGTGGTTTTTATGCAATTCGGTGAAAATCTTTCTCCGGATCTTCGGATGCAACGTTCAGGGGCATCACTGGCAAGGCAAAATCTTGATTCGTCCGACCAGAAAACATTTCTAAACCAATCTGCATCTTTCGTACCATAACATGATGCAAATGTCTTTCTGTCGCTGATGTTCTTCTTAGTTAACAAAGTTTTTTTTGCACATCTTTTTGATGAAAATCCCATTTCCTTCATCCTTCTGGATATTGTCACTCTAGAAAGAGAATTTCCTTTTGCTGTTTCGAATTGTTTGCTATGGTCAACATAAGTTTTTTTGCGATCCTTCAAAACGGTCATTTTAAGCCTGTGATCGTCCTTCATTGTGGATGCTCTGGGGCGACCAGAACCAACTTTCCTGCTCACTGTGCCTTCAATTTCGAACCTTTGCCCAATTCTCTTCACAGCTGAAAGAGATGTTGCCACCTTTTCTTCTTTCAAAATGTCGAAAATCTGCTTGTAAGTCAAATTTGCCTGTCGTAATCCTGCAATTCGGTTTTTAATTTTTTCGTCAAGATGTCGTCTTACTTTTCTTGGACTCATCTTTAATACTAATAATCTGAAAAATACTAAATAACAGCTAATTATTAGCAAACAAGCGATAAAAATTAAAAAAAAATGTTTTTTTCCAATTTCAATCATGGCCCATTTTTTTTGTTCCAATTTTAATCATGGCCCATTTTTTTTGTTCACGAGTGTATATAAAGTAAGGAAGTTAACAGCTTTGAAGCACGGATTAGAATGTATTAAA
The DNA here is from genome assembly GCA_963556195.1 of Sepiola atlantica. Classification (NCBI taxonomy): domain Eukaryota; kingdom Metazoa; phylum Mollusca; class Cephalopoda; order Sepiida; family Sepiolidae; genus Sepiola; species Sepiola atlantica. Next base: position 10,633,728 of record OY744546.1, read on the forward strand.
TATTTTTGAAAATCAACAATCGTGCAATATTTTTATAAATGAAAAATTCATTTATTTAATTTTTTATCGCGAATTTTCGTTGTAAAATACAACCTTGTCCAGCGAGACTGTCCTATAGTTTTTTTCCTTTTCTTCCCCGCTTGACAAGGTTGTACAACGAAAATTCGCGATGAAAAATTAAATAAATGAATTTTTCATTTATAAAAATATTGCACGATTGTTGATTTTCAAAAAAAAAAAAAAAAATATATATATATATATATATATATATATATATATATATATATATTGTAAGTTCATCTATTATTTATAATTAATGGTTCGAAGAGATACACCTGAAGAAGGTCGGAGGTTACAACGGTCGAAACGTTGTGATGATAACACTCAAGATGAGACATGTAGTCCGAATAGTCAAAATTATGCAAATTATCAATCCTGATTTCAAAAATTCAGAAATATCATTTTCAATCCTCTCGTAATATTCTTCATCATAAAACTGACAATCTTTATCCATCTCATTAACTCTTATCCTCGAGTGGCTTTCGTTGATTCAACAGTAAATAAGTATTTTAGGAAACAAACGTTCATTCACTTAGTTTTAGTATCTTGATGAAAAATGAAATCTAATTAATGTGAAAACTGTGAAAATATCAACTTTGACCCCTAGAACGACAGAAAAGTGAAAGATGTAGAATACCAGCAACTTAATTTGAACCCGGATCAAAAGGTCCTAGACAAAAAAAACAAAACAAAACAAAAAACAATGGTTCAACTGTTAGAAGCAGACGTTCGCTACGAATGTGGCAAATTGAACCATAGCCTTTTGATTTCTCTTTGACAAACACTTGGAGCCTTATGAAAATGAAAAGCTAATAAATCGTACACAAAAGATTCGTTATATCGGCATGGCGCACGACACACGCTGTCATTGTTTGGGTTTATGGCGAATGACATTTGAATTGACCGGTGGTCAATTTGTTTGGTTTGGGATCAAAAGTCACGAACAATCACGTAACGGCTGATGATTTAGGCATCACAAGGCAGATTTTGGAGATGCAAAATCCAGCAGAAACGATAAAAAAATACTCAAGAATCTAAGTCACACTTTGAGTCACACAGTCGGTCACAGTTTGAAAATATATTTCATGCTTAAGCGTGACAGACCGACACACAAAGAAATACACACGTAAATCTAAGATATCGACGAAAATCTCAGTTTATACTTACTAGAATTCTAGTATCTATTAAATATTGAATTGTTTTTAACGCCAATGCGTAGTTAAAGCAAAATAAAATGTCTTGGACAATTAGAAGAATTTCCAACGCCACTGATAATATATTTCTGAATTTCCAAAACAAGAACATGCTACTTCCCCCCCCCCCGTAGATTATTTTTTATTTTATTTTTTTAATTTTTTGTTTGCATTAGTTTTAAATTTCTGCATGTCAGTAACGCCAGGAAAGCAGGAAGCAGAGAGTGAGTTTCAGAAGGGTTCCGTTCGAAATTCCGTCAAGATATATTCCCGAGTTCGAAGAAATACACATGAAGAAGGCCGGAGGTTACAGCTGCCGAAACGTTGTGATGATGATAACACTCAAGATGAGAAATGTAGTCCGAATAACCAAAATAATGCAAGCTATTGATAATGTTTACCCATTTATTATTTTGAATTTTATTATCGCTTATGTTTGAATTTATGTTTTGAAACATGACGTAAATCATCAATCTATGACGTCACGTCAAAACTATAATTATTTTGTTTTAAGCTCTATTAATAAGAAAGTCTAAATAGCTAATCTGGTACAACTTCAACGACTACAGATCTCAAGGTTTCGGTTTCGATTTCCGGTCATGGTATTCGCTTTATTTGTTGGGAATTGATTATTATCTATATATTAATACGCTAAGGTGTACGTATGTGTGTCACGCTACTGTCGTTTCAGCGTGAAAGGCGGGGGACATTGTGGAAGTAGGAGGAGACGACGTTGGGAGAGGAGAGCGAGTCATTATTTATTTAGTAAACTAAACAGTTGTTTTTTTTAATATTTAAAATTTCTTCTTCTTCTTTATTATTATTATTATTATTATTTACTCACGAGGAGTTATCACACTGGTCATCGTCAATGATCGCCCACTGTCAACAACCTGTGGTATTCCCTGGAGTCTGAGTGACAACAAGTCTCCTCAGATTTCCAGTATGCTCCACCTCCTTTCGTTCATCACCGCCGATGACCTTGCGGTATTGCAACAGCCACCTACCACCGATTTCCTGCTGATAAGGGCAATTGGTCCCCTCTGGGGCCCGAGTGGCAACAAGCCTCCCCAAGGTCCCAGAGCTGTCCGCGCTCTTCCAGTGGAGGTCTGGTTTGCGCTTTCCCTCCTCAACCCTCTGTCCATAATTTTCGTGGTGTCAGCCTAGGCTTGCGCCTCTCTCGTGCGGTTGTATTTTCTCCGGTTCTGTTTTCTTGTGCTTCCATATGTTTGTTCTCCATTCGTTGCTTATGTGGGTTGGTTTCCGCATTCGAGGACATTTCTCAGGATTGTAGCTGTTTTGATCATTACTGTCTTTTGTATGGTCTCAGTTATCCCTTTGATTCCTATTTCTCCTAGTCTTTTCTCCATGTTTTTGGGGACTGTTCCTAGTGCTCCTATGATTATTGGTGTTATACTGACTTTTTTCATGTTCCATATTCCTTTCAGTTCTCTGGCAAGTTCAGTATATTTGCTTCTTTTTTCCGTCTCTTTGATCTTCACTCTGTGGTCTGCTGGAACGGCAAATTCTACGATTTTGCAGGATTTTTCTTTCTTGTTGATTATTATCATATCCGGTTTCCTTGCTGTTATGGGTTTGTCTGTTTGTACATTCATATCCCATATGATTTTGTGTTTTTCGTTTTCTAGCACAGTTTCTGGTTTGTGTTTGTACCGTTTTTTTGCATATTCGATATTCAGTTGTTTGCACATTTCCCGGTGTACTTCTTTCCCCACGCTGTCATGTCTGTTCTTGTATTCCTTTTGGGCTAGCTTGCTGCATTCACTTATTATATGATTTACCGTTTCGTCTCTTTGTCCACACAATCGGCATTTACTGTTTTCCTGGGTTTTGTCTATCTTTGCTTTAATAAAGTTTGTCCTGATCGCATTGTTCTGTGCGGCCGTCAGCAGAGATTCCGTTTCTCTGTTCAAGTGTCCTTTTCTTAGCCATGCCCAGCTGTTTTCATTGGCTTCATCGCTTGTGAGTCTTATAAAGCGTCCATGTAGTTGTTTTTCTTCCCACTTCTCCTTTCTTGTCTTTTTATTTCTGGTTTCAGTGTTTCCGGAGTTGTTTGTTGGGCTGGTGTCTCTTACTGGTGGTGATCAGTCTTTCCGTGTTCTGGGTTACATATTTCTCCAGCTCTTTTTTTGGTGTCTTCCACACAATCCTCTATACTTACCAGTCCTCTACCTCCTTCATTTCTTTTCATGTAGAGTCTGTCTGTATCGTCTTTTGGGTGCAATGCATTGTGCATAGTCATTAGTTTTCTAGTCCTCCGATCAAGGTGCCTGAGTTCTTCTTTGGTCCAGCCTATGAATGGTCCAGAGTATCTTATTAGTGATACAGCCCATGTGTTTATCCCTTTTACTAGGTTTCTGCTATATAGTTTAGTTTCTAAGAGTTTCCTTGTTCTTCGTAGATATTCTTTTCCAATCTTCTCTTTCATTTCTGTATATTTGATTGTGTCTGCTTCCAGAACTCCCAGGTATTTATAACTATCTTGTTCTCCTAGCGCCCTCATCTCCTCTTGGTTGGGGAGTTCTATACCTTCTGTCGTCTCCAGTTTTCCTCTCTTAATCTCTAGCAGTGCACATTTGTTTATTCCAAACTCCATTTGGATATCCTGGCTGAATATCCTGGTTGTATTTATCAGCTTTTCCAGTTGTTTTTTGTTTTTTGCAAACAGTTTAAGGTCATCCATGTACATCAGGTGGTTTATTATTTGTTCTGTATCCGTAAACCTGTATCCGGCATCACACTTTCTGAGTATGTAGTTGAGTGGCATCATGGCTATTATAAACAATAGTGGTGATAGAGAGTCTCCTTGAAAAATGCCTCTCTGTATTTTTATCTCAGACAGGTGTTGTCCTCCGGCTGTCAGTTTTTGTCTCCATGTTTCCATTGCTTTCTGGATGAGATTAATAATCCTGTCTGGTATTTTGTATATTTTTAATCATTCAATTATCCATGTTTGGGGGATTCTGTCGTAGGCTTTCTTATAGTCAATCCATGCCATGGTTATGTTCTTTTGTCTGCTTTTCACCTCCTTCAGGATCTTTTGATCAATGTATAGTAGATCATGTGCCCCTCTTTGTCCTTTCCGGCATCCTTTTTGTTCCTCGGGGAGCAGTCCACGTTTGTCCAGGGATTGGTAGATTTGTTCTCTCAGTTGTACTGTGAGAATTTTCCACATTATTGGTAGACATGTTATCGGTCTGTAGTTGCTGAGGGTCGTTCCTTTTTGGGGGTATTTTTGTATTAATGTTGTTCTTCCTTCCGTCATCCATTCTGGTACGTCTGTTTTGCGGATACATCCACTCAGTTTCTGCGCTAGTCTTTCATGCAGGGTCGTGAATTTTTAAAACCAGTATTCCATCGTGGCCTGGTGCTCTCCAGTTTGCTATTTTTCTTAGGGTTTTCTTGATCGTTTCTTTGTTAATTTCTGTTTCGGTTCCTTCTTCGATTTCCTGCAGTTCATCTTTCATGTTTTTCAACCATTGGGCATTCTTGTTGTGCTTTTTTGGTTCTTCCCATATCTTGCTCCAGAATTGTTTTGTTTCTGTTGGGTTCGGTTGCTCTGTTGTTGGTTTTTTCTCCATTTACGTTTTTGTAAAACTGGCTTTCATTGTTTTCAAAGGTCCTGTTCTGTTTGCTCTGTTCTGATTTGTACCTGTATCGTCTCAGTCTTCCTTCTATTGCTGCTATCTTTTGTTTTATTTTTTCATGTTTCTCATTTTGTTTTTCCTTGCGTTTCTGATTTTTGCTTCTTAATCGTTTCATGTCCTCCTTCCTTCTGTTCACGGGTTTAGCTTCTTTCCGAAGTTTGGTGATCTGGGTTTCCAGTCTGATTTCCCATCCAGGTTTTGTCGGTCCACTCTTTTGTCCATTCTCTTCGTTTCTTAGTTTCATACTTACCGATGTTGCCCCTGCATATATCAGGTTGTTTAGGTCTGTAATAGTTTCTGTTGGGATGTGTGTGAGGAGTCTGTTTACTCTTTCTGTTTCTGCTTTTAACTTCTTCGCTACTTCATTCCTGAGAGATGGGAGTTTTGTTTTGTTTTCTAACATGTATCGTCTAATGTTCTCCACTTCACTTGCTTCTTTTTCGTTGAGTTCTATCTCAGCAGGTTCTGTGGTTCCGCAGTCTTCAATCTCTTCAGTTTCAGTGTGTATGTTTTGCCCGTCCTCTTCCTGTGGTTTCTCCTTCGGTGGTGTTTCTTGCTCCGTCTCGCCATTAACCTTCTGTCTGATTTCCGTCAGTTCCATCTCCGAGAACCATCCTCGCTTGAGGATCTGTCTTGCTTGATCTTCTATCCTTTGTTCCGTTGTATGGTAGTCACTAGCAATGTCCCAGAGATGTTTCATTCGTTTTCGGTAGCCTCTTTCTGTAGGGTAACGGCTTTTATAATAGCACTCCATCACCAGTCTGTTCTCTTTCGTGGTCCATTTCTTTCTGTATCTTTTCAGTTTACTGTTTTCGCTCTGGTTTTCCTGTCTTTGGTCTGTGTCCTTGTCATACCTGGAATCAGAGAGGTTACTTACCTGGTTCTCGTCCGTTGTCTTGTTTCTGAAATGAGAAGGGCCAACATTCGCAGGATGCGGACCGGGTCGCCCATGTTGGCTAACGAGGGAACACCTGCCCATCATGACACTCAGGTCTTTCTCCTGAGTCGCACGGCTTGTATTGATATTATTGTGCATTATTCATATTTTTGGTGTGTGTGGCCACACCAGGCCCAGGCTTATTCTGCCTGTGGTCCTGTCACAGGGATAGTGATTGTCTCATTCATTTTAATGAGTGATATTGTGCACTATCACAAAAAAAATTATATACACGTGCATATACATATGTATACACACATATATACACATATATGTATATATTACTTAACTACATAGTATAAGTTTTATAGGCTAATTTTTGACAGCCAGGGATAGACAATAGATTCCCCTCCCGTTTTTATCTGATAAATTTACACCGGATTACAAAACATATAAGCCTTTATATTTTGGATTATACTTTAACATTTTCTAAAAAGTTCCATAAGTAACAATGATTTTTTTTTGTCAGATTTTTTGGGCATATAAAACAATAATATCTGACCGGTTTTAAATATTAAAAGCAATGAGTTACCTTTTACCTTTTTTTTTCTTTTCCTTGGGTTTTTACAGGAGAAAAAAAAGGTAGTAACCATCTCATATTTCTTCCTTCTAATGGGGGCTTCAGGAACCCGGACGAGGGGGGGGGGGGTGTTCAACACGTGTGAATACGAATATTCTAGTCTTTTTATCGTATCTGAGAATCATTTTAAGTTCCATAAATAACAATGATTTTTTTTTTTGTCAGATTTTTTGGGCATATAAAACAATATCTGACCGGTTTTAAATATTAAAAGCAATGAGTTACCTCTTACGTTTTTCTTCTTTTCCTTGGGTTTTAACAGGAGAAAAAAAAAGGTAGTAACCATCTCGTATTTCTTCCTTATTATTATTATTATTATTATTATTATTATTATTATTATTATTATTATTATTATTATTATTATTATTATTATTATTATTATTATTTTAATACGATAGAGTGTGTGTTATTTATTTTGTGTGTCACGATCTGACACTCCTATTTAAGAAGATTTAGTATTTACTTTTGTCCCTGGGGGTAGGGAAAGGGGAGGGAGCGAGTTAGAGGGGAGTCGCGACTGATGGTGACTGCTGAAGAGACAGCTTTTGGCCCGGCAACCGAGTAATATAAATAAATATATATACTTCCATCCCGTCACGAAAGATTTTGGTGATTAAAATATGTGCACATTTCTAGCCACCTGATAATATTATTAACAGTAAATTATACATGTTGCTGTAGAAAACACTGTGGAATTTCCACAGGGTCCCGCTAGTAAATATATAATATACATATAAATTTATTATTTACTATTAATGTAATATTCTCCATTTCTAAAAGTAGTTAAAATCTCTGATATTTCGAAAATGAGACAAATTTGTTATGTTTAAACAGATTGTGACGGACAAACAGACATCTCTATTTATATAAGAAGCATAACAGGGTGGCGAAAATACTATTAAGAAGATGTAAGCGTGACAGACCAATGAAAATTCTATTTCATACGACAGACTGACGAAAATGCTATTGAATATTTAGGCGTTAGACCGATAAAATGATATTTCATTCGTTACAGTCCAACGAAAATGCTATTTAGAAATTCTATTGATATATTGATGAAAATCTTGTTTCATGCGTAAGCGTGACAGACCAACGAAAATGCTATTTAGAAAATTATATTTACATACTTAAGCGTGTCAGATTGATGAAAATGTTATTCATACTGAGACGTGACACACCGACGAAAATGAAATTGATCACTTAAGCTTGACAGACCAACGAAAATGCTATTTCATACTTACATGTGACAGATCAACAACAATGCTATTTCATAGTAAAGTGTGACAGACCAATGAAAATGCTATTTCATACTTACATGTGACAGATCAACAACAATGCTATTTTATAGTAAAGTGTGACAGACCAACGAAAATGCTATTTCATACTTAGATTGATGAACATTCTATTCTTAAATATTGGTGAAAATTCGCCTGATATTACAACTATTAAGTAAATAAGTTTTGTGCAGGTAGACCGGCTATTGAGTATTAAACAGAATATTATCATGACAAGAGGTTAGAGGTCACTAATATGTTATGCAGGTTACGCTTCAGGATATAAGCATAGTTTTCTTTCTGTTTTTCTCTCACTCGTCTTCTCTCTTTCTCTCTCAGACGTCCCCTCTCTCTCTCTTTTTATTTTTATCTCTTTATCTCTATCCTTTTTACTTTTTTAATGTTTTTAATCCTTTCTTTTCAAAACTTTAATTTTTCTTTCTTCTGTCTTTATATATATATATACATATATATATATATATATATATATATATATATATATATATATATATATACTCTTTAAACGCTGTATGTATAAATAATTATATATATATATATATATATATATAATTATTTATACATACAGCGTTTAAAGAGTATTGCTCTCATCAGTGTAGGAAAGTAACAATTTCAGACGGTCGGGAGGCGCGAACCTGGTCCACAGAGTTAGCCTAGAATCTGCAAGCAGTCGCCATATCCACTCGGCCACAAGAAACTGCCACGGGATTCAGGGAAATTAAGATCTATATGTACCTAGAAGCGGACACAGATAAAAGACTAGTCGAGAGTGTTCGACGAACGTATTCGGAACTTTGCATATCGTATATATATATATATATATATATATATATATATATATATATATATATATATATAATATTTATTCATACAAACATTTTTGGTTACATATGTGCATACATGTTTCAGTTGATTCTTCTTTAGAAAAAGGTCTGAGGAAGTTGGATCTCACAGCGAGCGCAACTGAAGCATGTATGCACATGCGTAGCCAAAAATGTTTCTATAAATAAAAAATGTTACTAAAAACAGCTATATATATATATATATATATATATATATATATATATATATATATACATAAAGTTAAAAATAGATCTACACGTAGCTAGAAAGCATATTCTGACAACTTTCGTAGAATCTCTAGTCAGTCTTTCTTTATATGCCGCCCTACGCATCAATAGAACTTAAATTCCCTTCTTGAATGTTGTAATGTCCCGTAGTCTAAGGTTACAGCGCTTGCTTACGGGGTCTAGGTCAACTATATATATATATATATATATATATATATATATATATATATATATATATATATATATAAAATAAAATATAGTAACACGAAATTACATAATCATCGATGCAATAATTTATTTCAACCTTGTGGTATTGTCAAGCATCCAAGTGAGATGATTACATTTTTGAAAATGAGAAAAGAGAAATTTACACTCAACAATTCAAATATATATATATATATATATATATATATATATATATATATATATATATATATATATATATATATATATATATATATATATTTGAAATATGTGTATCGAAGCAGCATTTTTTCTTTAAGACACGTATTATTAAAAATAACCGACAATTTTTGTCTGGCTATTTTAGTGTTGATCCCTTCAATTTTCCGGATTAAAATCTTAATCTCGGAAGGAAATTGGCTGATGAAACTGCCATAGTGTACATATTGGTCCACAGTACTTTCTGACCCGTCTGGGTCCATCGTCAGTGGAATAATGACAAACAGGTAAAGACCTGGAGTGAGATTTATAATTAATTATGGCGGGAAAATTTAACTATGTTTATTAGGTATTATAAGCATTTAAGTATATTAGTGCTAGTGTTAAAATTAATCTTGTTAATAGCAGGTTTTTTAGTTTTAATGAGTAGAGCTCTAGTATGTGGAGTTTTGGGTATTAGTATTATGTTCTAGGATTTTAGTATTGTCTACGAGAAGTTTTCGGATTTGCGAGCGGGGACAGGAATGTTCATTAGTAAGGTGTCTAGCTATAGCACTATTATCGGATAGATGCATGGTCAACCTCCTGGACAGAGTCGTGGTGGTCGAGCCAATATATACGTGTTCTTGTTTGTTGTCGGAGACACAGTCTCCCAAAGGACATTTAAACTCGTATACAAGGCCCGTCCTATCCAAGACTCTAATCGAGGGATTAACAAGATTAATTTTAACACTAGCACTAATATACTTAAATGCTTATAATACCTAATAAACATAGTTAAATTTTCCCGCCATAATTAATTATAAATCTCACTCCAGGTCTTTACCTGTTTGTCATTATTCCACTGACGATGGACCCAGACGGGTCAGAAAGTACTGTGGACCAATATGTACACTATGGCAGTTTCATCAGCCAATTTCCTTCCGAGATTAAGATTTTAATCCGGAAAATTGAAGGGATCAACACTAAAATAGCCAGACAAAAATTGTCGGTTATTTTTAATATATATATATATATATATATATATATATATATATATATATATATATATATAGAGAGAGAGAGAGAGAGAGAGAGAGAGAGAGAGAGAGAGAGAGACAGTACATATCTAATACATATTTAAAGAGAAGGGGAAATTTGAAGCATATTTAATCTATAATTTTAGAGGGGGGATTACATGATTCATGACGGAAGGCAATATAGAGAGGGAAGAAAAAGCCATATATAGAGAGAGAAATTGGGAAATTGTAAAGGGGCAGGGAGGGTATTCAATGTCTCTCAAGAAACCAGGAAATTTTGTTTATTACACTGAGCTCTCATACCCGGATTTCATGCTGGAATTTATTTCATTATATATATATATATATATATATATATATATATATATATATATATATATATATATATATATATATATATATATATATATATATAGCATAATATAAAATGAAATAATAAAATAAGGAGCGTATCAAATTTTATTAGAATTCAAAGTTCAAGCAAAGTATCCTTAAGTCCTTAACTCATGAGTTTTCAAAGATAATTCTTCTCTTCAGAGGACCATTACCGCAGTGACGTTACTGCATTCATTTATCATTGTATATATTAACATAAACATTGGATGCATTTTTCACTGCATCGATTGCCGACGCTTTTCCCGACTCGATAACTTTTCCGGTTTTTCAGTTCTTTCAATTGTTTCCCCTTTGGACTGTCACTCAATACCTGGACCAATCTTCAATCAACCTCTTGGATATCTTTCCTGAATATGTTTTAATTTGTATGACTTGGATGGATTTTATAACTTTAACAAATAAGTATGTTTTTGGCTTGATATATTTGATGTGTTATGTACTCTTATGTATTTTTGTATATATTTTTATATATTTTCAAAGTGTAATTTTATCAACTGCAGTCACGTCACTGCGGTAAATAAAATTTGATTCGCACCTTATTTTATTATTTCATTTTATATTATGCTATTAATGCTCCATCCAGTATATTGAGCTTCAGTCTTTATCCGGATGTTTCACTAATTAAAAGATATTAGTTGCCTCTTATATCTTTGTTGGATTTACTTCATATATATATATATATATATATATATATATATATATATATATATATATATATATATATATGCAAACATTATTAAATAACACGGAGTGGTTTTGTTTGATGCGACTTTTTAAAATATTTTTTCAATTTACCGAATTATCCATCTAATGTTTCGGTCAAATTGATGTAAATATGATCCATGGGTTTCTTGTTCCATTCTTTTTTCTTTTTTGCAAGTCTTTCGATTTGAATCGTCAAATCATCTTCAGACGGTATTAGTTTTAGTGTCTTTACAAATTATGTCTTTACTGTTGTGCTCATTTTTTAATTATAACGGCAAGTAGTTTATAACCTTAAAAATTTATTTCATTATATATATATATATAACTTTTAGGCTGGTTTATCGGTTCATTATCTCACTCGTCCTCACGCGTAAGCGAGTATACAGGTGAACTTGTTCCCATGCAGAATGCTCCATTTTCCCTCCATGAAAAACCGACCCCGTGTCTAAATTAGCACTCGTATCGAGACAAGCAAAATGTGACGAAGTAAATATCCCTACGTTTCTCCTTCGCGACTTGTCTATTTCCTTTTACAACGGAAGAAAGATGTTTTTCATCATTCAATTCCCCCCCACCACCACCACCACCACCACCATTTTCGTCCGTCTGATACACTGTTGACTTTAAGAAGCGCCACACAAATGTAACATATTTCGTAGCCGGTTGACATAATCGTTCAACTTCCGGCGAACCGATAAGGCCACTTCCGGTAAAACCACAAGATACGATGTTCATTAATTTGTGTGAAACGCATTCCTCATTTCTCACCTTTTTGTTCTTCTCTCTTTTTTATGTATTTTCTCTCTTTTTTTTCTCTTTTCTTTGTTTTCGTTTTCGCCTTTCAATTACTTTTTGCGTTCTCTATTCCTTTCTATATCCTTTTTGACTTTTTTTGTTCCGTTCAGCCATTTTTGGCTAAGATCAAAGTGTAGTATCTGTTCCGACGGATACTGCACCCCATAGACTGGTATTGTCTTGGCTTTCGGGGCTTGATTTACGCCGGTCTATGGGTCTGTCCTGTGCAGTTCTAGGAAGTCCACCCTCCCAGGTTTCGCCTCCCCTCTTTGGGGAGGAGTAAGTTTATTGCTTACTACCTGAGGCGCCCCTACCTGGGAATACCGACGGGGCTGCCCAGGCAATTTTTAAACCCCACTTTCCCGACCCGACCTTGGGTCACATCTTACTTGTGGGAGTAAGATAAAAACTGGCATTGTGCCTAACTCCTGGAGAGGAGTAAATCAATACTCAAAGACGGTCGTATTAATGAAAAAAAAACTTTTATTTTTTTATCAGCAAGGCCATTTCTTCTTCTTCTTCTTCTTCTTCTTCTTCTTCTTCTTCTTCTTCTTCTTCTTCTTCTACATTAGTTAATTCAGTAACTTTAACTTTTCCTATATACATATTTAAAAAGTTTAAATTACTGAATATATATATGTGTGTGTGTGTGTGTGTGTGTGTGTGTGTGTGTGCGTGTAAGGGATATATATCTATATGCTATAGTTTTTATTCCATCTATCCTTACTATATTAACATCAAAACACGTAAGGATTATTTTATTCTAATGATATAAGCCTATTTATCTTCCTCCCACAAGGTAAGATGTGACACAAGGTCGGGAAAGTGGGAAAGAACCAGCGCTCGAAAATTTGAGCACTCTAGGTTTTTTTTAAATTGTCTGGGCAGCCCCGTCGGCATTCCCCGATAGGGGCGCCTCAGGCAGTAAGCAATAAACTTACTCCTCCCCAAAGAGGGGAGGCAAAGCCTGGGAGGGTGCACCTCCTACAACTGCATAGGACGGACAACCAATAGACCGGCGTAAATCCAGACCCGAAGGCCCGGACAATACCGGTTTATTAGGCGGGGTAAAAAACCCTAATGATATAAGAATATATTGAAATACCCTATATATAGGCATATCCAACTCACTCTTTGTTTATAAAGATGGCGACTATATTTTTCCAGACAATTTTCATTTAGGCGTTTCATGCGTACAATCAAACTTACCATGGTTTTAATGTTACCTAAATAAATAAATGCACAAGTTTTTTCCACCTATTCTAACCATATTGACATTAAAACGGTTTATGCTTATTTAATTCTCTGTGATATATTTTCATTCGTCATGATACATTCCCTCCCAGACATTATCTCCTCTTCGGAGGTAAGGCTGTACAGTGTACATTCGTTCCTCACGATATCATTTCCTTAGGATTAGCAGTTTTGGGTGTTAAGGGAGTTAGTGTACTATCTATTCTGTTGTCATGATATCATCCTCCCAGGTATTAACTCATCCTTTGGAGGGGGGAGGGTCAGTGTATGTAGTTCGTTCATCATGATATCATCCTCCCAGCTTCTCATTTTCATATTTATTTATTTTTAAGTTTCTAATGAATTAAAAAAAAAATTTCAAAGATAAACTCTTTTCATCAGAGGATAGGGAACAACTTCTGATGAAAAGAGTTTATCTTTGAAAATCCATGGATTAAGGATATGAGGCTCCTTGCTCTGAACTTCGGATGTTCGAATAAATATTGTATCTTTACAATTTTGTATTCTAATCATTCATCTCTAAAATTGATCGCTCTATTCAATATATTGAGCTTTATATTATTACAATAGATTATTATTAAACGATAATTCAATTATCTTTAATTTAATTCAATATTTAAATATTATATATATATTTATACACACACACACGCACACACACACACACACACACACATATATATATATAGTCTTGGAAGTTTCTCAACCATTGAAACTATATTTAAAAAAAAACCCAAAAACACCTTACGTCCGAAGTCGTTCAGTGGAAAATCACTCATGTAAGTCAATTTAACTTTTACAGTTATTATATTAGTTTGCTTCTAACATTATTTAAGGAATCATCAGTTGTTTACCATGAAAAACTATTTCGAGAATTTAATATTTATATATATAGGAGGGGTACTGGATAGGTAAAACAAATTCGAGCGACGAACGAATCTCCCACGACCTCGTCGATGTATTCCGATGAGAGGCGCACATCGACAATCACTTATCATGAAAGCCAATATCCACCCGGCAAAATATTTACCCGTTAAGATATCACCCCGTTTAAATATTTGAACAAATGATTCTGAATAGCAACATAAACGATTGTCTGTCGTTCGTAAATCAAATACCTCTTTAAAACGGTTGTTAACAAGGTAATTATTACATACCTACCTCGTGTCTATTACTCTCCATCCTTCTCTCCTATATATATATATATATATATATATATATATATATATATATATATATATATATATATATATATATATATATATTGGTACAGAAAATACATTACAACATCAGTACCATTGGTTTCAAGCTCCCACACACATATACATACATATATATATATATAAGAGGTTTATGAAGTTTGCTTGAAGCATTGTTTATGGGTATATAGAAATGTGATATTTAGAAAGCAATACAATGCAGAGGTGTGACGGATAGACACAAGTTGGAGCAAATAAGACATATAATGGTGGAACAAATGAATTAGTTTCAACCTTAATACAATGTGTACATACACATATATATATATTTATTATTATTTTGTTGTTGTTGTTGTTTTCCCTTTCAAAACACATATATATATATATATCTGTCTATCTACACAATGTTACAATGTTATGTAATACCTGTATCAAGATGGTCTGGTGGAAATTCCGTATGATATAATTTTTTTTTTTTTAATTTTCGGGAACTTTTCCCTTCTTCAGAACCGTGTTCAACTCAAGTTCAAGCGGGCATATGAAGGTGCTGTAAGATTTAGTCTCGCAGAAAATACCGGTTAAATTTAAATACCAAACCAGATTTTAAAAAAAAACCTTTTTTTTTTATATAATTATTATTAATTTATTTTATTATTTTATTTTTTTTATTAATATTTTATTTATCTACTTTTTATCTAATTTATTTATTCATCTATTTACTTTATTAAACTTTTTTTGTTTGTTTGTTTTTACTTTTTAGAATATTTCCTTTTTTTTGTCGTTAAATTTTAAATTCTAATCTAAATCATTTTTTTTTATAACCAAGTCTATTCGTTTAAATTAATATGTCGGTTAAGACTGTCATTAAACATTGCATTCTCTGTTCGTTTTAAATTATTGTGTATATTAATATTTAGTTTATTTATTTATTTTATTCTATTTTTAAATATGTATATTTCATTAATTAATTCAATATTACCTTTCGTGTAACGCTAAGACAACAATGAAAGGGAGGTAATATATATATATATATATATATATATATATATATATATATATATATATATATATATTAGTATTTTATGTATCCACATAACATTTTATAAGGAGATATAATTTTTTATGCATCAATTTTCACTATTTACTTCAACAGTGCTCGACACGTAAGTAGAGCTAGGTAGTAAGCTATGAAAATATATTCATGGCAATTAAGCTACACAGAGGCTTCCGAGTCCACATTATTCTCATTCCATGCCACCGACTCCCTTCAACCCGGACCTCGGTCCTGTGCTCCCAGTAGTGGCTACTACTTTCTTCTCATTAACCCATCATGTCAACCCAATATTTTCATGTACTTGTATGATATTTTTCTTAAAATTATCATCCTGAGGAAGTCTTACAAATAAAGACGAAACGTTGATGAATACATAAAAAACATCCTTTTTGGTTTTTCCTTTTTCATTTCCCATTACGTCGGATTACCTTCATCCTTCCTTTCTCATATATATATATATATATATATATATATATATATATATATATATATATATATATATATATATATATAACGTGAGTAACGTGGGCGCGTTATTTTTTGGAAACTTTATCATTCAGACTTCGTGCCCCCCCCTAAACCGCCCCCTCCCCAAAGGAAAAATTAAAATTAAAAACTAATACTTCTTCTTACGTGTGAATCAGATGATTCTGGTGTTGGCATTAATTTCCCAGATGTTTTTCTAGTTAGAAATCTTTCTGGAAAGACATCGGGTACTTACGGGAAGGACCACGAGAAGGTTGCCAACATCCCTAAGTGAAAGTGGTAATGTGGAACCAACTGGATTCGAACTTGGAACACACAGGTCTTCAGTCCATGTCGATATCCACTTAACCACCGTCACCTCCCAGACGGAATATTGATACACATCAAGTGAATGCATGCTCTATCAACCCTCTTCAGTGAAAGGTGATTTCTAATTTGTATGGGTTTTACTCCTTGTCTTACTAACAGCTGACCATGAAGAGGAAAAAAACAATAATATGGCAGTGGTAAACTGGATAATTACGGAGACTGACGACGTGGGTATGCCAAGTTCGAACCCAGTCGGTTCCCGACCGCCACTTTTACTTATAGATATTGGCTTCGACAATAAGTTCAACAGAAACACTCAGGCATTTATTCTGTTCAACTCTAGGATTAGGGCCAAAGTAACAATTTCGGCTCAAGTGGACAAAGATCACATGGAATCTTCATACATTACCGCCATTTTTTAAGATGGCTACCATCAAAAGCTAATAAGTCGATATCCACTTAACCACCGTCACCTCCCCAAAACTAATACTATACACATGGGACGGACATTTTACTGGTGTATATATAAACAGCCGTAGAATATATAGCCGAGCAGACAGCGTCATACGTAATGAATCTCGATGACAGATGTCGGCACACTCCTTTCGGTGGCCATTTTGTCTTCGTTAAACTACAAACAATGACTGCGCATCAATTTTATCTAGTAATTTTGTTTATTGGGTCGCTGTTATCTCACTCATTCATTTGATTATACGTTTTGTTTAAAATTTATTTTCGCAATTATTTTTTTCTTATTTTACTACGTTGCTTCTTCTCTTTCTTTATTCAACGAATGGCGCATGTCATATCAACGCCGTTTATTCGTCGGCCATGTTTATGCCCGGCCGCCAGGTGGCGTCAGAGGTTTTCTTCGTGTCTTCGACGCCAGACAACGAATCCAATTCGCGCCAAAATGGGTGAAGCCGAGGAAAACGAAAATCAAACTGTTTTATTCATTTATGTATTCATTCGTTTTTAGTTTTTATTTGATCGTAATTTTTTTTTAGATATAAACATTTCTTCTTTTAAGTGGGAAAATAATAAATAAAAAAGTTAAAACAAACTTAACATTCTTCAAGTGAAATCAACGACGCAAAAGCCAACATTATGTGAAACTAGCAGAAACCTTATTTTTTATCTTACAACAAATAATATAAAATTAATGCAATGAAAGTCATAGTAATGATTAAAATTACCTAAGTCGTTTTTAAAAAGTAATAGTGATAATTAAAGTAATAATTAATTAAACTAATAATTAATTAAAGTAATAATTAATTAAATATTAATAACTTTAATTACATAAGGTAAACTTATTTGCATATTGTTTTACAAAAAAGCAGTTGATTAATTAACTTTGTAATGCAGCTTCCTATTCCAATAGCTTCTTTCCAAGAACTGCAGGGCTTGCGGAACTCTCTTCCTGCTGACTGTATTCCTCCTACCTATAGCCTTGGTCTTTTCAAGACTAAGGCTAAAAGGCATCTCCTGTCTTTGCGATAATCATATTTCGTTTTTGTTAGCTTTGTTGGCTTCATGTCTTGTCTGCGATAAACCTAATTTCCAACAAGTTACATTCTATTTCTAAATCGATTTCTTCTTTCTGTATCGTCATATTTACATGATAAATAAGTTGCATCAAGAATTCAAAAATGTCCACGTTTATTTATCTATAGAAATAAATGTGAAAGTTTTTGTTGTGTTTTTACGAGAAAGTTATGAATGAAATGTTAATTTAAATGTTTTGTTTCAAGTATTCTAAATGCCGAACTTTGCGAAATGATAGCAATCTGGCGAAGCCAGCTAGTATATATATATATATATATATATATATATATATATATATATATATATATATATATATATATATATATATATATATACTCCTCCCACTCTCAAACCACCTCATTTTTTCAAATCTTTTCTAAAACCATGACATTACCAACTCACCAAAATCACAGAGCCTCCTCCCTCCTCTTTCCCCATCTCTTCACCTCTTCACTCACTGCCATCCACATTATTCCTGCTCACCCCACCCCTTCACTTTTTTCACTCAGAACCATCCACATTTATTTCATTCCACTAAGCCCGGACCTCGGTCCTACTGCTCCTAGCAGTGGCTACTACTTCTTCCCATCGACCCATCATGTCAACCCAATATTTTCACGTACTTGCATGACATTTTTCTCAATATTATCATCATGAAGAAGTCTTACAAATAAAGACGAAACGTTGATGAATATATAAAAAAAAATACTTTTTGGTTTTTCCTTTTTCATTTCCCATATATATATATATATATATATATATATATATATATATATATATATATATATATATATATATATATATATATATATAAGGATAAAACAATCCGACAGGATGAAATTAAAAATGGATATCATTTTAGCACACTTTTCATCCGCTCTTGAAAAAGCCCACATCACATCGGGCGAAACGTTGAGCTTATGGGTCTTCCACTGTTCCATTTTTAATTTCATATATATATATATATATATATATATATATATATATATATATATCATCTAGTAGTGATGGTGTCACGGATCCTTCTGTCTCTCTCACGCCATCTCGCTCTATCCTCCTGGTAGGTCTTTATACGCACATTGGTAGTTTTCTGTTAGTTGTTTGATGTATGTTCTGTGCGGCCTATCCACTGAGCCACATTCTTGTTTTGGCATCCACAGAAGAACATCTTTGATGATTTCATCCTTACCAGAAAATGTGATTCTCTCTCTGATCAAGGCTTAAATCTGAGGGAGGTGTCCATAGAGTTGCCCTCTCGTGGGGTGCTGTCTCCAGGAGATGCTAAGAGCAACTCTTAGCATTCTGGTGTATGCACCATCAATTTTCTTCAATCTTTTGGTGAAAGTCCAAGTGCTACTTCCATATACGAGTATTGATTTACTCCTCTCCAGGAGTTAGGCACAAGGCCATTTTTTATCTTACTCCCACAAGTAAGATGTGACCCACGGTCGGGTCGGGAAAATGGGGTTTAAAAATTGCCTGGGCAGACCCGTCGGCATTCCCCGGTAGGGGCGCCCCAGGCAGTAAGCAATAAACTTACTCCTCTCCAAAGAGGAGGGGCGAAGCCTGGGAGGGTGGACCTCCTACAACTGCACAGGACAGACCCATAGACCGGCGTAAATCAAGCCCCGAAGGCCAAGACAATACCAGTCTATGGGGTGCAGTATCCATCAGAACAGATACTACACTTTGACCTTAGCCAAAAGGCCATATACGTGTACCGATGCAACGATGGCTCTAAAAAAGTCACGTTTCATCTTGGTACGAAAGACTTGACTTCCAGATCACTTTCATCTTGTCCACTCCTGTCCAGGCCTTGCTGATTCGAACCTTCAGTTCACATTCTGTGGAATTCTTCTTGGCAACTTTACTTTGAGCGTTCTTGTCTCCTCCAAGAATCGTTTACGTCTCTTCTTAAATAGATCTTGCTAGAACATGATGACATCATCTTTTTCACAGGCATAGCTGTCATGATGTTACTAACAGAAATGGTGTGCTATTTCAAGACTTCATCACTGAAAATTGGCTCAGGTGTCTGACCACTAGATATTAAAAACGATCTGGTAAGCTTTGGACATGTACACATCCAAACGGTGCAAACGCTCAATTGGATTATATATCAATCAACAAGAAAGGGGCGAACAGTGCCATCGACTATGCAGCATATGATACACTTGACACAGTCTCTTCATATCATAGGATAAGATCTGCCTTAGTCTGAGAAAAACACAGAAAGGAAAATGTACTCAAAAAAAGATACGAATGGTCAAGATTGTCAGACCAAAATATCTGCAACCAATATGTCATCACACTAAGAAAAAAAATATATTAATTATTTATTAGAGATGAATATCTTTAAAATGAAAAAATGAAGAATTTTGAAAAATATTAAGGACTTAAATCGAGAAATTTTTTCTCTTTAATATTTTTGAAAATTCTTCACTTTAGCATTTTAAAGATATTCACATCTAATAATTAATAAATATCCAATTATTATTGATCAGACCTTTCGATGGTAAGAGCGTTATCTTTGAAAAGCCATGGTTTAAAGGTCATTTTGTTTTTGTATTCCTTGTTTGAACAATTGATGAGTTAATAATTGTTAAACTATACAAATGTTTATCCATTTCGCTACTTTATTATCCATTTATGAATGCTCTATCCACTATATTGAGCTTCACCGTATCTCGATAGGATCTAATATAATTCTTGATTTACACACACACACACACACACACACACACACACACACACACACACATATATATATATATATATATATATATATATATATATATATATATATATATATATAATATTAACACGGAGATCATCAGCTGTTTACCATGTAACTGTTTCGGAGATTTAAAAACAGGACATATATATATATATATATATATATATATATATATATATATATATGAGTATTATAACTGTCCTGTTTTTAAATCTCCGAAACAGTTACATGGTAAACAGCTGATGATCTCCGTGTTAATATTAGACGCTTAAGGTCTCCTGTTTTTGTTTCACTCTTAGATATTTATTTTTTTTATTTACTTATTTTTTATTTTATTAATTTTCCAACGAATGTTAAGTCTGCAATATCTTGGATTTAGTTAGTTTCCTAGGAATTTAAACTGCATTTTACTTTCTTTTTTTTGTTGTTTTGTTTAAAATGACTCAAAGCTTCTTTAGACTATATATATATATATATATATATATATATATATATATATATATATATATATCACTTTGAATTAAACTTAATTAAAACTATATCTAGAAAGCCCATGGGAGTCCTTCAAATGGCTTTTAAGTGTTGGGACGATTACTCGGAATCAGAATCGAGAAACGTAAAACTCGGAACTTTTTTGGGTATCGGAATCGAAATTGGAATCGGAAAAAATTGTGCCTATTTTCCGATGCCGAAAACGATTCTTTTAATTGTTTATTGTTTTGTTTTTTTGTTTTTGCTTACAACTTAGTTTCCAATTGCTGGTACTAATAATACATATTTATCGATTTTGAACTACCATTAAAACTAAAATCTATAGATCAACACCATTACAAGTGTATTTTAATGTTTGCGAAAATATATGCACATATTATTACATGGGTTTTTATGGTAATAAAAAAAACAACTCTATAGCTAAGTATCAGAATCGAAATTAGTAATTGCATAGGAATCGGGAATTTAGAACAGAATCGGTAATAGTATCGGAATCGGGAATTTAGAACAGAATCGGTAATTGTATCGGAATCAGGAAAAATATTGGAATCGTCCCATCACTAATATCTCTGTCTCTGTCTGTCTCTCTCTCTCTCTCCCTCTCTCTCTCTCTCTCTCTCTCTCTCTATATATATATATATATATATATATATATATATATATATTCTTCAAGTAATATTAGTCCTATTCGGTATGGTAATTACCATGATGATTTGAAGACGCTGGTATTTCTCTCGCAAAAGAGAAAAACTCGTGCTAAATTTGCAAACTGTCGGCCACCATTCTTTCATCGCTACGCTAAAATTAGAAAGGGTGGTTTAATTTGTCATGTGCTTTGGTCATTAAAATGTGCCGCCGCCCATTCCGCTTCGACCACGGCTTGACGAACTATTTTTTTTTTTTTGAACACGGAGATTTGAGATAAGCCAAGAAGCAAACATGGAAGTTAACTTATAGACTTCTATTCAAAACTCCGCACATTTTTTTATTGGGAAAAATGTAAAGCTATCTTTATTTTATTTATTTACTTTTTTTACTTTTTAAAACCTTTATTTTACCTCAGATAAAGCATATTGCCACTAAGACGTAAGGGGTTACTTTTATTAGGGGTCAGATTTGTAGAGAGCATCCTCAGCCGGAAGTTGTGCAGTCGATGTTTGTTCACATTACATTTAAATGTTTGCATGTTGGTACAGTTGGAGAAACAGGAAGCAGGGAGGGAATTCTAATGGCAGCGGTCCGAAGAAAAAAGTTATTTGAAAAGAAAGTATTTTCGGCATCTTGGGAATTCTACAGCAAAGGGGTGGGATTTTGCTGCTAGTCAGGTTTTTCGGTGGTATTTACGTTTGTGAGCGGGTAAAAAGTGCAGTAAGTTTGTCGGAACACATTCCGCAGAAATTCGTGTAAAACAAGCACAGTGATGAAAAAGTGCGGCGATGGGACAGAGGCTGGAGCTTGGTAGACAGCGTGAGACTTATTAGGGTAGCGACTCTCTTTTGCATCCCGTCTAAGAAGAAGAGAAGAGTGGTTGGTGCACCAGCCGGAACGTGGCAACAATACGCCATGCATGGGCGAATGGTGGCTTTAAAGAAGCATAGGATATTGGTAGATGTGAGAAGTTTTCTAGCCCGGTAAAGGGAGCCTACCTTCTTTGCAGCACACTGGGCAGTATCTTTCATATATTTATTCCAATGCGTTGTCTGTGAATGTTAGACCGAGGAGTTTAAACTTTTGACTCTCGGGGAGAGTGCTATCAACCATGGCACTCGCTGGTATGAAAGGTTTCTAATAATTGTTAAAGGAAAGGATCGTATTATTTACCTCCTCTTCAGGAGGTTAGGCACAAGGCCAGTTTTATCTTACTCCCACAGGGTAAGATGTGACCCAAGGTCGGGTCGGGAAAGTGGGGCTTGAAAAGCCAGCACCCGAGAAATGAGCACTCTGACCATTAAAAATTGCCTGGGCAGCCTCGTCGGCATTCCCCGGTAGGGGCGCCTCAGGCAGAAACAATAAACTTATAGGGAGTGGACCTCCTAGAACTGCACAGGACAAACCCACAGACCGGTGGAATCAAGCCCCGAAGGACAAGACGACACCGGTCTATAGGGGGCAGTATCCATCGGAACAGATACTACACTTTCTTCCTAGCCAAAAGGCCAGGATCGCTGGTATGAAAGGTTTTTTATAATTGTCAAAGGAAAGGATCGTATTCATGGGAGCAATGACTTCACATATTTTACATCATTCTTCTATAGACTATTATTTCGTTTATATGCTGGCATCCGTGTAACGTTATCCCCTGTTCTTTTCCAAATCACCCCTTTATCAAGGTCCAAAGGCCACTCGAGGATATTGGTTAATGAGTTTGTCAGTTGGACACAGAATTACAATACGCTGCACTAGCTTATGTGTGTGTTAGACGAATTAATTTTGAGTACGTGTTACTTGCCTAGGCATGGTGCCCGCCGACTTGAGGTCTTATCAGACCCCATCCCAGTTAGCAAATTCTCAAATGAGTCGCGCCCCCTTTTTTCACTTAGAAACTGCCTTGCCTGTTTTCGATACTTGAAACAACCCGAAAAACAGTAAGCAACTTATACCTAGATAAATTTGGGAGGGGTCCTACTAACCACCAGACTTAGCATTTTATTTTTCAGCAATCTCTGTTTGTTTTTTAGCGCCTCCACCCCCAACCGATGAATTAGTACATATATTTTTTTGTAAATAAAAAACCTCAAACTATTGGAGATAATGTTTAGTAGGATTAACCCATAGAGTGAATGTGGTATTTTGGCGACTGAAAATAGTTTAGAGAATATACCAAGATGGCGACAGCTGACTCCAATTAAAACCCAACCAATGTTGGCCTTCTACCATATCTTATTTTATAAAGAAAATTTACTATGAACTTTTTTTGTAAACTTTGAAACAAAAATCATCTTCTTAAACTCACACCTTTCCAACCATCTTGGATATGATACAAAACTGCATCCAGCCGTAGGGGCTCCAATGTGGGAGTGGCCCTTTAGTTACAACTACTCCCAGGTCCACTCTGACCCGAAGGAGTGGTAGTACCTGTCAGGACTCCAATAATTAAATAAACTATCGTTTATAGACTGTTTGTTTGAAAAATATACGCCAGCAAAACAAATTAATATACAAACTAATCGTATTTTTTGTACTGATGGGTCAGCGTTTATCAAGGCTCGGAGACCACTCGAGGATGAGGGTTAAAAGGATTGTTGGTAGAACGATGATTGTTGCTACGAAAGGATTGGAAACATTGGATGGAATGGACAGAAGATCGTTTAAGATGACTTGCTTTTTCAATAGGACGGCTCGATAAGTATTTGTTTACATTAGACTTGGAGACGACCATGTTGTAGTCGGTTGGGAAGCAGACTCGTGATATTTTGTTCAACGCATGGGATGTTCTAAGACAGAAACTATGCAATGTATTTATTACGTTTAAAAAATTGGTGCTTCTGTATATTGGGGCAGACGACATTTTCATTTTAAAAGAGTCAGTTTAAAGGGGCGATAATTCAAACTGTTTTTGTTGTAACCATAACCCATAAGGAAAATTCAGAGAATTAGTAAGAAAATAAATTTAAAATGGGTACTTATGCAGTTTAAGGACCAGACTGAAATAATAACGTTATTATTTAGAAAGCCATTCTTAACATGGGTAGGTGTGGGTTGATTAACTATTCTGTACTTTCACCTAACAATTTAATAAACAGAATAGTTAATCACCCCTCCACCTCCTCCCTTGTTAAGAATGGCTTTCTAAATTATAACGTTATTATTTCAGTCCGGTCCGTAAACTGCAGAAGTACCCATTTTTAATTTATTTGATTCTTTTGATTTCTTTTATGGGTTATAGTTACAAATAAAACAGTTTGAATTATCTCCCCTTTCAACTGACTCTTCTAAATTAGAGATGAAAATTTCGTCTGCCCCAATAATACAGAAGCACCCCAAAAATTGTGACGGACAGACGGACAAAATCTCTATTTATATAAGAGTGACCACAGAAACAGTTTGAATTATCTCCCCTTTCAACAGACTCTTCTAAATTAAAGATGAAATTTCATTTGCCCCAATAATACAGAAGCACCCCAAAAATTGTGACGGACAGACGGACAAAATCTCTATTTATATAAGAGTGACCACAGAAACAGTTTGAATTATCTCCCCTTTCAACAGACTCTTCTAAATTAGAGATGAAATTTCATCTGCCACAATAATACATAAGCACCCAAAAAATTGTGACGGACAGACAGACAAAATCTCTATTTATATAAGAGTGACCACAGAAACAGTTTGAATTATCTCCCCTTTCAACAGACTCTTCTAAATTAGAGATGAAATTTCATCTGCCACAATAATACAGAAGCACCCAAAAGATTGTGACGGACAGACGGACAAAATCTCTATTTATATAAGAGTGACCACAGAAACAGTTTGAATTATCTCCCCTTTCAACTGACTCTTCTAAATTAGAGATGAACATTTAATCTGCCCCAATAATACAGAAGCACCCAAAAGATTGTGACGGACAGACGGACAAAATCTCTATTTATATAAGAGTGACCACAGAAACAGTTTGAATTATCTCCCCTTTCAACAGACTCTTCTAAATTAGAGATGAAATTTCATTTGCCCCAATAATACAGAAGCACCCAAAAAATTGTGACGGACAGACGGACAAAATCTCTATTTATATAAGAGTGACCACAGAAACAGTTTGAATTATCTCCCCTTTCAACTGACTCTTCTAAATTAGAGATGAAATTTCATCTGCCCCAATAATACAGACGCACCCAAAAAATTGTGACGGACATACAGACAAAATCTCTATTTATATAAGAGTGACCACAGAAACAGTTTGAATTATCTCCCCTTTCAACTGACTCTTCTAAATTAGAGATGAAATTTCATCTGCCCCAATAATACAGAAGCACCCAAAAAATTGTGACGGACAGACGGACAAAATCTCTATTTATATAAGAGTGACCACAGAAACAGTTTGAATTATCTCCCCTTTCAACTGACTCTTCTAAATTAGAGATGAAATTTCATTTGCCCCAATAATACAGAAGCACCCAAAAAAATGTGACAGACAGACGGACAAAATCTCTATTTATATAAGAGTGACCACAGAAACAGTTTGAATTATCTCCCCTTTCAACTGACTCTTCTAAATTAGAGATGAAAATTTCATCTGCCCCAATAATACAGAAGCACCCAAAAAAATGTGACAGACAGACGGACAAAATCTCTATTTATATAAGAGTGACCACAGAAACAGTTTGAATTATCTCCCCTTTCAACAGACTCTTCTAAATTAGAGATGTAATTTCATCTGCCCCAATAATACAGAAGCACCCAAAAAATTGTGACGGACATACAGACAAAATCTCTATTTATATAAGAGTGACCACAGAAACAGTTTTAATTATCTCCCCTTTCAACAGACTCTTCTAAATTAGAGATGTAATTTCATCTGCCCCAATAATACAGAAGCACCCAAAAAAATGTGACGGACAGACAGACAAAATCTCTATTTATATAAGAGTGACCACAGAAACAGTTTGAATTATCTCCCCTTTCAACAGACTCTTCTAAATTAGAGATGTAATTTCATCTGCCCCAATAATACAGAAGCACCCAAAAAAATGTGACAGACAGACGGACAAAATCTCTATTTATATAAGAGTGACCACAGAAACAGTTTGAATTATCTCCCCTTTCAACAGACTCTTCTAAATTAGAGATGTAATTTCATCTGCCCCAATAATACAGAAGCACCCAAAAAATTGTGACGGACATACAGACAAAATCTCTATTTATATAAGAGTGACCACAGAAACAGTTTTAATTATCTCCCCTTTCAACAGACTCTTCTAAATTAGAGATGTAATTTCATCTGCCCCAATAATACAGAAGCACCCAAAAAATTGTGACGGACATACAGACAAAATCTCTATTTATATAAGAGTGACCACAGAAACAGTTTGAATTATCTCCCCTTTAAACTGACTCTTCTAAATTAGAGATGAAATTTCATCTGCCCCAATAATACAGAAGCACCCAAAAAAATGTGACGGACATACAGACAAAATCTCTATTTATATAAGAGTGACCACAGAAACAGTTTTAATTATCTCCCCTTTCAACAGACTCTTCTAAATTAGAGATGTAATTTCATCTGCCCCAATAATACAGAAGCACCCAAAAAAATGTGACGGACAGACAGACAAAATCTCTATTTATATAAGAGTGACCACAGAAACAGTTTGAATTATCTCCCCTTTCAACAGACTCTTCTAAATTAGAGATGTAATTTCATCTGCCCCAATAATACAGAAGCACCCAAAAAATTGTGACGGACATACAGACAAAACTTCTATTTATATAAGAGTGACCACAGAAACAGTTTTAATTATCTCCCCTTTCAACAGACTCTTCTAAATTAGAGATGTAATTTCATCTGCCCCAATAATACAGAAGCACCCAAAAAATTGTGACGGACATACAGACAAAATCTCTATTTATATAAGAGTGACCACAGAAACAGTTTGAATTATCTCCCCTTTCAACAGACTCTTCTAAATTAGAGATGTAATTTCATCTGCCCCAATAATACAGAAGCACCCAAAAAATTGTGACGGACAGACAGACAAAATCTCTATTTATATAAGAGTGACCACAGAAACAGTTTTAATTATCTCCCCTTTCAACAGACTCTTCTAAATTAGAGATGTAATTTCATCTGCCCCAATAATACAGAAGCACCCAAAAAATTGTGACGGACATACAGACAAAATCTCTATTTATATAAGAGTGACCACAGAAACAGTTTGAATTATCTCCCCTTTCAACAGACTCTTCTAAATTAGAGATGTAATTTCATCTGCCCCAATAATACAGAAGCACCCAAAAAATTGTGACGGACATACAGACAAAATCTCTATTTATATAAGAGTGACCACAGAAACAGTTTTAATTATCTCCCCTTTCAACAGACTCTTCTAAATTAGAGATGTAATTTCATCTGCCCCAATAATACAGAAGCACCCAAAAAATTGTGACGGACATACAGACAAAATCTCTATTTATATAAGAGTGACCACAGAAACAGTTTGAATTATCTCCCCTTTCAACAGACTCTTCTAAATTAGAGATGTAATTTCATCTGCCCCAATAATACAGAAGCACCCAAAAAATTGTGACGGACAGACAGACAAAATCTCTATTTATATAAGAGTGACCACAGAAACAGTTTTAATTATCTCCCCTTTCAACAGACTCTTCTAAATTAGAGATGTAATTTCATCTGCCCCAATAATACAGAAGCACCCAAAAAAATGTGACAGACAGACGGACAAAATCTCTATTTATATAAGAGTGACCACAGAAACAGTTTGAATTATCTCCCCTTTCAACAGACTCTTCTAAATTAGAGATGTAATTTCATCTGCCCCAATAATACAGAAGCACCCAAAAAATTGTGACGGACATACAGACAAAATCTCTATTTATATAAGAGTGACCACAGAAACAGTTTTAATTATCTCCCCTTTCAACAGACTCTTCTAAATTAGAGATGTAATTTCATCTGCCCCAATAATACAGAAGCACCCAAAAAATTGTGACGGACAGACAGACAAAATCTCTATTTATATAAGAGTGACCACAGAAACAGTTTGAATTATCTCCCCTTTCAACTGACTCTTCTAAATTAGAGATGAAATTTCATCTGCCCCAATAATACAGAAGCACCCAAAAAATTGTGACGGACAGACGGACAAAATCTCTATTTATATAAGAGTGACCACAGAAACAGTTTGAATTATCTCCCCTTTCAACTGACTCTTCTAAATTAGAGATGAAAATTTCATGTGCCCCAATAATACATAAGCACCCCAAAAATTGTGACGGACAGACGGACAAAATCTCTATTTATATAAGAGTGACCACAGAAACAGTAACAGAGACTTCTCAATCCAAATATATTGGTAAAGATTTTATGAAAATATGATCGGAATTTGTGAACAGACAAACATACGTTGGTTAAAATAACATTTTCTTGTGTCTTAAATAAGCGTGAAAACGATCCGATATTACGGAAATGTTACTGTTGTTGTTGTTGTTGTTGTTGTTGTTGCCGTTTTGTGGTGTTGGTAGCGGTGCGGCGTTGCAGGTGGCTTCAGTGTGGTAGGTGGTGGCGCGGAGCTTGCGCGCGCCCGGAAGGTCGGTCGATCGGTTGGCCGAATGCGGGTCCGGCCAGCAGATAGATTGCTTAAGCGACACGTTCGCTGAAAGACGTTTCATGGTAGCGTCGAGATAAATCTCAGATGTGCGGCGATGATATGGGCGTAAATAAGCAACGGGTGATGATTGGTAAGTGATGGAAAAGAAAAGGAGAATAGAAAGAAAAGAAGGAAAGAAAGAAAGAAAGAAAGAAAGAGAGAAGAAAAAAGAAAGAAAGAAAAGGAGAATAGAAAGAAAAGAAGGAAAGAAAGAAGGAAAGAAAGAAAGAAGAAAAAAGAAAGAAAGAAAAGGAGAATAGAAAGAAAAGAAAGAAAGAAAGAAAGAAAGAAAGAAAGAAGAAAAAAGAAAGAAAGAAAAGGAGAATAGAAAGAAAAGAAGGAAAGAAAGAAAGAAAGAAAGAAGAAAAAAGAAAGAAAGAAAAGGAGAATAGAAAGAAAAGAAGGAACGAAAGAAAGAAAGAAAGAAAGAAAAAAGAAAGAAAGAAAAGGAGAATAGAAAGAAAAGAAGGAAAGAAAGAAGGAAAGAAAGAAAGAAGAAAAAAGAAAGAAAGAAAAGGAGAATAGAAAGAAAAGAAGGAAAGAAAGAAAGAAAAAAAGAAGAAAAAAGAAATAAAGAAAAGGAGAATAGAAAGAAAAGAAGGAAAGAAAGAAAGAAAGAAAGAAGAAAAAAGAAAGAAAGAAAAGGAGAATAGAAAGAAAAGAAGGAAAGAAAGAAAGAAAGAAAGAAAGAAGAAAAAAGAAAGAAAGAAAAGGAGAATAGAAAGAAAAGAAGGAAAGAAAGAAAGAAAAGAAAGAAAGAAAAATGAAAGGAAAAGAAAAAAAACTCTCTATAAATAAGCATAGTTGAGGAGTCGGAATGTATATGGCCCGACTCCGACTCGTACGATTGTAAACATTCCGACTACGGCTCATACAATCCCCCCAAAAAAGCCGGGTTGCGGAGTCAGAAGATACAAGGTCCGACTCCAACTCTGATTCATATGATTCCAAAATATCCGACTCCGACTCCTTATTTAAAAGTACTCCAATATTCAGAGTGTATCCATCTACTTGCCTCCCCCTCCCCGCGAGGGCAGTTTTTTAATGTAGGAAAAATCATGCTCCCTAAAAAGGGGCACTCTGAATTAGTGCAAAAATAACAAAAATTGCCTCAGTCTAGAATGATTCTCCTTCACTGATCGAGAACAAAAACTATGAAGTGTAGTACCAGAACAGCAACAACACTTTGATCCTTGCCAATACATTTGGATACTTCGGAGATTAAAATATCCTACTCTAACTCCGAATCCTCCCCAAACCTCCGCAGTCATAGAAGCAGTCCAGGACAAATCATTAAAAATAGCTTGTGGTATATTTTCTTCTATTCCCCAATCGAGAACAGATACGGCGTACTATTAGATAGACCTCTAGACATGTTTGATATATATTTTGTGATGTGTTGTAGTCAGGGTAAAACGTAGAAGCAGTCCAGGAAGAATCGTAAAAGACAGCTGACACTATATTTTGTATTCCCTAATCGGGAACGGATATGGTGTACTATTAGATAGACCTCTATACATGTTCACTATAGATTTTGTGGTGTGCTGTAGTCTGGACAAAAACATAGAAGCAGTCCAGGACGAATCGTAAAAGACAGCTGACACTATATCTTGTTATTAATCAATCGGTAACTGATCCGGTCTACTATTATGTTGACCTCTAAACATGTATGTTGTTAATTTTGTGGTGTGTTGTAGTTGTGGTAAAAACATAGAAGCAGTCCACGACGAATCGTAAAAAAAAACAGATGACTATATTTTCTTCTATTCCCTAAGCGAGAACAGATACGATGTACTGGACACGTTTGTTATTGATTTTGTGATGTGCTGTAGTCAGGGTAAAAACATAGAAGCTATCCAGGAATACTAAAAAATAGACAGCTGACAATATACTTTGTAATACCGCCTAACGAAGACAGATCCGATATACTATAAGGTAGACCTCTGGACATGTCTTTTTTTTATATAGTTTAAGATGTGTTGTAGTCATGGTTACAACATAAAAGCAGTCCAGGACGAAGGCGAGTCGAAAAAACAGCTGACAGTATAATTTATTCTATTCTTCAGTCGAGATCAAACCCAGCCGAGTTTTACGTACTTTATATGTTTGTTATTGTTTTGATTGTGATGTAGTCATGGTAACCACAGAGAGTGGTGCGAACCTTCTAAATTGCACGACAATAAAGTAGAATAAAAGTTAAAAATAAAAATGATTCAAATAGATGAATCACAATGATTTATTGAGAGAAATATGTTTGAGGATGTTTGAATTCATGTATGCGAGTTGCATTCGCGTTAGAATAAGAGTTTCTATGTATGTAAACTGTTTCGCTTTATGTAAGTGAAAGGTATGTTGTGTAGTGAGGTGTATATGTGAGTTTTGCTGTGGTATTAGATTGTTCGCTTGTTTGCGTGTGAAAGGTGTCAACGGGCTTGTAATGAAGTGAATTATGCTATCTGTTGTTGTTCTTTTCGATGTGGCTGGTATATGTGTGCGATGCTGATGCTTGGTGTCCGGTTTAGGGTTTTCACAGCCGTGGCGAAAATAGCAGTTAGTATTTTTTTTCGGTAGTGATTTAAGCTGAGATTAAAACTGTAGGAATTTATTGTCGGGAAATGTATGTCAACGGGCTTTTGATGATGGTGTTTGTTGTTGTTATTTGTCTGTGGCTGGTATATGTGTGCGATGCTGATGCTTGGTGTTCGGTTGAGAGTTTTACACGCGTGGCGAATATAGCAGTTAGTATTTATTCGGCAGTGATTCAAGCTGAGATGAAAGCTCTACGAATTTATTGACGGAAAAAGTATGGATTGTTTTGACGTGGAATAATGACGCATCGGTGACATTTTGTTGCAATCTAGTTAGTTGTTTGGTTTTCTTAGCTTTCATAGATGATCATATCGAACATTCTAAAAGAGTATAACTTTTTCGTCTAACACACTGATTGGCTAATTTTTGCGTAGGCGTTTT
Source organism: Sepiola atlantica (assembly GCA_963556195.1). Classification (NCBI taxonomy): domain Eukaryota; kingdom Metazoa; phylum Mollusca; class Cephalopoda; order Sepiida; family Sepiolidae; genus Sepiola; species Sepiola atlantica. Next base: position 10,666,209 of record OY744546.1, read on the forward strand.
GTTCGCTCATATGTATTATTATTTCTGTTAATATAGTCGGACTGATACCATCTCAAATGCAGTCCTGACAATCCAACAATACAGAACGAGCGGAAAACAGCAGCTGACTTATACTTGTTACATATCCGAGTCGGTGCACGGAGGTTGTTGATAAAACAGATGCACTTGGCGATTGTCAGTTGATAAGATAATTGCCGGATGACCAAAAAGTTAGTTGAAAATAAAATTAAAAAACTCACAACCAGACAAACACCTGCACAGGAAGAGGCAACATATGATAGATTGTCAAAAGAGAAGTTTCTTCTGACAAAAAAAAAAAGGATGCACCTGCAAGAATCACTTAAACAGTGATGTCAGAAGAAACAGAGATGTCGGAAAGGTTAAAAGTCATATTGCCAGGTGCAGTTATGTCATGCCAGGAAAAGATGGACAGATTTTGAAAGTGTCAAATAAAGTTCAAGCTGTCACCGAGTGCAATCTCAATGAGGTTGTCCAGGTGGCGACAAAATCGTTATATTATAACAACCGAAAATCAAAAGACAGTCAGGACGATCGAACCTCGGAGAGAATCAACCGTCTAGTTCCCTGTGCACAAAACCTCTCCGACCACCACCCTCATCGTCACCGACAAATAAATAAACATATTTTCCTAAGATAGCTGTGTTGTCATTTTTATTAAGCCCCGCACAATACAACATACTCTCTTTTATTACTTATGCGACTAAGCGTTAAATATCAAAAGCGTTTTGTGTTGTCATCGTTTAATTCAGAGACATGTCGACATCCGTGGGTTGAATAAGAGAAAGGTAGTCAATTAATGTGACTCTATGCCTAACTGGACTCGGTTCTCGTCTGATGAGGGAGATGGTGATGATGGTCTCACAATCATCTTTGTTTCAAAAAGCGTTGATTATGCTGAAATTAACTGTTATAAAAACAAAACACAACACAGATAATGTTCACGAGTTTATTGGAGCTCTCTTGAAAGCCAATAAATTTTCCTTTGTTCGTCTTTTTAATCATTGTGTTGTGGATTTATTTTGGGGATAGTGAGTGTCTCGTTGATTTGTCTCTTTTATATATGAGTGCTTAGCAAATGGATATCAAGTACTATTTTGTGAGTCTTTGGTATGACTCGACTGAGGATTGAACTCTAGTTTCCGGCTTATTAGCAAACAATATAGCAATTGTGCCAAATCGACCGGTACAAACAGTAATAATTAAAAAAGAGATTATGGTTATTATCGAAAAATAGGTAAGACATTAAAAACGTAGATTTTCAAATAGGATTTTAAGATATATATATACATATATATATATATATATATATATAGAGAGAGAGAGAGAGAGAGGGAGACAGACAGACAGACAGACAGACAGAGACAAACAGACAGGCAGACAGACAGACAGACAGGCAGATGGTGAGAGAGAGACAATAAAAGAGCAATAAATTTAAAATATATTTTATTTAATTTTTTAAAAATAAATTAAATAAATAAATATATATTCCATAAGTATCACGAGCACTTTCGATTCTTTGTCAAATCATCTTCAGGTATATATATATATATATATATATATATATATATATATATATATATATATATATATATATATATATATATATATATATATATAATTATTTTTTATTCATACAGACATGTACATAATCCGCGACACTGTACATGTCTGTATTATTAAATAATAATAATTATATATAAAAGCTCAATTTGATATTGAGCATTCTTTATAAGACCGGTTGAAATTCTTTTGCTTTTTATCTTGTGGATGTTTACTTTACCTGGATTAACATTATATATATATATATATATATATATATATATATATATATATATATATATATATATATATATATATATATATATATAGTCTTGGAAGTTTCTCAACCATTGAAACTATATTAAAAAAAAAAAATTTAAAAAAACCTTAAGTCCCAAGTCGTTCAGTGGAAAATCACTTATGTAAGTCAATTTAACTTTTTCAGTTATTATATTTGTTTGCTTCTAACATCATTTAAGGGATCATCAGTTGTTTATCATGAAAAACTGTTTCGGGAATATATATATATAAGATTTTGATATTTTACTGAGAATATTCAGTCAAGTCCGGAGCAAGACAAATAAAAACAAGGTCGATGAGCCCCGATTATAGAGGACAGAGCATTTATACGTATATTTGGAGAGTTTACCAAGATATCTTTTTCTTTTTCTTCTAGAGAGGATTCATCACAACGAAAAGATCTGTTATTTTATTATTTATTTATTTTGTAAAGCTATAGTTCCCTACACGTGTTTCGCTACCTAGCAAGGTGCTTGCTAGGCAGTTCATCAGGGGAGATACAAACCTAAGATATTGACCTCAATATATATATATATATATATATATATATATATATATATATATATATATATATATATATAAGCGAAGTTCCGAATACGTTTATCGAACATTCTCGACTAGTATTTTGTCTGTACCCGCTTCTAGGTACATATAGATCTTAATTTCCCTTAATCACGTAACAGTTCCCGGTGACCGAGTAGATATGGCGACTGCTTCCAGATTCTAGACTGACTCTGTGAACCGGGTTCGCACCGCCCGACCGTCTTAAATTGTTACTTTCCTGCACTGATGAGAGAAATAAGTATGAAAAGGTGGGGTCTGTAGGTATAAATAATTTAATATTTAGTTATAAAAATATTATATATATATATATATATATATATATTATATATATATATATATATATATAGTCTCGGAAGTTTCTCAACCATTAAAACTAAAAAAAAACAAAAAAAACAAACCTTAATTCCCAAGTCGTCCAGTGGAAAATCACTCATGTAAGTCAATTTAGTTTTTACAGTTATTATATTAGTTTGTTTCTAACATTATTTAAGGGATCATCAGTTGTTTACCATGAAAAACTGTTTCGGGAATTTATATATATATATATATATATATATATATATATATATATATATATATATATATATATATATATATATATATATATATATATCCCACCCTAAGACAAATTCACAAACACTTCCACCCCTACCCTTTTTCACTCACAGCTATCCACATTCATTTCACTCCCTGTCAATGACTTCTCTCAGCCCGGACCTTGGTCCTGTGCTCCCAGTAGTGGCTACTACTTCTTCTCATTAACCCATCATGTCAACCCAATATTTCTATGTACTTGCATGACATTTTTCTTAAAATTATCAACCTTAGGAAGTCTTACAAATAAAGACGAAACGTTGATGAATACATAAAAAAACATCTTTCGGTTTTTCCTTTTTCATTTCCCATTACGTTGGATTACCCTCATCCTTCCTTTCTCATATATATATATATATATATATATATATATATATATATATATATATATATATATATATATATATATATATATATATATATATAGGGGGGTGGACATGAAACTAATATTTACAATATTTTGAGGAAGGGATTGAAAGACGATTAGTTTATTGAATGCCATGAGATTTTAATTGCTACAAGCAAATTTACATAATAGAAAATGTTTTTAATTTTGTCTCACTAACTAATTGATTTGAATTCAAATCACTATTTACGTATTGCGAACGTCTTTTTGAGTATTTTGCTCCGTTTCAACTACCGACAAGTAGCAACAGTCTTTGACACTTTATGCGACACCTGATTAGATAAGAATGGCAGGACACCAGAGCATCGTGACGATGACGTCACGAACAGTAAAAAAAATACCAGCGTCGTTCTGGTGACGGTTTCTGATAGCAGATTCGTTGATTAGACGGAAAATCTTCTTGATATAAATGGCTAAATTCAAGGCGATGACTAAAACAAGGCCTTGTAGCCATGCAACCCAGGTCAACGGCTGGGGTTTGCATATGGGAGCCTAAATTTCTACAAAATATTAATAACTGAGAACATTTTTAAGAAGACCGATCAAATACGGAAAACACAAATGAGAAGACATATGTGAATAGATTGAAAGGACGAAGATTTGAATTTGAAATGGATAGCGTGACGTAATTCGTGATAATATAAATGTCTGTCTGTTTGTTTGTCTGTCTGTTGATACAATTGGAAACAATGCCAACATCAAATACAGCATTTCACAAGTAAAATTTTTAAAGGGATCCTATTTTTTTGTTCTTTTACTTTGTTTGCATGTCATATTGCCACTGAAGCATAAGGGGCTAATGTGATAGGGGTCAGGTTTATAGGGGAAAACCTGGGTGAGGAGTTGGGCAACAGGATGTTTTTCACATTAACTTTAAATTTCTGCTTGTTGGTACGGTCTGTGAAACGAGGAGCGACTAAAGAATTCAAATAGAAAGCAATTAGAGTAGAAAGTGTTCCCTAACCCTAACCCAACATTAACCCTAACCCTAACCCTAACCCAACATTAACCCTAACCCTAACCCTAATCCTAACCCTAACCCAACATTAACCCTAACCCTAACCCTAACCCTAACCCTAACCCTAACCCTAACCCTAACCCTAACCCAACATTAACCCTAACCCTAACCCTAATCCTAACCCTAACCCTAACCCAACATTAACCCTAACCCTAACCTTAACCCTAACCCAACATTAACCCTAACCCTAACCCTAACCCTAACCCAACACTAACCTTAACCCAACACTAACCCAACACTAACCCTAACCCAACACTAACCCTAACCCTAACCCAACACTAACCTAATCCTAACCCTAACCCAACACTAACCCTAACCCTAACCCAACCCTAACCCTAACCCTAACCCTAACCCTAACCTCTACATTGAAGGGTGGAATTTACCTGGTAGTAAAAATGCAGTAAGTTCGTCGGGCACATTCCGTGGAAATACGTTTCAAACGAAATCGTATCAAGTCGCAAAATGTTGGTGCCTCTGCGATATTTTTTGGGGGAAAAAGAGGTGTCAAAAATTAGAATTATGTTATATTTCAATCCCGAAAGTCTCAGTTACTTTGGTTCGTTTTCGTATCTGCCAACTATATTTTTAGTTGTGTTTTCGAAGTGTCACTTGATTATGGGCAATGATTTCGCATTCTATGACTTTTTCTAAATATTCTTTCATTTGCGAGCTCTTGAATTTGTTTTTTAAAATTACCTCCCCTGATAGTTAATCAGCAAATATTTTTTGTAAGATTTCATAATTTATCTTTTTTTTTACTAAATCACTTTAATTAATTCTTGTTTATATCGACAAAAATATTGCATATACATGGAACAAATAGACCGATAAAATTACGAATGACTAACACCAAATATTAATTAATTATACACTGTTTGAAAAAGTAGATATGCTAATTAGACAGATCTATGAATGTCGATACGTCTTTGCTTTGTACTTTATATACAATATTACATATTTACAAGTATACCAAAATAAAAGCAACGCAAACTCAATGGGGATAACACAAACTCAAATACATTGTGTAAACATCAATTGTGCTCTGAGTGTGTGTGACACCGTCGCGGATTGTCGAGGCCACCATTATCGTTCAGTTGATCAGCTCATCTCGTTTGCTCGGCCCGATCTGCAATTTCCTTCGTCTCACTCGAGTCTAACCTTATCTGTCCCAAACTAACATAAACTGCCGTAAACTAACGTAAAACTGCTGTAGACTAACTCACACTTCTAAATATATTGACTCAGGACCGGAAATTCTAAACGTATCATCTTTGTTTCAGAGTGAATGATAAGCAGAAAATGACTCACCCTCTCTGCCAGCCCTAGCTGACGCCTTTGTGTGCCTTCTTGAATCATTTCCTCCCATTGTCTGGGGTTCTGACTTGGGGGGCAGTCCATAGTATCGCGAATCAGTAAGTTCTCAGAATTCAAAGGGTCCTATTTTGAGGGCTAATACTTGATTTCTGTATGAGATAATAGACATCCCAGTGTTCATCTCCCTACCTCTCGAAGCTTGAGTTCGTAAAGGTATGGAATATAATACTGTCCTTCTTCCCAATTGATCACTTAAGTATTCCATGTACCAACTGTCTGAAACTTTCGATTCTTTGTCAACGATTAAAAAGTGACGTCATCGTATATCCACACATATCCCTTTGTCTTCAACTTTTTTACCCTCTTACTTCGTAATTTGACCCGATGGGTCATCCTATCTGATGATTACCTCTGGGAGTAGATTCATTTCCTAAAGTCTGTATCAGCTTAACTTACACTACGTCATACACAATTCATACAAGTTGAAGTTCTCTTTTTCGACATAGGGTCTTTCACAATGTAACATTATTATTATTATTATTATTATTATTATTATTATTATTATTATTATTATTATTATTATTATTATTATTATTATTTTATTATTTTTATAATTATTATCATTATTATTATTATTGCTGTTGATGTTATTATTATTGTTATAATTATTATTATTGTTATTATTATTATAGTAATTATTATTATTATTATCATTTTATTATCATTATTTTATTATTATTGTTATTATTATTTGTTAATATTATTGTTATAATTATTATTGTTATTATTATTATTATTATCATTGTTATTGTTGTTGTTATTATTGTTATTATTATTATTGTTATTATTATCATTATGATCATTTTGTTACCGTTATTTTATTATTATTATTATTATTGTTATTATTATTATTGTTATTATTATTATTATTATTATTATTATTATTATTATTATTATTATTATTATTATTATTATTATTATTATTATTGTTATTATTATTGTTATTATTATTAGTAGTATTATTATTCATGGGGAATTCTCACACTTGTCATTGTGTAAGATAATGAAGAGTGGCAAAAATGAATCGTGGACGAGTCCATTGTGCGTGGGATGTCGAGAAAGAAAGAAATCGACTTGATGACTGTTAAAAAAGAAGGTTCCGCAGTACAAGCGAAATTTAAAAGTAGGCGGTTTCAAAAACGCGAAGAGCCGGAGCGCTTGGTGATCGGAGTATCGAAGTACCGAAAGAATGAGAGTTTACCGATGTTTATGTCACCGATGAAGCTTTATTGGCTATGGTACCCAAGCCCGTCTTGCTGTTAGGCTTTCATGCCCGCTGGCTAAAAATGCGACTGATAAGCAAGTTGGTACTTTGAAGGAATCCCCTGACTTGTATTTCATCAAACAGACAATTGAAAGTGCTTGTGGAACAATTGCTTCAGTTCACGCTCGGATAGACAATGCAGAGCAAATTGCTTTCCAATCGGATGTAAATATGAACGAGTTTCTAGCGGAAACCAAGTCTGTGATCTCAGCAAGAAAAAGACTTTCGTGAGACAAAAGTATGTCAAAAGGTTTGTTTTTATATGTGTGTACGTAGCCGGCGTAAACCATCCGGTGATGGGAAATAAAGAAAACCAAAGTTTTTCCATATACGTTCTGTTGTTTGTTATTCTTGTTGGATCTTACCGGGTACCCCGAAAGAACAGGTAATGCAATAATTACTCAATGGTAATAACAGATGGTGTTCCCTAGGGTCTGAGTGACAACAAGTCTCCATAGATTTTAAACACTCTTCGGATCTTTCGATCACCGCTGCAAATTAGTTTGCATTCTCTAAACAGCCGTTTACCACAGATTCATCGCTGGTAACGTGTTTTTCTTTGTACCGGTTATCTCTATGTTCAAAGTGAAGCCTTTACCGGTGGAGAACTTGTAAGTTAGTCTTGTTACCCTTACAATCAATTAACAATAAGAAGAAGAAGAAGAAGAAGAAGAAGAAGAAGAAGAAGAAGAAGAAGAAGAAGAAGAAGAAGAAGAAGAAAGAATTGCCAAAACGCAGCTTCGTGAAATATCACACAGGTAATGGGAGATGACGGTGGCTAGTGGTTAACAACACGGATTGACGACCTGGGTGTGCCAAGTTCGAATTCAGTTCATTCCACCGAAATTCTTTCACTTAGGATGTTGGCAACCTTCACGTAGTCCCTCCTGTAAGTACCCGCTAACTAGAAATATATCGGGGAAACCAATGCCAACAATAGAATCATCTGATTTATACGATATGCATTAATCACACATATCATAGAGCTGCGTTATTTTGACCACGAAAATGATGTCCTACAGACTTTCTTTATCTGTAACAGTGTTAATGAAAGTGAATAAACTGAACCCATTTCTATTACTTCTTTTTTGGTCCCTCGATTTATAAAATCGGGGGACTTATGTTTTGAGGCATTTCCGTCCGTCCGTCCGTCCGTCCGGATTTTTCTCCGCAACCATCCATTGAATTTCTCTGAAATTTTGCACGAAGTTGTAACTTTGGTCAGGTTAGAAAGTAACATTCTCCGATTTTTGAAAAAAAAATCTGGTTAGCCCCCCAGGGGATCAAAACGCCCCGAAATGACAAAAAATGACATTTTTTGCCCCATAACTTTTCATCTATCCATTCAATTTCTCTGAAACTTGGCCAAAATGTGGAGGCAATTGTTCTTAATAGAAAATATGTATCGCTGACCTTGGAGAAATCTGGTTCGCGCCCTCAGTGGGTCAAAAGCCCCCAAAATGGCAAAAAATGACCCTTTTCTCCCATAACGTTTGATCCATCTATTCAATTGTTCTGAAACTTGGCCAAAATGTAGAGGCAATTGTTCTGGATATAAAATGAGCATCCTTGACCTCAGAAAATTCTGGTTCGCGCCCCCAGGGGGTTAAGGGGGGGGGGTCAGAAATGCCCCAAATTGCCCAAATTTATTGCATTTTACACTCGCCACATCGAGTCACATACAGAGGGGGACCTCGCACGCGCGGCTTGTTTATATTAATGAGTCATTGTTTATCAAGGCTAAAGGCAACTTGAGGATAAGTGTAAGTGAGATTGTTAGTTGACGGTGAATAACATCTTTGGAAACGATATTTTAAATGGTCAGAATTTGATTATTTAAGTGGCCGGCTCGACAAGAATTTGTTAACATTGGACTTAAAAACAACCATGTTGTAGTCAGCTGGAAAGCAGCTTCGTAGTATTGTGTTTCACATATGAAAAATTCTTGGAAAGAAACTTTGCTCATGGAAGTTCTGTTTAGTTTTAGGTAAACAGAGGAAGAAAGGAAAATGATTTACAGTTGTTGTAGCTAGACGAGTTTTTACTGTGAATGTTTTACAGGGAGAGATCAGAAAATGGAGCTCAGTCGAGCAGCTTCCATAATTCTTTTTTTTTGGGGGGGGGTATGTTTGTTTTAGTTTTATTAAACCGAGTAAGCTCAATTAAGATCAGACATTTTGTATTACTAGTGTTGCAACGTTTTGCGAGGGCTAAGAAGACTTTGACACTATCATCTACTTTCCCAACACAGTCATGACTATTTTCATATTTCATTTTAGCCTGCTTGTTGCATTCACTTTTTATGTGGTTTATTGCTTCGTTTCTTTGTCCAAAGAGTCTACATTTGTTGTTTAATACTATTATTTGTGAATCTTTTCCTTCTTCTTTCCACTTTAACTCCCATCATTATTCACCCACTTCAAAGTTCCCTTTTTTTCTTTTTCTTCTTCTTCTTCTTCTTCTTCTTCTTCTTTTTATTCTTCTTCTTCTTCTTCTTCTTTTTCTTCTTCTTCTTCTTCTTCTTCTTTTCTTCTTCTTCTTCTTCTTTTTCTTCTTCTTTCCACTTAAACTCCCATCATTATTTACCCACTTCAAAGTTCACTTTTTCTTCTTCTTCTTCTTCTTCTTCTTCTTCTTCTTCTTCTTCTTCTTCTTCTTCTTCTTTTCCTTCTTCTTTCCACTTTAACTCCCATCATTATTCACCCACTTCAAAGTTCACTTTTTTTTTCTTCTTCTTCTTCTTCTTCTTCTTCTTTGTTTTTCTTATTGTTCTCGCCATCATCCTTCTTCTTCTTCTTTTCCTATTTCTTCTCCCCCCTCTTTCCCCTCCTTTTCTCCCCCCCCCTCTTTCTCCTTCTCCTCTCTCTTCTTCTTTTTTTCTTATTATGCCTTCTTTTCCTCCTCATTTTCCTTCTTCTTCTTGTTGTTCTTCTTCTTCTTTTTCTTCCTCTTCTTGGTCTACTTCTTCTTTCCTCCTTTTTTCTTTTTCTCCTCATTCTTTTTCTGCTTATTATACTTCTTCTCATCCTCTTCTCATCCTCTTCTTCTTCTTCTTCTTCTTCTTTAGCTATCAGGGGCGACTCTTTATCAAAATACTACATCTTCCCCCAATGTCCTCTTGCCACCTCTTGGTTTCTCATCTGCTGGCCTCATTAATCGAACACAAATATTACGGCACAAAGAGCAAGCGAAGGAGACGAAGCGGTGAAAAGAGAAGGGGTCGGCGAAAGTCAGGGACCTATGAACCGGCTGGGAGTCTTTCGCCGGCCCGTGTGTGTGTATGTGTTTGGTGCATGAAAACCGCCATGGTGGCACGAGAGGGTCAGCGGGTGTGCCTCCCATAACGGACAAACCAAGGCGAGCCTTACCTTGTGGGTCTACCGACTCGATTGGCCAGTGTTTTGCCACATACTTCCGTAGAGAATCGTAGCCTCGATTAAGGACGAACGAATGTTATTTCAAGATGAATAACAGAAGTTATTCTTCTTAAAAAAGAAAAAGATAAGGGGTTCTTTGATACTACAGGGGCGCATGAGAAAAATAATGTTTTTCTTTGATTCGGCAGGGGAGGGGGCACAAAGTAACCTTAATTCGTGAATTGCGCATTTCAAACTTTAATTCAAGCCAGAAATCACATTCTGGTCGTTGGTTTACAGACTTAAAAATTATCTTCGAATTTTGAAGTCTGTAAATTTTGAAGTCTGTAAATTTTGAAGTCTAACGATCCTACCATTATAATCTATATTTATTTAAAAGATTTAAAAAAACAAAACAGTTAACATATATTTACAAACACAACACTTTACTAATGATAGCCCTACATATTTTGTACAAAATGTTCAAATAGTGGATATATCGGTGAAACAGAATAAGCATTTAAACTCAGATTCAATAATCACAAACTTACTATCAGACAAAAATCACCCTGTCTATAAATAGCTAAACATTTTAATCAAACAAAGAATAGGTTAGATAATATATTTCGGATTATTTTCGATAAGGATAGATAATTTGTATTATTTGGGTTATTCGAACTGCTGTTCTCATATGAACGCAAGGACTTGTTGCGCAACGGATAAAAGTGCTAAGTTATAATCAGTTCTAAGTGACAGTTTTCTGGAGATTGAAGGTTCAATCCTCAGTCGGGGCGATACTAAGAATACAATTACGAATTACTTAAGACTTGTACACGGTTTTGACGGATTGGACGAGAGCAATCTACCCCGTGGATTAAATAAAGGGTTCCGTTCGAAATTCTGTACAAATTCCTGAGTTCAGCATAAAGATTTTCGAGTTAAACAAGATGCATCTGAAGAAGGTCGGAGGTTACATCGACCGAAACGTTGTGAGAATCACATCCAGGATGAGAACTGTAGTCTGAATAATCCAAATGATAGATTAGATAATATTAAACTAAGGGGCATCAAATTCCCTCCCAAATATAAACGTAAACAAAGAGAATCAAAATGGATATTAAAACTAAACACGCATAAATCAGGTTTTAACTTCGACGTGTGTATTTTAATAAGTAAAGTAAAGTATTAGTATTTTTTTATAGACTAAGAAAATTATTTCTGTATTTAACCAATTGTGATTTTAGTTCCATATTCAGTCATCTATGTGTCCGACTTAAAGTCTAAAATTACAAAACAAACACCCACAATTTTTTATCTGCGTTGCCCCGGTGAATAATATCTAAAATTTAGACAAGATTCACCATTCTTTGACCCGAAACTGGTGCAGATTTCGTCTGGGGAGGTCGGTTTCACAGCCATTTCATGTACTAACTAAAGGGAAGTAACTCTGACTCTTTAATCAAAGAGTAAATTCCCTTATGCCTACTCATTCCTTGACCTTTTGGCTAAGATCAAAGTGTAGTATCTGTTCCGATGGATACTGCACCCCATAGACTGGTATTGTCTTGGCCTTCGGGGCTTGATTTACGCCGATCTATGGGTCTGTCCTGTGCAGTTCTAGGAGGTCCACCCTCCCAGACTTCGCCTCCCCTCTTTGGGGAGGAGTAAGTTTATTGCTTACTGTCTGAGGCGCCCCTACCGGTGAATGCCGACGGGGCTGCCCAGGCAATTTTTAAACCCCACTTTCCCGACCCGACCTTGGGTCACATCTTACCTGTGGGAGTAAGATAAAAACTGGCCGTGTGCTTAACGCCTGGAGAGGAGTAAATCAATACTCATTCCTTGGCCTTTTGGCTAAGATCAAAGTGTAGTATCTGTTCAGATGGATACTACACCCCATAGACTGGTATTGTCTTGGCCTTCGGGGCTTGCTTTCCGCTGGTCTATGGGGCTGTCCTGTGCAGTTCTAGGAGGTCCACCCTCCCAGGCTTCGCCTCCCCTCTATGGGGAGGAGTAAGTTTATTGCTTACTGCCTGAGGCGCCCCTACCGGGGAATGCCGACGGGGCTGACCAGGCAATTTTTAAACCCCACTTTCCCGACCCGACCTTTTGGTCACATCTTACTTGTGGGAGTAAGATAAAAACTGGCCTTGTGCCTAACTCCTGGAGATGAGTAAATCAATACTCATTCCTCGAGGAATCTATATAAGGGGGAGTGTCTCTGTGTGTGTGTGTATGTCCAGAGACAGAAATGGGCGTTGCCTTCTTCAACCAAATATAACATTTTTTTAAATCAGTAAAGAAATTCCGTTATTTTAAAATGCAGGTGCAAGAATTACGTTGCATCTGTATAAAAATCGGTCTTTCAAAATGGCATCACTATCATAGAATTACATAAGCACACCATGATGTAAATATAATAAGCATAGGTGGGAAAAAACTTTCGCATTCATTCATTTCAAACCAGAAATATAAAATTCTGTTTATTCTATGTAACCCACATTTCATACCTGCATATATAAATGCTTTAACAATGTGAGCGTTTTTATTTTTCGTTTTATTTTCTCATGTTTCGGGGCACGGCTTTTTGGACTTTTTATCTGAAGAGTAGCATTTTTGGAAAATTCAGGATATATAACTCTATATTGCTGCTGTCTACGTGTCAACGCAACGGCCCGTCAAGTATCTGGATTTTTGAAAGGTGAATAAAGACATGGTTACTGTAATCTAACCTTCTATTGCTATATATATAAATATATATATATATATATATATATATATATATATATATATATATCATAATATAAAATGAAGTAATAAAATAAGGTGTTGTTTGACACCTTATTTTATTACTTCATTTTATATTATAATATTAATGTTCTATCCAGTATATTGAGCTTCAGTTTTTATCCGGATGTTTCACTAATTATAAGATATTAGTTGACGCTTATATCTTTTGTTGGATTGCTTCATATATATATATATATATATATATATATATATATATATATATATATATATATATATATATATATAATAGAAATTGGTAGTTTGCTGTAAGCATTGCTGGGAGTAATAATAAAAGTTTTTTAAAAGGTTGAAGGCAATGCGGAGGTCCGGATAGCTGTAAGCTGTGGAGAACAAAAACAAAACAAAACAAAACCGAAATAAGTCGGATATAGATCGAAAGGTTTGTTTATTTTTCTAGACAGCAAGGGTGTTAGTTTGTAATATCCGGATTATCAAGAATCAATTTGATATGTTTCGAGAGATTTTTTTTTCTTTCTTTTTTCTTATTCCTCTCCTTGTCAAAAATAAATAAAAGAAAAATCCCGGAGACCGAGAAAATGCCAGGAGCGCTGGGGGATTAAACCGGAAGTGTTCAGGGTAAAGTATTCAGAGGAAAATTAAATAGATTCTTTTTTTTTTTTCTTAATATATATATATATATAAATATATATATATATATATATATATATATATATATATATATATATATATGTGTGTGTGTGTGTGTGTAATTGTATGCTGTTTCTATTTATTTAATTTTTATTTTTATTTATATATTTACTATTATTGTTATTGTTTTTTGCCTTTTTTTTTACGTTGATTTTACTTATAATATATATGTTTGTCAACGGGCTGATTCCGGCATTAGATTTTAAATATGCTGTAGATAGCTGATTATTTATTGTCGGTGCAGTATATTATAATTTAGTTATGCCTGGTTGAGTTTAATCCTTATTTATTGGTTTTAATTTACCTCTTAAGTGTCTTCTGTTTTAGGTATGGAAACTGACCGGTTTGCTGGTTAAAGAGAGACAAATCTGTTATTATTGGTATTAATTTATAAAGGCAATTCTGTTAATTGGCTTTGTTTGTTGAATTTATTTTTGGTATTAATTTATAAAGGGAATTCTGTTAATTGGCTTTGTTTGTTGAATTTATTTTTGGTATTAATTTACGAATAGGCTATATTGCCGGTCCCGGCAAAATAACGATTCCTGCGTTATTTTGCCGTGACCGACAATATAACGATTCCTGCGTTATTTTGCCGGTTCATGTATATTTAACTAAATTGTTAAACATACAGTGACGCCCGGCACAATAATGAGCCTTACGTTATTTTACCGGCTCGTGTTTATTTAACTATAAATTACGTTTTTTTTATTATTTAAATTATTTTTTTTGTATTATTTAAAACTTTATCAAACGAAATTTTATGTATAATTTAAAACTTTGCCTGATTGTTTTTTTTTGTTTTTTTTTATTTAAAACTTTGCCTGATTGATTTTTTTTTGTTTGTTTTTAATTAATCTTTGCCTGATTGATTTTTGTATAATTTAAAACTTTATTAAGCGACAATATATTTTAAAATAACGATAAAATTAATTTTTACTTCCGGTTGATTCGATTAGGAGTGAACTCTTCAAAATTACGACTTATTTTATGATTTCATTGAAGGAACATTTTAAAATAGAAACTGTTTAAATCCAGTGATTTTCTGTATATTTTAACATTATCGAAGTTTTTCTTCATAAAGAAAATCAGAATTTTACATTCCTTTGTAAAGCACATTTTTAACAAGTAAATGTTACCAAAGGCAACATAAATTATTCTTCTACCTGTATAAGTTTATTTGTTTATTTGATTGTTTATTTTTATAAAAAAAAATCATTTATCAAAATAAATAATAAAATAAACAAATAAACTTATACAGGTAGGTAGAATAATAATTTATGTTGCCTTTGGTAACATTTATTTGTTGCTTATTTTTTTCTTTATATATAACTTATATATAACTTAAGGAAAATTTCAATTACTTAAATCGAGAGCAGACTTAGTAATGTTGGGAAAATTCATCAACATTAATTCTATTATGAAAAGTAAGCAGATATTTCTTTAACCGACACAATAGGGCAGGTCGATTTTTTTTTTCTTTAACCGACACAACTGATGATGAAAACAAATTGTTTTTAAATATTTGCCCTTATTTATTTAATTACGTTTTCTTTCGCAAAGCCATAACAATTAGGTTTTTAAAAATAATGAACCGGCATAATAACGATCCCTTTCCATTAGTAAATAATTATTGTGCCGGGCGTCACTGTATGTTTAACAATTTAGTTAAATATACATGAACCGGCAAAATAACGCAGGAATCGTTATTTTGTCGGGACCGGCAATATAGCCTCTTCCATTAATTTATAAAGGGAATTCTGTTAATTGGCTTTGTTTGTTGAATTTATTTAACTAATGTAATGGCCAATTCTTAGTATAATGGATATGATTTGTGCAAATAGTGTTTATTATGGGGGGTGGGGGTATTATCTGGGGGGGATGGGGGGTATTATCTGGGGATTATATGATGATCCATTATACTAAGAATTGACCATTACATTAGTTAAATAAATTAAAACCAATAAATAAGGATTAAACTCAACCAGGCATAACTAAATTATAATATACTGCACCGACAATAAATAATCAGCTATCTACAGCATATTTAAAATCTAATGCCGGAATCAGCCTGTTGACAAACATATATATTATAAGTAAAATCAACGTTAAAAAAAAAAAAAAAAAAAAAAGGCAAAAAACAATAACAATAATAGTAAATATATAAATAAAAATAAAAATTAAATAAATAGAAACAGCATACAATTACATATAGATATATATATATATATATATATATATATATATATATATATATATATGTGTGTATATATATATATATATATATATATATATATATATATATATATATATATTAAGAAAAAAAACAAAAAAGAATCTATTTAATTTTCCTCTGAATACTTTACCCTGAACACTTCCGGTTTAACCCCCCAGCGCTCCTGGCATTTTCTCGGTCTCCGGGATTTTTCTTTTATTTATTTTTGACAAGGAGAGGAATAAGAAAAAAGAAAGAAAAAAAAATCTCTCGAAATATATCAAATTGATTCTTGATAATCCGGATATTACAAACTAACACCCTTGCTGTCTAGAAAAATAAACAAACCTTTCGATCTATATCCGACTTATTTCGGTTTTGTTTTGTTTTTGTTCTCCACAGCTTACAGCTATCCGGACCTCCGCATTGCCTTCAACCTTTTTAAAAACTTTTATTATATATATATATATATATATATATATATATATATATATATATATATATATACGTGGTTTTCAGATTTGAAACACCCACCATTTGACAAAGAGGTCTTCCTCGAAATATATTATGGAACACGGTCACACACATTACATCACAGGGTTGAAGTCTTGTCTAATCAAGTAAGATTTGTTATATATAAAAAAAATGTAAACATTTTTTTAAAATATATTTTAAAAATCACTTGTTTTTGTCTTACTTCTCAACGCCGACATATTTCCATTTCTTGCATTGTGATAGCCTTCTAATACTCCTCTATATACGTATTACACACAATGCTGCAAGCAAACTACCTCTCCTTATTATATATATATATATATATATATATATATATATATATATATATCGTGCGTCAGGGTATGTTGACGAGAACCCAATAAAGTACTTGATTGTAAGAATGTGAGAGCTAAATACAAATTATTTATTTAATAACTATACATTACATATTCCAGAGACGTCCCATTGTTTCATCGAGATGGATAGAACTTTACTGTTTAGAAAAGGTCTTACAATCCATCTCAAATCTTCAGTGACTCAAAATAAAGACAGTTCGAAAAATATCATTCTTCTTTGTTTAACCTTAATTTGAACGTTGTTAGGCAAGTAATCTAGATTTTTTACTGAAATAAATAATTAATGGTATATTTGATCCTAAATATTTTGAATTTATCACGTCAACTTCAAGGATTAGATATGCCTTATTCTACGTGTGTAGGCAAATTATGTTTGTATAAAACAAATCTGTAATCCGGCATAAAGATCGAGACCACTAAAATAGAATTTCTACGTTTAGCTTTTGTAAGTATGGATGTCCGAAAAGACAATAATCTGAATATTAATGAATCTCAGTTAAAATTTAAATCTAGGTGAACACATCAGGAAAACTAAACATGAAATATTTAATAGTGAAAATAACATTTTTACAGAATTATTTGATAGTCAAAATAATTTTTATTTACAGAATTATTTCATAGTCAAAATAAATTTTCATTTACAGAATTATTTAATAGTTAAAATGACTTTTTATTTACAGAATTATTCAATAGTGAAATTATACTTTTTATTTACAGAATTATTTAATAGTCAAAATAACTTTTCGTTTACACAATTATTTTATAGTAAAAATAACTTTTTATTTACAGAATTATTTAATAGTGATAATAACTTTTTATTTACAGAATTATTTAATAGTGATAATAACTTTTTATTTACAGAATTATTTAATAGTGATAATAACTTTTTATTTACAGAATTATTTAATAATGAAAATAACTTTTTATTTACATAATTATTTAATACTGAAAATGACTTTTTATTTACAGAATTATTTCATAGCGAAATTCACTTTTTATTTACAGAATCATTAAATAGTGAAAATAACTTTTTATTTACAGAATTATTTCATAGTCAAAATAACTTTCCATTTACAAAATTATTGAATAGTGAAAATAACTTTTTATTTACAGAATTATTCAATAGCGAAAATAACATTTTAGAAACAGAATTATTTAATAGTGAAAATAACTCTTTCACAGAATTATTTAACAGAGAAAATATCTTTTTATTAAAAGAATTATTTAATCGTAAAAATAACTTTTTATTTACAGAATTATTTCATAGTGAAAATAACTTTTTATGTACAGAATTATTTAATCGTAAAAATAACTTTTTATTTACAGAATTATTTCATAGTAAAAATAACTTATTTAATGTATAGTACATAGAGTTAACATTGTTTTTGTTTCTGATTAATATCTTTTTTGGACATCAATACTTACAAAAGCTAAACGTCCTAATTCTATTTTGGAGGTCTCGGTTTTGATGCCGGATTACCTTAAAATCTTTATTGCTAGTATGTATGTATGTATATATATATATATATATATATATATATATATATATATATATATATATATATATATATATATATATATATATATATATTTATATATATATTATTATTTATTATTATAATATATTTATTTTCGTTTTATTTTCATATCTTGTCTTCGTCTGTAACAGATATGACCAAATGGAATATCGCTTGAAGACAGATTAAATTATCAAGAAAAGTGTGTTTGGTAAGAACATACGATTTCAGCTCACCCTTATCGGGGATTGTAGCCTGGGGGTCAGGTAAGGTACGTTTGGGAGCATTGGTGAGGCGGGCAAGAGGGGTAACGTCAGCAGAAACACGTCGTCTAATCAAGGTTGATATTGTTGTGATTGCAAGCGTTGTCGGACATTCAATTGATTATCCGGAATTAATTAGATATCTATGACCCGTCCCCAGAAAATATACTCACATAAATATGTGTGTCATTCCGTGATAGATATTAGTATAGGCTGAGCAAGAAACTGCTTAAGGAATCAAACTATTATAGATTAAGGTTAGGGTGACGGTTAGGGTTACAGTTAGATATGTAATAATGTATTTAGTTTGATTTTTCTCAAACTTTTTATTAATATTAATAGTTGTAGATTAATTAAAAACTAAAGCTGTTATGTAGTAGCTGTCCTGTTCTTGTATATAAATATTAATAGTAGTAGTATAATAAAAACAAAAGCTGTTGTTTAATATCTGTTTTGTTGTCTACATTAATATTAATTGTAGTAGTACAGTTAAACACTGAATCTGTTGTGTGGTATCTGTTCTGTTGTTTGGATTAATATTCATTTTAATTATATAATTAAACACAGAAGCTGTTGTGTAGTATCTGTTCTGTTGTTTGGATTAATATTCAATGTAGTTCTATAATTAAACACTGAATCTGTTGTGTAGCATCTGTTCTGTTGTTTAGATTAATATTCATTGTAGTTCTATAGTTAAACACTAAAGCTCTTGTGTAGTATCTGTTCTGTTGTTTGGATTAATATTCATTGTAGTTCTATAATTAAACACTAAAGCTGTTGTGTAGTATCTGTTCTGTTTTTTGGATTAATATTCATTGTAGTAGTATAATTAAACACTAAAGCTGTTGTGTAGTATCTGTTCTGTTGTTTAGATTAATATTCATTGTAGTAGTATTACTAAACACTAAAGCTGTTGTGTAGTATCTGTTCTGTTGTTTTGATTAATATTCATTGTAGTTCTATAATTAAACACTAAAGCTGTTGTGTAGTATCTGTTCTGTTTTTTGGATTAATATTCATTGTAGTAGTATAATTAAACACTAAAGCTGTTGTGTAGTATCTGTTCTGTTGTTTAGATTAATATTCATTGTAGTAGTATTACTAAACACTAAAGCTGTTGTGTAGTATCTGTTCTGTTGTTTTGATTAATATTCATTGTAGTAGTATAATTAAACACTAAAGCTGTTGTGTAGTATCTGTTCTGTTGTTTTGATTAATATTCATTGTAGTAGTATAGTTAAACACTAAAGCTGTTGTGTAGTATCTGTTCTGTTGTTTAGATTAATTTTCATTGTAGTTGTATAGTTAAACACTAAAGCTGTTGTGTAGTATCTGTTCTGTTGTTTAGATTAATTTTCATTGTAGTTGTATAGTTAAACACTAAAGCTGTTGTGTAGTATCTGTTCTGTTGTTTAGATTAATTTTCATTGTAGTAGTATAATTAAACACTAAAGCTGTTGTGTAGTATCTGTTCTGTTGTTTAGATTAATTTTCATTGTAGTTGTATAGTTAAACACTAAAGCTGTTGTGTAGTATCTGTTCTGTTGTTTGGATTAATATTCATTGTAGTAGTATTACTAAACACTAAAGCTGTTGTGTAGTATCTGTTCTGTTGTTTTGATTAATAGTCATTGTAGTAGTATAATTAAACACTAAAGCTGTTGTGTAGTATCTGTTCTGTTGTTTGGATTAATATTCATTGTAGTCGTATGGTTAAACACTAAAGCTGTTGTGTAATATCTGTTTTGTTGTCATGATAACTAGTAATAGTTGTAGTATAATTAAACACTAAATCTATCACGTAGTATATGTTCTGTTGCCAATATTAATATTAATAGTAGTAGTATGGTTAAACACTAAGACTGAGTAAACGTTTGTAAATTTTTTATATTTTATATAAATTAATAATTTAACGTTTAGTATCTGTTCTAAAACTGATTTAATCGCAAATACTATCATTTAATCGGGTAGAGTGTAGTATATGTTCGGTCATCATGAGGCAAACCTTTCAGGGATTACCTCCTCATTTAGGGGTAGTGTAGTATATGTTCTGTTGTCATTAGATTATCCTCTAAGGCATTACCTCCCTCTTTTGAGGGGACTAGTGTAGTATCTCTACATCATGATACTATCTTCCTTCTTTTTTGTGGGACCCCAGGCATTACCTCCTCCATTGGAGGTAGTTTGCTATGTACTGTTTTAATTAGACCATCTTCCCATACATTACCTCCTCCTTTATGTTCGTATTATAGTATATGTTCGTTTGTCACGATACAATGTTACCAGACATTACGTCTTCCTTAGGAGAGGTGGCAGTGTCGCATATATTGGTTCGTCATAATCCTGTCCCCTCAGGCATTAGCTCCTCTTTGGGGGATAATTTAGTATGTGTTCTGTAGTCATTATTACATCATCCTCTCAGAGATATTTTTGAGTAGGAGGTATTAACTCCTCTTGGGGGGGGGGGAATATAGTATGTGTTCTGTAGTGATTACATCATCCAGAGAAAATTTTGAGTAGGAGGAAGGGCGGGGATAGTGTAGTATCTTTTCTATTGTCATGATACAATCCTCCCAGGGATTATCCCAACCTTTGGAGGTTGTGCAGTATATGTTCTGTTATGATTTCAGTCTTCCAAGCATTTCTTCTTGCTTGGGAGGAGGTATTGTGTAATATCTGTTCTGTCGTCATGAGACCATCGTCCCAGGCATTATCTTCTTTTTTCAGTGGGGGCAAACCTTCCATTTCGTTCACCTCTGGGGTGGAGCCAGTGCAGTAGGTATTCGTCCGTTGCGGTACGATCTTCTCAGGCATTTCTTTATCCTTTTTAGGGGGTATTTATCCCGGGCACTACATCCTCTCTATTGGGGGGGGGGTAGTATGTATTCGTTAGTCATGATACCATCTTTGAAGGCATTACACCCTCATTTGGGGACTCTGTGTAGTATATAATCATCTTCATGATACCATTCCCCTAAGCATTACCTCCTTTTTTTCTGTGTGAAAACTTCCAGGCATTACTTTCTCTTTTGGGGTCGTGTAGTATCTGTTCTGCTGTCATGAGATCATGCTGCCAGGCATTACCTGCTCCTTTATGTAGTACTTGTGTGTTGTCATTATGTTGTCCTAGTCATTACCCTCTCATAATTTTACGAGGTGTCCTACCAGACATTATCTACTCCATTGAAGGTCGTATACTTATATGGTCGTTTGTGATGACACCATCCTCCCAGGCATAATCTCCTCTTTTTTTTTAGGGGATTCATCAAACCCCTTATTTGCGGTGTAATGTAGTACCCATTCTGTCGTTATGATACCATCCCCACAGACATTATCTCCCCCTTTTTAGGGAGGCAGGGTGTAGTGTAGTATATGTTCTGTTGTCATTATACTTTCCTCCCAGGGATTATCTTCTTCATTTTACGGGGGGAAGTGTTGGTATTGTAGTATCTGTTCTGTTTTCATGAGACTATCAACTCAGGCATTACATCTTCCTTTGGGGGTAGTAAAGTATCCGTTCCGTTGTAATAAATCCATCCTCCCAAGCATTACCTCTTTTTTAGGAGAGTAGTGTAGTAGCTGTTCTATTTTATGGAAATCGCCCCAGACAAGGCATGAAGCCACTTGATGTAAGAAGATAAAAAGAAAATACTACTTCAAGGTAAAAAACTAGCAGATGATAAGTTTTAAATGGATAGATTCTAACCCAGAAAACATCAATTCTTCCCCCTTTGTCAGAAACATCGCTCATGGAATGTGATCAGTAAAGGATAAAATAAGGAAAGCGAAAGTTACGACGCCGCCGAAAGTAAATTGTTCTGTTATCATGAGACCATCTTGCCAGGTATTACTCCCTCCTAAGGTGGTGTTGTATCTTTTCTGTGATCATTGTACTATCTTCCTAGGGATTAAGTTCTCCTTTTGGAGGTGTAGTGTAGTATATATTCGTTCATCATGATATCATCTTTCCAGGCATTACCTCCTCCTTTTTTGAGGTAGTGTAGTATCCTTTTTTGTTGTCTGATATCATCTTTCTAAGCATTACCTCCTCCTTTTTTGAGGTAGTGTAGTATCCTTTTTTGTTGTCTGATATCATCTTTCTAAGCATTACCTCCTCCTTTTTTGAGGTAGTGTAGTATCCTTTTTTGTTGTCTGATATCATCTTTCTAAGCATTACCTCCTCCTTTTTTGAGGTAGTGTAGTATCCTTTTTTGTTGTCTGATATCATCTTTCCAGGCATTACCTCCTCTTTTTTTGAGGTAGTGTAGTATCCTTTTTTGTTGTCCGATATCATCTTTCCAGGCATTACCTCCTCCTTTTTTAGGTAGTGTAGTATCCTTTTTTGTGGTGTGATATCATCTTTCCAGGCATTATCTCCTCCTTTTTTGAGGTAGTGTAGTATCCTTTTTTGTTGTCTGATATCATCTTTCCAGGCATTACCTCCTCTTTTTTTGAGGTAGTGTAGTATCCTTTTTTGTTGTCCGATATCATCTTTCCAGGCATTACCTCCTCCTTTTTTTAGGTAGTGTAGTATTCTTTTTTTGTGGTGTGATATCATCTTTCCAGGCATTATCTCCTCCTTTTTTGATGTAGTGTAGTATCCTTTTTTGTTGTCTGATATCATCTTTCCAGGCATTACCTCCTCTTTTTTTGAGGTAGTGTAGTATCCTTTTTTGTTGTCCGATATCATCTTTCCAGGCATTACCTCCTCCTTTTTTTAGGTAGTGTAGTATCCTTTTTTGTGGTGTGATATCATCTTTCCAGGCATTATCTCCTCCTTTTTTGAGGTAGTGTAGTATCCTTTTTTGTTGTCTGATATCATCTTTCTAAGCATTACCTCCTCCTTTTTTGAGGTAGTGTAGTATCCTTTTTTGTTGTCTGATATCATCTTTCCAGGCATTACCTCCTCTTTTTTTGAGGTAGTGTAGTATCCTTTTTTGTTGTCCGATATCATCTTTCCAGGCATTACCTCCTCCTTTTTTTAGGTAGTGTAGTATCCTTTTTTGTGGTGTGATATCATCTTTCCAGGCATTATCTCCTCCTTTTTTGAGGTAGTGTAGTATCCTTTTTTGTTGTCTGATATCATCTTTCCAGGCATTACCTCCTCTTTTTTTGAGGTAGTGTAGTATCCTTTTTTGTTGTCCGATATCATCTTTCCAGGCATTACCTCCTCCTTTTTTTAGGTAGTGTAGTATTCTTTTTTTGTGATGTGATATCATCTTTCCAGGCATTACCTCCTCTTTTTTTAGGTAGTGTAGTATCCTTTTTTGTTGTCTGATATCATCTTTCCAGGCATTACCTCCTCCTTTTTTGATGTAGTGTAGTATCCTTTTTTGTTGTCTGATATCATCTTTCCAGGCATTACCTCTTCCTTTTTGTGGCGGGTGTAGTATTGTATCTGTTCGGTTTTCATGTGACCAACATCCCAGGCATTTCCTTCTCAGTTGTGAGTAGTGTACTATGCGTTCATTCGTCATTATATCCTCGTCCCAGGAATCACCTCCTCCTTTGGAGGCGCAGTTTAGTATATGCCTGTTGATCATTATACTATTCATTCAGACTAGAGGAAACATATTTAGGCTCTTATAATTATTATTAGTACTAACCCTCTATTAGTTATTGCTGCCAGTGCTCGCTCACAACTTTGTATTCTCGCACCAGCCGTTTAGCATTGTGTTCCTTTTTATAATAGCCGATAAATATCCCTGAAATTTGAATGATAATAATATGCTTCCTCAGGTCTCCAGAAATATCTGTGCTCTTCAAATCGCGGTCCGGATTGCGCGGTCTCTCTCTCTCTATATATATATACAGGGTGAGCCAAAAGTAGGTGGACAGTAAAAAAATTTTTATTTAGAGTATAGTAAGAGGCAGACTTCAAAACTGTGTAAATCAAGAATATATATGTTTTATTACTGTCCACCTACTTTTGGCTCACCCTGTATATTTCTTTCTCTCCCATCTCTCTCTCTCTCAGTCTCTTTCTCCCCCATCTCTCTCTCTCCCTTTCTCTCTTTTTCTTAATCTCTCTCTCTCTCTCTTTCTCCCCCTCTTTCTCTCTTTCTCTCTCTCTTTCTTTCTTTCTCTCTCTCTTTCTTTCTTTCTCTCTCTCTTTTTCTCTCTCTCTTTCTTTCTCCTTCTCTCTCTCTTTCTCCCCCATCTTTCTCTCTCTCTTTCTTTATCTTTTTCTCTCTCACTCTCTCTCGCTCTCTCTCTTCCCCCCTCTCTTTTCCTCTTTCTCTCTTTCTTTCGTATTTCCATCCTCTCGGATCCTCCACGGCTATTTCCTGTGGTACCAACCGGTGTTATTGCCATCACGTCTTTCTGGGCGTGGCTGGAGATAGTGTCAAATTATTGCAATCTTCTTACACAACTACCTCGGCCATCCCAGTTTCTATTTTGGTTCGTAAACACTTCAGAGTTCCAAAACTACTGAATAGAATTGCACCAAACTTGGCATATTGCGATCGCGTTTTACGGGTGTCATAAAAAAAAAAAATTAATAATACTAATTATTATGTGTAAATAGAGAGCTTCAACAACCCTTTGCAGAAAGTAGACTAAATGCCAGCCTTTGGGCGGTCTTTTTTTTTGGGGGGGGGGGAGGTGACTGGTAGAGATAAGAAAAATAACAGAATTCTTTTGATACATTCCAATTAGATGAAGAATTTGACCAATAAATCTCGCCATTCTATTTCGGTCTCGTTCGAAAGATTCAAATTCGCACCCCCCCCCCCTCTCGTTTGTCTCAGAAGCGTGCGTTATCTCCGAACCTGACATAATATAAAATAACTTCGCTTATAAGCACATGATGTGGAATAAATCTTTGGTATACAATATTCGTCGGCTCCCTTTTGATCCTCATCGGCAAATTCTCCTGTGAAAATATCAGATTAATTATTTTGCCAGATCCGTTTTCGAATCAAACGACCGTCCAACGAGCGGCGTGTCCGTTCTTTCTCTTTGATGTCACTTATTATGTGTTTGTCTGTCGTCCTAATTGCGCCTGGACGAGAATCACATCTACCAAGTGACATCGGCGGGTTTTCCTACTATATCTAGAATGTTTGTATATGCGTCTACGCATCTCTGCACGATGCGCTGTCCGTCGGCCTGTCGGTTCGTCACGCTTCGGATTGAAATCGTATTTCCATTGTTAAATGGACATGCATCTTATTTTATTTGACATTTTCCCGTTTATATTCATAAGTCACCACTTACACAAGGCCAAAAGCCACTCGAGGATAAGGGTTAACGAGATCGTCAGCTGGACGACGAACAACATCATGAGGGGATTGAAAAAATAGAAGGAATGGACAAAAATGACTTAAGAGAACGGCTCGACATGTATCTGTTGACATTGCACTTGAAAACGACCATGTTGTCGTCTGCAGGGAATCAGTCCCTGTTCTTGGAAATTGCGTTTGATGTTAATTACACAGGATAAGAAAGGAAAATTCTTTGCAGTTGTGGTAGGAAAACGAGTTCTTACAGCGAACGTTTAGCAAAGACCAAACTGAGATTGGAGCTCGGTCGAGCGCCTACGATGGAAATAACGATAAACTAGAAATGTATGTGAGTAAGTATGCGTCCGATTCTGTGGCCATAACTGCCATCAATAACTGCCACG
Source organism: Sepiola atlantica (assembly GCA_963556195.1). Lineage (NCBI taxonomy): Eukaryota > Metazoa > Mollusca > Cephalopoda > Sepiida > Sepiolidae > Sepiola > Sepiola atlantica. The sequence goes on from OY744546.1 coordinate 10,692,580, forward strand.
ACGCTTAGTCGTAACTGTATTTAATGTGTCCATTTATTCCCAAAAGTAGGTAGATCAACTCACACCATAACATCTCCCGTTTAAACCTTACTACGTATAGAGTCAATAGTTTTTTATTCTTGGAGTTGACTTCCATGAAGTCGGTATTTTTCCTTTCTTTTTTTGGATATTCGCTTTTGAGAAACTACTTGCAGAACTGGTACTTCGAACGTGTCAAACACGACGTCCATCAATTCTTCTTCTGTAGTATTGCCCTCTACAGCATCATTATATATTTTCCTGATTTGGTTTATATGTCTCATATGGGTAAATTTAAACCCTTTTCACTATGTAGAGCATATTCACAATTCTTTTATCCACAATCTCGATTTCTCAAAATGATTTATTGTTCTTAAACATTCAGAAAGAAACCTTTCCTCCGATTTAAAAACGTCCGTTTTCGACATCTGTTTTTCGTTCCGGTTTCTTATAAGTCGGTACCAGTCTGTTGAAAATCGTCTTGATCTTTCTTGCAAACGCTGGTGACATGCAAGCTGGGACGTTATTATTCGGGGTCATTTGTACACTTGTACAACATCCTATACGGCTTTCTCTGTGGGAGTACCCCTCGCTTTTTAGCGCTCTTTTAAAAGTATCGACTAATTGCTCCGCTTGACCATTACTTCTCGCATGATACGGCGCGATTGTGAGGTGTTCTATTAAAAACAACTGGACGTGAATTGGGTACCGTTATCCGATACTACACAATCCACGACTCGGAAACGTGCGAACAATTTATGCAAAAACCTAATCGTTGTTTCTGTCGTTTTTTTTTTACACTTAAAAATCGCTCCACTAGTATATTGTTTCTTGCATGATACGGCGCTATTATGACTGACAAAACATTTTGAATCTACTTGACGTGAATTGAGTACCGTTACCCGATGCTACACAATCCACGACTCCGAAACGTGCGAACAATTCATGCAGAACCCCAAATCGTTGTTTTTTACACTTAAGTATATCTGGCTATTTAGTGAAGCTATCCACTACAACCAGATAATGGCCCAGCAAAGTCAATATGGATTCTAATCGTTTTGAATTTTATGGGCGGTGTTTTTCAAGATTTAACAGTATTCTCAATATCTCGTCAAGTAGACGTAACTTCGCATAAAACTCTTCATCGGTGATATGAATAAATGCGTAATATGAAACTCTCTTAGAATATGTTTTAGCAATGTATGACCACCCGATTTCTGTGCATTACTTCTTCTTTCGTGTCAATCAGATGATTCTGGTGTTGGCATTAGTTTCCCCGGTGTTTTTTTAGTTAGAAATCTTTCTGGAAAGACATCGAATACTTACGGGAAGGACCACGAGAAGGTTGTCAACATCCATAAGTGAAAGTTGTACTGTGGAACCGACTGGATTCGAACTTGGAACACCCAGGTCTTCAGTCCGTGTCAGTATCCACTTAACCACCGTCACCTCTCACTGCACATTACTACATCGTCGCAGATGGAATATGTTTCCGGATTATTTTGGTTCTTTTTTATTATGCCTATTTTATAAAATATTTTTTATCAAATCATCGTGAATCGCCTTTGTCTATATTTCTCCGAATGTCACTGGAAGTTCTCTTACGATAGTGCACAGCGTGTTTTTTTACATCAAGTTCCGCTTGTCGAGAGGTAATTACCGTGTCCTCGATGGGTTCAACAGATTTCAGTATCAATCTAGACAGTTCGTCCGCATAGCTGATCTTTGAAGATGGGAGATACTCCATCTTGTAGTTATAATTTAGGAGGATGATCCCCCATCTCTGTAAATCTGTTCGACGTATGTGTAGGTAAACGCTTCTTCGATCCATAAATTGTCTATAAAAGTTAATGGTCATTTTGTAATGTAAATCTTCTTCCATGCACGAAACGGTGAAACTTTGTTAGCACAAAGGTGATACCCAGCGCTTTTTTTCTATTTGCGAGTAGCTCTTAACAGCTGGTAAAAGCGTACGAAACGCATGCGTTATCGGCTTTAGCGAACTGTCGTCCATTCTGTGTAAAATACAAGCTTTTATATGGTATGAACTCGTATCGGAAGCTACAACGATTTCGCGTTCTGAATCATAATGTGTTAAAAAATAAATCAAATCTGAGAATGTTCTTGATTTTTCTGCAGTCGGGTCTTCTCACATTCTTTTCTATTATTTGTTCCAGATATTTAATTTATTCCATAAAGAATTCACATTTTTCTTCTTTTACTTTGAAACCGTGATCTTGAATTCTTTGGAAAACTTTATGTGCGTGCGCTTTATGTTGCTCCGTAGTTTTACTACTTATTAGACTATCATCTATAACTCTACACCGCTAAGTAATTCGTCCATTATCTGCTGAAATATAGCCGTCGCCACCTTTACTCTAAACGGTAGTCTTTGAAATTTGTGTAACCCTTCATGTGTATCTATAACTTCGAGTATCCTTCGTCCACCGGTATCAAATATGCGTAGCTTCAATCCATTTTCAAAAAAACTTTCCTCCATTTAGCTTCGCGAATATTTCTTCCGGACTAGAAAACGGATAATGATAATCTCCCAATTCCTGGTTCAAACCCGTACAAAATTTTGCACATACACGAATTCCTTTACGTAAACTGTTGACGAAACCCATTTTCTATATTCTACCCTTGCTATCAGTCCCATTTTCTCGAGTCGATCCAGTTCAATGTTGATTCTTTCTTCTGACGCGAATGGAACATATTGCTTCTTTTTGAAGATCGGTTGTATATTCGGTTCTAACTCAATTTCTGCTATTACATTTTTGCATCTACCAAGCCCACCAGAAAAAAAACTTGTGAAAAATTATTCTTTCTTTAAGTTTTCTACCGCGGCATCTTTAGTTTTTAAATTCTGGCAAAAAGAATTATCGGTAAATTCCACAGTTGGAATTTCTCCATCCAATCTCTGAGCAGGTTACTTGAATTATTAATCGCAAATACTTTTATGATGGAGATTTTCCTAAGATTCCAGTTTCTTTTCATGTCGTACATAAGACTTTGGTATTTCGTAATCTTTTCCCTTTCTGCTCTATTCAATCCTGCATCATTAGGGACACTGACTTCAACTAGGGTTGCTACTTTCTCCCTTTCGTCCCATATTACAATGTCAGGTTTAACAGCTCCGTTTTCTAGATATGTAGCTGTAGAGATTGCATAGTCATAGTGGATGGTGTATAAATTATTTCCAACTGTTCTTTCTGATATATGCTCCCAGGACTTGCTGCTACACTGGATATTCAACCTTTTACAAATAGTCGAGTGAAGATATTTACACACTCCGTTGTGTCGCATTGTATAATAGCCATCCACCAGGAGAACCTTACAACTCGATGTCAGGTGACTCACACTCTCTACTTCTGTGTGGCAGAACCTGCACTTGTTATTGTTGCTGAGACCACTCATATTTTAAAGGTATTGGTCATCAAGCCTTGATCTTGAGCAGCCATTATCATTCTCTCCTGATCATAGTGGAGAGATCCTCTTTTCAGCCAGTCTATAGTGCCTTCTTTATCTATATATTCCTGGGTTAATTCACCTAGTCTGCAAGGCCATATAAGTTTGAAAATGTGTAAACAAATAAAAATTAAAAATTAAATTGATTTAACGGCACCCCGGGTAACGCCGAGTAAGTAAGTAAGTAAGTAAGTAAGTAAGTAAGTAAGTATATATATATATATATATATATATATATATATATATATATATATATATATATATATATATATAAAATAAACTTGAAATCATTGTTTACGAATGCAAGCGATAGAGAAAGAAGAAAAATATTCCAGCATGCGCGGAGTGATATGAGATTAAAGCTGTTAACACTTCGGAAGTGCTGCGGTTGGCAACGGAGTGTTTCGGCTCGGATTCAGCGCCAAGTAATTTCTTTCATTAAAAGGGAAACGTGGGCCGATAACTAAATAACTTTCAGGGCGGAATGATGCGTAATAATTTGTGAAGGGAGATAATCTGAAATATGCAACATTTATTGACTATGAATAGGATTTGATTATTATTTGAAGTTATTATTTGAAGTTATTATTTGATTATATTACGAACGCACAAGTACACACTTTTTAAATAACTTCATCTAAATAAAATGAGAATATTTAGAAATGATTATATATATATATATATATATATATATATATATATATATATATATATATATATATATATATATATATATGATTATTTTTATTTACACAGACATGTACAAAATCTGCGACACTGGAATTTCGATGTTATCGATCAACAGCTATTATAAACTGAGATCTCATCAGGCAGAGTTAGAATCCGATCTTAACCTTGGATCATATTTGCCAGTGTCGCAGATTTTGTACATGTCTGTATAAATAAAAATAATCATATATTAAAGCTCTATTCGATATTGAGCACTTTTTATAAACCCGGTTGAAATTCTTTGGATCACTACCCTGTGGATGTTTTACCTGGATAATTATATATATATATATATATATATATATATATATATATATATATATGATTATTTTTATTTACACAGACTTGTACAAAATCTGCGACACTGGTATGTCGATGTTATCGATCAACAGCTATTATAAACTAAGATCTCATCAGGAAGAGTTAGAATCCGATCTTAACCTTAATTCATATTTGGAAAAAACTGCTTAGATATATTACATTTTTCATTAAATATTTTTCTTGTAACGGGCACTCACTTTTATTTCTACAATTACATTTATTATCCAGTATGCTACTTACGTTGTTTGTATCATTTTTCTTTAGTATTTGTCTATCGTGACCTTTGATTATTTTTTCTAAATTATTTGTGCAACAATAACTATTGTGTATTGGCGGTTCTAATCTTTGTTCATCAGTATATCCCTGAGAAGGAACCGAAGAGGTTCTGAAACAATCGTCGGATACTGGAACTATGTTTATATAATATAAAAAGCTCTAATATATATTGAGCACTTTCGAAAAGTATTGGTTTTGTTCATTTTGTTAATATTTCAACTTATATATATATATATATATATATATATATATATATATATATATATATATATATATATATATATATATATATATATATATATAGTCTCGGAAGTTTCTCAACCATTAAAACTATATTAAAAAAAAAACAAAAAAAACTTATAGTCCCAAGTCTTCCAGTGGAAAATCACTCATGTAAGTCAATTTATTTTTTACAGTTATTATATTAGTTTATTTCTAACACTATTTTAAGGGATCATCAGTTGTTTACCATGAAAAACTGTTTCGGGAATATATATATATATATATATATATATATATATATATATATATATATATATATGAATTTTTATGATGAGGATTGATAATTTGTATAATTTTGGTTATTATGACTACATTTCTCATTTTGAATGTTTCGGCCGCTGTAACCTCTTGCCTTCTTCGGGTGTATCTCTTCGAACTCCGGAATATTTCTGTCAAACTCGGGAATCTGGATGGAATTTCGAACGGACCCCTTTATTTAACCCATGGGGATAGCATGCTCTTGTTTCGTCAGCCATTACTGGAAGAAGTCTTTTTAGACAGCCCCGTATATATATATATATATATATATATATATATATATATATATATATATATATATATATATATATATATAATGTATTTCTATGTAATTATTTTTATAGGTGATTGCAGCGTTAGATGTTATTAGCTTACTTATTATTTCAATTGTTTCACTTCCTACGTGATTAAGATACAGAAAACTGCACTACTAGTCGCCCTCATCTTCATCCTATATTTGGGGGATAAAAATCGAACGTATTTATAGACAGAGCGCCTTGGGACAGTGGTAGAACGCTGGACTATAGACATCAACATCAAGGGTTCGATCTCTGTGTAAGTTAACCATGCTGATGACGGATGTGAGCCAGAAATACGTATCAATGGATTACTTTTATGTGTGTATTAAATAAAAAGTATATATATATATATATATATATATATATATATATATATTTTTTTTTTTTTTTTATTTAATACGCACATAAAAGTAATCCATGTATATATATGCGTGTGTGTTTTGTATTTTAATATTTGGCTTATACTTATAAATGGTAAATACCTTTTTCCCAATTATCAGTTAACGCAAAACATGTTATTCTGGTGTTCTTGTAGGTGATGTTATTGCTCAGGTAGCAGAGTACTCGCTTCGCATACAAGTGACTCTGGTTACGAATATCGAATCCCGAGTTCGGATGTATCTTACTGAAGAGCCTAAAGGAGGGCGAAACTCGAGTCTAGGGCTTCAAGTGTTTGGCTTTCATGGTGTGTCTTGGTTGCGACGTTGTGTCTGATTGTGAAAATAATTATATAGTATCTCATATTAAAATGTAATATTTCTTTTCCATATATATATATATATATATATATATATATATATATATATAGAGAGAGAGAGAGAGAGAGAGAGTTCGAATGCAAAACGCGATAAACGCCATTTTCAAACTCACGAAACTGTCCCTACAGAAAGTGTTGCGGTTCAACACTCGACGACACCCATAAACTATGTGTTACATAATATGGTACCGAAATAACTTCTTTTTGATTTCAATTAAAATCAGTTTTTATTCGAAGTCTAGATTTAATATATTCGTGTTTTTAATGTTTAAGCTCTCAATTTAAACGAATTGGATTTATCGAGTTTTGCGTTCGAACTCTTCATATATATATATATATATATATATATATATATATATATATATATATATATATATATATATATATATATATATATATTATCATCCTGATGAAGTCTTATAAATAAAGACGAAACGTTGATGTACACATAAAAAACATCCATTTTTTGTTTTTTTTTCTTTATTTTCCCATCACGTCGGATTACCTTCATCCTTCTCTTCCCATATATATATATATATATATATATATATATATATATATATATATATATATTTCTCTGTGTTTATTTTGGTTTTTGTTGTTTAATCTTTTACTATTTGGTGTATTCTTTGAAATGTTAAGCAGCCTTTCTCCAATTATTCGTTAACGCACATCATGGTATTCATCAAATCATCGTTGATAATCGGCCTGTCCCCTAAAGGGCACCTCCTAGTCATTGAGTTTGATGGCGGCGACACCCCCACCCCGACTTTCTTTTGATGGGCATGTAACCCTTACAAAACAACATGTCAATCTTCAGAAGTGAGAAAACGGCGAACTGCCGTTAACACCAAATGGACCTCACTACCGATGACAAATTCTTCGCAGTCTTTGGAGAAAGTTTACAAAAATAATGGTTTTGCCGGGGTTTTTTTTTTTTTTTTTTTTTTTTTTTTTGAATTTCTTAAGAACAAATGTTTCACGGCGGGTGGTTTTCGGAAAGCGAGTTTGTTTTTCGCGATTGGAAATCCCTTATAGAAACTGTCTTTCAAGAAGGGCCTTCTTCTTTGTTTTTGGTGGGGGGGTTCTCAAGACGAACTGCCAATCTAAGGTAACACCTGGCGTTTGTCAGGTCGATATCTTTATCTTAAAGCAAAGAAACTTGGAGAAGAAAATCTCCGAAAGAAATTCGAGTGCAAATTCCCCCCCCCCCTTCGAAAAAAAAGACCCTAATGACCGTTTCAAAAGGTTGAAATACTGTTGACCTTATCACTAAATCTCTGTACTCGTCTTTGGTCTTTCTGTAGAAGGGTTTGTCAGGACAACCTGACATGCGGATACTTCTCCCAGCAAGTACACCTTGACTGAATATTCAAAATAATATAGTATTCACAGCACAAATAAGATCCCCTCAGCACGGCTATACACTTCCTCATAGGAGGAGCGGTGAGCCTTCTCCTTGTGATGTTACCA
>OY744546.1:10702960-10747960 GCA_963556195.1 Sepiola atlantica
TAACTAGGAAGTTAGAAGGACCGGAAATATATAGGAAAGTAGGGAAAAAAAAGAAAGAGAAGTTATGGCAAGGAAGAAGAAAAAGAAAAGAAGGAAGAAAGGGAGGAAGACAATTGTAAAAATAGATGAAAACGAAAAGTAACTAATGAAAATGGAGTACGAAAAAATAAATGAAGAAAGAAAAGGAGACAGTTAGAAAAAAACGATTGTTTTCTTCAAAAGATTACGGAAAAAATTTGAGCGGGACAGAAAGAGCGGGAAAAGTGTGTGGGGGGGGGAGAATAGAATTGAAAAAAGGAAAGAAGTGTGGAGAAAATATATTCGAAAGAGGAAAAGAAGGAAATAATGAATGGAGGATGAAAATTGGAAGAAGGGGCGGAAGGAAGTTTAAAAAAATGCAGGGGGTTAATGGGCCGAATTAAGATTACAAATAAAATACGAGAAAAAAAAGAAAGGATTCAGGAAGGAGGAGAAGGGGAAAAATCGGGGGTGAGGGGGGCCAGGGGAGAAAAAAACGGCTAAAACCGATTACGAGAATGAAAGAAAAAAAAGAAAGAGAAGACAAACAGAAAAGGATATTAAAAGTGAGTACGGCTATAAATAAGAGGAAAAAACAAGAAAGAAAGAAAGAAAGAAAGAAAGAAAGAAAGAAAGAAAGAAAAAGAGGGAAGGGCAGATAAAGAAAGGGTGAGCGGTAGAGGAAGGGAAAAAACAAAGACCCGAAGAAAGAAGAAGAAGAAAAGGGAGAAACGGAGTGAGGGTTAGGTGGAAGAATAGAGGAAACAAAGACACATGAAAGTAGCAAGAACAGGGGAAAGGAAGAAAAAATGAAGAAGGGACGAAGAATGAAAGAGAGCAAAAAATAGGGAAGGACGGGTAAAGAAAGAATGAAGGGTAGAGAGAAAAAGTGAAAGAAAGAAAAAATATGATAGGCCAGAGGAAAGAATGAAAATAAGAGGGGGTGACGGGGAGAGTGAAAAAAGCGGGGAAAACGGAGGGAAGCAAAGGCAAATGAATGTAGCAGGAATAGGGAACAAGAAAGAAAGAAAGAAATAACAAATAAGGATATGAGGATGAAGAAAAAAAGAAAGAAAGATGGCAAAAATAGGGTAGGATAAAGAAAGAAAGAAAGAAAGAAAGAAAGAAAGAAAGGGTTATGGGCATTAGAAAAAAGAATGAAAAAAAGAAAAAATATGATAGGCCAGAGGAAAGAAAGAAAAAAAAGAGAGAATAGCAAGGGAGGTAGAAAGAAAAAATCGGGAAGAACGGAATAAAAAAAAAGACAAAGGCAATAGCAGAAATAGACGAAAAAAATAGAAGAATAAAGAAAAGAAACAATAGCAGGAATAGAGGAAAGAAAGAAAATAGTAGGAATAGAGGAAAGAATAGAGGAAAGAATAGAGGAATGTAGGAATAGAGAAAAGAATGGAAGAATAGAGGAATAGAGGAAAAAACAATAGCAGGAACAGAGGAAAAGAATAGAGGAAAGAATAGAGGAATATAGGAATAGAGAAAAGAATGGAAGAATAGAGTAATAGAGGAAAGAAACAATAGCAGGAATAGAGGAAAGAATAGAGGAAAGAATAGAGGAATATAGGAATAGAGAAAAGAATGGAAGAATATAGGAATAGAGGAAAGAAACAATAGCAGGAACAGAGGAAAGAATAGAGGAAAGAATAGAGGAATATAGGAATAGAGGAAGGAATGGAAGAATAGAGGAATAGAGGAATAGAGGAAAGAATGGAAGAATAGAGGAATAGAGGAAAGAAAGAAAATAGCAGGAATAGAGGAAAGAATAGAGGAAAGAATGGAGGAATATAGGAATAGAGAAAAGAATGGAAGAATAGAGGAATAGAGGAAAGAAACAATAGCAGGAACAGAGGAAAGAATAGAGGAAAGAATAGAGGAATATAGGAATAGAGAAAAGAATGGAAGAATAGAGGAATAGAGGAAAGAAATAATAACAGGAATAGAGGAAAGAATAGAGGAAAGAATAGAAGAATATAGGAATAGATGAAAGAATGGAAGAATAGAGGAATAGAGGAAAGAAATAATAGCAGGAATAGAGGAAAGAATAGAGGAAAGAATAGAAGAATATAGGAATAGATGAAAGAATGGAAGAATAGAGGAATAGAGGAAAGAAACAATAGCAGGAACAGAGGAAAGAATAGAGGAAAGAATAGAAGAATATAGGAATAGATGAAAGAATGGAAGAATAGAAGAATAGAGGAAAGAAATAATAGCAGGAATAGAGGAAAGAATAGAGGAAAGAATAGAGGAATATAGGAATAGAGAAAAGAATGGAAGAATAGAGGAATAGAGGAAAGAAACAATAGCAGGAACAGAGGAAAGAATAGAGGAAAGAATAGAAGAATATAGGAATAGATGAAAGAATGGAAGAATAGAGGAATAGAGGAAAGAAATAATAGCAGGAATAGAGGAAAGAATAGAGGAAAGAATAGAAGAATATAGGAATAGATGAAAGAATGGAAGAATAGAGGAATAGAGGAAAGAAATAATAGCAGGAATAGAGGAAAGAATTACCGATTCCGATTCTAATAATGAAAGCGCCCGAAAGAACACAGCCACGGCATAAAAAGTAATCATCTGCGCAACAAAGTTCATCATTAAATGTTGGTGTCGATTTAAGGTGATTTATATAGAAATTTTCCGATATTTAGAGCTTTTCTTATCGGAAACGTTTTCCCAAGAAGAACAACGCTGATACATAGGGTTAAAATGAAATGCCAAAGTTATGTTAAAAAAATAAACTTACAATTTGTTTACGTTATTTTTTTTAGTATAATTTTGTGCTGGAACAAAATCTATAAAAGAAAACTATATGTTCATTTTTTTTTGTATCTCACTAATAAGTTATAAAAAAAACAATATCCATTGGTAAACTTTCTTTAGGATTTTATGGATTTATAGCGATCTTATGAGGATGAAGAAAAAAAGGAAGAAAGATAGCAAAAAGAGGGTAGGATAAAGAAACGAATCTGCCACCCAAGAGTAATTCAACCCCAAAGAATTTGACCCAGCCGATATTGTTTCTTAATACTGAGGAGTTTTAGTCAGATAGTTTTCGTATCAACTTATAGGACATTAATTGGATATCTGACACTGAACAAGTTTATTATTGACAAACAATTTATTGATAATTTTCGCCCATCTTATGGAAAATATTTTTTCTGGATTTAAAAGAAATTAATTAACTAATTTTTTTTTTTAATTAATAAATTGATAATTTTTTTTTAATTAGTTAATTAATTAATTTTTTAAAAATTAATTAATTATTTTTTTTAAAAATTAGTTAATTAATTAATTAATTTTTTTTTAATTAATTAATTTATTTTTTTTTTTAAATTAGTTAATTAATTAATTTTTTTTTAATAATTTAATTAATTTTTTTTTAATTAGTTAATTAATTAATTTTTTTAAATAAATTAATTAATTACTTTTTTTTTTAATTAGTTAATTAATTAATTTTTTTTTTTAATTAATTAATTAATTTTTTTAAAATTAGTTAATTAATTAAGTTTTAGAATTAATTAATTAATTAATTTTTTTTAATTAGTTAATTAATTAATCAATGCTTATTTTCATTTTAAAGAAGTAAACATTTTTTCGTAAATGAATATTTGAATTCATTTACGAAAAAAAAGCAAGATTATAATGCTTGAATTTATTTGTTTGAAAAGAAATAAAAACAAAACTTTGAGTTAATTCAAACATTAGGAAATACCTGTTTGATTTTGTTTACGTTTTTTTACGAACTTAATTATATTGTACGTATTATTTAACAAAGAATGATATCGCAAATATAGATATTTTTTTAATTACAGAGAAATCTCAAAAAAATAAAGCCAACAAAATACACATTTTATTTATCGGACACATTTTCGGTTTAATTATAATTAAAAGAAGTAGGAAACATGTTTTGTTCTCAATTTAATAACAGAACTTTTCTTTTCATTTCTGGGTTTCCTTTGTCCACAAATTTTTACCCTTGTGTCATATTTGTCAAAATATGTCATATTATTTTAGCAAATAAATAATTAAAAGTGTAGTATCTGTTCTGATACTACACTTTATTATTTCTGTCTTCAGTCAGTGAAAGACTGGGGAAATTTCTATTTTGTCTCAATCCAGAGTGCCCATTAAAAACCGACCTTGTGTCTAACTCTGCCCTTGTAGAGATACAAGTAAATAGAATCACAAGGAATAAATAGCCCCCCCCCCCCCATCTAAAATGAGATTCTATTTGAACGTCCTCAAAAACTTGGCAGAAAAACGGAAAAAAGCAACTCCGAAAACAACTATTTTAGAATTTAGAGTATGGGATCATTTTTTTTATATAAAGTAAACGTAAAATGATCCTCATTTCCGGGCCATCCTAAACTTTTCGGGCTGTTCATTAAATTTTTTGCCACTAACCCTAAGTCCGAGTGGTAAGGTCATAAAACCACATGTAATCGCTTATAACAATAGCCTACCCCCTCCACAAAAAAGTTTATTTCCCATAGCATTTTTGGGGGTTTTATCGCTCTAAAACGCTAGAATGGCCCAGAAATTAGAACTCATTTTACAGTAAATGTACATGTAAAACTGATCCCCCACTCTAAATTCTAAAATAATTGATTTTTGTGTTTTTTCTTCCTGTCAAATTTTAAGGTGTTTACATGTAATCGCCTAAAAAAAGTAAAATCTCATTTTTGTTTAGAGGGTGGAGTGATTAGGGTTAGGGTTTAATAAGACACAAGGCTGTTATACTAGTATCTCCCTCTTAGAGAGGGTCTAAAAATAGTCTCCAATCCAATAGGTCTCACACTGTCTACCAATCTCCAGGCTCTGTCCCATCACCGCAATTTTAGATCCTTGTGCTTGTTTTACAAGTAATTCTATGGAATGTGTTCCAATAAACTTGCTGCACTGGTCCCCCCTCGATGTAAATACCCGCAACAAACCCGACAATCAGCAAAATTCCACCCCTTCACTGTAGAAGTCTTCAGATGATGGAAAGATTTCTACTCTAACTACTAGCCTTTGGAATTATCTTTTCTACTCCCTGTTTCCCTAACTGTACCAATATGCAAAATTTAAATGTAATGTTTATGACTCCGCACTTATGGTGTGTCTCTATAGATATGACCCCTGAATCTGAGTAGCTCTTTACGTCTTAATGGCAATCTGCTTTGTTTGTGGTGAATATAAGTAAAATTAAAAACATTATAGTGAAACATTGCAAAACAAAGGTCTATACACTCTTTGGTTCTGCGAGGCAGACGTATTTTTAAGGACATCTTCCTTCCTCCTCCAGAGGTTGTATTAGACGAAGGTTGATAATATGTAAACTTATAAGAAGAATAAAATAAAAAAAACGAGAAAATTATATAAAACAAAAGGATAATATGTTGTTATTATACGCACGCTGTCAACGCGGAGAGACGCCATCGTATTATGTAGACTGATATACACGTTGGTGACCTCTGCGGAGAGAGGTGCTATGCTACAATTGCTACAACTCGTACTGTTACAATACAACGAAAATTCGTCCGCTGTGTTCCAGACGAATTCTAGGAGCCGTGACCCCTCTAAGGAAGATAAGGGCTTTGTTACACAGGTTCCTGAGTGCTTTTGTCCAGTTCATGAAGAGTCAAGTGTATCTTAACCGGGATACTACCCAAGTATTTATTGCTTTTATTAGATTTATAGTTTATGATTTTGCTTCAAAGAATTCTCTTGTGTTTTTCATCTCTGATGATTTGATGGTTGATTCGAGAAACTTGTTGAATCGAAAGAATTCCCCGGTCGTAACGTTAGAACGATACAAACTAAATATAGCCAGTTTCTCGCCTATACACAATTTACACATTTTAGAGCCGTGTGTATAATTAGTGGCTCTCTTTATAATTTCCAAATTAATCGCGGGCCTTTTTATCCCCCTCAAATCTATGTTAACAAAGCTGTACGATGTATTTACCCAGACAGAACGACGTATCATCATTTACGGGGCGTTTTCCTTTTAAATATACTCTGTTCTATTTATAGCGATTTTATTTGTGACCCTTGCAATTTGAGTGTAGTTCATTTGGCATTGGTATGATGGCATAACGACCGAGAATCGCCACTTCCGGTTAAGAATGTGTTCAGCAGTCAGCGATGAATTGCGAAAGTCAGTCCTCGCTATATTTAGTTCTCGCGAAAGATCTTTGTTAACTATTCTTATTTTGGAACAAAAACAAATTTTCTTTTTTAAATTAATTTGTTAGATGAAAGTACAGAATAGTTAACAACGCTCCCTCCCGATGTTAGAAATGGCTTTCTAAATAATAACGTTATTATTTAGAAATACATTTTTAACATAGCGAAGGGGGGTTGTAAAAAATATTTCCTTTGATTATTTGTAATAAAGAAAACATTCCAATTATAATAAATATATTTGTAATGAAATAAAATTCAACATTTCCAAAGAAAAAAAATCAGTTTTTACAATTTCTTATGTGTTGATCTAGTAATTCGTATGTGTAAAATACACAGGGAACTGATGTTCGCAATTCACTGCTGACTGCTGAACACATTCTTAGCCGGAAGTGACAATTCTTGATCGTTATATCATTATGCCTTAGCATGTACCTCTAAGTAGATATTCGGTCTTAATGATAGAATTGCGAGATAAATCCGTAATATTGTTCGTATTAAACGCCATTGTTGCTTCATTGGTATTATTACACGTAATGATAATAATTGCCATACAACACTAACTAAGCTTTACAGTGTTTCTATTAACAAATATACCAAGCCTTTCCTCTATACGCAATCTTACTAATTATACCCCAGGCGGCATTCATCCTGGGTGGATTGAGCCGGCTTCCTCCCTCATCTCAACGGTATCTCGAACCGTGGCGGCCCACGCACGACGGTCCTGTGCAAATTCACTGGAAATAGCGAGCCATTCACGATTACATCGGCGTAGACCAACCACCTGCGGACCCAGAGAGCTCGGGGAAGTCCTTGATGGTCATGACTCAGGTCTTGAGCTGCCCACAAGTGCATCTCCGCCAGCTGAGAGGTGGATGTGTGAGGAGGACATCACGACTTCATTCGCCCTCCAAGAGCCGGGCCGCATTGGCAAAACCATCGCAGACGTCGCTGCATGATCACAGAAAGGAAGGACCGAAGGGATAGACGAAGAGATAGACGAAGAACTCTGTAATCTACATATTTACGAGACGGGTTTATAATTTAGGCTTTCTATATATAATTTTCTTATTCACCAAAAAGAAAAAACAATTTCGAATGTGTCGCTCTTCCTCTAAATGTATGTTAACCCTTAAATGCTTTTTTGTTTCAAATATGACACATTCCAACAAAATTATTTAACAAAAATGTGCTAAACTGCAACTTGTTTCGTATCTGCGATAGGCCTGTTGGCAAGTGTGAGTAGGTATTAGTATGATGTTGCATCAGTACACCCGCTAAGTAGGTAATTAGTAGCTTCGATGTCAAACCAATATAAAAAATAAAGCATTTAAGGGTTAACAAAGCTGTACTATATCTGCATTCATCCAGATTGTCCTCTGGCTGTTAACTATTTAACCGGGAACTATCTGAGTGGTGGCATATAAACGTTTAGCAAATAGGTGCGAAAAAGATTTTGAACATTTCAAATGTGTGCGAAGTTGGAGGCTTGGTCACAACCGGAGGGCATTTTGCTGCTCTATCATTGGCGCCCCGTGCCCCCACCCCATACCTGTATTCATCCAGATAGAACGATGTGTAAATCGTTTGCGGAGTGTTTTCTTTTTAAATACATTTCATTGTATTTATGTAGATATTAGTTGTCTACCTTTGAAATTTCTACTGTGGTTTTGTATATAATAGATTTAATTTGACATTTACTTTTGAGCGTAAATTCGGTCCTATTGATACAATTGCAAGGTAAGTAATGGTAAAGTGGTTGACCATAGTCGAGGGCGACGCCAAGGCTCCGTTTTCATTAGCTAATACGCCGAAGTGTAGGAAAGGTCGCCACCTCATTTCTCAGGATTACCCAACTTATCATTGATCCTTACCTCATAATACTGAGTGTTTTAGCAAGCGTGTATCATGTACGACTTTTTAAAGGGGTAGTATAAGTTAATCAAGGATTGAACTCCGGTCTCTCGGCGAACACTCTTAACAGCATGCCAAATGGGCCAGTTATTGCAAGGTTGTAATTCAGTAATAAAGGTGGAGATACTCCTCGTAAAGGTCACCGCAACGAACACTGTTTGGATTAAGTATCACTGGAAGAAAGTTCAATTCTCGCACGTGAGAATGCAGTAACTATTATGTAGATAAGTGCAAAGTAAAAACAGGGCAACAGCTTTTGTGAGAAGGAACACAACAACAATCGTATATAAGTTTAAAACAGTTTTACTTGTGAGAAAACACGAGGGCAAATATATTTATACAACAAATGGTGAGTTCAAAGTTCAGAAAGGAGGAAGTTAATTTAGGTTTGCGAAAACGTGCTTCGCGAACTTATCTTGTGGAAGTTCTGGTAACAGGTTGCACGTGCGCCCGCCTCCATTCTGGCTCTTGTCGAGATGTAGTCACTTCAGTAAGTAGTGGTAACAGGAAAGAGTGGGGGCTCTCTGCGACTGCCGTCGAGGGTTTTGTCTCTAAAGTATCCAGCCGCGGTTCTACCAGGTTCAAAAGGTGGGTCGAAAAGAGGCCGGGACACAGCGTGCAAGCGTTTTTATGGGCTGACTCACATGATCCCTAAGAGAGTAGGGGTTGGGAGGCTTGACAGCCAATCCGTGAGACCCTAAAGGGACAAGGTTGCAGCCAGTCAGTGAGGGGGGGGCGTTAATAAATTCCAATAACACCGACCGATCAACCTCAAAACTTCAAAGCTTCAAACTTCAAAGCTTCAAACTTCAAACTTTAAACTTCAAAGCTTCAAACTTCAAAGCTTCAAACTTCAAGCTTCAAAGCTTCAAAGCTTCAAAGCTTCAAACTTCAAACTTCAAAGCTTCAAACTTCAAGCTTCAAACTTCAAACTTCAAACTTCAAACTTCAAAGCTTCAAACTTCAAACTTCAAAGCTTCAAACTTCAAGCTTCAAACTTCAAACTTGAAACTTCAAACTTCAAAGCTTCAAACTTCAAAGCTTCAAACTTGAAACTTCAAACTTCAAACTTGAAACTTCAAAGCTTCAAGCTTCAAAGCTTCAAACTTCAAGCTTCAAACTTCAAACTTCAAGCTTAAAACTTCAAACTTCAAACTTCAAACTTCAAAGCTTCAAACTTCAAACTTCAAAGCTTCAAACTTCAAAGCTTGAAACTTCAAACTTCAAACTTCAAACTTCAAGCTTCAAACTTCAAACTTCAAGCTTCAAACTTCAAACTTCAAACTTCAAAGCTTCGAACTTCAAACTTCAAAGCTTCAAACTTACAGCTTCAAACTTCAAACTTCAAACTTCAAACTTCAAAGCTTCAAACTTCAAACTTCAAAGCTTCAAACTTCAAAGCTTCAAACTTCAAACTTCAAAGCTTCAAACTTCAAGCTTCAAACTTCAAACTTCAAACTTCAAAGCTTCAAACTTCAAACTTCAAACTTCAAACTTCAAACTTCAAACTTCAAACTTCAAAGCTTTAAACTTCAAAGCTTCAAACTTCAAGCTTCAAACTTCAAACTTCAAGCTTCAAACTTCAAACTTTAAACTTCAAAGCTTCAAACTTCAAACTTCAAAGCTTCAAACTTCAAAGCTTCAAACTTCAAGCTTCAAACTTCAAAGCTTGAAACTTCAAACTTCAAACTTCAAATTCAAGCTTCAAACTTCAAACTTCAAGCTTCAAACTTCAAACTTCAAACTTCAAAGCTTCTAACTTCAAACTTCAAAGCTTCAAACTTACAGCTTCAAACTTCAAACTTCAAACTTCAAACTTCAAAGCTTCAAACTTCAAACTTCAAAGCTTCAAACTTCAAGCTTCAAACTTCAAACTTCAAACTTCAAAGCTTCAAACTTCAAAGCTTCAAACTTCAAACTTCAAACTTCAAACTTCAAACTTCAAAGCTTTAAACTTCAAAGCTTCAAACTTCAAGCTTCAAACTTCAAACTTCAAGCTTCAAACTTCAAACTTTAAACTTAAAAGCTTCAAACTTCAAACTTCAAAGCTTCAAACTTCAAAGCTTCAAACTTCAAACTTCAAACTTCAAACTTCAAACTTCAAACTTCAAAGCTTCAAACTTCAAACTTCAAAGCTTCAAACTTCAAAGCTTCAAACTTCAAACTTCAAACTTCAAACTTCAAAGCTTCAAACTTCAAGCTTCAAACTTCAAACTTCCAGCTTCAAACTTCAAACTTCAAACTTCAAAGCTTCAAACTTCAAACGTCAAAGCTTCAAACTTCAAACTTCAAACTTCAAGCTTCAAACTTCAAACTTCAAACTTCAAACTTCAAACTTCAAACTTCAAACTTCAAACTCAATATTCTCTCTTAGCTCTCCCAGCTCCAACTGCCGCCTTCCATTTTCTATCTTCCATTTAAATCAGCTGATCCCCTATATATGCTAATCAACTCCCCGTACAAGAGTTCACCTCTGCGAAGAGAATCCCTCACACTCTGGCAGATGTTGTACAATCCCCATATGTGAAGCATCGCATTCTCTTCTCGGCCTGTAGGTGTTACCTGCTTGTTTTCGGTCTCATACCGGAAAACAGTGGGCGGTCTAACACTTCGCAATTTGTATCATTTTATTTGGTTCTTTATTTTTCTTTCTTTTTGGGTGTTTTTAATATTTTATCCCACTCCCACGATAATGCATTTTTACAACGATGATTTTGGGGGATATTTTAAGTAGGGATCCACCAACAGAGTGAATGCGGTGTTTTGGTGCAAGGATCTAGTTTAGAGTAAGCAAATGTTTTCTGTTTTTATCATTTTAGTTTTAATAAAAAATGTCTTTACTTTGAAACTTGTTAAAAATAAAAAATGTTAAAAGCTTGTCTCAGTTATCCCCGA
The DNA here is from genome assembly GCA_963556195.1 of Sepiola atlantica. Taxonomy (NCBI): domain Eukaryota; kingdom Metazoa; phylum Mollusca; class Cephalopoda; order Sepiida; family Sepiolidae; genus Sepiola; species Sepiola atlantica. The sequence goes on from OY744546.1 coordinate 10,713,971, forward strand.
CCCCCCCTTCCATAGCGGGCGTCATGTCTAAGGTAAATACATTCCAAAGGATGTAATTTTTATTTAATGTAGAAATAAATGTTCCCCAGGAATGTATTTGCCTAAATACATTCTCGGCCTGTAGGTGTTGTTCTTTATTGTCACAGTAATATTGTTTGTTTTTAACACCATTGTTTCTTAGTTGTAAACCGGGATATTAAATTCGCCATACAACAATAACTAAGTTTTATAGTGTTTCTCTTAAACATCGCCATACAACAATAACTAAGTTTTATAGTGTTTCTCTTAAACATTTGGTGTAAAACTATGATGTCTAACAACTAGTTTTACAAACTTTTTTGATTTAGATTATTCAGATTACTGTTCTCATCTTGGATGTTATTCTTACAACGTTTCTGTCGATGTAACACCCGGCCTTCTTCAGGTGTATCTCTTCGAACTCGGGAATCTTTTTGTCGAACTCGAGAATCTGGACGGAATTTCGAATGGAACCCTTTATTTATAGTTTGCTCTCGTTCTGTCAGCCATAACCGGGTAGAAGTCTTAAGTAATTCGTAATTGTATTCTGAATATCGCCCATAACGAGGATTGAACCTTCAACCTCCAGAAGACTGTCACTCAGAACTGATTATCACTTAGCACTTATATCCGTTGCGCTACAGGTCATTGAAGGTTCAATCGTTAGTGCGGGGATATTAAGATTACAATTACGAATTACTTCAGACTTCTACCCGTTCATGGCTGACAGAACCAGAGCAAGTTACCCCCGTGGATTAAATAAAGGATTAGAAAAATCACCGAGTTTCACAAGATGCACACGAAGAAGGTCGGAGGTTACATCGGCCGAAACGTTGGGAGAATAACATCCAAGATGAAAACAGTAGTCCGAATGATCCAAATAATAAAAAAAATAGCAATCCTCATCTAAAAAATTCTGAATCAACTTTATAAACGTACGCCCTTTTTTAGTTCTCATCGTTATAATATGTGGTAGAGTAAACCATGTAATCTTTCTTCTTCTATTATTGTAATTATTGTTATTGTAATTGTTGTTGTTATTGTTATTGTTATTGCTATTATTATTGTTATCATTGTTGTTGTTGTTGTTGTTGCTTTCAGCTTTATATAAGCGGTTGGATTTGTAACCGTATACATGCTTAGATTTGATTAGTATATTATCGTGTGACGAATTTAGGGATTAATTTGGCATCAATCCCATTAACGATGTGTTTAAAGTCGTTTCAATTCATAAATGCAGCGGGCGGCCGTGGTGTGAATATAGCATAAGCATTATCATCAGGTGTAAAAACAATAAAGATGACATGAGTGGAATGAAAAGAGAAAATGAATAAAAATTGAGAAATCGAGGGATGTGGGGAGAGATGAGGATTTTCAATGATTTTCAAAAATGTTAAATACACGTGAAAATGTTGAAAATCAAGCTTAATAGTAGACGCTCTTTCTCTTTCTTTCTCTCTCTCTCTTTCTCTCTCTCTCTTTCTTTTTCTATCTCTTTCTAAGTATCTCTCTTTCTCTCTCTTTCTTTATCTCTGTCTGTCTTTCTCTCTCTCTCTCTCTAATTCTCTCTCTCTCTTTCGCTTTCTTTCTCTCTCTTTCTTTCTATTTCTCTTTCTCTCTCTTTCTTTCTTTTTCTCTCTCTCTCTCTTTCTTTCTCTCTCTCTTTCTTTCTCTCTCTCTTTCTCTCTTTCTCCCTTTCTCTCTCTCTCTTTCTCTCTATAATTCTCTCTCTTTCTCTCTCTCTTTCTCTCTCTCTTTCTCTAATTCTCTCTCTTTCTCTCTCCCTCTCTCTTTCTGTCTCTCTCTATATAATTCTCTTTCTCTTTCTCTCTTTCTCTCTATAATTATCCTTCTCTTTCTCTTTCTTTCTTTCTATCTTTCTCTCTCTTTTTCTCTCTCTCCCTCTCTTTCTCTCTATCTCTATAATTATCTCTCACTTTCTCTCTCTCTTTTCTTTCTTTCTCTTTCTCTCTCTCTTTCTCTCTCTCTTTCTTTCTCTCTTTCTTTCTCTCTCTCTCTCTTTCTCTCTCTCCCTACTCTTTCTCTCTCTTTTTCTTTCTCTCTCTCTTTCACTCAATAGTCAATGATTTTTTTTTGTACAAGTTTTATTCTAAAATGAAACTTGAACACTATTTTAAGAATCTTCTTTTCTTTCTTCGTATGTCAATAGAAGAACAAACAACGAACACGATGGAAACCCGTGAAATGTGGAGGATTCTAGTCAATGATGTCCGAACGAACTCGAAATAACTAGTTAACTAACTATAATAATTCTTTCTTTCTTTTTTTTAATTATTATTCAATTGCATCTGTTATGTGATCACTTTTCAAAAATATTTTTGTCGATTCAATCCGCAGTAAAATAATTACATTATTTCATTTAATTTTAACAAATAATATATTATCTTTATATTAATAACGTAAAGTCGTTTCCCCCTGCAACTTCAGTCACTATAGAACTTTAAACACAATTGCTATATAGAATTTCAATATGGTCACGTTTTAAGCAAATAAATGATGCATGTTTTCGGAAATTAACATTCAGATTGATTCGATTTCATAATTTTCTTATATTAATTCCAGCAAACCTGACTCTCTCAAACAAGTCACACATACAGGAAGTCGGAGTAACTTTTACTCACACGTAAAAATCTACTACCACCACCACCACCACCACCATCACCACCATCTCCCAGCAGGGCTTTTTCTTCATAGGATAAATTTTCTAACTCCGTCCGCCATTGTTTGATTTTTTTAATTCCGTGATATTGTCTTTCGCCAGCCTACCTCCCCTAAATAAATATGGATCGCTCCCTTGAGCGTATTTATCCTACTTTTACGGCGCTTTGATTGGCCGACTACAATCCTATTCTGCAATAATCGAGTATAATTGCCGAACGCTAAACAAAAAAGTTTCAATTAAAACATGGCGTATCTTATTCCTCCATTCAGTAAAACGTCTTCATAATAAATATTTCTTTTTGTTATTAAATAATAAATATTAATAAATATTTTCATATTAATAAATATTTTCATAATTAATATTTCTTTTTTATTAAATAATAAATATTAATAAATATTTACATATTAATAAATATTTTCATAATAAATATTTCTTTTTTTATTAAATAATAAATATTAATAAATATTTTCATATTAATAAATATTTTCATAATAAATATTTCTTTTTTTTATTAAATAATAAATATTAATAAATATTTTCATATTAATAAATATTTTCATAATAAATATTTCTTTTTTTTATTGAATAATACATATTAATAAATATTTTCATATTAATAAATATTTTCATAATTAATATTTCTTTTTTTATTAAATAATAAATATTAATAAATATTTTTATATTAATAAATATTGTCATAATAAATCTTTCTTTTTTTTTAATTAAACTGAACGTTATGTAAACGGCTTCGAAATGTTTAAGATTCATGTTTTAAAGAAAAAGAGAATTGTCTTGGAGATATTGCCAGGCGAATCTAATATTCAAAGTATTTAATTTATTTATTTTGTTTGCGAACAATAATAACTGCACACGATTTTTACAATCATATTTATAAACAAGGAAAAAAAAGAACATAAGTCAGTGTTCTGAGACTGCATATCCCCGACTGACAACGTAAGGATGGGCAAAGGTCTTATCTGGGCCTTACTTCTCTGTATTGTATTAAGTATTCCCGAAGTTATGCCATGGAAACGTGGATAACTTAAAAGACATTTATCTCATCAGCTTAAATTGTGCAGGGTGGTTACTTTTATCAAAGAACATCAGATCCATACATTAAATTTGGAAGACCCGAAAGAGTAAATTCCGTCAAAATTTCCACGTTTAGCGAACTTTTCATTGTTCCGCATCGTATATAAAATACGATGTGGAACTTCATTGACTACAATATGGACCAAGTAATGTGTCTCTACGATGAAGAGAACCGGTTATCGCCAAAAAATGTGACTGTCACCTTTATCGTGACCTTGACCTTTTACCTAGATATCTCAAAATTTAATATGTTCTAAGTTATACCATAACTGATATTTTGGTACTGATATCGATCCTGACCCAGTTTTCGTGAGCTTCGACTCGGAAGCGTTCGGCTGTCCTACGCAAACGCCCGAGTGTTGACGAGCCGAATGGTACCAGACGACAAATTTGATACGGTGCTGCGTCCTGTGATTGTAAGTTATATTTTCAAGAAATTTTCTAAAAGAAACAACAACAAAAAACAAAACAAGCAAAACATAGCGAAGTTACTGTTATCAAATAAATAGTTTTTGTTTTTTATATACGTTGCTGCGTCCTATAATTTTTAGTTATATTTGCAAGAAATTTTTTAAACAACAAAACAAATAAAACAAGCAAAACAGAGCCAAATTACTGTTATCAAATAAATATTTTTAACCCTAACCCAAACCCTAAACTCTAACCCTAACCCTGAACCCTAACCCTAACAACAACAAAAACAAAACAAGCAAAACATTATTATCATAGGACGCAGCACCGTATCAAAATTGTCGTCTGGTACAAATAGGCTCGTCAACTCTCGGACGTTTGCGTAGGACAGCTGAACGCTTCCGAGTCGAACCTCACTAAAACTGGGTCAGGATCGATATCAGTGCCAAAATAAGCTTCCAAATAAATAAATACGAAAGTTAGGCTTGTTTCTCGCACGAACGGTGAGCTGAAAACAATTTTTGTCAAGTTGATTCAACTTTACAAAACAGCAGCACGTTACCTGTCTTATATACTGCTTATGTATATGTGAGCTCGGTTATGAAGTTAACTAATTTGCATATTGCTTTGCAAAGTCACCCTTTATTAATTACCTATTTTTGTTATTGTTTTTTGTTTGTTTTGATTTAAATTCAACAACTGTTTGGATTTTGATTTAACAAATAGTTTTGTGAAGGAATAATATTTATTTCGTTGACAAATGTTTTTAGCAACTTAATTGATTTCAGAAATGCCAATGATGGTAAGTTCTCCTTCTTGGTTATGATGGCAGGACACTATTGTGTTGCCCGCCAGATTATTCTTTGGGGGAATCGACTGATTTATTGATTTCTGTTGTATTTTCTCTGCCGTCATATTTAATTGTATTTGTTTCAAAATTACCAAAATGTTAATGTGTATTTATTTCTATGAATAAATGTGAGAGTACTTTTTTCGTGTTTTTAAAAATATTTTTTATGGAAATCGCTCCAAACAAGGCAAGGCAAGGCAAGGCAAGGCAAGGCAAGGCAAGGCAAGGAAATCGCTCCAGACAAGGCAAGGCAAGGCAAGGCAAGGCAAGGCAAGGCAAGGCAAGGCAAGGCAAGGAAATCGCTCCAGACAAGGCAAGGCAAGGCAAGGCAAGGCAAGGCAAGGAAATCGCTCCAAACAAGGCAAGGCAAGGCAAGGCAAGGCAAGGCAAGGCAAGGAAATCGCTCCAAACAAGGCAAGGCAAGGCAAGGCAAGGCAAGGCAAGGCAAGGAAATCGCTCCAAACAAGGCAAGGCAAGGCAAGGCAAGGAAATCGCTCCAAACAAGGCAAGGCAAGGCAAGGCAAGGCAATCGCTCCAGACAAGGCAAGGCAAGGCAAGGCAAGGAAATCGCTCCAGACAAGGCAAGGCAAGGCAAGGCAAGGCAAGGCAAGGCAAGGCAAGGAAATCGCTCCAGACAAGGCAAGGCAAGGCAAGGCAAGGCAAGGAAATCGCTCCAAACAAGGCAAGGCAAGGCAAGGCAAGGCAAGGAAATCGCTCCAAACAAGGCAAGGCAAGGCAAGGAAATCGCTCCAAACAAGGCAAGGCAAGGCAAGGCAAGGCAAGGCAAGGCAAGGCAAGGCAATCGCTCCAGACAAGGCAAGAAGCCACAATGAGCTAAAATAAATATTACTTAAGGGTAAAAAAAACAAACTAGCCAGCGCTAAATGTTAGATAGATAGTTATCGACCCAAAAAAACAGCAATTCTTCCTCCTTTGTCAGAAACATCGCTCATGGAATGTAAGAACTAAAAGACAACATAACGGAAGTGGGAGTTAAGAGGCTGCCGAAAGGTCCACTTTCTATTCTCCGTGTACAACAATGAAATGTTTATTATTTAAACGTTTTGTTTCAAGTTTTTTAAGTAGAGAACTTTGCGAATCGATAGCGAGCTGACGAAATACACTAGTTTAAAATTTTCAAAAATTCACAATTCCCTATTGACGTTTTTTTTTGGGGGGGGGGGGCGATTCTAATTGTGTCTGGGATAAGTCTTATTGCAGCAGCACCACAGATGCAAGTCCTGAAATAAGTCTGTGTGTAAAATTTAATTAAATTGCCCTTATCGCTAACTGAAAAAAACCCAGCTTTTTTATGTTCATATCGTTTACGTCCATTATTGGAGAAATCAGATTCGACAAATTTTATTTGATTATGTATTTATCTCTCCCCTTTAACCGCACCAAAGTTTAAATTATCCCCCCTTTTCATGCCACTCTTTTAAATTAAAGACGAAAATATTTCATATGTACATAACGATGCAGATGGGAGGTGACGGTGGTTAAGTGGATATCGACACGGACTGGGTGTTCCAGGTTCGAATCCAGTCGGTTCCACAGTACCACTTTCACTTAGGGATGTTGACAACCTTCTCGTGGTCCTTCCCGTAAGTACCCGATGTCTTTCCAAAAAGATTTCTAACTATAAAAACATCGGGGAAACTAATGCCAACACCAGAATCATTTGGCTAAGATCAAAGTGTAGTATCTGTTCCGATGGATACTGCACGCCTGTCCTGTGCAGTTCTAGGAGGTCCACCCTCCCAGGCTTTGCCTCCCCTCTTTGGGGAGGAGTAAGTTTATTGCTTACTGTCTGAGGCGCCCCTACCGGGGAATGCCGACGGGGCTGCCCAGGCAATTTTTAAATGGCCAGAGTGCTCACCTCTCGAGCGCTGGCTTTTCAAACCCCACTTTCTCGACCCGATCTTGGGTCACATCTTACTTGTGGGAGTAAGATAAAACTGGCCTTGTGCCTAACTCCTGGGGAGGAGTAAATAAAACCAGAATCATCTGATTCACTGGAAAGACGAAGAAGAACGATGCAGCAGCACCGAAAAGTCAAATATTTCAGATTTGCATTAAATTTGATTCAGAGTCATTCGACACATTAATCAAGATTCCCCGAATTTCAATTTCTTCTTCACACCCCTTAAGCTTTTAAATTTTAAAAGTTTCCTGGAATGAAAATCACGTAATGGTTTTTGATCAAGACAAGAATAACGATTCTAAACATAAGGTTTAGTATAATTATATCTTGATTTTAATCTTCGTAAGGGGACATAAAAGTGGTGCAAACCCGTTCTGTTCGGGGAATAACTTTTCCCCGTCCTGGGACGGGTATTCTAGTTAGTTATAATATTGAGAATTTAAAAGAAAAACAAAGTACTTATGGGATTCAGATTTTAACATTTCGTAAAAGATCTGATCGATTTTATTCTTCAAACTATTTTTTAAATTTCTTACAAGTAATTTTTTAAAAAGCCAGTGAGAGGGGAGGACAATAAGGTACAGCTAATTCCTATTTACTTACCTCCCCACGAGGGCAGAGTTAGATACAAGATCTGTTTTATAATGTGGGGAAAACCGAGCTTCCAAAATGTATTGGGAATAAAAAAAATGACTCAGTCTAGAATGACCTCCCCTTCACTGATTGAGGACAGAAAAGATGAAGTGTAGTATCAGAACAGATACTACACTTTGCTCCTAGTCAAAGGGTCCATGTCTTACATGTTTGAAATCTATATTTAACTATGTTTCTTTCTATCCCCCTCACTCTCTTTCGAGAGAGAGAGAGAGAGAGAGAGAGAGAGAGAGAGAAAATAGAATAGAAAGAGAGAAAGAGAGAAAAGAAAAAAGAAAAAAGAAGAAAAGAAGGGAAAAAAAAGAAAAAAGAGAAAGAGAAAATACAGAAAAGACAAAAAAGAAAAAAAAAAGAAAAAAAGAAGAAAAAGAAGAAAAAGAAGAAAAAGAAAAAAGAAAAAAGAAAAAAAAGAAAAAGAAAAAAAAAGAAAAAGGAAGAAAAGAAAAAGAAAAGAAAAAAGAAAAGAAAAAAGAGAAAAAAAGAAAAAAGAAACAAGAAACAAGAAAAAAGAAAAAAATAGAAAAGAGAGAAAGAGAGAAAAGAGAGAAAGAGAAAAAGAGAGAGAGAAACATGGTGAGAGGGAGGGAAAGAGAAAAAAGAGAGAGTTGGAGAGAGTGTGTGGTCGTTCGAAACTGAGTTCTCCGCGAAATCATTATACCTGTCAGCCCTTGTATTTTGGGCCCCTCCCCGCCCCGAACTTGTTGAACGAGCGAGGTCAATCGGGTGCAATATCCGCGGGGTTGCTTTGAGAGTCAATAAGGAATCTTGTCGTAAGCTGTCGGCGGCGGCGGCGAGAGAAAGTGGGTGAGGAGGTCATCAAGAGAGGGACCAATCGTCGACGCCCTCCCTCCCCCCCACACCGATGTTCACTCCCAGCACCTCCCTAAGCGGCTCCCACCCCGTCGCTCCATCGCCCGTACTTCTTCTGACCCACTCGACCGGCGGTGTCAGTAGTTCTTATCTGTACTAAAATGGGACATCTTTTTTTTCTTTCGGAGGCGAGGGAGGGTGGAGGTTCTTCGACGGGATAAGATTGAGAGAGGATGAGTGAGTGAGAGAAAGAGAGAGAGAGAGAGAGAGAGAGAGAGAGAGAGAGAGAAAGACAGGAGAGGGGACAGGTACAACCTGACAGAAACGGACAGTTACGAATAAAAAGAAAAAGAAGAAGAAGAAGAAGACGAAAAAGAAGAAGAAAAAGAAGAAGAAAAAGAAGAAGTAGGAGAGAGAGAGAGAGAGAGAGAGGGAGAAAGAGATCGTATTTGAAAAAACAAAAAAAACGATTCTTTAACACAACGGAGGCGCATGCGAAAATTTACGTTTTCTTTTGGTTTAGAAGTGTAGTATCTGCTCTGTCTTCGCCCCGAGAAGGAGAGATCCTTCTAGACTGAGGCCTTTTCCCCCCTTCCAAAATTGATAATTTAAGGAAATGTGGAAGTAAATGTAAAAAAAGAGAAGTGGAGTAAAACAAAGCAAGCAAAGGGAATTTATTCATCTACCTCCTACAAGATAAGATGTGACACAAGGTCAGGAAAGTGGGATTTGATAAACCAGCGCCCGAGAAGGTGACCACTCTGACATCAAAAATTGCCTGGGCAGCTCCGTCGGCATTCCTCGGTAGGGGCGCCTCAGGCAGTAAGCAATAAACTTACTCCTCCCCAAAGAGGGGAGGCAAAGCCTGGGAGAGTGCACCTCCTAGAACTGTACAGGACAGCCCCATAGACCGGCGTGCAGTATCCATCGGAACAGATACTACACTTTGATCTTGGCCAAAAGGCCAGTGAAAAGACAAAAATGTTATGTTGAAATTCCAAAGGTATCAGTCTCTTTGGGGAAGTCCAATCGAATTTGCTCCTTGAACTCATCAAAGTATTTAAATTTAATTATTTATTCATTTATTTATTTGTATTTTATATATTCAATCATTTAGTTTTATTTATTTATTTATTGTCGACTTTGCTTATCTGGTAATCACAGTACCAAATACTCCCTGCGTACCGTCTAAGCACTTATGGTGGTTGGTGTGACCAGTTGATTAAAAGTTTCTGTTTTCATATAGATAAATCCCTTGAAAATATCTCCTCTTTTGTTGATGCAACTCTTGTTGGGTCATTAATAGCTCGCAGTCCAGAGGAGATGACAAAAATGTTTAATTCTGAATTACCTCCCTTTTAAACAATTGACAATGACTAGAATTATTGAAAATCGATGTAGGCAGAGAGTACATTTATTTTTCAGATTTCCGAAAATTTGTTTAGGGACGTAGGCTGATGGAAGATACCAGGGAAATTAAGATGTATAGCGGTGGAATAGGTCATGTAGTTTCATCTTTTTTCTTAATACAATATATATATATAGACCGCGAACATATATACTATGACAAAAGAGATAAAAAGCACTTGTTATGCAAGTAAACTGTCTACAAATGTTGTATAAGTGAACTGTCTACAAATGTTGTGCATATGAACTGTCTACGGATGTTGTGTAAGTGAATTGTTTATAAATGTTGTCTAAGTGAACTGTCTTCAAATGTTGTGTAAGTGGACTGTCTACAAATGTTGTGTAAGTGAACTGTCTTCAAATGTTGTGTAAGTTGACTGTCTACAAATGTTGTATAAGTGAATTGTTCACGAATGTTGTGTAAGTGAATTGTTCACGAATGTTGTGTAAGTGAATTGTTCACGAATGTTGTGTAAGTGAACTGTCTACAAATGTTGTGTAAGTGAACTGTCTTCAAATGTTGTGTAAGTTGACTGTCTTCAAATGTTGTGTAAGTGAACTGTCTACAAATGTTGTGTAAGTGAACTGTCTTCAAATGTTGTGTAAGTTGACTGTCTACAAATGTTGAATAAGTGAACTGTCTACAAATGTTCTATAAGTGAACTGTCTACAAATGTTGTGTAAGTGGACTGTCTACAAATTTTGTGTAAGTTAACTGTCTTTAAATGTAGCGTAAGTGAACTGTATTCAAATGTTGTGAAAGTTAATTGTCTTCAAATTTTGTGTAAGTGAATTGTTCACAAATGTTGTGTAAGTGAACTGTCTACAAATGTTGTCTAGTGGTTGGAAAGATAATTTCTGAGAACATTGTTTGTAGTTGTGTTTGAAAAGTTTAATATTTTCGTTTGTAGAATATTCGCAGTGTGTAAAAAAAAGACACGAGTGTTTAAACTGTTTATGTGTATGTGTTTATTTTCTCTTAACTTGAATATGTGTGTGTGAGTTCAGGAGACATCATGTGTATACGGCCTGTTTTTTATTATTTTAATTTAGTTAGTTTGAAGAGATCAAGGGCCCCCTCATTAGGCTAACACTTGATTTCCCTATGAGTTAGACTTATATCCGAGGGCTCTCTTAAGGATAGATGGTGTCCCTTTTAGTTTGGTCTTCCAGAGATTGTATCTAAGTACTTTTTTAGATTTGTTTCTTATTTGACCAGTTACCTCTACCACGATCGGTATGATGTTTATTTCTTTCAGGGACCATTTTATTTTAAAATCATCCTTGAGGTCCTCAAATTTGTTTATTTTTTCGCGTTCAGCTCTATCGAGGGCATTGTCATTCAGGATATTTACATCGATGATAAGAGCAGTCTTTTAAAGTTTGTTCCAGATGACAATGTCCGGTTTTAGTGTGTGAATATGTGTGAACTTTTGTATGCGTGAGTGGTGTATTGATTAGCCTCCCGAAACCTCGATTGGAAGGGGGGGGGTCAGCATGATGTGGCGCATTCTGTCTTGTTTCTTGCTCTATTGGATTCTTTATTTTTCTCTTTCTCTCCATTTCTCCTCTCTCTCTCTCGCTCTCTCTCTCTCCCTCTTTCTCTTTCTCTTTCTCTTTCTCTTTCTCTTTCTCTCTCTCTCTCTCTTTCTCTCTCTCTTTCTCTCTCTCTCTTTCTCTTTCTCTTTCCCTCTTTCTCGCTCTTTATCTCTTTCTCTTTCTCTCTCTCTTTTTCTCTCTCTTTCTCTCTCTCTCTCTCTTTCTCTTTCTCTTTCTCTCTCTCTCTCTCGCTCTCTCTTCCTCTTTCTCTTTCTCTCTCTCTCTCTCTTTCTCTTTCTCTCTCTCTCTCTCTCTCTCTCGCTCTCTCTCTTTCTCTTTCTCTTTCCTTCTCTCTCTCTCTCGCTCTCTCTCTTTCTCTTTCTCTTTCTCTCTCTCCCTCTCTCTCTCGCTCCTTGTGCTTTTTATTTGTCGGATTGTTGTTTTTATCAGAAATCATTCTTGAGGTCCTCATATTTTTTTTCGCATTCGGCTCTATCGAGGCCATTGTCATTCGGAACAGTTACATCAATGATGAAAGCAGTCCTTTCAGGTTTGTTTCAGATGACAATGTCTGGTTTCAGTCGGTGAATACGTGGTAACTTCTGTGTATGTGAGTTGCGTATGGATTTGTCTCCCCAAACCTCGATTGGAAGGGGGTCAGCATAATGTGGTGCGTTCTGTCTTGTTTCTGGTTTTATTGGATTCTCTTTTTTTTTCTTCTGTTCTCTCCCCTCTCTCTCCTTGTGATTTTTATTTGTCGGGTTGCTGTTTTTATTAGAAATCGGTATTTCACCCAGGCTAAGAGAAATGTTTCAAACGAGCGGGAATCATTTTCATTGGTTAAAAAATGCCGAGTTCACACCTTTATATGAAATCATATTTGTTTTTTTGTAATTCCGGGAGCGAGCGTATCACGGTGATATTTATTTAACTGTCTTCCGATTTCCACTCGACACAGAAAGGAAAAAAAGAAGAGGAAAGAGTAAGCTAAACGATTGGGGAAAGAAAGAAAGAAAGTAGCTCATACAAGGTAGTAATTATTTTACGTTCGTTCATATCACATCTCTATGTCTCCACAACGGTAGGAACCGATCTATAGGATATATGGTGCATTTTTTGTTGTCATGGGCGAAGAGACGAAAAAAGCTTGGGCGACGTGCGAATGTGGTAACTAAAAAGCTGAAATTACTTTAGATTCTCCTCAAAGATCTGACGTCGAATGTCATTGTTTAAGGGTAATAATGTCGAGTGGCGTTTTCACACTCATTCACATTTCTGAGTAGCCATCTTGTTGAGCTTTTAAACGGTTATAAATACAACCAGGCGTGATTGCTTCTTTAACCATAGCTGAGGCGTCCAGTTCGCATGTTGGTTTTTAGTGAGTCCAGAAACAGACAGGAAGACAAAATCCGGGTAAAACTTATCCTTCTTAGGTGGATGTTTTCCTTGTTTGCCTCCCCACGGGGGCAAAGGTCTATGTGTATGGTGAAGGATCTTGTTCCCCAAAAAGGGGAACTTTAGATTTGGGAACAAAAATAACTTTAGAGTTCCGTCGGCACCCTCTCGCGAATGAGGGCGTCTCAGGCGACAAGCAATAAACTCACCATTTCTTCTGAACGGAGGAGGTAATGCCTGGGAGGATGGCCCCCTGATACGCATTTATCAGATAGGTAACTACACGAATAACCGCTAAAAACCTATCAGTCTCAGAGGCGTATGTCTGTCTGTACATATGTCTGTTTGTGAGTGCACTGTCTGCTTTTAGGATATTATTTTTTACGAATGTGTCACCACTTATCAAAGTCAACAGCCACTCAAGGGTCCAGGATGGTGAGATGGATGAATTGGCAGCTTAAGGATAAAGATTACAATTAGAAAATTGAAAATGATGAATGGAATGACAAAATTTGATTACTTCTGAGGGTGATTTATGACATTCGCCCATGCATCAAGTATTGCTGTCACATCTGGGCTGGTGCACCAACCACTAGCTCCACCTTCTTAGACTAAGTCCGAAAAATAGCCCCTAATGTAATAAGTCCCACACTATATACCAACCGCCGGCCCTTGTCCCATCGCCGCAATGTTGTTTTACAAGTACTTCAATAGAATGTGCTCCAACGAACTTGCTGCATGTGCCCCCCTCACAATGAGCAAAATCCCACCCCTTCAATGTAGAGGGCTTTCTACTCTAATAGCTTCTTTCCTCGAACTGCTAGCCTTAAAAGTAAAACTCGGTTAGAGTAGAAAGCTTTCCGGCACCTGGGTACCTCTACATTGAAGGGGTGTGATTTTGCTGATTGACATGTCGGTCGAAACTATTTATGCCGAGGTGGCATCAATGCAGAACAGGGATGCAACATTGCAGCGATGGAATATGGGGATTGAACTTGGTGTGGGACCTATCAGATTCGACTCTTTTTTTTTCCTCTGTCTATGAGAGCGAGGTTAGTGGTTGTTGCGCCAGCCTAGATGTGACAACAATGCTCCATGCCTCGGCGAACGGTGTCTATGCTTAGACAAGGGATACTGGCAGGTGTGATAAGTTTTCTAGCTCTGTAGAGGGAGGTTACCATCCTCGAAACAGCCTTAACAATGTCTTCTATGTATTTGTTCCAATTCATGTTACCTGTGAAGGTTAGTCCGAGAAGTGTGAATGATGGACTGTCAGGTAGGGTGTTATTAGCCATGGCAATCAGTGGTTGAAAAAAGTTTCTTATACTTGTTAAAGGAAAGGAGCTTTGTCTTAATGTAACCATCCATTTTTCTTATTGTCTTAATAACATTAAATGTTATCATCCATTTATGCCCCCATTCAACTACAGACTAGATATCATTTTCTAAGGATTCAGCCGTTACCTTAGAAATGTGCGTGTTCGTTTTTCCCACATGTCGAAAATAGAGCGAGGTATCGTCAGTAAATATACCCATCTCCTACACAATTGCATCGGCGAGGTCGTTTATAAAAGTCAGGAATAATAACGGTGCAATGAGATACATAGATATTTGAATATTCCATTAAAGTTTTTCTTTACTTCTCACACGTTGAGCTAGTAAAAAATTAACAAATTAGTTAATTGACCAGTTAACTATATTATAGTATATTTTTCTTCTGGTTTATTGGTCTTACCGGATTCTAGGACAAGAATCAATCTAGTCTGATGGAGTATCCAGCTTAGTGTTGTTACTAGAGGCAACATCACTTGGAGAAGGTGCACCATTCCTCGTATACGACAGTGTCGGTAGCCATACCGACGAAATATTATTTGGGCTTCAAATACTATGTTAGTTTGAATATTTGATCAAGGTTTACTTGTAGGGGGGTGGGGAAGTATCCTCGTGTCAAGTTGTCCTGACAAACCCTTGTACAGAGAGACCTTATACCCTCGAGTGCAGTGTCTAGTAAGCATTCAAATTCTCTCCTGTGTGATTCTTCCAGACTTGCTGCCTGAAATCAAAACTCCTTTTTTTGCACTTTCGAAAAGGACTAAGTGGACCCAAGACTGATGGAAGGCAGAAGTGGTTTATTCAATTCTATCTTCGTTCCAAATCACTGAACACTGGGTTAGGGGAGACAGAGAGAGAGTGAGAGACAGACATAGAGAGAGAGAGAGAGTGAGAGACAGACATAGAGAGAGAGAGAGAGAGAGAGAGAGAAAGACAGACAGACAGACAGACAGACAGACAGACAGAATAACTGGTTAATTATATTTTGTCAACCCATCTCAATTTTCATGTTCACGCGTTGTTCACGCGTTGCGTACTTCCAACGAACTGTCGTCGTCTTCTCTTTTCCACTATGTCTTTGAGGTATGTGACGTCATAGTCGTTTTTATTAATTCCCACAATCTAGTAATCTTAACCTCGAGTTCAGCAAGTTGACCCCGACTGAACCTTCATTTCCTGTTATTCGCAACTAAACATTTTCAGACCGACACAGTCTTGGACACGTTGCGGCTGGCTGGCGTGCCCTTGTCCTCTGTCAGTCTGAGATATGGTCCTGTGACACTCGAGGATGTCTACCTTCAGAGGATATACTCCCCCTCTCTCTCTCTCTCTCTCTCTCTCTCTCTTTCTCTCTCTCTCTCTCTCTCTCTCTCTCTCTCTCTCTTAGAAAGGATTGGTTTATTGCAAATCGCTTGAGGCGCCCCCCCCACCAGGGAATGCAAACAGGGTTTCCCAGGCAATGTTTTTCTTTGGCCAGAGTGCTCTTCCTCTAGATGGCTAGCTTTTCAAATCCCACTTTCCTGACCTTGTGTCACATCTTCCCGCCATGGGTTAAGTCAGTTAATATCTTGTTTAAAAACCAAAAAAAATCTTGGCCTTTTGGCTAGGAGCAAAGTGTAGTATCTGTTCCGATGGATACTACACCCTATAGACCGGTATCGTTTTGGCCTTCGGGGCTTGATTCCCGCCGGTCTATGGGTTTGTCCTGTGCAGTTCTAGGAGGTCCACCCTCCCAGGCTTTGCCTCACCTCTTTGGGGAGGAGTACGATTATTTCTTACTGCCCTAGGTACCCGTACCGGGGAATACAAACGGGGCTGCCCAGGTATTTTTTGTATGCCAGAGTGCTCACCTTCTCGGGCGCTGGCTTTTCAAATCCCACTTTCCCGACCTTGTGTCACATCTTACCTTGTGGGAGGAAGATAAATAAAACCTTGTTTAAAAAACAATTTTAATAATAATAATTCCTGTTATTTGCAACTAACCGTGTTATATACTAGTGGATTTACTCGCCCAATATCTCACATAAAAAAAGCTTTAATTACAGGACGGGCAAGCCTCGTCTGAAAGGAGCACGCCGAAGCGCGTACAAGAATAACAACGTCCAGCAACCAAGATATGGACAACAATTTGCCAACTTCAATATTTCCGTAATGATCCCGCCAACTTGGTCACTGCATGTATGACACAAGGCTGTGAACGCAGCACTTGCTGAAATATTCGAGACGAATATTTTCGTTCGCAACCAAGTGCGATTGTAGCTCCACGTGAACACTGAACGCCAGAGTTAAAAGGCATATGATCGAGCCACTGTGGTGCATGCTCAGTGTTACACCGGCCGTTCTTACACAGGAGAAACTGCACCGGTTGTCACTATAAATAGTGCGAGTCACCAGAGACACGGAGAAGACAAAGCACAGTCTTGTAACTGTTTAGCCAAGTGCTAGTCACTTTCTTACTTTGTTAATACACTTGTTAAACCAACCCTCGACTTGACTTCCTTTATTTATTATTTACTGTTGGACAACTTCACAACATACAGTTGCTTGTATATCCAACCAGTGCTTACTCTAGCTACTAACCAATCAGATTCGTTGTTTTTTTATCTGCTCCCAAACTATTTAATTTCTATCAGCCAATGGGTGTCAATCCCTTAGTTTGCGAAGGTTTGTTAAACCAACCCTCGACTTGACTTCCTTTATTTATTATTTACTGTTGGACAACTTCACAACACTTAGTTTGAAACGGGAAAAGCTCCGTCTGTGACTAGAACAGCGTGGATAGCTTTGATTAAAGAAAATCATTTGAAGATTAGTCAAGGTGGTAATGGCCGACAAATCTAATGTTTTTATCCAGGATGTGGCCGGAGACAACAGGTCGGCAAAGGGCACACCAGAAAAGGAAGCGTAGAACACACACACACACACACACACGAGAAAGCATATATACGTATATACGTTATATTTTCGCATATATGTATGATATATGTAAATATCTATTAAGATGCATACACATAGATGTCTATTGATAAAAACTAGTAAACCGATTTACATTTGCCAATAGTTGCTTTTACAGAAATTGACATTAACTTGCATGTATCTAAATGAATGAATGCGAATTCTGTTTTCAGTTATAACTCATATCTTACAATCAAAACGGGTTACTCTTATTTAAATTAATAATACAAAATAGTATTTTGAGATACCGTATATATAGTACCGACATCCGATCCTATTTTTGAATGCCTAATTTGCATATCTATTTCTTAAACTGTTCATAATAAATTAATGTTTGGTGTTATAAATTGGTAATTTTATTGTTCTATTTTTGTTATATATATGTAACAGTTCTGTTAAGGATTAGTTAAATTAGTGGACAATTCCTCGTTATTTGTACCAAATACGGTTTGATTTGAAAAAGTATTGTGACTTTTATTCAATATTTTATGTGTTTACCTTTTATGGGTTTACCTTTTATGTGTTTACCTTTTATGTGTTTACCTTTTATATGTTTACCTTTTATACTCCACTCGATAAAAAAGACTAATGCGCATTTATCTAAATAGATAAATGCGAAAGTTTTTTTTATTTATTCATTACTACTATATTACTACCAAAACGGGTTACTTTTATTTAAATATAATTAAATAAATATATATATATATATATATATATATATATATATATAGTACCGTCGAACGGTCCAAATACAATCATTTGAATGCCTAATATGCATACCTATTTTTAAAGCGTTCATAATGAATGAATGTTTGGTGTTATGTATTTGTAATTTTATTGTGCTATTGTGTCTATATATATGCAATAATTTCGTCGATATTAAAAATAATCAATTAAAATGATATAATAAAAAATGGATAACTTACTACAAAAACATCGCTTCTTAGATTTCTTACCGACAGAAAAGAGAAAAGGGAAGGGAGCGGAAGGCTGGTTGACTGGCTGTTTCCCTTGCTTTATCTCTCTCTCTCTCTCTTTCTTTCTCTTTCTCTCTCTTTCTCTCTCCCCCCTTCCTCTCCCCCGTTAACGACGCCGTATTTTTCTCAAGCGAATTGATTTCTTCTTTCCTTTGATTTCATTAGGGACTTATTTAAAAGATAAATACATGTGTATCAACATTTACAAGATGTTAACGTTTATATGAATAAATGCGAAAGTTTTAGTCTCGTGTTTACAAGATACTTATGAATGAAATGTTTATTATTTAAAATTTTGGTTTCAACGATTTCAAGTAGCGAACTTTGCGAAGCGATAGCGAGCAGGCAGATCCAGCCAGTATTTTATATTTCAACTTAACAGCGGGTGTACAAACAATTATACACCTGTGTCGTCGTTGTGAACCCAGGTGCTTGCTGGTCTGCGGATACAAAACCACTCGGACGCCGAATATTGTGGTGTTTTCTACTAAGAATTTTCGAAATTGGGAGCGGAGAGCAGGAATGCTGGTTAGTTAGGTGCTAAGCTATGGCACAGGTAGGGGATAAATGCATTGTTAACTTCTTCGATAAAGTTGTAGTCGTAAAGCCAACGTATGTTTTTTCGCAGTCTCCCAATGGGCATTTGAATTCATATACGAGGCTCGTCTTATTCACTCTATATATTAGAAGCTTAATTCATCAAAACCGAACCCCAGCCATTAACAGAATCAACTTCAATATTAGCGATATCAAGTATTTCCAAGTATTGTACTTGTGTTTTATTTATTTTTTCTTCAAATCAATCATCCTGAGGATGTCTTCAAATATAGACGAAAAGTTGATGAATTCATAAATATTTTTGGTTTTCCTTTTTCATTTTGATTATTGTTTCTATTACTGGTGCTGCGAAAACCATCATTGCATTACGTTCGTAAACATTAATAATGGTTTAATTATTTTTGGTTATTTGATTTATTCAAATTATTATAATTATTTAAATCTTTATATCCCCTCATTGACTCAAAAATTAATAAAATAAATAAAACGAAAAATTAATAAAATGAGTGAATTAATAGCAGAAATAAATTTTAGAAATTAAATTTAAAAAAAAAACAGCGGAGTAAAGAAAAAAATAAAATTGAAAATTGTAAAAAAAAAAACTAACAGGAAGAAATTTTAAAATTTCTTCCTGTTAGTTTTTTTTTTTTTTTACAATTACCCAGACAAAAACGTTTACCTGACACAGTTTTGAAATATGTCTGCCTGTAGACATAGATGTTAACCTGACATTTTGACACGTCTAGACTTTAGCTAAAATGATTTCTCTTTTCTCCCCCTCCCTCTCTTCTTTCCTATCTTCAACAAGTACATTTTGTTTTATTCAAACGGTTCCAAATCTGACCATGTGACTTTCTAAATTTTAAATGTTCTATTTTTCTTTCCCTTTTCTCTTTTTCTTCCCCATTTCATTATTCCCAAACACTATCTGAGTGAAGATCAAATCCTAATTCTGCCTGATGAGATCTCAGCTTTTAACTGCTGTAGATCGATAACATCGACATGCCAGTGTCGCAGATTTTGCACATGCCTGTTTGAATAAAAAAAACAATCACATAAATAAAGCTCTATTTGATATTGAGCACTTTTTATGAGCCCGGTTGAAATTCTTTGTATTCCTATCCTGTGGATATTTACTTTACCTAGATTGATATATATATGTGTGTGTGTGTGTGTGTGTGTTATTGTTTATTATCTATGTACGTATACGTTTCGTCCCTTTTCAATCAGGACTCATCAGCATAGAGATATGACTATTCACTACCGGTCGTATGATTCGAAACCCTGGATTACAAGTATTTTTCAACTCAAATCCAACATCGTTAACCGCGCAGCCAATATTTGAATAGCCGATAAACAATGATAATTTTAACACATTTAAAAGCGGCACGATATCCAGGCATTCTACTTCTATTAAATAAGGAATGATGCATATAAAGCAAGTGACGTCATGCTGTGTTTGTACTACCATTTAGAGTGCTCTACTTATTTTACGAGGAGCGACAAATATATATATATATATATATATATATATATATATATATATATATATATATATATATATATATATATATATATAGTAGTTCATGAAAATATATTTATGGCAGTTAAGCTACACAGGGGCTTCCGCGTTTCATCCTAGTCGGGAATCGTCAGGCTAAAATGCTATCATGAAAAATGACGATTCCCTACGGGGATGAAACGCGGAAGCCTCTGTGTAGCTTAATTGCCATAAATATATTTGCATAACTTACTACCTAGCTCTACTCACGTATTGAGCACTGTTGAAGTAAATACTGAAAATCGACACATAAAAGATTATATTTCATTAGACCATTTTATGTGGATACATGAAATAATAATAATATATGTGTGTGTATGTGTGTATCTGTATTTATGTATGCGTCAATGTGAAGAAAACAAGGTAGCTTGATGTAAACCCACGCCTTACATCCGGTTGGTCTTCCTACCTGATGCGCCAATAACGTAGATCTGACAACGAAAAAGGGACATTTTTGACCGGAGCGAGTCGTGCGGGTCCAAGATCAGGCGTTATCGTCGGGCCGTCGTCTTCTCGCTAATAGCATCAAAAAAGATGAGGAGACGAATTGGCGCCAACGACGTTTATAACGAGCAAAAGCATAATGAATAATGGATGACAAATATGGCGACACAAAGAAAATTGCAGCCAATCTTCAGTTGAAAGAAGTGAAATGGTCCGCGCCCTATGCTGCCTGCAAGCGGTTGAATTGGGGATCGGTTTCAAACTTGGCGGCGTTATTGAGTGAACGGTGACGGATTTGTATATGGGCTCCCTCATCTCTCTCTCTCTCTCTCTCTCTTTCCCTCTCTCTCTCTCTCTCTCTCTCTCTCTCCGTGTATATATATATATATATATATATATATATATATATATATATATATAATTGATCAAGTTCAAATGTGTTAATAAAGTGAACATAAAACCAAGTTTTCAAGAGTGCTCAATACCAATAATATTGTTTATGTAATTTTATATATATATATATATATATATATATATATATATATATATATATATATATATATATATATATATATATATATATATATATATATTATATAAGTACTGTGTGGTAGGGCAGGAAAACCCCAGCAGAGTGCTCGATTAATTAAGAAATCCGAGATTTCGAAGGATTAAGAGCGTAAATATTTATTTATAAAATACAGAAATTCAATGTAACATCAGTACCGTCGGTTTCAAAGCGGGAGGTAAATCCCGATTATCGTCAGCTGATAAACATTTTAGAAATGGTGTCCCTTATTCGGTCACGCCTAAGATCATGTAGGACGTGATTTGTGTGAAATGGGGGGGGGGTTACATATGTGTGCATAAGGGGTTAAATTTAGATTCTGATATTTAAATTTTTAATATATATTAAATGGTTTTTAATTAAAATAAAGCAGAAGAAAAAGGGGGCTTGTAATATGTATGTGTAAAAATGTGTAAGAAATTCTGTAGGGCAGAGGTCGGGGTTTGGGGGCCAGGAAGTATAGGGGAAAGAGGAATAACCATTTTATATATATTAAAAATTTAAATGTATATATATATATATATATATATATATATATATATATATATATATATATATATATATATATATACGCGAATTTAGGAAAACTCGTCACAGGAAAATTCGTAAACGGAAAATTCGTAAAAGGAAAATTCGTCACTTAAACTGTAAACTGCACAAGTACCAAAAAAATAATATGAAAAAATGTTCTCCACTGGGGAGGTGGGTAGCCTCGTATGTACAAGTATATCTCTTGTAAAAACGGTTCTAAAATCTATTTTCAATCGATATTTATTCGATAATTGCCGAATTTTCCTACTTGGCCAAAAGTGACGAATTTTCCGTTTACGAATTTTCCTTTACGAATTTTCCGTTTACGAATTTTCCGTTTACGAATTTTCGTGTGACGAGTTTTCCGGGCACCATATACGCATACAGACACAACTACTACCTTGGTATGCAAATACGCCCATGAATATATGCATACATACATAAAGAATACAAAACTTTTACATAAATATATACATACATATAAAAAGGACTCACCAAGACTCAGATCAAAGTGTAGTATCTGTTACGATGGATAAAAAAGATTACTAAAGTTCAGTTGACTTCTGGTCAGTGGAGATTGTGATTTTTTGTGGCGGCGACACCGAAGGAAAAGTAATTTAATTCCATTACCGGATTACATGTTTTGCATGATTTCATGTGTTCAACAGCTTTTAGAAATTGACATCCAAACTAGCCTAACTCTTGAATATTTGACAGTTTAAATGCTTCCAAATTCCTTTCAAATTTCACAGTAATCCATTCTTTTTCCCTCTTTTTTCTTTACTATTAACAAAAAAATAAAATGGCTGATTTGTTTACGAATAAACCGAAATGCATTCTGATATACAACGATTACGGCAACGTTATCTGCCAGTTCCAGCCTGAAACTCGAAAGTTAATGAGACACCATGAAAAGATCATAGAAAACATAGGAAGACATACATCATCTTTATATATATATATATATATATATATATATATATATATATATATATAAACAGCGTGGGCCAAAATAAGGGTCCTATCTTTAAATTTGAATAACTTCAATTTGAATAACTTCCACAAAATAAAAGTTAAACTCACCAAACTTTATGTGTGTGTAGACTGACCCTTCCGAGATTTTTTGAAATAAACAAAACAAATTTTAGCCGAAAAACACTTCTTAAAACTTACAAAAACTAAAGTATTGTTTTTTACACTGTTTTGAGTTTTTTAAGCAAAAATAATGTTTTCTAAATGAGGGTACGTTCCTTAGGGCTAATACGGCTCATGCTTGCTTCGGAAGGGGTCCTTTACTTATTCTAAAAAAAAAAAAAAAAAAATCAATAAATAAAAAAGTTATGAATTTTTAAAAATAGGACCCTTATTTTTGCCCACCCTGTATATATATATATATATATATATATATATATATATATATATATAGATATATATATATATATATATATATATATATATATATATATATATATATATATATAGTCTCGGAAGTTTCTCAACCATTAAAACTATATAAAAAAAAATTAAAAAACAAAAACAAAAAAAACTTATAATCCTAAGTCTTCCAGTGGAAAATCACTCATGTAAGTCAATTTATTTATTTATTTTTTTTTTTTTTAGATATATATATATATATATATATATATATATATATATATATATAAACGAGATGAGGACTAAAAAAAAAAAAGAAAGGTATTTTATATATCTTTATTTTGAAATTCAGAGAAATTCTGATGATGAAGTATATCTTCGAAAATTAAATTGAAAAAGAGTTAATAAAACTAAAATGCATTGTATGGCGTTCTAATTGCTTATTATTTTTAATAATTAATATTTCCATGTAAACAATGCTTTCTAACCAAGGACAGCATCTCTTATATATATATATATATATATATATATATATATATATATATATATATATATATATATATATATATATATATATATATATATATATATATATACTTTGAAAAGTCACATAATTTGAAGCGCTGGGTGGGTGGCAATAATAACGAAGATATTTTTTTTATAAAATATTTAGAAAACCTTGCACAACGCAGATTATTTGTTTTTAAAAATAAATTATTTATTCATCTTAAAAACATTTTTTTTTTTTATAAACTTGAGTACTTTCGGTAAATCTACCATCTTCAGAAGAATATTTCTTCTTTTTCTTTTTTTTTACTTTTTTCCTCTTGGCCAAGTTGAAAAATATCTTCGTTATTATTGCCACCTCCCAGCGCTTCAAATTGTGTGACTTTTCAAAGTACCCTTCCACGTGACACACAACACTTTTTTTCTCTTCGTCAAAACACCTAGACGGATTTTCAACTTGGCTATGAGAATGTCTCAGGCAATTGCAATGTTTACATTTCGTTACATTGAGATATTTCTTACATTCAGTCAGTGTCGCATGATGGCGTAGGGGTTAGCAGCGCTGACCGTCAGCTCGACAGTTGCGTTTCGATCCTGGTCTAGCCGCACTGTGAAACAGCGAAACAGTCTGTATGTGGATGACTATATATATATATATAATATTTGTTGTTGTTTATTATCTATGTACGTATACGATTCGTCCCTTTTCAATCAGGACTCATCAGCATAGAGATATGACACTTCACTACCGGTTGTACGATTCGAAACCCTGGATTACAAGTATTTTTCAACTTGCATCCAACGTCGTTAACCGCGCGCCCAATATTTGAATAGCCGATAAACAATGATAATTTAACACATATAAAAGCGGCTTGATGTCGAGGCATTCTACTTCTATTAAAGAAGGAATGATGCATATAAAGCAAGTGACGTCATGCTGTGTTTGTACTACCATTTAGAGTGCTCTACTTATTTTACGAGGAGCGACAAATATAAAATATTTGTTGTTGTTTATTATCTATGTACGTATACGTTTCGTCCCTTTTCAATCAGGACTCATATATATATATATATATATATATATATATATATATATATATATATATATATATATATATATATATATATATCATGATAATATTAAGCTCAATATATCGAATAGAGCAATCAATTCTAGAGATGAAAGATGAGAATAAAAGATTGTAAAAATACAATATTTATTAGAACATCTAGAGTCTGACAAACTTCATTTTGAAACGGATAATTCAAATACTAAACTACTGCACAGACAAGATAAACTGGACTTTACCAATTGCTTCTAAAATTGCCGTCTAAAAACCAGCTTCTTAACAACAACATTTTTATTTTTGACGTGTCTATGGACGGCGTCCACCCTGACTCAACCCCCTCATCTCAACATAAGACTCTTTACCTTTTGGTCTTAATTTTGTTTTATTTCATGTAAAATGTTCAAAGTTAAATGCTGCCGATAATATTTACAATTACATTGTCGGTTTTTCTCTATCCTCTGATGAAAAGAGTTTATCTTTGAAAATCCATGGATTAAGGATATGAAGCTCCTTGCATTGAACTTTTGATGTTCTAATGAATATTGTATCTGTAAAATTATATATATATATATATATATATATATATATATATATATATATATATATATATATTTATATATATATATATTTGTAAGTTCTTATAAAAGACATATATATATATATATTTATATATATATGTGTATACACACATATATATATAAACACTTTAATACTTAATAAATAAAATATGTATAGCATATATATCTATATATATATATATTTATATATATATATATATATATATATATATATATATATATAATAAGGAGTGAGGTAAAATAAAATACCTTTAAAGCATGTTAAAGATGCGATATTAATTTTAAAAGAAAAAGAAAATCGAAACAGATTCTTTTTTTATAAACTTTCATTTTAGTTTATAGTAATACAATATTTCGCCAAATAGAATTGGCCTTTTCGATGTGTTTGTGGATCTTGATCTTATCGGAGTGTCTGTCTCCTGCTGGTGCAAACCGGGCGTATGAGATGTTGTGGGTTTTTTTTTGGGGGGGGGGGTCACTTTCAAATATGAAATCATGCATGCACGCAGGTTAGGTATTAATTTAAAGTTCATATTTGTTTAAGCATCCAAATGAAACTTAATAAGGAGTGAGGTAGAATAAAATACCTTCAAAGCATGTTAAAGATGCGATATTTATTTTAAAAGAAAAAGAAATATATATATCTATATAATACTAAAAGTCTATTGTTCTTGTATGTTTGCAATCAGCTTTCAGCTTTCCGGTTTTCAACATCCGGTTGCGCATGCGTAAATAGCATCGTCTTCAATCTGTTATTCCAATTCCGTTATTCTCTATTATGATTAACGAACGCATGAAATTTTTCATTCTGGAAATTTTTAAACAATTTCATTTAATTTCATCAAATAGTTTATTTGTTTTCTTCACGGCTAAAAACATTCAACGGGAGGACTTCGTAAAGTCTGTCGCAGTTTCAAAAAACTCCTCCCTTTTGAAAAACAAAAACAAACAAACAAAAAAACAACACTCATTATTAATATCAGCCATACTAGCGGTCGGTGAACGAAACCACCTCCCACTTTCCCTCTCATAGATTTCACCACTCCTACTCCCTCTGTTTTCGTTACGTACGCGAGAAAGCCTGCTGTACCCCCTTCCTTTCTCAAATCGCCCTAACCAACCACTTATAATTCAGTAACTGTAATTAAAAAAACAAACCATTATAATAAACAGAACGACTCATAGAAATCTATCTATATTCTTTTTTCATTTTAATATACTTTCATAGAAATGCTTCTGTTATGTAAAAAAAAACCTATTTTCTTTATGCCACAAGTGTCACGCTCATACATGAATTCCATAGCTAATATAACAAACTGACCCAACGGGTCACGGGTGGTCTAGTATATATATCTATATATCTATATATATATATATATATATATATATATATATATATATTATGCCATTCCTTAGATAACCAAAATATTTCCAATTGCAAGTTTGATGAAGTTTTATTACAAGATTAAGATCATATATACTTTATAGCAATAAAAGACGAAACGTTGATGAATACATAAATAATATAGTTTTTGTCTTTCCTCTTTCATTTTACATTACGTCGAATCATTTTATCCCCACTTTTCTTCATATATATATATATATATATATATATATATATATATATATATATATATATTAAACATGTTTTGAAGGTATTTTTTACCTCATTCCTTATTCTTAAATTTCAATTTAGATGCTTAAAAAAATGAACATTATTTTATAACTATCTCACCAGCATGCGCGTCTCTTCATATTTGAAAGTGAAAAAAAAACAACACCCACTCACTCGTCCGATTGCACCAACAAGAACGAGACAATCCCAAAAGATCAGGATTTTCAGATACATTGAAAAGGCCAATTTTACTTGGCGAAATATTTGTGATTACTATAAACTAAAAACGAAAGTTTATAAATTAAAATAAAAAAAATCTGTTACGATTTTTCTTTTAAAATTAATATCGCATCTTCAACATGCTTTGAAGGTATTTTTACCTTATTCCTTATTCTTAAATTTCAATTTAGACGCTTTAAAAATGAACTTTATTTGATACATATATATGTGTGTGTGTGTGTGTGTGTGTGTGGGTGGGTGTTTTTGCGTGTTTGCGTGTTTGCGCGCTTGCCCCTACAAAATTCCATATCTAGCCGCGCATAAAGTACTTGAAAAGCTTCTCACGTTAACAGAAAAGCCATGTCTGAAGTCAATTTGAATTCTTATTCCAAAGGGTCACGCCTTAATGGATTGCAAATTAATTCTTCTTCTTCTTATATAAAGTACTTGAAACCCTTTCATGCTAACACAAAGGGTCTGTCTGGAGTAAAACTGAACGAATTCTAAAGGGCCATCCTTAAATGGGTTAACTTTCTTTCATAACGACTTGAAAATCTTTCATCTTATCAAAAAAAAAAAAATGGCGGGTCTGAAATAAATTTGAAGAAAATCCAAAGAGTCACGCAGAGAAAAGGTCAATGTCATTTTGTCGACTACTTGTGCAGATGAATGTTCTTGGCCTTTTGGCTAAGATCAAAGTGTATTCTGTAAATATAACCATATTTATTTATAAGGAAAATTTTAAGATTGCCAACTTATTTTATAATAGCCTAAGTAGGACGGCCCCTAGAGCAAATGTGGTATTGTGGTGACTGAGATGATTCTAGTTAAGAGTAGGATAGACAATATTATTACCTTAGACAAAGGATGACCAACGACACCCATCCCCACACTTTTGATGGCCTTGTGCCCAATTTGTTTTGAATTTAAATCTTTTATATTTTCTGCAAATAAATGTTTCAAAGTGTAGTATCTGTTCCGATGGATACTGCACCCCATAGACTGGTATTGTCTTGACCTTCGGGGCTTGATTTACGCCGGTCTATGGGTCTGTCCTGTGCAGTTCTAGGAGGTCCACCCTCCCAGGCTTTTGCCTCCCCTCTTTGGAGAGGAGTACGATTATTTCTTACTGCCCTAGGTACCCGTACCGGGGAATACCAACGGGGCTGCCCAGGTATTTTTTGTAGGCCAGAGTGCTCACCTTCTCGGACGCTGGCTTTTCAAATCCCACTTTCCCGACCCGACCTTGGGTCATATCTTACTTGTGGGAGTAAGATAAAAACTGGCCTTGTGCCTAACTCCTGGAGAGGAGTAAATCAATACTCGTGCAGATGACTATGTTGTAGACCTCAGGAAAGATAGCCTCCAAGTTAAGCAACGTAGAATCTGGTTAGTACTTTGATGGGTGACCATTTGTGAATACCTTGTACTGTATGTAAAATTCGGCCATAGTACTCGCAAAGCGAGGGTCGTTCTTTATATACGAACGAGTAATCGCTTATTAAGGCCCAAAAGCCACTTGAGGATAAGGGTTAATGGTATTTGTCAGGTGGATGGTGAGACAACACCTTCAGGAGTTGAGACTGGTCAGAGTTTGATTATTTAAGACGATGGCTTAACAAGAATTTATTAACATCGAACTTGAAAACGATCATGTTGTAGTCAGCTGGGAAGCAGACTCGTGATATTGTGTTCCACATGCGGGTAGTTCTTGGAAAGAAACTTTGCTCATGGAAGTTCTATTTAGTTTTAGGTACACAGAAGAAGAAAGGAAAATTATTGACAGTGGTTGTAGTTAGACGAGTTCTTGTTGTGAATGTTTTACGGGGTAACAATAGATAAGTGCTCAGTCGAACACCTACTACGAAAATAACGAGCGAGTAGAGAAAGACTAGCGAACTATCTTCCTTGAGTAAGAGACTGTAGGAAAGAGAAAGGACATTCCCAACTAGATTTCGACGTTGGGTTTGTACTCTTTCAAGGCAGGAAAGAATGCTCTGAGCGGCACCTCATCAGATGTGGCAACAGTACCTCCCCAGATGTGGCAACAGTACCTCCCCATCTTAGTACGTATTTGACTCTTATAACGGTGCAGGAATTGTCAGGGGTGAGATACTTTCTGGAGCGCTAGAATGAGCCGACTACGTTTCCAGCCACCTTAGCAACATTTTTGATTCATCCTGCAAATTAAACGGACAGTTTCGGTCAGTTAGTTATGATCTGCATCGACCTTGCACTGGCTGGCGATGACAAGTCGATCTCATATAACCACACACACAGCATCGCTTTTATTTATATCGAAGAAATATCCACGCTTTTTCTGAAAGAATGTTTTATCGGAAATGATTGTCGGACGAATATAGGGAAATTAAAATATGTTTATTTAATAATTAGTCAGAATATATCAAGTCTAAAAGCCACTCGAGGATAAAGGTTAACGAGATGGATGGATTTTCAGTTCAATGATGATGAATATCATGAGAGGATTGAAAATAATGAATTGAATGAATAAGATTTGATGACTTATGAGGGCGGTGTTTATTGACAATGGAAATATCCACTCTTTTTCTGGAAGAACATTTTATCGGAAATGCTGGTCGGACAAATATTGGGAAACTGTGACGTGCAAAGACAGATATCTGAATTTGGTTTGAATGTACATTTAAAAAAAAATCAAAGTCGCTCCAGACAAGGCATGAAGACACTTGATATGAGGAGCTAATTATAATAATAAAAAGGGAGAGGAAAGTAAAATCACTTCTAGACAAGCCAAGTCTGAAAGAAACCCTACCACCAGCGTTTAACCCACTGGACACCAAACAAGCTAGTCAAAACGCAAGCCCTTCAGGGGCCCAATAGCAAAGAAAGTGGTTACAATGCTGGCTTACAAAATAGTTTACCTCTAAACTGGTTAAGATACTGTGTTTTTATCGTGACAACATCACCATTTTTTTTTTTTAGTATACCTTATAATATACTCGACTATATATATACAGGGTGGCCAAGAAATCGCTGAGAGATTTTTTTTAACTTGAATAGATTCTTTATTTTTATATTACCTTAAGGGGATTTCGGCATGATATGACGAAGACAGTCGAACTTTGTTAGCAAAAAAAGAAACAAAAATAAAAAAGAATTTATTTATGCAAAAATAACATCTTTTAAATGGTTTCCATTTTCAGCCTCACAAATTCGTGCCCTTTCCAAAACCTTATCCATGACGGATTGCAGGATCACTCGATTACGATTTAATTCCCCGACTTCAATTCCTAATGTTCTCCTTAACTTCGTCCCTCATCCCTGTCCGTTGCTCGGGACTCCCCCCCCCCCGCCCTGTGCAAGTAAAAATGTGTCTTACTAAGTCGCCCTCTCACCTCTGTCACCCCGTCTCCCTCACCCCACTGTCTTCCCGCTCGCTCTCCCCGCCCTCCCTACCCTCCTTCCATCACGCCCCTGTCCTCGTTGCCCGGGGCAAAAGTAAGTTCTAACTCTGTCTTCCCGGTCGCCCCCTTCAATGTATATTTAGGTCATCGTTATAAACATCAACATTTCTGGGAGTCGGTAGGGATCAAAACATCAACCTTTAGGTCTTGGCCGTTATCAAACACTCTAAAGAACAGAGTATAAAAACTGATAAAAAATAGATCACTTAACACTGTTTTAATCCGTGTTCAGTGCGCATACGTACAACGTACAGATGAGGTGAAAACGATGAAATTTGATACCCCCACCCAGAGAAGTCCTGTATCGGTCCGGAACGAAGAAATTGATGTTTTTCCCCAATTTTGGATATTATGCGTCCGAAAGCTGGAGGATTAAGAAAATATCAACTTAAATTAGAGTTGTCGCGTATCCTGGGAGTTTTTTCCAGACATACAAACATACACACATACATTTCCCCTCTATATAATAGATAATGTTTCACTGGATAATAGAAAATGGTGCGTTAAGGTTGCGATTTAAATGTACGGTTGCTAACTACCCTATTGGACAATATATATATATATATATATATATATATATATATATATATAGAGAGAGAGAGAGAGAGAGAGAGAGAGAGAGAGAGAAATATATATATATATATATATATATATATATAGAGAGAGAGAGAGAAATATATAGAAATATATATATACATATAGAAATATATATATATATATATATATATATATATATATATATACATATAGAAATATATATATATATATATATATATATATATATATATAGAGAGAGAGAGAGAGAGAGAGAGAGAGAAATATATATATATATATATATATATATATATATATATATATATATATATATATATATATATATATATATATATACTTGAAGCCTTTGTGTAGCTTAATTACCATAAATATATTTTCGTAACTTGCTATATATATATATTTGGTAATAATTATTTGTTGACTATTTGTTTTGTTTCTCATCCTTTCTTTCTATTGGTTATTTTTAACAGTCGTCCAAAGCGGAAATCAATTGTTTAAATAAAAGAATTATCTATTCCTGACCAATTAAAAATGGTTACTTTATGTTTTTCGTTTTTATTATTAAAGATAAATAATATGAATCTATTTTTTTGTGTGTACTTTATAAAACTTTTGTAAATTAATAAGCTTAGAGGAGAGGGGTTCTTTATTCTGAGAGTATGATACCATGCTGAACGAACTCCAGAGAATAGATAATGTTGAAAGTATGATATTATGACGAACGGACCCTCCTCTCCCCTCCCCAAAAAAGTAGGAGTTAATGCCTGGACGCATGCTATCATGACAACAGAATATAGAGTACACTACCCCCCCCCCCCCACACACACACACGAAAAAATAGGAGAAAGTAATCTTGAGAGAATGTATCGTGAGGAACAAATGTATACTATACTGCCCTCCTCCAAAAAAGGAGGTGATGCCTGGGAGGAATGTATAATAACGAATGAAAATATACTACACAGATTTAAATAAGCATAAACTGTTTTAATGTCAATAAAATTAGGTTAGGTGGAGAAATCTTTCGCATATTATTCATTTAGATGGTATCAAAAATAATGGCAAGTTTGGTTGTCCACGTAAAACGCTGAAATGAAAATTGGGCTGAAAAATATAGTCGCCATCTTTATTAACAAATAGAAATATGCTAACCAAGGAAAAACGCTAAGTTCCTTTCAGCATTTTCTCGTTTAAAAAACATGTTTATAAGTTTGAATTATAGTTCTTCCTTAGCTGGCCTCTTTCTCGGCTTAGATGGCGACTATATTTTTCCGACCTTGTTTTTATTTCGCTGTTTCACGTGTACATACAGTGAAACTTGGCATAACAAATAAAACATTAAAACC
Organism: Sepiola atlantica; assembly: GCA_963556195.1. NCBI lineage: Eukaryota > Metazoa > Mollusca > Cephalopoda > Sepiida > Sepiolidae > Sepiola > Sepiola atlantica. The sequence goes on from OY744546.1 coordinate 10,746,384, forward strand.
CCTAAGTTGTTGGGTTTTTTTTTACTAAAACATGGTTTACATTTTTTTTTAATATAAGTTGTTTATAAGTAATGCCGAAACCTATTTCACTCTAAATAATTTACGTGACTAAAATAGGAATTGACCTCAAATAAGAAAAGAAAAGTTATTTATTTCTAACAGGATGTATTAAGTGAACGCAAACTTTAAATTAAAAACAATTATTAATTAAACAGAAAATTCAATTTTATTGGTTTGCATTTTAAGTGAAAAAGTTTTTAATTTCATACTATGTATATTCATAATTTTTCAGAAAAAACTTTGAGCTCTTATATATATTTGACGGAAGTTTCATATGAATTATCTCCCTTGAAAATGAAATTCTAAAAGTTTTTAAAACTCTATCAATTTTTTAAAATAAAATCTCTTAAATAATTTGATTAATAATTAAAATAATAATACTATGGATAAAACGATTGCGTGTATAGAAGCAAATTTGGCAATTCAAATTAGAAATGTATATTAGAAAATATTAATTCATTAGGAACTTAAAAATAAATAAACATGCAAATGAGCAATATCGAGATTTGTTTGGGAGATATGAAGATTCCTATATATACGATATTTGTATCTGTTCCGATGGATACCGCACCCTATAGACTGGTATTGTCTTGGCCTTCGGGGCTTGATTTACGCCGGTCTATGGGTCTGATCTGTCCTGTGCAGTTCTAGGAGGTCCACCCTCCCAGGCTTTACCTCCCCTCTTTGGGGAGGAGTAAGTTAATTGCTTACTGTCTGAGGCGCCCCTACCGGGGAATGCCGACGGGGCTGCTCAGGCAATTTTTAATGGCCAGAGTGCTCACCTTCTCGAGCGCTGGCTTTTCAAACCCCACTTTCCGACCCGAGCTTGGGTCACATCTTACTTGTGGGAGTAAGATAAACCTGGCCTTGTGCCTAACCTCCTGGGGAGGTAAATAAATTGTATCATTGGAATTAAATAAGCCTACTCATCTTTGGCTTGGCCTTTTGGCTAAGATCAAAGTGTAGTATCTGTTCCGATGGATACTGCATCCCATAGACTGGTATTGTCTTGGCCTTCGGGGCTTGATTTACGCCGGTCTATGGGTCTGTCCTGTGCAGTTCTAGGAGGTCCACCCTCCCAGGCTTCGCCTCCCCTCTTTGGGGAGGAGTAAGTTAATTGCTTACTGCTTGAGGCGCCCCTACCGGGGAATGCCGACGGGGCTGCCCAGGCAATTTTTGATGGTCAGAGTGCTCACCTCTCGGGCGCTGGCTTTTCAACCCCCACTTTCCGACCCGAGCTTGGGTCACATCTTACTTGTGGGAGTAGGATAAAAACTGGCCTTGTGCCTAACTCCTGGAGAGGAGTAAATTACTTGTATCATTGGAATGAAATAAGCCTACTCATCTTTGGCTTGGCCTTTTGGCTAAGATAAATGTGTAGTATCTGTTCCGATGGATACTGCATCCCATAGACTGGTATTGTCTTGGCCTTCGGGGCGTGATTTAAGCCGGTCTATGGGTCTGTCCTGTGCAGTTCTAGGAGGTCCACCCTCCCAGGCTTCGCCTCCCCTCTTTGG
>OY744546.1:10752960-10815460 GCA_963556195.1 Sepiola atlantica
CTATCGTTGCCCCGGTGTGAATGCTAAATACATACCTATTGCGCCCCGGTGTGCATGCTACATAAGTACCTATCGCTGCCCTAGTGCGAATACTAAAGACATACCAATTGCGCCCCGGTGTGCATGCTACATAAGTACCTATCGCTGCCCTAGTGCGAATAATTAATATGTACATATTGCCGCTTTGGTGTGAATGCTAAATACGTACCTATCGCCGGCCCAGTGTGAATGCTAAATACGTACCTATAGCCGCCCTGGTTCGAATGCTAAATACGTACCTATAGCCGCCCCAGTGCGAATGCTAAATACGTACCTATCACCACTACGGTGCGAATGCGAAATACATACATTTCGCCGCCACGGTGCGCCTGCAATATATGTACTGATCGCCGCCGCAGAGCGCATGCTATGTACGTACTTATTGCTGCCCATGTGTACATGCTATATACGTAGCTATCGCCACCCCTGAATTCTGAATACGTACCTATCGCCGCCCTGGTGTGGAAGCTAAATACGTACATATCGCCGCCCCCGTGCGAATGCTAAATACATACCTATCGCCGCCCCGGTGTGAATTCTAAATACGTACCTATTGCTGCCCCGGTGTGAATTCTAAATACGTACCTATCGCCGCCCCGGTGCGGAAGCTAAATACGTACATATCGCTGCCCCGGTGCGAATGCTAAATACATACCTATCGCTGCCCCGGTGTGAATGCTAAATACATACCTATCGCCGCCCCGGCGTGAATGCTAAATACGTACCTATCGCCGCCCCGGTGTGAATTTTAAATATGTACCTTTCGCCGCCCAGTGTGAATTTTAAATATGTACCTTTCGCCGCCCCTGTGCGCGTGCTATATACGTACCTATCGCCGCCCCGGTGCGCGTGCTACATATGAACCGATCGCTGCCTCAGTGCGCATGTTAAATACATACCTATCACTGCCCCGGTGTGCATACTATATACGTACTTATTACCGCCCATGTGCACATGCTATATAAGTACCTATCACCACCGCTGAATGCTAAATAAGTACCTATCGCCGCCCCGGTGTGGAAGCTAAATACGTACATATCGCCGCCCCTAAATTTGGGCCGACCCTCAAAAGTTCAGCCTGACCCCTAAAATTTTCCCCGACCCCTAAATCTCTCCAGCCCCCTAATTTTTCACTCTCCCCCAACATTGAGAAATATTTTGACTTCAAAACAAAAAAAACAAAAAAATTTGGCCTGACCCCTAAAAAGTTCGTCCTGACCCCTAAAATTTTCCCCGACCCCTAAATCTCTCTAGCCCCCTAATTTTTCACTCTCCCCCAACCATGAGAAATATTTTGACTTCAAAACAAAAAAAAAACAAAAAAATTTGGCCTGACCCCTAAAAAGTTCGTCCTGACCCCTAAAATTTTCCCCGACCCCTAAATCTCTCCAGCCCCCTAATTTTTCACTCTCCTCCAACCATGAGAAATATTTTGACTTCAAAACAAAAAAAACAAAAAAATTTGGCCTGACCCCTAAAAGATTCGTCCTGACCCCTAAAGTTTTCCCCGACCCCTAAATCTCTCCAGCCCCCTAATTTTTCACTCTCCTCCAAACCTGAGAAATATTTTGACTTCAAAACAAAATAAAACAAAGAAATTTGGCCTGACCCCTAAAAAGTTCGTCCTGACCCCTAAAATTTTCCCCGACCCCTAAATCTCTCCAGCCCCCTAATTTTTCACTCTCCCCCAACCCTGAGAAATATTTTGACTTCAAAAGAAAAAAAACAAAAAAAAACAAAAAAATTTGGCCTGACCCCTAAAAAGTTCGTCCTGACCCCTAAAATTTTCCCCGACCCCTAAATCTCTCCAGCCCCCTAATTTTTCACTCTCCCCCAACCATGAGATATATTTTGACTTCAAAATAAAAAAAACAAAAAATTTTTGCCTGACCCCTAAAAAGTGCGTCCTGACCCCTAAAATTTTCCCCGACCCCTAAATCTCTCCAGCCCCCTAATTTTTCACTCTCCTCCAACCATGAGAAATATTTTGACTTCAAAACAAAAAAAAACAAAGAAATTTGGCCTGAACCCTAAAAAGTTCGTCCTGACCCCTAAAATTGTCCCCGACCCCTAAATCTCTCCAGCCCCCTAATTTTTCACTCTCCCCACACCATGAGATATATTTTAACTTCTAAACAAAAAAAAAACAAAAAAATTTGGCCTGACCCCTAAAAAGTTCGTCCTGACCCCTAAAATTTTCCCCGACCCCTAAATCTCTCCAGCCCCCTAATTTTTCACTCTCCTCCAACCATGAGAAATATTTTGACTTCAAAACAAAAAAAACAAAAAAATTTGGCCTGACCCCTAAAAGATTCGTCCTGACCCCTAAAGTTTTCCCCGACCCCTAAATCTCTCCAGCCCCCTAATTTTTCACTCTCCTCCAAACCTGAGAAATATTTTGACTTCAAAACAAAATAAAACAAAGAAATTTGGCCTGACCCCTAAAAAGTTCGTCCTGACCCCTAAAATTTTCCCCGACCCCTAAATCTCTCCAGCCCCCTAATTTTTCACTCTCCCCCAACCCTGAGAAATATTTTGACTTCAAAAGAAAAAAAACAAAAAAAAACAAAAAAATTTGGCCTGACCCCTAAAAAGTTCGTCCTGACCCCTAAAATTTTCCCCGACCCCTAAATCTCTCCAGCCCCCTAATTTTTCACTCTCCCCCAACCATGAGATATATTTTGACTTCAAAATAAAAAAAACAAAAAATTTTTGCCTGACCCCTAAAAAGTGCGTCCTGACCCCTAAAATTTTCCCCGACCCCTAAATCTCTCCAGCCCCCTAATTTTTCACTCTCCTCCAACCATGAGAAATATTTTGACTTCAAAACAAAAAAAAACAAAGAAATTTGGCCTGAACCCTAAAAAGTTCGTCCTGACCCCTAAAATTGTCCCCGACCCCTAAATCTCTCCAGCCCCCTAATTTTTCACTCTCCCCACACCATGAGATATATTTTAACTTCTAAACAAAAAAAAAACAAAAAAATTTGGCCTGACCCCTAAAAAGTGCGTCCTGACCCCTAAAATTTTCCCCGACCCCTAAATCTCTCCAGCCCCCTAATTTTTCACTCTCCTCCAACCATGAGAAATAATTTGACTTCAAAACAAAAAAAAACAAAAAAATTTGGCCTGACCCCTAAAAAGTTCGTCCTGACCCCTAAAATTTTCCCCGACCCCTAAATCTCTCCAGCCCCCTAATTTTTCACTCTCCCCCAACCCTGAGAAATACTTTGACTTCAAAAGAAAAAAAAAAAAAAAAAAAAAAAAAAATTTGGCCTGACCCCTAAAAAGTTCGTCCTGACCCCTAAAATTTTCCCCGACCCCTAAATCTCTCCAGCCCCCTAATTTTTCACTCTCCCCCAACCATGAGATATATTTTGACTTCAAAACAAAAAAAACAAAAAATTTTTGCCTGACCCCTAAAAAGTGCGTCCTGACCCCTTACATTTTCTCCGACTCCTAAATCTCTCCAGCCCCCTAATTTTTCACTCTCCTCCAACCATGAGAAATAATTTGACTTCAAAACAAAAAAAAACAAAAAAATTTGGCCTGACCCCTAAAAATTTCGTCCTGACCCCTAAAATTTTCCCCGACCCCTAAATCTCTCCAGCCCCCTAATTTTTCACTCTCTCCCAACCCTGAGAAATATTTTGACTTCAAAACAAAAAAAAACAAAAAAATTTGGCCTGACCCCTAAAAAGTGCGTCCTGACCCCTAAAATTTTCCCCGACCCCTAAATCTCTCTAGCCCCCTAATTTTTCACTCTCCCCCAACCATGAGATATATTTTGACTTCAAAACCAAAAAAAACAAAAAAATTTGGCCTGACCCCTAAAAAGTTCGTCCTGACCCCTAAAATTTTCCCCGACCCCTAAATCTCTCCAGCCCCCTAATTTTTCACTCTCCTCCAACCATGAGATATATTTTGACTTCAAAACAAAAAAAAACAAAAAAATTTGGCCTGACCCCTAAAAAGTTCGTCCTGACCCCTAAAATTTTCCCCGACCCCTAAATCTCTCCAGCCCCCTAATTTTTCACTCTCCTCCAACCCTGAGAAATATTTTGACTTCAAAACAAAAAAAAAAATTAAAAAAATAAAAAATTTGGCCGGACCCCTAAAAAGTTCGTCATGACCCCTAAAATTTTCCCCGACCTTAAAATCTCTCCAGCCCCCTAATTTTTCACTCTCCCCCAACATTGAGAAATATTTTGACTTCAAAACAAAAAAAACAAAAAAATTTGGCTTGACCCCTAAAAAGTTCGTCCTGACCCCTAAAATTTTCCCCGACCCCTAAATCTCTCTAGCCCCCTAATTTTTCACTCTCCCCCAACCATGAGAAATATTTTGACTTCAAAACAAAAAAAAAAACAAAAAGATTTGGCCTGACCCCTAAAAAGTTCGTCCTGACCCCTAAAAATTTCCCCGACCCCTAAATCTCTCCAGCCCCCTAATTTTTCACTCTCCTCCAACCATGAGATATATTTTGACTTCAAAAAAAAAAAAAAAAAAAATTTGGCCTGACCCCTAAAAAGTTCGTCCTGACCCCTAAAGTTTTCACCGACCCCTAAATCTCTCCAGCCCCCTAATTTTTCACTCTCCTCCAAACCTGAGAAATATTTTGACTTCAAAACAAAAAAAAACAAAGAAATTTGGCCTGACCCCTAAAAAGTTCGTCCTGACCCCTAAAATTTTCCCCGACCCCTAAATCTCTCCAGCCCCCTAATTTTTCACTCTCCCCCAACCCTGAGAAATATTTTGACTTCAAAAGAAAAAAAAAAAAAAAAAAAAATTTGGCCCGACCCCTAAAAAGTGCGTCCTGACCCCTAAAATTTTCCCCGACACCTAAATCTCTCCAGCCCCTAATTTTTCACTCTCCCCCAACCATGAGATATATTTTGACTTCAAAACAAAAAAAACAAAAAATTTTTGCCTGACCCCTAAAAAGTGCGTCCTGACCCCTAAAATTTTCCCCGACCCCTAAATCTCTCCAGCCCCCTAATTTTTGACTCTCCCCCAACATTGAGAAATACTTTGACTTCAAAACAAAAAAAACAAAAAAATTTGGCCTGACCCCTAAAAAGTTCGTCCTGACCCCTAAAATTTTCCCCGACCCCTAAATCTCTCTAGCCCCCTAATTTTTCACTCTCCCCCAACCATGAGAAATATTTTGACTTCAAAACAAAAAAAAAACAAAAAAATTTGGCCTGACCCCTAAAAAGTTCGTCCTGACCCCTAAAATTTTCCCCGACCCCTAAATCTCTCCAGCCCCCTAATTTTTCACTCTCCCCCAACCCTGAGAAATACTTTGACTTCAAAAGAAAAAAAAACAAAAAAAAAACAAACAAATTTGGCCTGACCCCTAAAAAGTTCGTCCTGACCCCTAAAATTTTCCCCGACCCCTAAATCTCTCCAGCCCCCTAATTTTTCACTCTCCCCCAACCCTGAGAAATACTTTGACTTCAAAAGAAAAAAAAACAAAAAAAAACAAACAAATTTGGCCTGACCCCTAAAAAGTTCGTCCTGACCCCTAAAATTTTCCCCGACCCCTAAATCTCTCCAGCCCCCTAATTTTTCACTCTCCTCCAACCATGAGATATATTTTGACTTCAAAAAAAAAAAAAAACAAATAAATTTGGCCTGACCCCTAAAAAGTTCGTCCTGACCCCTAAAATTTTCCCCGACCCCTAAATCTCTCCAGCCCCCTAATTTTTCACTCTCCCTCAACCCTGAGAAATATTTTGACTTCAAAAGAAAAAAAAAAAAAAAAAAAAAAAAAATTTGGCCTAACCCCTAAAAAGTGCGTCCTGACCCCTAAAATTTTCCCCGACACCTAAATCTCTCCAGCCCCCTAATTTTTCACTCTCCCCCAACCATGAGATATATTTTGACTTCAAAACAAAAAAAACAAAAAATTTTTGCCTGACCCCTAAAAAGTGCGTCCTGACCCCTAAAATTTTCACCGACCCCTAAATCTCTCCAGCCCCCTAATTTTTCACTCTCTTCCAACCATGAGAAATATTTTGACTTCAAAACAAAAAAAAACAATTAAATTTGGCCTGACCCCTAAAAAGTTCGTCCTGACCCCTAAAATTTTCCCCGACCCCTAAATCTCTCCAGCCCCCTAATTTTTCACTCTCCCCCAACCCTGAGAAATATTTTGACTTCAAAACAAAAAAAAACAAAAAAATTTGGCCTGACCCCTTAAAAGTTCGTCATGACCCCTAAAATTTTCCCCGACCCCTGAATCTCTCCAGCCCCCTAATTTTTCACTCTCCCCCAACCCTGAGAAATATTTTGACTTCAAAACAAAAAAAACAAAAAAAAACAAAAAAATTTGGCCTGACCCCTAAAAAGTTCGTCCTGACCCCTAAAATTTTCCCCGACCCCTAAATCTCTCCAGCCCCCTAATTTTTCACTCTCCCCCAACCCTGAGAAATACTTTGACTTCAAAAGAAAAAAAAACAAAAAAAAACAAAAAAATTTGGCCTGACCCCTAAAAAGTTCGTCCTGACCCCTAAAATTTTCCCCGACCCCTAAATCTCTCCAGCCCCCTAATTTTTCACTCTCCCCCAACCCTGAGAAATACTTTGACTTCAAAAGAAAAAAAAACAAAAAAAAACAAACAAATTTGGCCTTACCCCTAAAAAGTTCGTCCTGACCCCTAAAATTTTCCCCGACCCCTAAATCTCTCCAGCCCCCTAATTTTTCACTCTCCCCCAACCCTGAGAAATACTTTGACTTCAAAAGAAAAAAAAACAAAAAAAAACAAACAAATTTGGCCTGACCCCTAAAAAGTTCGTCCTGACCCCTAAAATTTTCCCCGACCCCTAAATCTCTCCAGCCCCCTAATTTTTCACTCTCCCCCAACCCTGAGATATATTTTGACTTCAAAACAAAAAAAACAAAAAATTTTTGCCTGACCCCTAAAAAGTTCGTCCTGACCCCTAAAATTTTCCCCGACTCCTAAATCTCTCCAGCCCCCTAATTTTTCACTCTCCTCCAACCATGAGAAATAATTTGACTTCAAAACAAAAAAAAACAAAAAAGAACAAAAAAATTTGGCCTGACCCCTAAAAAGTTCGTCCTGACCCCTAAAATTTTCCCCGACCCCTAAATCTCTCTAGCCCCCTAATTTTTCACTCTCCCCCAACCATGAGAAATATTTTGACTTCAAAACAAAAAAAAACAAAAAAATTGGGCCTGACCCCTAAAAAGTTCGTCCTGACCCCTAAAATTTTCCCCGACCCCTAAATCTCTCCAGCCCCCTAATTTTTCACTCTCCCCCAACCCTGAGAAATATTTTGACTTCAAAACAAAAAAAAAAATTAAAAAAATAAAAAATTTGGCCGGACCCCTAAAAAGTTCGTCATGACCCCTAAAATTTTCCCCGACCCCTAAATCTCTCCAGCCCCCTAATTTTTCACTCTCCCCCAACCCTGAGATATATTTTGACTTCAAAACAAAAAAAAACAAAAAAATTGGGCCTGACCCTTAAAAAGTTCGTCCTGACCCCTAAAATTTTCCCCGACCCCTAAATCTCTCCAGCCCCCTAATTTTTCACTCTCCCCCAACCCTGAGAAATATTTTGACTTCAAAACAAAAAAAAAAATTAAAAAAATAAAAAATTTGGCCGGACCCCTAAAAAGTTCGTCATGACCCCTAAAATTTTCCCCGACCCCTAAATCTCTCCAGCCCCCTAATTTTTCACTCTCCCCCAACCCTGAGATATATTTTGACTTCAAAACAAAAAAAAACAAAAAAATTCGGCCGGACTCCTAAAAAATTTGGCCTGACCCCTAAAATTTTCCCCGACCCCCTAATCCCTCCAGCACCCCCCCCCCCAACTTTTTTTGTCAGTGTCCCACAACCCTGAGAATTATTTTAAGTTCAAAAAAAGAAAAAAAAAAAAATTGGCCGGACCCCTAAAAAATTTGGCCTGACCCCTAAAATTTAATACTGAAACCCCCTCCCCCAAATTTGGCCTGAGGCGCTCACACCGGCGAATGCCGTCACCCCCCCCCCCAATTTGGCATGAAAGGAGGAGGTAATGCCTATCATGATAACGGAAGGGAGTGGGAGGTATATTAGCGTCTATTAAAAGGTTGTAGTGTGAGTGAATTTATTCCCGCCACTTTGCATTATTTTTCAAATTATCTGCCACTCTCTGACGTCATGATGACCTGATATAACCGGACACAATTTAGAGCAAGACCGGGTACATCCGGCAAGGGATTATGGGACAGGTGCGGATGTGATTGAGCAACCCTTGTTTCACTACAAACTCTTAACGTAGGATTCCTATGTTGTTATTGATGCAACCGGACAGAAGTTATTGGATGATCTGATACAACCGGACACAATTTAGGGCAAGACCGGGTACATCCGGCAAGGGATTATGGGATGTTTACAATGACTCTGCATTTTTATCGGATTAGTACATAAATACATTAGATTATTTCGAATTTACTACATATTAACGTTGAAATTTCGTGAAAAATACGAAAAAACTGCTACCTTTTGTCGGAAAGTGGTCCGGTTGACTGTCAGCGAGTGAATCGATTTTCGCGATTTTTAGATATTTTACATCCGGGATTTGTGCGGTCCTGTAGATGTCAACTTTTTGACATGTCGTCGCATAGTTTTTGAGGAGATACTGGACATACAAACAAACAAACAAACATACAAACAGACAACTGCCCTTTATATAAGAGACTAGCGGGGCTACCCGGCGTTGCTCGGGGTCATAAAAACATATAATTGAAGAAAAATCGTGTGTGTAACATCTTTATATACAAACTTCTATTTCTCCCCCCCCCCTTTCTCTATAGCCGTCTCTTTATCTTTCTACCTTTCTCTTCCCTGGTCACCCCATTTCAGCGCTACTTTCTAATTTTGCCTTTTGCGAAAGCTGTTTCTTCCCCACCATTTCTCCTACGTTGGCCAGGGCAATAGTATATCATATTTCTATAAAAAGTAACACCTCTATCTGCGCCTTTTATATAAGAACTTATCTCCGCCCCGGTGTTCATACTATATACGTATCTATCATCACCCCGGTGCGCATACTATATACGTACCTATCGCCGCCCCAGTGCACATACTATATATGTACCTATCGCCGCCCCAGTGCAGATACTATTTAAGTACCTATCGCCGCCTCGGTGCGAATGCTAAATAGTACCTATCGCCGTCCCGGTGTGCATGCTACATAAGTACCTATCGCTGCCCTATTGCGAATAATTAATATGTACATATTGCCGCTTTGGTGCGAATGCTAAATACGTACCTATCGCCGCTTTGGTGCGAATGCTAAATACGTACCTATCGCCGGCCCGGTGCGAATGCTAAATACGTACCTATAGCCGCCCCGGTGCGAATGCGAAATACATACCTTTCGCCGTTCCGGTGCATGTGCTATATACGTACCTATCGCCGCCCCATTGCACGTGCTATATACGTCCATATCGCCGCCCCGGTGCGCGTGCTATATATGTACTGACTGCCGCCGCAGAGCGCATGCTATGTACGTACTTATTGCTGCCCATGTGTACATGTTATATACGTAGCTATCGCCACCCCTAAATTCTGAATACGTACCTATAGCCGCCCCGGTGTGGAAGCTAAATAGGTACTAATTGCTGCCCCGGTGCGAATGCTAAATACATACCTATCGCCGCCCCGGTGTGAATTCTAAATACGTACCTATCACCGCCCCGGTGTGAATTCTAAATACATACCTATCGCTGCCCCGGGTCGGAAGCTAAATACGTACATATCGCCACCCTGGTGCGAATGCTAAATACATACCTATCGCCGCCCCGGTGTGAATGCTAAATACATACCTATCGCCACCCTGGTGTGAATGCTAAATACGTACCTATCGCCGCCCCGGTGTGAATGCTAAATACATACCTATCGCCGCCCCGGTGTGAATGCTAAATACGTACCTATCGCCGCTCCGGTGTGAATTTTAAGTACGTACCGTTCGCCGCCCCGGTGCGCGTGCTATATACGTACCTATCGCCGCCCCGGTGTGAATTTTAAATACGTACCTTTCGCCGCCCCGGTGCGCGTGCTATATACGTACCTATCAGCGCCCTGGTGCACGTGCTATATATGAACCGATCGCTGCCCCAGTGCACATGCTAAATACATGCCTATCACCGCCCCGGTGCACATACTATATACATACTTATTGCCGCCGATGTGCACATGCTATATACGTACTTATCGCCACCGCTGAATGCTAAATAAGTACCTATCTCCGCCCAGGGGTGAATGCTAAATACGTACATATTGCCGCCCCGGTGTGCATACACCATATGTACCTATCACTGCCCCAGTGTGAATACTAAATATGTACATATCGCCGCCCCTGTGCGAATGCTGAATACGTACCTATCGCAACCCTAGGGCGAATGCTAAATACGTAACTATCGCCACCCCTATACACTACTATATACGTACCTATGCCACCCCAGGGCACATACTATATATAAACCTATCGCCGGCCTGGTGCGCATAATATATTCGTACCTATCGCGGCTCTGGTGTGCATACTACATACTTACCTATTTTTGCAAGGGTGCACATACTATATATGTACCTATCTCCAGCCCAGTTCGCACACGTAAGAACTCATATTAGTGCACCCCTGTCGTGTTTGAAAAACAAAATAGTGTTCATTCATGTATTGTCACTATCATAAATATAAATAATTTTAGTTAAAAACAGAAAAAAAGAAATGTTTTTGCCTCCCCCCACGAACATTTTTTCCATCCTCCCACATACTTAGAAATATTTTTAATTTAAAAGAAATAAAAAAGAAAAGAAAATTTTTTGACCCGCCCCAAAAATTTTATGTTCCCCCCATACATAGAAATATTTTTAGTTTAAAAAAAGAAAAAAAAATTTTTTTTAGCTCCCCCGCCCCGAAAATTTTTTTTTCATCCTGCCCCATACATATAAATATTGTCAATGAAAAAGATAAAAGAAAAGGAAAAAAATGTTGCCCCCCACCCCAATTTTTTTTTACACTCCCGGTGCGCATGCTATATTCGTACTTATGGCATCCCATGTGCACATGCTATATACGTTCCTATCGCCACCGCTGAATGCTAAATACGTACCTATAGTCTCCTCGGTGCGAATGCTAAATAGGTACCTATCGCCGCCCCGGTGCGAATGGTAAATACGTTTATATCGCCGCTAAAAATTTCCACGACCACCAATCTCTCCAGGCCCCCCAACTTTTTTTTACTCTCGCCCAACCCTGAGTAATATTTTTAGTTCCAAAAATAAAAAAAATATAAAAAAATTTGGCCCGACCCCTAAAAAGTTTGTCCTGACCTCTAAACATTTCCCCGAGCCCCCAATCTCTTCAGAACGCCCCCAACTTTTTTATTATTCTCTCCCAATCCTAAGAAATATTGTTAGTTAAAAAAATAAAAAAACAAAAAAAATTTGGCTCGACCTATAAAAAGTTTGTCCTGACCCCTAAAAATTTCCCCGACCCCCCCAATCTCTCCAGCCGCCCCCCCACAGTTTTTTTACTCTCGCCCACCCTGAGTAATATTTTTGTTCAAAAAATAAAAAAATTTGGCCCGACCACTTAAAAGTTTGTCCTGACCCCTGAAAATTTCTCCGACCCCCAATCTCTCCAGCCCCCATCAATTTCTTTTACTCTCCCAAACATGAGAAATATTTTGAGTTCAAAGAAAAAAAAAAAATTTGGCCTGACCCCTAAAATTTTCCCCGACCCCCTAATCTCTCCAGCCCCCCCCCCTCCAACTTTTTTTCACTCTTCCCCTGAGGAATATTTTAAGTTCAAAAAAAGAAAAAAAAAATTTGGCCGGACCCCTAAAGAATTTGGCCTGACCCTTAAATTTTCCCCGACCCCCTAATCTCTCCAGCCCCCCCACCAACTTTTTTTTTCAGTGTCCCACAACCCTGAGAAATATTTTAAGTTAAAAAAAAATAAAATAAAAAATTTGGCCTGACCCCTAAAAAATATGTCCTGAACCCTAAAATTTAATTGTGTTTTTAAACGTGAGTTAACGCACTTCCTTAGCTATCCTCTAACAAATAAATTTCATTAAAAAACATTAATTGGTTTATGAACTTGAGGTATTACGTAATTAAATTACAATATGACTCAGCAATTTCAAATTACTATAAAATATAATGAAAAATAAATGAAAAGCCCCCCCCCCCCGATGAAATATTCTCCATGGACCCCTAAGGGCTGGGTTAATAGATTCGAGAATACTCTCATCATCTTACTCTGTGAATTTTACATAAGAATACACTTTTATATGTTATGTATATATTCTCTAACCTTGTTTTAAACACCTTAATGGTGTGTTTTAAACGTGAGTTAACGCACTTCCTTAGCTACCCTCTAAAAAATAAATTTCATTAAAAAACATTAATTGGTTCATGAACTTGAGGTATTACGTAATTAAATTACAATATGACTTAGCAATTTAAAATTACTATAAAATATAATGAAAAATAAATGAAAATTCCCCCCCCCCTCGATGAAATATTCCCCATGGACCCCTAAGGGCTGGGTTAATAGATTCGAGAATACTCTCATCATCTTACTCTGTGAATTTTACATAAGAATACACTTTTATATGTTATGTATATATTCTCTAACCTTGTTTTAAACACCTTAATTGTGTGTTTTAAACGTGAGTTAACGCACTTCCTTAGCTACCCTCTAAAAATAAATTTCATTAAAAAACATTAATTGGTTTATGAACTTGAGGTATTACGTAATTAAATTACAATATGACTCAGCAATTTCAAATTACTATAAAATATAATGAAAAATAAATGAAAATTCCCCCCCCCCCCTCGATGAAATATTCCCCATGGACCCCTAAGGGCTGGGTTAATAGATTCGAGAATACTCTCATCATCTTACTCTGTGAATTTTACATAAGAATACACTTTTATATGTTATGTATATATTCTCTAACCTTGTTTTAAACACCTTAATTGTGTGTTTTAAACGTGAGTTAACGCACTTCCTTAGCTACCCTCTAAAAATAAATTTCATTAAAAAACATTAATTGGTTTATGAACTTGAGGTATTACGTAATTAAATTACAATATGACTCAGCAATTTCAAATTACTATAAAATATAATGAAAAATAAATGAAAATCCCCCCCCCCTCGATGAAATATTCCCCATGGACCCCTAAGGGCTGGGTTAATAGATTCGAGAATACTCTCATCATCTTACTCTGTGAATTTTACATAAGAATACACTTTTATATGTTATGTATATATTCTCTAACCTTGTTTTAAACACCTTAATTGTGTGTTTTAAACGTGAGTTAACGCACTTCCTTAGCTACCCTCTAAAAATAAATTTCATTAAAAAACATTAATTGGTTTATGAACTTGAGGTATTACGTAATTAAATTACAATATGACTCAGCAATTTCAAATTACTATAAAATATAATGAAAAATAAATGAAAATTCCCCCCCCTCGATGAAATATTCCCCATGGACCCCTAAGGGCTGGGTTAATAGATTCGAGAATACTCTCATCATCTTACTCTGTGAATTTTACATAAGAATACACTTTTATATGTTATGTATATATTCTCTAACCTTGTTTTAAACACCTTAATTGTGTGTTTTAAACGTGAGTTAACGCACTTCCTTAGCTACCCTCTAAAAATAAATTTCATTAAAAAACATTAATTGGTTTATGAACTTGAGGTATTACGTAATTAAATTACAATATGACTCAGCAATTTCAAATTACTATAAAATATAATGAAAAATAAATGAAAATTCCCCCCCCCCTCGATGAAATATTCCCCATGGACCCCTAAGGGCTGGGTTAATAGATTCGAGAATACTCTCATCATCTTACTCTGTGAATTTTACATAAGAATACACTTTTATATGTTATGTATATATTCTCTAACCTTGTTTTAAACACCTTAATTGTGTGTTTTAAACGTGAGTTAACGCACTTCCTTAGCTACCCTCTAAAAATAAATTTCATTAAAAAACATTAATTGGTTTATGAACTTGAGGTATTACGTAATTAAATTACAATATGACTCAGCAATTTCAAATTACTATAAAATATAATGGAAAATAAATGAAAATTCCCCCCCCCCCTCGATGAAATATTCCCCATGGACCCCTAAGGGCTGGGTTAATAGATTCGAGAATACTCTCATCATCTTACTCTGTGAATTTTACATAAGAATACACTTTTATATGTTATGTATATATTCTCTAACCTTGTTTTAAACACCTTAATTGTGTGTTTTAAACGTGAGTTAACGCACTTCCTTAGCTACCCTCTAAAAATAAATTTCATTAAAAAACATTAATTGGTTTATGAACTTGAGGTATTACGTAATTAAATTACAATATGACTCAGCAATTTCAAATTACTATAAAATATAATGAAAAATAAATGAAAAGCCCCCCCCCCCCCGATGAAATATTCCCCATGGACCCCTAAGGGCTGGGTTAATAGATTCGAGAATACTCTCATCATCTTACTCTGTGAATTTTACATAAGAATACACTTTTATATGTTATGTATATATTCTCTAACCTTGTTTTAAACACCTTAATGGTGTGTTTTAAACGTGAGTTAACGCACTTCCTTAGCTACCCTCTAAAAATAAATTTCATTAAACAACATTAATTGGTTTATGAACTTGAGGTATTACGTAATTAAATATGACTCAGCAATTTCAAATTACTATAAAATATCATCAAAAATAAATGAAAAGCCCCCCCCCCCGATGAAATATAAATGCACATTGGTCTTTATTATAGATAAATATAAATGCACATTGGTCTTTATTATAGATACAAATAAATGCACATTGGTCTTTATTATAGATACAAATAAATGCACATTGGTCTTTATTATAGATACAATTAAATGCACATTGGTCTTTATTATAGATTTTCTTAATATCCCCTCCCCCAAGAAAAAAATTGGCCTGAGGCGCTCACACCGGCGAATGCCGTCACCCCCCTCCCAATTTGGCATGAAAGGAGGAGGTAATGCCTATCATGATAACGGAAGGGAGGGGGAGGAATATTAGCGTCTATTAAAAGGTTGTAGTGTGAGTGAATTTCTTCCTGACACTTTGCATTATTTTTCAAATTATCTGCCACTCTCTGACGTCATGATGACCTGATATAACCGGACACAGTTTAGAGCAAGACCGGGTACATCCGGCAAGGGATTATGGGGACAGGTGCGGATGTGATTGAGCAACCCTTGTTTCACTACACACACTTAACATAGGATTCCTATGTTGTTATTGATGCATCCGGACAGAAGTTATTGGATGATCTGATACAACCGGACACAATTTAGGGCAAGACCGGGTACATCCGGCAAGGGATTATGGGATGTTTACAGTGACTCGGCATTTTTATCGGATTAGTACACAAATACATTAGAGTAATTTACTCCTCTCCAGGAGTTAGGCACAAGGCCAGTTTTTATCCTACTCCCACCAGTAAGATGTGACCCAAGCTCGGGTCGGAAAGTGGGGGTTGAAAAGCCAGCGCCCGAGAGGTGAAATACATTAGATTATTTCGAATATGTTAAAAAAATGGCGTATAAAAGCTATGTTGAATTAGAGAAAAACGGCCTAGAGGAGTCTAAAAAATGTTGTTGATATTTAAAACTCATGTAATAATTTGTTAAATAGTATTGTACAATGTTTGTTGAAAGAAAATCATAGTTATTATTACTTGTTAATTTATTAAAGTAATTTGAACAGTGTATAGTGGATAGGCTGCTGTACTGCAGTAGATTTGTTATAAATAATCCAGTAAATCGCATCAAACTTTTTAAGCTTTGTCGGCCTTTTGGCTAAGATCAAAGTGTAGTATCTGTTCTCGGCATTTTTGCCTTGAGATCAAGTGTATTATCTAGTCCTATCCGATAGGTGTCGATCTTACACTCTCGAATCAAAAATCAGATTATCATTTTATTTTTTAATCCCTTTTCCTTTGGTGCACTTCCTCTCCCCTAAAGTACGGCTGATCGCGCCCACGGTAGGGATCTCTCTCACGCCGACTAATACTCAAACTCCCCAGATTTCCCCTGAGGCGCTCATACCGGCGAATGCCCACATTCCCCCTCCCCAGATTTCGCCTGAGGTGCTCATACCGACGAATGCCGACATTCCCCCTCCCTAAATTCGGCCTGAGGGGCCCGACTGCTGACATTCCCCCTCCCCAGATTTCGCCTGAGGCGCTCATACCGGCGAATGCCGACATTCCTCCTCCCCAGATTTGGCCTGAGGCGCTCATACCGGCGAATGCCGACACTCCCCCTCCCCCAAATTTCGCCTTAAGCGCTCATACCGCCGAATGCCGACACTCCCCCGCCCCAAATTTCGCCCGAGGCGCTCACACCAACGAATGTCGACACTCCCCCTCCCCGAATTTGGCCTGAGGCGCTCATAACGGCGAATGCCGACACTCCCCCAAATTTGGCCTGAGGCGCTCATACCAGCGAATGCCGACATTCCCCCTCCTCAGATTTGGCCTGAGGCGCCCCACCGCCGAATGCCGACACTCCCTCTCCCCAGATTTGGCCTGTGGCACGCACATCGGTGAATGCCGACATCCCCCCCCCCTATTTGGCCTGAAAGAAGGAGGTAATGCCTGGAAGTATTATATCAGGATAACAGAACGGCCATAGTGAGGAAGGGAGGGGGGAAAGAATATTAGCGTCTATTAATAATTAAGAAAGAAAGTGTGGGAGTGAGAGGGGAAGAAGAAAGAAAGAAAAAAAATGGTTGTAGTGTGAGTGAATTTCTACCCGCCACTCCCTTACTCTGACGTCATATCTAGTTGCATTATTTTTCTTCTCAAATTAGTATAAATAACGTTGAAAAATGGAGTTAAAAGCCACCCCCCATTGGAGAAAAGTGCTCAGTCGACCCCGGAAGAGTCAATTTTTTTTTCCGGTTCCGAGATATTAGACGCGCCTGGGCTGGCCGGTCGGAATGATGTCACCCGTGTGACCGTGTGTTGGGTACTTTCGGAGGAGAAGCTTTACATACATACATACATACATACAGACAGACAGGTGGGATTTATATAATAGACTAGCGGGGCTACCCGGCGTTGCTCGGGGTCATAAAAACATAATTGAAGAAAAATTGCGTGTGTAACATCTTTATATTAAAACTTCTATTTCTCTCCTTCTCTCTCTATAGCTGTCTCTTTATCTTTCTACTTTTCTCTACCCTGGTCGCTACTTTTAAATTTTGCCTTTTGCGAAAGCTGTTTCTTCCCCACCATTTCATCCTACGTTTCACAGGGCAATAGTATGACTTATTTCTATAAAAAGTACCACCACTGTCTGCGCCTTCTATATAGGTACTTATAACCGCCCCGGTGTTCATACTATATATTTTGAATCCCCTCATGATATCCTTCATCATTTTAACTCCCCTCGTTGTATTCATCATTTTCGATCTCCTCATACTATTAATCATTTTCAATCCCCTCATAATATTCTTCATCATTTTCAATCTCCTCATACTATTAATCATTTTCAATCCCCTCATAATATTCTTCATCATTTTCAATCCTCTCGTAATATTCCTCATCATTTTCAATCCGCTCATGATATTCTTAATAATTTTCAATCCTCTCATGATATTCTTCATTTTTTCAATCCTCTCATGATATTCTTCATTATTTTCAATCCCCTCATGATATTCTTCATCATTTTCAATCCCCTCATGATATTCTTCATCATTTTCGATCCTCTCATGGTATATTTCATCATTTTCGATCCTATCATGATAGTCTTCATCATTTTTAATCCTCTCATGAGAGTCTTCATCATTTTTAATCCTCTCATGATAGTCTTCATCATTTTCAAACCTCTCATGATAGTCTTCATCATTTTCAAACCTCTCATAATAGTCTTCATCATTTTCAAACCTCTCATGATAGTCTTCATCATTTTCAAACCTCTCATGATATTCTTCATCATTTTCAATCCCCTCATGATATTATTCATCATTTTAAATCCCCTCATGGTATTCTTCATCATTTCCAATCCTGTCAGTCTATTCTTCATCATTTTAAATCCTCTCATGACATTCTTCATCATTTTCAATCCTCTCATGACATTCTTCATCATTTTCAATCCCCTTATGATAGTCTTCATCATTTACAATCCCCTCATGATAGTGTACATCATTTTCAATCCCCTCATTATAGTCTTCATCATTTTCAATCCCCTCATGATAGCCTTCATCATTTTCAATCCTCTCATGATAGTCTTCATCATTTTCAATCCTCTCATGATAGTCTTCATCATTTTCAATCCTCTCATGATAGTCTTTATCATAGCTCTATCTAGGATATTGAGCACTTTTCTCCCGGACAACGCCAAGTACTTTGAAAATCAAGGAGGCCTCATGAGCACTACTGAAAACACTTAGGTATCCTCTCTCCTTCTGATCTGCGAAATAGTCCAAAGAGGAACAAAGATGGCGTTAAAATATTTTCCAAACCTATCACTACAGTAGCTCTATCAAGGACATTGAGCACTTTTCTCCCGGACAATGCTGAGTACTTTAATAATAAAGGAGGCCTCCTGAGGACTACTGAAATCACTTAGGTATCCTCTCTCCTACTGATCTGCGAAATAGTCCAAAGAGGAACAAATATGGCGTTAAAATATTATCCAAACCTATCACTACAGTAGCTCTATCTAGGATATTGAGCACTTTTCTCCCGGACAACGCCGAGTATTTCAAAATCAAAGAGGCCTCCTGAGCACTACTGAAATAACTCTTATCGATTCCCCATCCTTTTCAGCGTAGATGCTGTTAAAATATTATCCAAACCTATCACTACAGTAGCTCTATCTAGGACATTGAGCACTTTTTTCCCGGACAACGCCGAGTACTTTGAAAATCAAAGAGGCCTCCTGGGGACTACTGAAATCACTTAGGTATCCTCCCTCCTTTTCATCTGCAAAATTGTCCAAAGGGGAACGAAAATGGCGTTAAAATATGTTCTAAACCTATCACACAGTAGCTCTGTCTTGGATATTGAGCACTTTTCTCCCGGACAACGCCGAGTACTTTGAAAATCGAGGAGGCTTCATGAGCACTCCTGAAATCCCTTAGGTATCCTCTCTCCTTCTGATCTGCGAAATAGTCCAAAGAGGAAACGAAGATGGCGTTAAAATATTTTCCAAACTTATCACTACAGTAGCTCTATCTAGGACATTGAGCACTTTTCTCCCGGACAATGCACAGTACTTTGATAATCAAGGAGGCCTCCTGGGGACTACTGAAATCACTTAGGTATCCTCTCTCCTTCTGATCTGCGAAATAGTCCAAAGGGGAACGAAGATGGCGTTAAAATATTTTCCAAACCTATCACTACAGTAGCTCTATCTAGGATATTGAGAACTTTTCTCCCGGACAACGCCGAGTATTTCAAAATCAAAGAGGCCTCCTGGGGACTACTGAAATAACTCTTATCCATTCCCCCATCCTTTTCAGCGTAGATGCTGTTAAAATATTTTCCAAACCTATCACTACAGTAGCTCTATCTAGGACATTGAGCACTTTTTTCCCGGACAACGCCGAGTACTTTGAAAATCGAGGAGGCTTCATGAACCCACATGAAATTCCTTAGGTATCCTCTCTCCTTCTGATCTGCGAAATAGTCCAAAGGGGAACGAAGATGGCGTTAAAATATTTTCCAAACCTATCATACAGTAGCTCTATCTAGGATATTGAGCACTTTTCTCCCGGACAACGTCGAGTACTTTGAAAATCGAGGAGGCTTTATGAGCACCACTGAAATCCCTTAGGTATCCTCTCTCCTTCTGATCTGCGAAATAGTCCAAAGGAGAACGAAGATGGCGTTAAAATATTTTCCAAACCTATCACTACCGTAGCTCTATCTAGGATATCGAGCACTTTCTCCCGGACAACGCCGAGTATTTCAAAATCAAAGAGGCCTCCTGAGCACTACTGAAATAACTCTTATCGATTACCCCATCCTTTTCAGCGTAGATGCTGTTAAAATATTATCCAAACCTATCACTAGAGTAGCTCTATCTAGGACATTGAGCACTTTTCTCCCGGACAACGCCGAGTACTTTAAAAATCGAGGAGGCTTTATGAGCACTCCTGAAATCCTTTAGGTATCCTCTCTCCTACTGATCTGCGAAATAGTCCAAAGGGGAACGAAGATGGCGTTAAAATATTTTCCAAACCTATCACTACAGTAGCTCTATCTAGGACATTGAGCACTTTTCTCCCGGACAACGCCGAGTACTTTGATAATCAAGGAGGCCTCCTGGGGACTACTGAAATCACTGAGGTATCCTCTCTCCTTCTGATCTGCGAAATAGTCCAAAGGGGAACGAAGATGGCGTTAAAATATTTTCCAAACCTATCACTACAGTAGCTCTATCTAGGATATTGAGCACTTTTCTCCCGGACAACGCCGAGTATTTCAAAATCAAAGAGGCCTCCTGGGGACTACTGAAATAACTCTTATCCATTCCCCCATCCTTTTCAGCGTAGATGCTGTTAAAATATTTTCCAAACCTATCACTACAGTAGCTCTATCTAGGATATTGAGCACTTTTCTCCCGGACAACGCCGAGTACTTTGAAAATCGAGGAGGCTTCATGAACACCCATGAAATTCTCTTAGGTATCCTCTCTCCTTCTGATCTGCGAAATAGTCCAAAGGTTAACGAAGATGGCGTTAAAATATTTTCCAAACCTATCACTACAGTAGCTCTATCTAGGACATTGAGCACTTTTCTCCCGGACAACGCCGAGTACTTTGATAATCAAGGAGGCCTCCTGGGGACTACTGAAATCCCTTAGGTATCCTCTCTCTTTCTGATCTGCGAAATAATCCAAAGAGGAACGAAGATGGCGTTAAAATATTTTCCAAACCTATCACTACAGTAGCTCTATCTAGGATTTTGAGCACTTTTCTCCCGAACAACGCCGAGTATTTTAAATCAAAGAGGCCTCCTGGGGACTACTGAAATAACTCTTATCCATTCCCCCATCCTTTTCAGCGTAGATGCTGTTAAAATATTATCCAAACCTATCACTACAGTAGCTCTATCTAGGACATTGAGCACTTTTTTCCCGGACAACGCCGAGTACTTTGAAAATCAAAGAGGCCTCCTGGGGACTACTGAAATCAGTTAGGTATCCTCCCTCCTTTTCAGCTGCAAAATTGTCCAAAGGGGAACGAAGATGGCGTTAAAATATTTTCTAAACCTATCACTACAGTAGCTCTATCTAGGATATTGAGCACTTTTCTCCCGGACAACGCCGAGTGCGTTGAAAATCGAGGAGGCTTCATGAGCACTCCTGAAATCCCTTAGGTATCCTCTCTCCTTCTGATCTGCGAAATAGTCCAAAGGGGAACGAAGATGGCGTTAAAATATTATCCAAACCTATCACTACAGTAGCTCTATCTAGGACATTGAGCACTTTTCTCCCGGACAACGCCGAGTACTTTGAAAATCGAGGAGGCTTCATGAACCCACATGAAATTCCTTAGGTATCCTCTCTCCTTCTGATCTGCGAAATAGTCCAAAGGGGAACGAAGATGGCGTTAAAATATTTTCCAAACTTATCATACAGTAGCTCTATCTAGGATATTCAGCACTTTTCTCCCGGACAACGTCGAGTACTTTGAAAATCGAGGAGGCTTTATGAGCACTCCTGAAATCCCTTAGGTATCCTCTCTCCTTCTGATCTGCGAAATAGTCCAAAGGGGAACGAAGATGGCGTTAAAATATTTTCCAAACCTATCACTACCGTAGCTCTATCTAGGATATCGAGCACTTTCTCCCGGACAACGCCGAGTATTTCAAAATCAAAGAGGCCTCCTGAGCACTACTGAAATAACTCTTATCGATTACTCCATTCTTTTTCAGCGTAGATGCTGTTAAAATATTATCCAAACCTATCACTAGAGTAGCTCTATCTAGGACATTGAGCACTTTTCTCCCGGACAACGCCGAGTACTTTAAAAATCGAGGAGGCTTTATGAGCACTCCTGAAATCCTTTAGGTATCCTCTCTCCTACTGATCTGCGAAATAGTCCAAAGGGGAACAAAGATGGCGTTAAAATATTTTCCAAACCTATCACTACAGTAGCTCTATCTAGGACATTGAGCACTTTTCTCCCGGACAACGCCGAGTACTTTGATAATCAAGGAGGCCTCCTGGGGACTACTGAAATCTACTGAGGTATCCTCTCTCCTTCTGATCTGCGAAATAGTCCAAAGGGGAACGAAGATGGCGTTAAAATATTTTCCAAACCTATCACTACAGTAGCTCTATCTAGGATATTGAGCACTTTTCTCCCGGACAACGCCGAGTATTTCAAAATCAAAGAGGCCTCCTGGGGACTACTGAAATAACTCTTATCCATTCCCCCATCCTTTTCAGCGTAGATGCTGTTAAAATATTTTCCAAACCTATCACTACAGTAGCTCTATCTAGGATATTGAGCACTTTTCTCCCGGACAACGCCGAGTACTTTGAAAATCAAAGAGGCTTCCTGGGGACTACTGAAATCAGTTAGGTATCCTCCTTCCTTTTCATCTGCAAAATTGTCCAAAGGGGAACGAAGATGGCGTTAAAATATTATCCAAACCTATCACTACAGTAGCTCTATCTAGGATATTGAGCACTTTTCTCCCGGACAACGCCGAGTACTTTGAAAATCGAGGAGGCTTCATGAACACCCATGAAATTCTCTTAGGTATCCTCTCTCCTTCTGATCTGCGAAATAGTCCAAAGGGGAACGAAGATGGCGTTAAAATATTTTCCAAAACCTATCACTACAGTAGCTCTATCTAGGACATTGAGCACTTTTCTCCCGGACAACCCCAGGTACTTTGATAATCAAGGAGGCCTCCTGGGGACTACTGAAATCACTTAGGTATCCTCTCTCCTTCTGATCTGCGAAATAGTCCAAAGGGGAACGAAGATGGGGTTAAAACATTTTCCAAACCTATCACTACAGTAGCTCTATCTAGGACATTGAGCACTTTCCTCCCGGACAACACCGAGTACTTTGATAATCAAGGAGGCCTCCTGGGGACTACTGAAATCCCTTAGAGATCCTTTCTCCTTATGATCTGCGAAATAATCCAAAGGGGAACGAAGATGGCGTTAAAATATTTTCCAAACCTATCACTACAGTAGCTCTATCTAGGACATTGAGCACTTTTCTCCCGGACAACGCCGAGTACTTTGAAAATCAGAGAGGCCTCCTGGGGACTACTGAAATCAGTTAGGTATCCTCCCTCCTTTTCATCTGCAAAATTGTCCAAAGGGGAACAAAGATGGCGTTAAAATATGTTCTAAACCTATCACTACAGTAGCTCTATCTAGGATATTGAGCACTTTTCTCCCGGACAACGCCGAGTACTTTGAAAATCGAGGAGGCTTCATGAGCACTCTTGAAATTACTTAGGTATCCTCTCTCCTTCTGATCTGCGAAATAGTCCAAAGGGGAACGAAGATGGGGTTAAAATATTTTCCAAACCTATCACTACAGTAGCTCTATCTAGGACATTGAGCACTTTTCTCCCGGACAACGCCGAGTACTTTGATAATAAAGGAGGCCTCCTGGAGACTACTGAAATCACTGAGGTATCCTCTCTCCTTCTGATCTGCGAAATAGTCCAAAGGGGAACGAAAATGGCGTTAAAATATTTTCCACACCTATCACTACAGTAGCTCTATCTAGGATATTGAGCACTTTTCTCCCGGACAACGCCGAGTACTTTGAAAATCGAGGAGGCTTCATGAACCCACATGAAATACCTTAGGTATCCTCTCTCCTTCTGATCTGCGAAATAGTCCAAAGGGGAACGAAGATGGCGTTAAAATATTTTCCAAAACCTATCACTACAGTAGCTCTATCTAGGACATTGAGCACTTTTCTCCCGGACAACGCCGAGTACTTTGATAATCAAGGAGGCCTTCTGGGGACTACTGAAATCACTGAGGTATCCTCTCCCCATTCTGATCTGCGAAATAGTCTTAAGGGGAACGAAGATGGCGTTAAAATATTTTCCAAACCTATCACTACAGTAGCTCTATCTAGGATATTGAGCACTTTTCTCCCGGACAACGCCGAGTATTTCAAAATCAAAGAGGCCTCCTGAGCACTACTGAAATAACTCTTATCGATTACCCCATCCTTTTCAGCGTAGATGGCGTTAAAATATTATCCAAACCTATCACTACAGTAGCTCTATCTAGGATATTGAGCACTTTTCTCCCGGACAACGCCGAGTACTTTGAAAATCGAGGAGGCTTCATGAACACCCATGAAATTCTCTTAGGTATCCTCTCTCCTTCTGATCTGCGAAATAGTCCAAAGGGGAACGAAGATGGCGTTAAAATATTTTCCAAAACCTATCACTACAGTAGCTCTATCTAGGACATTGAGCACTTTTCTCCCGGACAACCCCAGGTACTTTGATAATCAAGGAGGCCTCCTGGGGACTACTGAAATCACTTAGGTATCCTCTCTCCTTCTGATCTGCGAAATAGTCCAAAGGGGAACGAAGATGGCGTTAACACATTTTCCAAACCTATCACTACAGTAGCTCTATCTAGGACATTGAGCACTTTCCTCCCGGACAACACCGAGTACTTTGATAATCAAGGAGGCCTCCTGGGGACTACTGAAATCCCTTAGAGATCCTTTCTCCTTATGATCTGCGAAATAATCCAAAGGGGAACGAAGATGGCGTTAAAATATTTTCCAAACCTATCACTACAGTAGCTCTATCTAGGACATTGAGCACTTTTCTCCCGGACAACGCCGAGTACTTTGAAAATCAGAGAGGCCTCCTGGGGACTACTGAAATCAGTTAGGTATCCTCCCTCCTTTTCATCTGCAAAATTGTCCAAAGGGGAACAAAGATGGCGTTAAAATATGTTCTAAACCTATCACTACAGTAGCTCTATCTAGGATATTGAGCACTTTTCTCCCGGACAACGCCGAGTACTTTGAAAATCGAGGAGGCTTCATGAGCACTCTTGAAATTACTTAGGTATCCTCTCTCCTTCTGATCTGCGAAATAGTCCAAAGGGGAACGAAGATGGGGTTAAAATATTTTCCAAACCTATCACTACAGTAGCTCTATCTAGGACATTGAGCACTTTTCTCCCGGACAACGCCGAGTACTTTGATAATAAAGGAGGCCTCCTGGAGACTACTGAAATCACTGAGGTATCCTCTCTCCTTCTGATCTGCGAAATAGTCCAAAGGGGAACGAAAATGGCGTTAAAATATTTTCCACACCTATCACTACAGTAGCTCTATCTAGGATATTGAGCACTTTTCTCCCGGACAACGCCGAGTACTTTGAAAATCGAGGAGGCTTCATGAACCCACATGAAATACCTTAGGTATCCTCTCTCCTTCTGATCTGCGAAATAGTCCAAAGGGGAACGAAGATGGCGTTAAAATATTATCCAAACCTATCACTACAGTAGCTCTATCTAGGATATTGAGCACTTTTCTCCCGGACAACGCCGAGTACTTTGAAAATCGAGGAGGCTTCATGAACACCCATGAAATTCTCTTAGGTATCCTCTCTCCTTCTGATCTGCGAAATAGTCCAAAGGGGAACGAAGATGGCGTTAAAATATTTTCCAAAACCTATCACTACAGTAGCTCTATCTAGGACATTGAGCACTTTTCTCCCGGACAACCCCAGGTACTTTGATAATCAAGGAGGCCTCCTGGGGACTACTGAAATCACTTAGGTATCCTCTCTCCTTCTGATCTGCGAAATAGTCCAAAGGGGAACGAAGATGGCGTTAAAACATTTTCCAAACCTATCACTACAGTAGCTCTATCTAGGACATTGAGCACTTTCCTCCCGGACAACACCGAGTACTTTGATAATCAAGGAGGCCTCCTGGGGACTACTGAAATCCCTTAGAGATCCTTTCTCCTTATGATCTGCGAAATAATCCAAAGGGGAACGAAGATGGCGTTAAAATATTTTCCAAACCTATCACTACAGTAGCTCTATCTAGGACATTGAGCACTTTTCTCCCGGACAACGCCGAGTACTTTGAAAATCAGAGAGGCCTCCTGGGGACTACTGAAATCAGTTAGGTATCCTCCCTCCTTTTCATCTGCAAAATTGTCCAAAGGGGAACAAAGATGGCGTTAAAATATGTTCTAAACCTATCACTACAGTAGCTCTATCTAGGATATTGAGCACTTTTCTCCCGGACAACGCCGAGTACTTTGAAAATCGAGGAGGCTTCATGAGCACTCTTGAAATTACTTAGGTATCCTCTCTCCTTCTGATCTGCGAAATAGTCCAAAGGGGAACGAAGATGGGGTTAAAATATTTTCCAAACCTATCACTACAGTAGCTCTATCTAGGACATTGAGCACTTTTCTCCCGGACAACGCCGAGTACTTTGATAATAAAGGAGGCCTCCTGGAGACTACTGAAATCACTGAGGTATCCTCTCTCCTTCTGATCTGCGAAATAGTCCAAAGGGGAACGAAAATGGCGTTAAAATATTTTCCACACCTATCACTACAGTAGCTCTATCTAGGATATTGAGCACTTTTCTCCCGGACAACGCCGAGTACTTTGAAAATCGAGGAGGCTTCATGAACCCACATGAAATACCTTAGGTATCCTCTCTCCTTCTGATCTGCGAAATAGTCCAAAGGGGAACGAAGATGGCGTTAAAATATTTTCCAAAACCTATCACTACAGTAGCTCTATCTAGGACATTGAGCACTTTTCTCCCGGACAACGCCGAGTACTTTGATAATCAAGGAGGCCTTCTGGGGACTACTGAAATCACTTAGGTATCCTCTCCCCATTCTGATCTGCGAAATAGTCTAAAGGGGAACGAAGATGGCGTTAAAATATTTTCCAAACCTATCACTACAGTAGCTCTATCTAGGATATTGAGCACTTTTCTCCCGGACAACGCCGAGTATTTCAAAATCAAAGAGGCCTCCTGAGCACTACTGAAATAACTCTTATCGATTACCCCATCTTTTTCAGCGTAGATGGCGTTAAAATATTATCCAAACCTATCACTACAGTAGCTCTATCTAGGACATTGAGCACTTTTTTCCCGGACAACACCGAGTACTTTGATAATCAAGGAGGCCTCCTGGGGACTACTGAAATCCCTTAGAGATCCTTTCTCCTTATGATCTGCGAAATAATCCAAAGGGGAACGAAGATGGCGTTAAAATATTTTCCAAACCTATCACTACAGTAGCTCTATCTAGGATATTGAGCACTTTTCTCCCGGACAACGCCGAGTACTTAGAAAATCGAGGAGGCTTCATGAACCCACATGAAATACCTTTAGGTATCCTCTCTCCTTCTGATCTGCGAAATAGTCCAAAGTACTCCTGAAATCACTTAGGTATCCTAATAGTGCATCATGACAACGGAACCGATACGACCCTACCTCAACACTTCTCAAAAAAGGAGGAGATAATGCATGGGATGAGTGCATCATGACAACGGAACCGATACGACCCTACCTCAACACTTCTCAAAAAAGGAGGAGATAATGCATGGGATGAGTGCATCATGACAACGGAACCGATACGACCCTACCTCAACACTTCTCAAAAAAGGAGGAGATAATGCATGGGAATAGTGCATCATGACAACGGAACCGATACGACCCTACCTCAACACTTCTCAAAAAAGGAGGAGATAATGCATGGGAATAGTGCATCATGACAACGGAACCGATACGACCCTACCTCAACACTTCTAAAAAAAGGAGGAGATAATGCATGGGATGAGAGCATCATGACAACAGAACCGATACGACCCTACCTCAACATTTCTCAAAAAAGGAAGAGATAATTCATGGGATGAGGGCATCATGACAACGGAACCGATACGACCCTACCTCAACATTTCTCAAAAAAGGAGGAGGTAATGCATGGGATCAGTGCATCATGACAACGGAACCGATACGACCCTACCTCAACACTTCTCAAAAAAGGAGGAGGTAATGCTCCCACCAGCGAATACCGTAACCCCCCCCCCCCAATTTGGCCTGAAAGGAGGAGGTAATTCCTATCATGATAACAGAACGGCCACTGGGAGGGAGGGGGGAGGAAAATATTAGCGTCTATTAATAATTATGAAAGAAAGTGTGAGAGGGAAAAAAAACTGCCACTCTCTGACGTCATGATGACCTGATATAACCGGACACAATTTAGGTCAAGACCGGGTACATCCGGCAAGGGATTATGGGACAGGTGCGGATGTGATTGAGCAACCCTTGTTTCACTACACACTCGTAACGTAGGATTCCTATGTTGTTATTGATGCATCCGGACAGAAGTTATTGGATGATCTGATAGAACCGGACACAATTTAGGGCAAGACCGGGTACATCCGGCAAGGGATTATGGGATGTTTACAATGACTCTGCATTTTTTATCGGATTAGTACATAAATACATTAGATTATTTCAAATTTAGTACATAATAACGTTGAAAAAGTCGAATAAAATACGAAAAAACTGCTACCTTTTGTCGGAAAGTGGTCCGGTTGACTGTCAGCGAGTGAATCGTTATTTGCGATTTTGAGATATTATGATCCCAGGATATGTACGGTGCTGAAGATATACACTTTTTGACATGTCGCCGCTTAGTTTTTGAGGAGAAGCTTCACATACAGACATACATACATACAGACAACTGCCCTTTATATAAGAGATGATTAATTAATTAATTTTTTAAATTTTTTTTTTATTCAATTCAAATTTAAATTTACGTGTGGGCTGTTATTATTGTAATATGCTTCATCAAAGGGAGATAACTTATGGAAAAATATATTTAGAAATGAGATGTTTTGACATTCTCTGCGTTCCTACTACTTCCAATTGTCTGCTGCCGTATTTCTATGTTTTGACACCGGTCTTTCCCGTTTTTTCGACCCACTCGGTCTTTTATTGTTGTCTTCTGAAAATGAAAGTTTTTCTTTCGAAAATTTAAGCTACCCTTTGCCGAACTGTTACTTACAAGACAGTATTTACTATTTTGGTATTTAATCAGTTTTTCGTGAAATTATTAATAAATCGTTTTGAGTTTCACTTTCTCTCTTCGTTTATTTCTTTTCACTGTTCCATCTTACGGCAACTACATCGCATTGCTATAGCCTCGGACGACTAATCTGCACTTATTTTTACCAGCAATGCTTCAAGCAAACTACAATCTCCTTTTATATATATATATATATATATATATATATATATATATATATATATATATATATATATATATAGTAAGTTATGAAACTATATTTATGGCAATAAAGCTACACAGAGGCTTCAGCAATAAATGCCATAACTATATTTTCATAACTTACAACCTAGCTCTACTCACGTATTGAGCACTTGAAGTAAATGTTTCACTATTATATCTCCTTATGACATTTTAGGTGGATACATGAAATAATAATACTAATATATATATATATATATATATATATATATATATATATATATATATATATATATATATATATATATATATATATATATATATATATATATATATCGGCCACTGATTGTTTTGGCAAATAACACCCTACCTGAGAGTCCAACGTTTGTTATGGTATCTCAATACATATTAAAGGCATATTAAGGACAAGTCGAACACACAACGTAGGATTTCAATGCGGCCTGATGTGCACGCTTTATTGAATTGCCAGAATGGGAGGGGGGGGGGAGATAACATTTTCTTAGTCCTTCCTTATTGGAGAGTTCTACTAAGGGGATGTTACTGGGGTCATCCCTCTGTTTCAAATAATTGTTGAATCACCCTGATTGAATGTTCATTCACTAAATCGTTTACAGGCATTTTTAAAATGCTTCTCTCAGATGGGGCTCACCGATCTAAAGATCTCGACAATGAAAAAGAAGACACAAAAGAAACAATGCCTGGAAACACTGAAGAAGACATGTTTATGTCGAAATATTTGATTGAAAAAAAATAACAAATGTTTAATTTATTGAAAAAATCTCGCATCACTTATCTGGTTTTCAGTTTGATTACATAATATATATATAATTTTACTTCAGTCGAAGTTCTCAGAAATCAAAGGGTCCCTTCCTGGTGCTAACACTTGATCTCTATAATAGATACATATATATTCGAATATTCCATTAATATTTTCATGTATCTGTCAAACGTAGAGTTAGTAAAGAAGTTAAGAATATTAATTTTCCTCTCCCCCAATTGATCCGTGAACTATGTTATAGTATATATTTCTTGTGGTCTCTTGGTATTACCGGATTCCAGGACAAGAATTCATCTAGTCTGGTGTGGTGTGATACTCAGCTAGGTGCATTACTAGGAAAAGACGCACCATTCCTCGACTGAGCCAGTGTGTAGCCGAGTCGAGGGGTCATATTTGGCCTTCGAATACTATGTTATTTTGAATATTTCTTGTGGTCTCTTGGTATTACCGGAATCCAGGACAAAAATTCATCTAGTCTGGTGGAGTATTCAGCTAATGCTGTTACTTGAGGCAACATTACTTGGAGAAGATGCACCTTTCCTCCTATGGGACAGTGTATAGTCGTGTCGTGGGGATCTTATTTGGGCTTCGAATACTATGTTATTTTGAATATTTGATCAGGGTTTACTTGTAGGGTGAAGTATCCTCATGTCAGGTTATCCTGACAAACCTTTGTACAGAGAGACCGAAGACACGCGAGGATGGTGTCTAGTAGGTAATTCAAACTCCCAATATATATATATATATATATATATAGATAGATAGATAGATAGATAGATAGATATCATACATTTTTATTTATACAAACATTATTGGTTACATATGTGCATACATGTTTTAGTTGTACTCTTCACAGAGAGTCAACCTCATCAGACCTAAGAACACAAGGATATGAGATGAGTTGGAAAGTTTTCCAAATTCTTCTCACTTCTTTGTCTTCTTTGGTCTGAAGAGGTTTACTCTCTGCGAAGAGTACAACCGAAACATGTATGCAGATATGTAACCAATAATGTTTGTATAAATAAAAATGTATACTAAAGAACAGCTCTACTTGTTATTGAGTACTTTTTATAAACACTGGAGTTTCAACGGATTTACGTCTACAGAAACTAATACAATACGTGTACTATATATATATATATATATATATATATATATATATATATACATACATATATATATATATATATATATATATATATATATATATATATATATATATATATATACATGCTAAATAAATAAACAAACAAATAAGAAAAAAACTAAACTAAAACTTAACAATTTAAAAACTAAAACCTAAAATAGAAATACAAGGAACCACGTGTTAAAATAAGTTCACCCATTATATTGACACAACAAAGAAACAAGATATAGACCACTCTATAGAAAACAGAACAATAGAACAGGACATATGAAGTAACACTAAACAGACCGTTGTTAGTGGGAAGCCCAACGATTGGCTAAGAGAAAGAATCTGATTGGTTAACTAACTAGCCGTGTATATAAAAAGACCCTGCAAAACTAATTCCATGCATTTTAGCCTGAAGATTCCCCCGTGGATGAAACGCGGGAGCCTCTGTGTAGCTTAATTGCCATAAATATATTTTCATAGCTTGCTGCCTGGCTCTGCTTACGTATTGAGAACTGTTGAAGTAAATACTGAAAATTGATACATAAAAGATTATATCTCTTTATAGAGTTTTATGTGAATACATGAAATAGTAATATATATATATATATATATATATATATATATATATATATATATATATATATATATATATATATGCGAAAAGGAAATTGACTTACAAAAAAGTGATTTTCCACCGAACGACTTGGGACTAAATTGTTTTTTTTTATATAGTTTTAATGGTTGAGAAACTTCCGAGACTATCTATCTATCTATCTATCTATCTATCTATCTATCTATATATATATATATATATATATATATATATATATATATATATATGTATATATATATATGTATATATGTGTATATATATATGTATATATATATATATGTGTGTGTGTGTGTGTGTGTGTGTGTGAAATTATTCTTGCATGACTAAAAAGTATAAGTCTCTATTTAGTGCTATTATCCTTATGTATCAAATAGAAGTAAATTGTTTTGTTATTTTTCTATCTATTTTACATACGTGTTAACGGTAACTACGAACACACTATGTAAATGAGCTGAAATGAGAAAGATATCATTTCTTTAAATGCTCACAGACACATTAAAAACTATTATAGAATGGGTGAATCAATATAGAGAGGGGGTGAGAGAAATACATAGATAGTTAAGTCAGAAATCGCTTTCTTATTCAGTTAATTGCAAATTACTTAAGAATGTATCCTGAATTTGTCTATTATTAGAAACATTAGAAGTGTTCATCTTATTCAGTTAATTGCAAATTACTAAAGAATGTATCCTGAATTTGTCTATTATTTGAAACATTAGAAGTGTTCATCTTATTCAGTTAATTGCAAATTACTAAAGAATGTATCCTGAATTTGTCTATTATTTGAAACATTAGAAGTGTTCATCTTATTCAGTTAATTGCAAATTACTTAAGAATGTATCCTGAATTTGTCTATTATTGGAAACATTAGAAGTGTTCATCATTTTTCTGCTCATCTAATGTTAAAAAGCAGTCAATTATTTTTATTCGATGATATTATTTTTTTATAAACCCGGGCAACAGCGGGTAACCCTGCGAATAAATAAATTGGTAAGTAACGGTACTAAGTATTTATAATTTAACTATTCTTTTGTTAATGTCGTTTTCTTAAGCTTCAAATGTTTTTGTTTAAATATGACACATTTCAACAAAATGCCTATTTAATATAATATTCAATGAAAAATGTGTCAAACTACAACTTGTTTCGCATCTGCAACGAGCCTGTTGGCAAGTGTGAGTAGGTATTAGTATGATGTTGCATCAGTACACACGCTAATAAGTAATCAGTATCTTCGATGTCACGGGCGAGTGTCATCGGTGTGTCGTCTGCCTAATTTCAAGAGCCTAAACTTTTAAATCTGGTCATTATAATGGTAAGTAAAAATTTATTTTATGATTCTCTAGTGTATTACGATTATTTAGATGCATATATTGTAGTGTTTTGTTATACATGTAAAATGTTATGCCATTTGTTGCACATTTGCAATATAATTTATTTTATGATTCTCTAGTGTATTATGATTACTTAGATGCATATATTGTAGTGTTTTGTTATACATGTAAACTTTTATGCCATTTGTTGTATATTTGCAATATAATTTATTTTATGATTCTCTAGTGTATTATGATTATTTAGATGCATATATTGTAGTGTTTTGTTTCACATGTAAAATTTTATGCCATTTGTTGCACATTTGCACCACCATTTATTTTTGTTCAATAAATTTTTTTTTTACCAAAAATTATTTATGCTACTTTACATTACCCCTATAAAACTATTTTAAGTTGATCAAATTTTTCAAACCAATATAAAAAAATAAAGCATTTAAGAGTTAAGTTGTGTACATTACAAGTATTTAAAAAAAAATCTGGTGCCTTCCATTTTTATCGAGTCTAAGAAGTGCCACTGAATTCTTCCCTTTTCGTTTGAAATTCCTCCGCTGGAAACTAAGTGCCTCGCGCTGAAGAATTTGCCTTCTCGGGTCACATAAATCAAGTTTAGAACTGAAAAACAAAACAAAAGTGCACATAAGCTGCAATAAACAATAACGGGTGAACTAACGGGTCACATTTGTTAGTCGTTTTTATATAGGAGTCCAAATCAGAGGGGAGATGTTTGCAAGAAAGAATGGCTGGAGAGTTGTATAGAATGCTAATTACGCTGAATCAACTGATCATTTTTTGGTTAAATATGTTTAAAACATCTGGTGCTCCCAGATCAGGCTGTCGGAAAATATTGGCTTCCTGACTGAAAATGCACCAAACATTGATACTATTGTGTTTTCTTTTCCCTTTGCAAAACTCAATCATGCCATACAAAGCTAAAAAAACAACAATTTTTCTCTAAAAAATAGTAAAACCAAACACCATAAATAAATATTTGAAAATACAAAGAACTTTTACTAAAATGACTGGATTTGTCATTAAATAACCCGAAAAGGGTTGATATGCCGTAAAACAAAACAACAAGAACGGATCTGTTCTTAAGATGCATCTATTCAATCTGCGCATTTAGCGGTAAAAAAAAATTTTTTTTAAAGTTTAACCGTGAGTTTATTCGTTTAACCCTAACTCCGAATAGCAAGCGATCCTCAACAAAAAAAACTCTTGCAAGACCACACACAATCGTCGAAGTTGTTTTTCGTGTGTCGATTAGACAGTTTCATCGAAGTAAAAATTTTAAATAAAACATCTTGCAAAAAAATGTCCACACGTTCAAAGTATACTGGTCTGTAGAGAATTTAATTCTTTTGCGTTTGATATAAATTATTTTGTGTTTTTATTTTTTGTTTACCACTTCTCGAAGAGGTATGGAATAGTCCATTATCAACAATAGTGAAAAGAGAGAGTTGGCATAGTCCATTATAAACAATATAGAATATCAGAGAATTGGCATAGTCCATTATAAACAATAGGGAATATCAGAGGATTGGCATAGTCCATTATAAACAATAGGGAATAGCAAAGGATTGGCATAGTCCATTATAAACAATAGAGAATATCAAAGGATTGGCATAGTCCATTAGAAACAATAAGGAATATCAGAGGATTGGCATAGTCCATTATAAACAATAGGGGATATCAGAAGATTGGTATAGTCCATTATAAACAATAGGGGATATCAGAGGATCGGCATAGTCCATTATCAACAATAGGGAATATCAGAGGATTGGCATAGTCCATTATAAACAATAAGGAATATCAGGGAATTGGCATAGGGAATATCAGCAGTAGTAGTATTACTATTTTACTCAAAAATATATATAGAAGAAGGAGACAGACAGAGAGAGAGAGGGGGGGGGAGGGGAGAGATAATGCTCTTTAAATCGTAAACGTGTCTGACCCAAGATAATGCTATTGAAATCGTAAGCTTGTCTGACCCAAGATAATGCTATTTAAATCGTAAGCTTGTCTGACCCGAGATAATGCTATTTAAATCGTAAGCTTGTCTGACCCAAGATAATGCTATTTAAATCGTAAACTTGTCTGACCCAAGATAATGCTATTTAAATCGTAATCTTGTCTGACCCAAGATAATGCTATTTAAATCGTAAACTTGTCTGACCTGAGATAATGCTATTTAAATCGTAAGCTGGTCTGACCAAAGATAATGCTATTTAAATCGTAAACTTGTCTGACCAAAGATAATGCTATTTAAATCGTAAACTTGTCTGACCAAAGATAATGCTATTTAAATCGTAAACTTGTCTGACCCATGATAATGCTATTTAAATCGTAAACTTGTCTGACCCAAGATAATGCTATTTAAATCGTAAACTTGTCTGACCCAAGATAATGCTATTTAAATCGTAAACTTGTCTGACCCAAGATAATGCTATTTAAATCGTAAACTTGTCTGACCAAAGATAATGCTATTTAAATCGTAAACTTGTCTGACCCAAGATAATGCTATTTAAATCGTAAGCTTGTCTGACCCAAGATAATGCTATTTAAATTGTAAGCTTGTCTGACCCAAGATAATGCTATTTAAATCGTAAGCTTGTCTGACCCAAGATAATGCTATTTAAATTGTAAGCTTGTCTGACCCAAGATAATGCTATTTAAATCGTAAGCTTGTCTGACCCAAGATAATGCTATCTCTAATTTAAGTGTGACAAACAATAGAAAATGACACTTTAAAAGGCTGTAAAAAAACGGAAAAAAATGCAATTTCAAATTTACGCTTCATTGACATCAAAAATTGTTATCTCAAACTTTAGTTTTACGGACCAACGAAAATGTTATTAAAAAAACTAAGCTTAATTAATACACAAAAAAGTGATATTAAACTAAAACGTTACAGATGAAAAATTCTATGCTCACCTTGAACATAACAAATTAATGAAAATGCTATTTTAGTTTAAAGGTGAAAGATGACAAATGCTATTTTAAATTTAGGCATAACGAACCAGCGAAAATGCTATTTTAAATTTAAGCGTAAGAAATCAACGAAAATTCTATTTTAGTTAAGCTAAAATAGAATTTTCGTTGATTTGTTACGCTTAAATTTAAATCTTAAGGTGAAAGATGAAAAATGCTATTTTTAATTTAAGCATAACGAACCAGCGAAAATGCTATTTTAAATTTAAGCGTAAGAAATCAACGAAAATTCTGTTTTAGCTTAAAGGCGACAGATGAGAAATGCTATTTCAAATTTAAACAACGAACAAGCGAAAATTCTATTTTAGCTTCATGGCGACAGATAAAAAATGCTTTTTCAAATGTAACCATTACAAATCAACGAAAATGCGAGATACAAAATAATATTTAAAACTTAACGATACGAAATAAACGAAAATTGCATTTCAAATTTCAGTGTAACAGCTAAAAATGCTATTTCAATCTTAACCAATGACAGACCAAATCTAATCGAAATTTTAAAGTAACTCTTGAGTCAATCCAACTCATCTTTGAGGCATATATTCGGAATTATTGTTATAATTTACAGACAGTCTTCATTAGGCTGGACTGTGTATGTCTGAAAATATGTAAATTTACTAAAAGAATAACCGGCTTATTTGGTATAATTGTTAGGATGAGCCGCGAGACCGGAGTTCAATCCTCAGTCTCGTCATTCCAAAGATAATATAAAAATAGTACTTGGTGCCCCCTTTGCTAAACACTCAGCATTATAAGATGCGGAACAAGGGTAAGTGGAGTAATTCTAAGAAAGGAGTGACGCTCTCCCCTACATCTCGATGTAGTAGTCAGTAAAAAGGGAGCCTTCGGGTCGCCCTCGGCTATGGTCGATCATTTAACTTTTCCCTTTTTTACTAGAAAGACAAAAACACTGAATAAATAGACCGACAGCAGAGAGCCGCAAGCGGTCAAAATATGCCGTTCTTTTCGGCAGATTTGTATTTCAACCGATCGCTGTGGAGACGAGTGGAGTGATTGGCAGCCTTGGTCTATTAATGACGCGCAACACCAGAGACAATTGGGAATTGTCTTGGCTTTACGAGCGCCTCTCTATCGCCATTATTCGTTGAAACACCTTGAGTCTGCTCTCGGCCAGCCACGCTAGCCGGACATTCGAAGAGAACTGTTGACTGTGATACAATTATATATAAGGAATCATAATTTCTTGATATTGAACTAAACAATGTCCAAGTGACGAATAAGGGATTTATTAATTATTTATTGAATTATTAATCTTATAGTTTACTTTTTCACAAAATGGATCAGTGTAATATATTTGTTTATTTTTTATTTGTGATTGAATAAATGTAATGCTTAAAAATAAATAGACCGAGTGACGACCAGTTTTCGAATGGACAAAACGTTGCCATGTAAGTACCAGTTAACCCTAACCCTAACCCTACCCCTACCCCTACCCCTACCCCTAACCCTAACTCTAACTCTAACCCTAACCAGTTATTAAATCGTAGACTTCACGGTAATCCGTTTTGGATTAAGCCCATAAAAGATTCGATGACAAAAGACTGAGAATGTGATCCGCCTGAAGAGATTATCTTGCTGACCCCAGCTAAGATCGTTCGATATGTCTCTGCCAGAAGATTGTAGCTCGCCGGTGGTGAGGATACAAGTCGCCACACGCCCCTCGTATGTAAACAAATCGACCTTAAACATGGCAACAGCGACGGGACTAAGACACACTAAACATTATCGCATTGGGAGAATGTCTACTTTAATGATTATCAAGACGGTGTGTAATCCGCATGGGCGGGGCCGGTGAATATGTTGATGATTTTTGGGGTCTTAAAAATATTTTCGATGGAACAAAAAACAAAATGGCTACCTTGCTAAAGAAAAACAAGAACATAGTGTTTCCGTTTAATGTGAACATTTACTAACAAAGAAAAATTATAAAGAAATGTGATACTTAGAAGGCAATACAATGCAGAGGTGTAACGGATAGACACAAGTTGGAGCAAATAAGACATATAATGGTGGAACAAAGTAAATAGTTTCACCCTTAATACAATGTATACATACATATATATATATATTTTTCTCAAACACAAATATATCTGTTTATCTACACAATGTTACAATGTTATGTAATACTTGTATCAAGATGGCCTGGTGGAAACTCCGTATGATATAATATTTCGGGAACTCTTTTCTTCTTCAGAACCGTGCTCAACTCAAGTTCAAACGTGCATATGAAGGAAGCCATAGGATGCAGTCTCGCAGAAAATACCGGTTAAATTTGAATTCTCCCCCGATTTAAAAAAAAAAAATAAATACATAAACTTTATTTTTTTCTAATATGTTATTTATCTATTTTTATATAATTTATTTATTCATCCATTTACCTTTATTACAAAAAATTGTATATACTTTTTTTGTTTTGTTTTTTAGAATCTTTGCTTTTTTTCTCATTAAATTTTAAATCTAATCTAAATTTAAATCAAGTCTATTCGTTTAAATTAATATGTCGGTTAATACTGTCATTAAACATTGCATTATCTGTTCGTTTCAAATTATTGTGTATAATATTTAGTTTATTTATTTTGTTTCAAACTTAATTGTGACAGATTATATTAAGATTCTCTTTAAAATTTACCCATGACAAACCAGAAAAAAAATTATATTTCAAACTTTACCGCATGACTGCTTACCTGCAGATTATAACATGACCGTCATTAAATGCAATGGCAACAAATACTTGCAAACACTGGCGAAACATTTGTTTTTCAATTTTTGACGGAGAATGTACATTCGTATAATACATTACGTATACATATATATTTCAATATTTATTTCAACAGTGCTCAATACGTATGTAGAGCTTAGTAGATGAATTAGCCTGATGTTTTCCCCAGGTAATGAAACACAAACGTGTCTGTGTAACTTACTTAAAATAAGTACATTTTCGTAATACGACCGTCTGAAATTGTTACATTCCTGCACTGATGAGAGCAATAAGCTTGAAACGCTAGCGTCTGTAGGTAGCAATAATTTAATATTTATTTATTTATATATATATACAGGGTGGGCAAAAATAAGGGTCCTATTTTAAAAAATTCATAACTTTTTTATTTATTGATTTTTTTTTTTTTTTTTTTTTTTTTTTTAGAAT
Organism: Sepiola atlantica; assembly: GCA_963556195.1. Classification (NCBI taxonomy): domain Eukaryota; kingdom Metazoa; phylum Mollusca; class Cephalopoda; order Sepiida; family Sepiolidae; genus Sepiola; species Sepiola atlantica. The sequence continues at coordinate 10,792,344 of OY744546.1, forward strand.
AAGTAAAGGACCCCTTCCGAAGCAAGCATGAGCCGTATTAGCCCTAAGGAACGTACCCTCATTTAGAAAACATTATTTTTGCTTAAAAAACTCAAAACAGTGTAAAAAACAATACTTTAGTTTTTGTAAGTTTTAAGAAGTGTTTTTCGGCTAAAATTTGTTTTGTTTATTTCAAAAAATCTCGGAAGGGTCAGTCTACACACACATAAAGTTTGGTGAGTTTAACTTTTATTTTGTGGAAGTTATTCAAATTCAAGTTATTCAAATTTAAAGATAGGACCCTTATTTTGGCCCACCCTGTATATATATATATATATATATATATATATATATATATATATATATATATATATATATATATATATATATATATATATAATTAGTTCAAACTTGTAATAAGGACATTTTCCTACTATATATATATATATATATATATATATATATATATATATATATATATATATATATATATATATATATATATATATATATATATATATCTAGGCAGCATCTTCTCTTGCAGGCAAGTATTGTTGAATATAACAGACAACTCATGTCTAGATATCCGTTGGTAGATCCTTTCAATCGGAATTCAGAAAACTCTTAGTAGAAATCATCAAAATCTTAGAATTTAATACTAACAAACAAAAACTCCATATATTAGAAGCCCTATATATAAAAACCAAAAAAACCTTAATTAATAGAATTAACTTTAATATCAGTAATAATATTCTAAGATGTTTATAGCTCCAAATATAGTTTCGTACTTAGTACATAATTCCCGCCAAAAACATTCTATAATACTAACACATGGTCTGTACCTGATTAACCTCATTCCCTTGAAGATGGACCCAGATAGGTCCGAAAGTACTTGGGAAACAAATGCAAATTATGGCAAATTCATCAGCCAATTTCCCTTCAAAACTAAGATCCTAATTCGGACTAGTGAAAGGATCTACCAACAGATATCTAGACATGAGTTGTCTCTTATATTCAACAATATATATATATATGTATGTAGATATATATATATATATATATATATATATATATATATATATATATATATATATATATATTAATCAGGTTCAAATATGGTGATTAAATTAACTTAAACCAATATCGTTTTTAAAAAGTGCTCAGTACAAAGTAGAGCTTTATAATTAAAAGTTCATTTAATCAACGTACACTAATTAATTTGTGTTTCTGTGATAAGCGAACATCATTCAATTTTTACGATATCTTTTGTTTATTAAATTGTTATGTGAAAGCACAAGAGATATCGTAAAAATTTAATTTAACTTGAAAATCTTATCTAAAAAATAGCCCTTGAGGTCACCCCAGACAAAGCATACTGCCACTGAGACGTAAGCGGCTACTGTGGATTAGGGACCAGATTTATAGGGGGGGGAGCATCCTAAGAGATGGGTTATGCAGCGAGATGTTTGTTTACATTACATTTAAATTTCTGCATGTCAGTACAGTCAAGGCAACAGGGAGCAGGGAAGGAGTTCCAAACGTTGGTAGCTCGAGGAAAGAAGCTATTAGAGTAGAAAGCCTTCCGGCATCTGTGGACCTCCACAGTGAAGGGGTGGAATTTTGCTGTTTGTCGAGTTTTTCGTGTGTATTTACGTCGAGCGGAGAGCAAGTACATCGGAGCACATTCCATTCAAGTACTTGTAAAACAGGCACAAGGATGCAACATTGTGGCGATGAGACAGGGGTTTGAGCTTTGTGCATAGTGAGGGACCTATTAGATTGCGACTCTTTGGGGGACCCTGTCCAAGAGGGAGAGACTAGTGGTTGGCGCACCAGCCCAGATGTGATAGCAATATTCCATGCATGGGCGTATGGTGGCCTTGTAGCGATGCAGGATACAGATCAACGTGAGAAGTTCTCTAGCACGGTATAGGGAGCCCACTTTCTTTGCAGCAGCCCTGGCAATGTCTTCTATGAATGTGTTCAAACTTATGTTACCTGTGAATTTTAGGACGATCAGTTAGAATGTTGGACTCTTGGGTAGGGTGTTATATATATATATATATATATATATATATATATATATATATATATATATATATATATATATATATATATATATAGCAAGCGCAGTAGAATTCAGTTTTGGGCGATTTTCAAGAATAGTTAACGGAAAAAAATGGTGACAGAAACAAATAGCCAACACATAAATGTTACCAAAGGCAATAAAAAGTACTTTTCTACATAAGTGGATAAGTTTTTGTGTGTTTACGGTATTTTCCAGGGTTTTAAAATTTTATTTCAATCAATAATAATACCCTATTACTAAGCCTATGTCCGAGTGAAGCCTCCCAAACAAAAACGCTCGTAAAACCGCACGTAATCACCTAAGATTAGACAAGGTATGCGAAAATCTCGGAAGTCATTGTTGTCTGAAATAATAAAAAAATCTTACGAACAGTTTCCATACGTTAAAAGTATATGGGTCGGTAGAGAATTTAATTCTACTGATTTGCTATAAGTTATTCGTTTTTTAATTTTTTAAAATTTTTTTAAATTTTATTTTTGTTTACAAGGTTTCGTCTGTTAACTATTCTGAACGTTTAAGGATCCAATATTGGAACCAGTTGATATTTATGGGACTTCATGGAACGACTTAGACAGGAGGTTCCATCCAATTTTGTCCCGGTCCACGCAGCATTATCGGCAGATTTACTTGACTTCAAGGGCAAGAATGCAGGACAACCCAAACGCACAGAGAATTTCATACCTTGCAGGTGAACAAACGCTAATCTACGCTGTAAGTTCGCTCTCATCAAAGCGAGAAGTGTACTCTGTGACCTTGACGCTATCCATGGGGTTAACAGGGGTGGTATGCGAAGTGGCGACCGACAAAATACCTTATCCGCCCCACCCACACCTGAACCCTGAGGCTAAAACATAATAACCGCCACTCACAACAAACCACCCCCTCCAGACACGCAGACACACGCACACACACATACACATATCCGCATTATACCCGTAATTGTACTTAGATATTCTATTTTCGTTTTTTATATCAAGTGTTATCGCTCCTTCCTTGTTCAACACTCCAGTTTGAAATTTTACTTTATATATATATATATATATATATATATATATATATATATATATATATATATATATATATATATATATATATATATATATAATTTATTTAGATACTGTATATTACATATTTCAGCAATGTACCGCGGTTTCATCCAAAAGGGCAGATTTAGACAAAATCTGTCTAAATCTGCCCTTTTGGATGAAACCGCGGTACATTGCTGAAATATGTAATATACAGTATCTAAATAAATTATATTAGCTCTCTTATATGATCGAGCACTTCCTTTGATTTCTTTTCATATACAACCTGACACACTCTCTCTCTCTCTCTCTCTCTCTCTCTCTCTCTCTCTCTATATATATATATATATATATATATATATATATATATATATATAGAGAGAGAGAGAGAGAGAGAGAGAGAGAGATATAGATAGATAGATAGATAGATAGATAGATAGATAGATAGATAGATAGATAGATAGATATGAACAGACTGGAATAGATAGATAGATAGATAGATAGATAGATAGATAGATAGATAGATAGATAGATAGATAGATAGATAGATATGAACAGACTGGAATAGATAGATAGATAGATAGATAGATAGATAGATAGATAGATAGATAGATAGATAGATAGATAGATAGATAGATAGATAGATAGATAGAATGAGATAGATAGATAGATAGATAGATAGATAGATAGATAGATAGATAGATAGATAGATAGATAGATGTGTGTGAATATACCTTAGTAAGATTTGTAGAAAAAGCCAACAGAAATCTCGATTCAGAAATGCAATTTTTCAACAACAAAAAAATTTGAAATAAGAGCGTAATATTTATTTATATATAATCGTGTTGCAAAAGATTAAGTCAAAACAACATGAAACTGTCGGTTTTAACTATGATACCACCTACATACCAATCCCTTTCTACACCTCACCACGACAAAACACTCAACCCCCCCCCCCTTTTCCCTTTTCCCACCCTAAGGCAAATTCACTACCACTCTCACCCCTCCTAAAATTTCACAAAAATCGAAGGTATCCGAATTTTCACGAAAGGGCTTCAACCCCCTTTTTTTACACCATTTGTATAAAACTAAATTAAACTAAATATAGCCAATATTACGACCCCTTACGCCTAACAGCTGTGCCCCAAAGTTCATAATAAACAACGTTTCTTTCTCAAGAAATGTCCGTCTGTTTAACACATTACCACGGGACTACTTCCCTGCGGACTTCTACGTGTCTTCATGCTAGATTGTTCACATGGATCCGTATCGCAACGGATAAAGTGCTAAGTTATAATTAGTTATAAGTAAGTCTTCTGGAGGTTGAAGGTTCGATCTTCAGTACAATCGATACTAAGAATATAATAAAGAATTGCTTAAAACTGCTATCCGGTCATGGGTGACGAAACAAAAACAATCTTCCCTCGTGGATTAAATAACGAGTTTAGTTCGAAGTTCCGTACAGATTCCCGAGTTCGACATAAATATCCCCGAGTTCGATAATACACACCTGAAGAAGATCGGGAGTTACATCGGCCGAAACGTTGTGAGAATAATATCCAAGATGAAAATAGTAGACCGAATAATGCAGATTATCAACCCTCATCTAAAAAAAACTCCGAAACATCTATGGCATCAGTTTCGCGAACATTATTCTGGTCCAAAACTCTTGAAAATTCAAAAGCGTTCATATTCATAAACATCTTTTGATATTCCACGTTTTGAAAGATTTACGACTTTCTCGGTGTCGTTAACAACGGACGATGGAGGGACAGGGGACACTTATCTTCGGGGCCCCTTTTTCGGCAATATAAAAGGGCGTAAAAAAGACGAAGAATTGGTCATAAAACATCGACTTTTATAAATGTTCATCCCCCTTTTTTTTTTGACAAGAACCGTTGACCGTTTCCAAAGGAAATGAATCTTACAAAAGACTTCCGGTTTTTCAAGTGTGTGTGTATGTGTGTGTGTGTGTTTGTGTGTGTGCGTGTGTGTGTGTGTTGGTGCGTTTGTGTGTGTGTGTTGGTGCGTGTGTGTGTGTGTGTGGGGGGGGGGGGTGTTTGTGTTTGTGTATGCGTGTGTGTTTGTGTGTGTGTGTTTGTGTGTGTGTTTGTGTGTGTGTGTGTGTGTGTTTGTGTGTGTGTTTGTGTGTGTGTTTGTGTGGGTGTGTTTGTGTGTGTGTGTGTGTGTTTGTGTGTGTGTTTGTGTGTGTATGCGTGTGTGTGTGTGTTTGTGTGTGTGTTTGTGTGTGTGTTTGTGTGTGTGTTTGTGGGTGTGTGTTTGTGTCTGTGTATGCGTGTGTGTGTCTGTGTATGCGTGTGTGTGTGTGTGTATATGTGTATGTATGTCTGTGTGTGTAAGAAGTTGTGTTTGAAGCCTCTGACAATACAGTTTGGTAAAAAAAAAAGAAGTTGGATACGAGACAAGCAAGAAGCCATAATTTCAGGATTCCTGGCAAAAACACACTTCTACCAAGTGGTTAAATTTTTTTCTTCTGAAGATACGATTATATTTTTCTACTAAGTGGCTAAATATTTTTCTACCAAGTGGTTAAATATTTTTCTTTCTGAAGATACGATTATATTTTTCTACCAAGTGGTTAAATATTTTTCTACCAAGTGGTTAAATATTTTTCTTTCTGAAGATACGATTATATTTTTCTACCAAGTGGTTAAATATTTTTCTACCAAGTGGTTAAATATTTTTCTTTCTGAAGATACGATTATATTTTTCTACCAAGTGGTTAAATATTTTTCTACCAAGTGGTTAAATATTTTTCTTTCTGAAGATACGATTATATTTTTCTACCAAGTGGTTAAATATTTTTCTACCAAGTGGTTAAATATTTTTCTTTCTGAAGATACGATTATATTTTTCTACCAAGTGGTTAAATATTTTTCTACCAAGTGGTTAAATATTTTTCTTTCTGAAGATACGATTATATTTTTCTACCAAGTGGTTAAATATTTTTCTACCAAGTGGTTAAATATTTTTCTTTCTGAAGATACGATTATATTTTTCTACCAAGTGGTTAAATATTTTTCTACCAAGTGGTTAAATATTTTTCTTTCTGAAGATACGATTATATTTTTCTACCAAGTGGTTAAATATTTTTCTACCAAGTGGTTAAATATTTTTCTTTCTGAAGATACGATTACCTCTAAAATTCAAAGAACAGAACACCGCCGATGCCATCTTGGTTCGACACATCACGTTGGTAAATGGTAAAGACATAGGTAATTATAAAATTTCTTCATGTCAGTAGAGTCGGGGAAACAGGGAGCAGGGAGAGAGTTCCAGAGGCAGGCAGCACGAGGAAAGAAGCTATGTCGGTAGAAGTCTCGTCGGCATCTGGGGACCTCCACAGTGAATGGATGGGATTTGGCTGATTGTCGGATTGATGTAGTCAATTTACATCGCGGGGCATCAAAGCAGCAAGCTCATCACAGCACAATCCATTGAAGTACTTGTAAAACAGGCACAAGGATGCAACATTGCGGCGGTAGGATAGGGGCTGGAGCTTGGTGAATAGTGAGGGACCTATCAAGTTGGCGACTCTATTTTGGACCTTGTCTAAGAGGGAGAGACTAGTGGATGATGCACCAGCCCAGATGTGACGACAATACTCCATACATGGGCGGATAGTGGCTTTGTAGAGATATTGGATAATGTCAGGTGTGAGAAGTTTTCTAGCACGGCAGAGTGAGCCCACATTCTTTGCAGCAGCCTTGGCAATGTCTTGAGTGTATTTATTCCATTCATGTTATCTGTGAATGATAGGCCGAGGAGTCTGAATGTTAAACTCTCAGTTAGGGTTTTATTTGCCATGGTAATCGGTGGTTAGGGAGGTTTCTTGTAGTTATTGAAAAAAAATAGCTTTGTCTTTGCGGCATTAAATGTTAACATTCATTTATGACTCTAATCCACTACACCCTAGAGGTCTAAGGATTCAGCCATTGCTTCGGATATGTGTGTGTCCGTTTTGTCCACATGACGAGAGTAGAGCGTGGTGTCGTCAGCAAATATAACTATCTCAGTCAGGTCGTTTATATATATATATATATATATATATATATATATATATATATATATGTGTGTGTGTGTGTGTGTGTGTGTGTGTGTGTGTGTGTGTGTGTGTGTGTGTGTGTGTGTACTGTTGAACACTGTTATGACGGCCGACTTTAGCTGTCCGCTTCCCTTGACCTATATAGGGTTTATTCCACATCTCGTCTATAGCCATTTACGTTAGCCTCATTGGTTAGCGCCCTCAGAATTGGAGTTAAATCAGACCCTTGTTCCGTGGTTCGAATCGTGCGACTGGCGTGAATGGTTATGTCTACACTGATGATTCCGCACGGATGAAACGTATAGGTATGTAGATAATATTTAAATATTTATTATTAAAATAATTATATATATATATATATATATATATATATATATATATATATATAATATTCATAAATAAATGTTAATGATTTATTACCTACAGACATCGATGTTTCATGCTTACGTAATCTTCAGTGCAGGAAGTTGAGATGAATAAAATTCGCACATTATTTATATCAGTTTCAAGAATTTAAACACAACAAATATTTGGCGTACGATCGTTTCTAAGACGATTTGGAATATTTTATTTTGTATTATATTTTAGATAATCCCAAAATGTCTCTTTATTGTGTGTGTGTGTGTGTGTGTGTGTTTGTGTGTGTGTGGGGGGGGTTGTGATTTATAGATGTATACATTTCAATGAATGATTTTAAATTGTGGTCAATCTACCGTTTTAAATTAGACGCGATTGAAAGACAAAAAGAAAGAAAATATGAAAGAGAGAAACGAGAGAAAGAGAAGGAGAGAGGGGGAGAGAGGGAGAGAGAGAGAGGGGGAGAGAATAAAGAAAGAGTCATTTAGATTAGAGTCGAATTATCTCTAATCCTTGTGGATTTTTTCATTTATTTATTTGTTTATTTATCTTCTTTTTTTTCATTTGTGTGTGTCTAAGGCCGCTTAAGTGCTCTCCCAGCAAGAGACAAGCTACGCGAGTCAACAAATGACGCGCTCTGTGGAAATCCCCCCTAAGCTGTACTTGAACGCCATTCGAACGATTACCAGAAAACTGTCAAAAAACTAAAACATTTTGCAGGTGAAACAGAAACCAAAAACCAAACAAGAATTGGACATTCCGAAGATGCGTCCATTTAATTAGCACGGTTTATGATGAACATGCTATTTCCAACCTGAAGCGTGACCGACCGACCGACCGACCGACAACACCTCTAATAAAAATCTGCTCTTTCCTTTCCCCCATCTTTCCAATATATATATATATATATATATATATATATATATATATATATATATAGAGAGAGAGAGAGAGAGAGAGAGAGAGAGATAGATAGATAAATATATATATATATATAATATATATATATATAGATAGATAAATATATACATATATATATATATATATATATATATATATATATATATATATATATATATATATATAGTAAGTTAATTCATATTATATTCCAATAACCATGGTTTTATTTTATTATTTTTATTTGTTCACATTTCCAAAAACCATAACATTTCTATGAGATATATTTTTTACGGTCCGTTTCATTTTTCTTGTGCCAAACAACGTTTTTATGTCAAAAATTCAAAATGGCGTATTAGTGGGTTCCGCCACGTGTGAGTTTGCTCTTTTTTCTTTGTTTTTTGTTTGGTTTCACCCAAAAATGAACCACTGTATAGTGTAGGTTTTTTCAAGACACTTTAATCCAAGAACTTTTTACTCTTTGTGAATTTTTCTGATGATTTTGTAATGTTGCAGAGACGACATTGACATAAAAATGTTGTTTGGCACACGGAGATTGGAACACGTACGCAGAAAGACTTGAATTTTATTTTGAGGCCTACTCGACTAAAGCCCCCAGAAAAAAACGCAGTTTTACTTTCTGTTGTCGGGGCAGACACATTCTCCCTAATTAAAGACCTCTTCACACCACATAGTTTAAAAGACAAAAGCTACTCTCGAAGACACCCAGGTAGCACTGCAACCCGACGCCATCCGTTGTAGTAGAAGAAAGATTCAACTTCTATATGCGCCGCCAACAACCAGATTAATCTATTTCGGATTTTATTGCCCATTTTAAAAAAATAAGAAAATTCTGCGAGTTTGGAGAAACAAAAGTCGTATTTCAAGCACTTCCCCGACTCCTGCCGGCTCACAGAATCAGTTTGTAATTTTTGCCAGAAAACTGGCCACATCACACCAGCTGGCTTGATCCGGGAGAACATGGAGAGCACCGGAAACCGAAAAACCGACAACATCAGCAGAAAATGAAGCTATAGAAAGTGAATCTACCTCAATACACAAGCTTTTTAATCTCAAAGGAAATAGCAGAATCGACTCCCTCCTGATGGTGTTAGTGGCCATTAATAGCTGCAACGGCCCATGTCACAAAAATTAGTGACGTACACGAGAGAAAGCATCACACTTTCCGGTAGGTGTCAGGTGTCAGGTGTCAGGTGTCAGTAGATTACGATGGTCGACAGTTTTGTCTACCATTGGTGGCTGTTCTTGGAACTGGCCCTATGCTTCTAAGCAGAAACTGGTTACAAGTCGTGCAACTAAGCTGGAACGTATTCATGAGCTAAACGCAGTAAATGCTACATCGGTCATCAAAGATATTATAGAAAAATATACTGATGTTTTCAAGAATGACTGATGCACATTAAAGAGTTACATGGCAAAATTGAGTGTTGACCCAAATACAGAGCTGATATTCTGCAAGCCTCGACATGTGTAAGACCATGTGCGCCCCTCGACAACCGCCGACTCGAATGCTGTGTGTGCCGTGGTTTTCTTCTCCTTCATCTTCTTCTTGTTCTCGTGCTAGCCGTGTCGTCCCGGCGGTCGCCGAGGTAACGTGCACTGGTTTACAAGTATACAGAATAAAAGCAACAGCAAACTCACAAGAAAAACACAAACTCAAATACATTATGCATAAGTCCTGAGGTCCTGGGTATGTGTGCGATACAGTCGCGGAAAAAGACGCATACATTAACGTCCACATCTTTCCAAGTTTCAGTGTATCAGTCAAGACCAAACTGAGATAATTCGTCTGCCGACACAACACCGTCGCTCGGTTGGAGTCAGCTTATCTCGGGTCTGCGCCGATCTGCTTTGCCCACGTTTGACTCCAATCTGATCGTCTTCTCTTCGAGACGCCAACTGCCGCAAAACTAACTCATAAACTTCTATATTTAGTCATACCGGAAATCCTATATCCGGTCTTTTGTCTCCTCGTCCACTCCTCAGCTGACTACCCATCCTATTTTATGATCGCCTTTATGCGGTTTGGTAAATCATTTCCTCGACTTTAGAGGTGGGGGGAAAAGTCCATAGTATCACACATGTTCCCTTTGCCTTTGCTTCCAGAACGCTGTGACCCACATTGAAAAATTAAATCAATTGGACAAGGAGGGCATAAGCATCATCGTTGGAGTAAAAATTCCACCAGTACCTTTTTGGCCGTGCATCCCGCATCATCACGGACACCTTACCACCAAGAATCATACGATGGTCAATATTGATGAGTGTTTATGACTGCATAACTGAGTATAAGCCTGGATCCCACATTGCTACAGCTGATGCAATGAGTCGTCTGCGTTTTATTTTTTGTTATTGAAGTTTCAACGCCCAGCTGTGTTATGCATCTCATGGATCTCATTGACAATGTTGTGTTATACATCTCATGGATCGCCTTGACAATGTTGTGTTATACATCTCATGGATCGCCTTGCCAATGTTGCGTTATACATCTCATGGATCGCCTTGACAATGTTGCGTGATACATCTCATGGATCGCCTTGACAATGTTGCGTGATACATCTCATGGATCACCTTGACAATGTTGCGTTATACATCTCATGGATCGCTTTGACAATGTTGTGTTATACATCTCATGGATCGCCTTGACAATGTTGCATTATACATCTTATGGGTCGCCTTGGCAATGTTGCGTTATACATCTCATGGATCGCCTTGACAATGTTGCGTTATACATCTCATGGATCGCCTTGACAATGTTGCGTTATACATCTCATGGATCGCTTTGACAATGTTGTGTTATACATCTCATGGATCGCCTTGACAATGTTGCGTTATACATCTCATGGATCGCCTTGGCAATGTTGCGTTATACATCTCATGGATCGCCTTGACAATGTTGCGTTATACATCCCATGGATCGCCTTGACAATGTTGCGTTATACATCTCATGGATCGCCTTGACAATGTTGCGTTATACATCTCATGGATCGCCTTGACAATGTTGTGTTATACATCTCATGGATCGCCTTGACAATGTTGTGTTATACATCTCATTGATCGACTTGACAATGTTGTGTTATACATCTCATGGATCGCCTTGACAATATTACGTTATACATCTCATGGATCGCCTTGACAATGTTGCGTTATACATCTCATGGATCGCCTTGACAATGTTGCGTTATACATCTCATGGATCGCCTTGACAATGTTGTGTTATACATCTCATGGATCGATTTGACAATGTTGCGTTATACATCTCATGGATCGCCTTGACAATGTTGCGTTATACATCTCATGGATCGCCTTGACAATGTTGTGTTATACATCTCATGGATCGCCTTGACAATGTTGTGTTATACATCTCATGGATCGCCTTGACAATGTTGTGTTATACATCTCATGGATCGCCTTGACAATGTTGTGTTATACATCTCATGGATCGCCTTGACAATGTTGTGTTATACATCTCATGGATCGCCTTGACAATGTTGTGTTATACATCTCATGGATCGCCTTGACAATATTACGTTATACATCTCATGGATCGCCTTGACAATGTTGCGTTATCCATCTCATGGATCGCCTTGACAATGTTGTGTTATACATCTCATGGATCGCCTTGACAATGTTGCGTTATCCATCTCATGGATCGCCTTGACAATGTTGTGTTATACATCTCATGGATCGCCTTGACAATGTTGTGTTATACATCTCATGGATCGCCTTGACAATGTTGTGTTATACATCTCATGGATCGCCTTGACAATGTTGTGTTATACATCTCATGGATCGCCTTGACAATATTACGTTATACATCTCATGGATCGCCTTGACAATGTTGCGTTATACATCTCATGGATCGCCTTGACAATGTTGCGTTATACATCTCATGGATCGCCTTGACAATGTTGCGTTATACATCTCATGGATCGCCTTGACAATGTTGTGTTATACATCTCATGGATCGCCTTGACAATATTACGTTATACATCTCATGGATCGCTTTGACAATGTTGTGTTATACATCTCATGGATCGCCTTGACAATGTTGCATTATACATCTTATGGATCGCCTTGGCAATGTTGCGTTATACATCTCATGGATCGCCTTGACAATGTTGCGTTATACATCTCATGGATCGCCTTGACAATGTTGCGTTATACATCTCATGGATCGCTTTGACAATGTTGTGTTATACATCTCATGGATCGCCTTGACAATGTTGCGTTATACATCTCATGGATCGCCTTGGCAATGTTGCGTTATACATCTCATGGATCGCCTTGACAATGTTGCGTTATACATCTCATGGATCGCCTTGACAATGTTGCGTTATACATCTCATGGATCGCCTTGACAATGTTGTGTTATACATCTCATGGATCGATTTGACAATGGTGTGTTATACATCTCATGGATCGACTTGCCAATGGTGTGTTATACATCTCATGGCGAGCCACGACCTTCGGTAAGGTCGTGTATAAACGCTGGTTGTTTAAACTTAAGGTGTTTTAGTTATTTTTCCGATTTATTTATTAAATAACTTTAAGTATTTACTGTTAATATGGACGAAACTATTGCATATAGATAACAAACATAAGCAAATGCAATTCCAAATTAATAACACCAAATGTTAATTAATTATGAAAATAGTTACGCTAATTAGGCAGTCAAAAGGTTTTTCTTAATTGTTCATCTAAACTATATATACAGAATATCAAGTCTTTATGTTGCATTATTCATTAAAATAACAGTAACCTGTTTTGATTATAATATAGGAATGATAAATGAAAAAACCTTTCGCATTTATTCATTTAGATAACTTTACTAGATTTTCTTTTGCAACGAACAATTTTTTAAATATTTTTAATCAAATATAAGTTCACTTAATTTCGTTTGAATATTAAAATAATCACTTTTCAACGAACAACTAACGATGTAAATATATATATATATATATATATATATATATATACATATATTAGGGTAGGTCGATTTTACACTTTTTTTTAAATATTAAAAAAAGGCACGTTCCGAAAGTTGTATATAGACCTATTAAATACTCATGCAAAAAATTAGATCAAAAACTTCAGCGGTTTTTTGAGCGTTTGGTATCAAAGATCGTAGACAAGAATATACTGAAAATTCCTCGTTTTTGCAAGATTTGCTTGAATATTGGTGTGAAAACCAAATAGTTTTAGCATTTAAAAGCAGGGAATGTCCTTTTATTTTATAAAAATGATATGAATTAAAGAAATCTTCAAATTGAAAATTTGCCCCCCCCCCTCATTTTCAGTATCTGCTTTTGTAAACTACCTTTTAACGTTATGAATTAAACAGTAATATTTGAATACCTAAAAAAATGATTTTTTCTGTTATTAGTGAAAATATAACAAGCAAAGAAATAAGGAAAAACCTAACACTATTTTAATGAAGCTTAATATAGAGAGTCAAATTGCTCCATATAAGACCCCTTAGACAAAAATGCTGGTCTCAATTTCTGACTCAAAACTTTGGCTGTAATGTGTTGATGCCTTGCTTCAAAACCATATACAGTTTGTGAAGCTTCTGTTATTAACTTAACTGCCCGTTCCACACCCTGAGAATGTGAGGGCAAATCTGGCAAGTCAAGCTTGGTTCCATTCATCAACGATTCTCGAAGTTCAGATTCAGTAAAATCTTCCGTCATTGGTGGTTCAAAAATGCCGCATAATTTTAAATCTATTAATTGTGTCCAATGTGTGGCATTAAAATTAATAGGTAGTATTCTTTTTAATCTTTTTCTGGTTGACTCCTCACTCCTGAAAGAACAAATTAATTAATTGAATTATTAAAAAATTCCAATCTGTACTGCTTTAATAATTATGGTGAAATTAGATAAAATCTTTAAAAATCATTCTATAAATTGGAATAAATAATTGAGTCAGAGATATATGAATAAATATTACTTACCTAATGGCCAAAATTCTTTTTAAAGCTTCTTCTCTTACTTCAATCTCCTCAGATTTAACCATGGAATATAAAAAGTTTTCAGGCAGTAAACAAAATGTATTACCTTGTATATTTCTAAATGTGATATCTTGGATTTCCTGAGGCTTCTCCTTAATCCTCTGGGTCATATTAAAAATGTGCACTTACTGATTGTGGAATTTACTATTTCTTTTAATTTCAAACCAAAAAGTGGCATACACATTTACAATAAAATTTACTACATAGTGTAGTTTTGTTGTGTGCCTTTGTGGGTATGCACCACGAGTCCATAAACACATAAGCCTGATGGCCAAAGTTAACCATCTTGCTTGGTTTAAAGGACCAATTTTCCAGGAGGCATATCTAGAGTCAACCTTACCTCTAGAAATACCTACTGTGTATTCATAAAGGAGTCTTTCGTCAGAACTAAGATCATGTATTTCATCAATTTTAAAAATTGACTCGAGAGGATTGCTAATAGTGGAAAATGATATTTGGGGTAAATCATATCAATCATTTGAGCATAATTTCCCCAGAGGGCTACTGAATGTTGTAGGGCCCTTTGCGCAACCATCTATGTTTTTAAAAAGGGCTCTGAAAGGTAGTTCATTATGATGCAAAGAGCAACCAATTGTGTGAAGAGTTTTAAAAAGTTTTTTTTCTAAAATTGCAACCATTCCACCATCGCAACTTGTGTTGGTATTAGTGTTGTCAACAAGTATAGCCTTGATACTGTTCTCACTGTGGAATTCATGCAAAACATCCACCACTTGATCTGCATGAACAGCACCTGTTGCACCACTATTCGGAAGAACTCTATGTGTCAGATATTTACTTTCACATGGTGTTTCTTTTGTAAAAGTTAAATGGTGTTCTGGTCCCTTAGTTTTTTTCATAATTCTCTGTCTATTTTCATCCACAATTTCCTTATACATCAATGTGTCCTTATCCATTCTCCCATCAACTCCAATACATATATTTTAGGTGGGGTAAAAACTCCTGGCTGAAATAGTTTTATTTATCTACCTCCAACAAGGTAAGATGTGACACAAGGTCAGGAAAGTGGGATTAGATAACCCTGCGCTATAGAGGTGAGCACTCTGGCCATTAAAAAATTGACTGGGCAGCCCCGTCGGCATTCCCCTGTAGGGGCGCCTCAGACAGTTAGCAATAAACTTACTCCTCCCCAAAGAGGAAAGGCAAAGCCTGGGAGGATGCACCTCCTAGAATTGCACAGGACGGACAAGCCCCAATAGACGGGCGTAAATCCAGACCCAAAGGCCCGAACGATACCGGTTTATTTGGTGGGGTAAAACCCCCTGGCTGAACTAGTTTTTATTTATCTAACTCCCACAAGGTAAGGTGTGACAAAAGGTCGGGAAAGTGGGATTAGATAAGCCAGCGCTCGACAATTCAATATATATGTGTGATAATTAAACAGACAATCAACACGGGAAGTCAAATTCGCCCGATGAATTTTCAACCGGTGAATACCATAAAAAATATCCAATAAATAAAACGCCTATGTAAACAAATAATTATTTATATATAACATTAAATATCATAGTGTTTTATTCCTTTTTAATTTGAATATGTACATTTAATTTCTTAAGAAAAATAATAATAAACTTTAAAATATTTATTATTAAGTAATGTATTACTTTTTTTTGTTAAAACCCGGGTTTAATTTAAGGCGACACATCTGCCGGTGAAATCTCGGCAGTGAGAAAAAATCTCGATTTATTTGATCTTAAAGTTGCAATGCTCAAATAAATACAAAATTTTGAAGAAAAATATTTCTTGTGGTAACTTTTGACATTATTTGGCAACTTTCTTCGAGTGCGATAATTTACAGTTTCAAAATCGACCTCCCCTAACATATATATATATACATATATATATACATATATATACATATATATATACATATATATATATACATATATATATATACATATATATATATATACATATATATATATACATATATATATATACATATATATATACATATATATATATATACATATATATATACATATATACATATATATATATACATATATATATATATATATATATATATATATATATATATATATATATATATATATATATATATATATATATATTAGTACTTCATGTATCCACATAAAATATTATAAGGAGATATAATTTTTTATGTATCAGTTTTCAGTATTTACTTCAACAGTGCTCGATACGTAAGTAGAGCTAGGTAGTAAGCAATGAAAATATATATGGCAATCAAGCTACACAGAGGCTCCCGTGTTTCATTCCCGGGGGGAATCGTCAGGCTAAAAGGCATTTAGCCTGACGATTCCCCCCGGGGATGAAACACGATAGCCTTTGTGTAGCTTGATTGCCATATATATTTTCATTGCTTACTATATATATATATATATATATATATATATATATATATATATATATATATATATATATATATATATATATCAGGACCGGCGGGACAGTTATAAAAGGGGGGGGGGGCTCTCCTAAAAAGTGGGGGGCCCGGTTAAACACATGCATATATAACTTATAACTTCATTATTGATGACCGTAAAGTGGGGGGCAAGTCAAAAAGTGTGTGTGTGGGGGGGGGGGGCTTGACCCCTACCCCCCCCCCCCCGGTGCCGCCGTCCATGTATATATATATATATATATATATATATATATACTTATCAAAAAATCGCACGGCTAATGTAAAAAAGGGGCACTTTATTCCCTAACTTTATTTTGTTTTGTAATCATTTTTTTATTTATTTATGAAACGCACTTCTTGATGTAATTTAAATTGAATTGTTTTCTGTTTTCTGTTTTCTGTTTTCGGTTTGAACTTGCGATAAGCGCGCGGTAATTTAAAAGGAAGTGTCATCACACCGGCTAAAATAATATCGCGTCATCTTTTTTTTAGGGCAGGAATTTGGTACCGATCAAATGCACCAGCACCGGTATATTTGCCCTCCCGATAATCGTGAGAGAAGTCGGCGATCGGTTTAGAGAAGAAATAAAAAAAGGCGGGAACGTAAAAGACGACAAATAGAGTAAGAAAACAGGGGGGGGGTTGACACACCCGCCCTTTTGCACTGCGCCCCCCCCCCCCTCACCGCGCCGCCATTAGCGGCACCTGGATAAAACAATTCACATGTACTAATTGCTGGCGAATATAAGGAAACCAAATTGTGTAAACACGTCGAGCGGTGTGTGTTTCGGCGCGAGACAACCGGAACTCGAGGCAAAAATGAAAGGTTTATTCGGACGGATTCATCCTAATCTACTGGGGTTATTCGGTCCGCGGAGCTAAGACGGGATACGAACCGTTTTCAATATCTATACCATTTGCAAAGACCCATCCCACGAAGATTAGTTGTAGGAGTTCAAATTTTTAGGAAGTTTGCGATATCTCTTGTTTCTACTTATGAAGTTGAGACATCAATCGCGCCTACAGTGAGATTAAAACGCCAAATTCTATTCAAAATCGAAGAATAATAACTTTCCAATATACTGATCAGGTGTATGCGATCGATGTCCTCAGGTTAACTTATTTGCATATTGCTTTGCAAAAGGACATCTCATTAATTCACTATTCGTTTTTTATTGTTTTCTGAGTCAATGGTTGTTTTCATTTTATTATAACACGTATTTATATTTATGCATTTTTTGTTATCGTGAAGAATTAGAATTTGACAGAAAAAGATCTTTCCAGTTTTTTAATGTTCATTTACTTCTAACGGTTGCGATCCAGTTCTACATTGTAAAATATTTGTTAAAAAAAACAAACAAACAAAAAGAACGCCTTTCCAAACGTAAACAAAAAGAGAACAAATTGATTTGGTCTCAGATCTCTTCCTCCTCTCTCTCTCACATCCTCTCTCATCCTCTCTTTCTCTCTCTCTTTCTCTCTCTCTTTCTCTCTCTCTTTCTCTCTTCCCCCCTCTCTCTCTCTCTCTCTTTCTCTCTTTCTCCCTCTCTCATCCTCTCTCATCCTCTCTTTCTCTCTCTGTCTTTCTCTCTCTCTTTCTCTCTTTCCCCTCTCTCTCTCTCTTTCTCTCTTTCTCTCTTTCTCCCTCTCTCTCTTTCATCCTCTATCTCTCCCTCTCTCCTCTCTCTCTCTCCGTCTCTCTCTTTCTCTTTCTCTCTTTCTCTCTTTCTCTCTTTATCTCTCTCCCTTTCTTTCTTTATCCCTTTCTCTTACTCTTTCCTTTCTCTCTCCCTTTCTCCTTGTTCTCAATGTCCCCCCCTCTCTCTCTCTCTCTCTCTCTCCCTTTCCTTTCCTTTTTCTCTCTTCTGTTATCTCTCTTTCTCCATCTCTCTTTATCTCTCTCCCTTTCTTTCTTTATCCATTTCTCTATCTCCCTATTTCTCTTTCTCATTTTTTTCTCATTCTCTCTCTCTCTCTCTCTCACTCTCTCTCACTCTCTCTCTCTCCCTCTCTCCTTTTCTTTTTTCTTTCTTTCTTTTTCTCTCTTTTTTCTTTCTCCTCTTCTCTCTCTCTTTCTCTCCCTCTTTTCTTTCTTTATCCCTTTCTCTATCTCCCTCTCTATATATCTCTCTTTCTCTCACCCTTTCTCTCTCTTCCTTTCTCTTTCTCCTTTTTTTCTCACTGTCCCTTTTCTATCTCTCTCCCTTTCTCTCCCCCCTTCTCTCGTCTCCCTTTCTTTCCCTCTCTTTCTATCTCCCTCTTTCTCTACAAATATAACATTTTGAGGTTAAATTATTTTCATCTTCAAAATAAGCCTCCGAGCCAATCTAACCCTAACCCTAACTCCCTAATCTGTGTCCCGTGCCGCATAACGTTCACCGTCACATAACTCATCTATAAAATAAGACATTAAAAAGATCTTCCTACCCTGACGCAATCTTCTACTTCCATAAAAGTCAAACCCTAACCCTAAAACAGAGGACTGTTAAGACTTGCATTTTAGACATTTTCCTGGTTCAAAATCATGTAATGTACTTTAATCAAAATAGGTTTGGTTTGGTAGTTTTGTTTTACGGCATATCAACCCTTTTTGGGTTATTTAATGCCGAATCTGGTCTTGTTTTCTTCTCTTTTTTGTTTCTTTCCCCTTTTAATATCTGTTTCTATTCAACCCATAGTTGGGACCCTAACAGGTACTACCACTCCGGGTCAGGGTGGACCTGGGAGCAATGGTAATTAAGAGGAGGCTCCACATTCCCCAAAGTCCGTAAGCCGGATCTCACCATCGGATGTAGTTTAAGGTCATATCCAGGACCGGGAGTAGGGTAGGAAAAATAAAAATAAAAAAGGGGAGGGAGAAAGGGAGAGGGGCTGTTGTTTTTGTTTTTGGTTTTGTAGAACATAATTAAGTTTTACAAACAAAACAAAAAAAAAAAAAAAAAAAAAAACGTCAATGTAGGTGAATTTCGTCTCAGGGAGCCACAGGGCAGCCTGATCTGGTATCACCAGAATCAAAATAGGAATGAGTATTCTAGACATAATGTTTAGTAGAATTATATCTTGATGTTTAATCTTTGTAAAGGGACATAAAAGTGGTGCAAAACTCTTCTGTTAAGTAAATATATTTTTCACTAGAGTACATGAATGTTAAATTTATAAATTAGTGGGTCGTTTGCGGACGGGTAACTTTATATCTTCTTGTATCGTTTTCCTCCTCCTGTATAGGGTTTAAATTTGTATTCGTCATAAATTGGACGGAGGATTTCAACGTCTAGGCACGAGCCCCGTGAGTCTGCCTGGTTGTTCCAACGCATCTCCCTTGCTATCGTTCGTGGCAACGCTATGTCAGTAACGGCGGCGTCACTTCTTTGCTTCTCTTTCTTTCTCTGACAATTGTTTCAAGCCTTATTGTTTGTTTGTTTTTTCTCTTTATGAAATAATTGTACGTGAGTAAACCACCTAATATCATATGTATTTAATAAAATCTTATTTACAACTTAAAAAAAAACAAAAAAAAACAAGTGTATACAAATAAGCAGCGGGAAGTGGGACAACAAAAAACAACAACAACAAACAACGGTTAGTAAGACTTCCCCTAACCCTAACCCTAAATAATAGATAATCGGGTATTATTTACTGAACTCAACAACAAAAAAATGTAAAAGAAAAAAAAATGCGACCAATAAATGTTACCATTGATCGAAATTTAAACAAAATACTGGTAAAAACACATCCAATAAATGTCACCAATCGTACGAAAATGTAATGTTTTATCAGTATTTTTTTAATTTTCGATTTTTGAGCGATTATTAGGGGTTCTCGTGCAGGCCTTATCGACGCCATTTTTTTTTTTTCATTCTAATTGAACAGAGTCGACACGAGGTTGGTTCTTAAAAAACAAAAAAACCTTTTCAAATGAGTTAGAACAAAAATAAACTTATCCAGGTTGATAGACGAGTAACTTATCTTGCCTTTGGTAACATTTATTTATTGCATATTTGTTTTCTTCCCCCCTTTTTTGTTGACTTCAGTTAATAATACCCAGATAATCCATCTCCTAAAAAAAGGAAATCTGACTTGATAGAAAATTTTTAATTGCCTCAGTCTTGAAGGATTTCTCCTTCAGTGACCGAAGACATAGAAGACGAAGTGTAGTATCAGAACAGATACTACACTTTGATCCTAGACAAAAGGCCGCTTCGAATCACTCAACACTTGCGCACAAGTCTAAAAGAAAACAAACAAAAACACAATTCGTATTTGTCAGCAAAGGACGATCTTTTTATTTTTACAGAAATCGCTCCAGACAAGGCATGAAGCCACTTGATGTAAGAAGCTAACAAGAACAAATATGATCATCGCAAAGACAGGAGATGCTTATTGGCCTTAGTGTTGAAATGACTATAAGGCTTAGGTAATGGGAAAACAGTCAGCAGGAAGAGAGTTTCACAAGCCCGCAGTTCTTGGAAAAAAAAACTACTGGAATAGAAAACTGTATTACAATGAGGTATCAAAACAGCGAATTTGACTTACTTGATTTTGATGTGGTTCTCTTTTACTTTAGGGTGGAAAAGTAAGGGAGATAACTTATCTCGTTACGGCATCTCCTATCGACATTTATCTTTATTAGTTTTTATTTATTTTATTTTTTGTCAAATTCCTTGATATTTTGCATTCTCCACACTTGCTAGAATTAAGGGTATTTATGTATGCAACCAAACACGTGAAATATGGCAGTTGTGAATGAAATAATAGGAAAACTTTAAGAATTATTCGTGGTTGAAAGATTTGGCGCTCTTGTATAAGCAGTAACCGATCTGAGGGAGATAACTCTATTTTTCTTAGCCGCCGCTATTTCGAATTCGCTTATACTTTGGCAAGGGAGATAACTTTGTTTATCGCAGCATGAAAGAAAATAACTTTCATGCCACAAAGTTTATAAACTTTATAACAATTAATAAAAACATGTTACGGTTTTGAAAAAAGAAAAGTTATTTTCTTTCATGCTGCGATAAAAAAAAAAAAGTTATCTCCCTTGCCAAAGTATAAGCGAATTCGGAATAGCGGCGGCTAAGAAAAATAGAGTTATCTCCCTCAGATTGGTTACTGCTTATACAAGAGCGCCATTTAATTTTTGGCGTTATTTCTTCCAATGAAAAAGTTGTTTTCCTTTAACTAACCAATAAAAAAAATGTTTTCTTCCTTTCCGTTTCAAAACAAATTTGAAAAAATCTTTATTGCAAAAAATAAAAAAAACAATTGTTTAAAAAATATTTGTTAAAATAAATTGTTGACAACAAAAAAAAAAAATAAATATAAAAATATTTTGAAATAAAAAATAAACTTAGAACAAATACAGAAATTTGTTAACATCAAAAGCTTATTTCCTTGAGCAGCTTGCCTATGGAATTCTCTCTTTGCTCCCTGTTTCCCAGACTGTACCAACATGCAGAAATTTAAATGTAATATGAACAAACATTTTACTGTATATTGCACAACTCCCCACGGGATGCTCCCTTTAAATCTGGCCCCTAATCACAATATCCCGTTACGTCTCAGTTACATTTCAAATAAAACAGTCATCGCAGTTTTCTTCAATAAAAATTCCTAATTTATGAATTGCGTAGGTTCCAAATTCTCTTTTGAACAAAAAAATGATGAATTTGTTAGTCAAACGGAGTTTTTTTCCCTTGCATCGGTGACGTTTTCTGCAAAAGCGTCAATAAGCTTTGCTTGGGGTTAATAATAAAAACAAATTAATTGTTTCAAAATATAAAAAATAAGTTCAGATAAGTTATCTCCCTTACTTTGCCACCCTAAAGTAAAAAAAAGGCTTTGATTTATTGGCGTTGCCTCCTACTTCGATAGAATCGGTACGTATAAGTACTCCCTCCTCCCTCACAAGATGATGAGGATGAGTATTTATTTACTCCTCTCCAGGAGTTAGGCACAAGGACAGTTTTTATCTTACTCCCACAAGTAAGATGTGACCCAAGGTCGGGTCGGGAAAGTGGGACTTGAAAAGCCAGCACCCGAGAGGTGAGCACTCTGGTCATTAAAAATTGCCTGAGCAGCCCTGTCGGCATTCCCCGGTAGGGGCGCCTCAGGCAGTAAGCAATAAACTTACTCCTCCCCAAAGAGGGAGGCGAAGCTGGGAGGGTGGACCTCCTAGAACTGCACAAGACAGACCCATAGACAGGCGTAAATCAAGCCCCGAAGGCCAAGACAATACCAGTTTATGGGGTGTATCATCTATCGGAACAGAT
>OY744546.1:10817960-10862960 GCA_963556195.1 Sepiola atlantica
TTTTTTAAGTTCTAATGTTTGTTTTTATATATATATTAAAAAAAACGATTTGAAATAAGTTGAAACACAAATAAACTTATCCAAGTAGGTAGAATAGTAACTTATATTGCGTTTGGTAACATTTATTTGTTGCACATTTGTTTTTCCCTCCTGGTGTTGTTCTGTTAACCACACTTGAAAATGACGCAAAGTTCATATTCTTGATTATACGTTTTTTATTTTTCTTATTTTTCTAATAATCGGACAGAAAAAAACACTTTTTTTTATTTTGTTCTTTTTATTTATTTTTTAATTTAACCGATTTTGCATACTCCCTTTTAACAATATCAACCGAGTTCAATGGGTGACTCAACGTGTCACATATTTTTGTCGAATTGTATGAAACACGTCGAAATTACGCAATGAACTCTTTGACTCGCCAACACATTATTCAAGGGAGATAATAACTGAAGGAATCGTTTAATCCAAGGGAGATAACCCGTTAGGAACGTTTTTTTTTTTTGTCTCCCTTTTATAGTCGTCTCTTCACAATTGACATTTTCCGACTATATCCTCCAACCATGTCACTATTTTTTTTTCTAGGCATAGGACGCCGATGTGAATAATCGGCGCACGAACTACTTATCTGGTAAAGTCTACACAGCTGAATGTAGGACTGGTGGATTCCAACCTTTCCCAAGGTTATTAGTGAAAATGTGATACGAGACCCACCTTTTTCATACAGTTCACTGAGAGGTGACGATAGTTCAGTGGATCGAGACGGACTTCGAACACGACGTAGCTGTTGGGTTTAAACAACCATTACGTGGTCCCTCCTGTGAGTACGGCTCATGAAAACACTATTTTATATTTACCAGTAAATGTATGCACTCTCCGGGTGCAAATATATATATAATAGTTTCAATATTTATAAAGTTATTTTATAAACTACAGGTAAAAAAAATATCGATCCTTAAATTGATTCATTCATTGGATCGGATCCCAAAAGATTTCGCATGAAATTGAGACGTGTATCGAAGAATTTTTTTTTTTCAAATCGTATATGAAATGATAATAAACACAGGTTCATTGATTATATGCTATTTAACCGGAGAGGTCGTAAAAACAATAAAATAAAATAAAATAGATAAATAAAAATGTAGAGACGTCTTGTCACCAAATAATTCAAGGGAGATAATAAGGGACAAATCGTTAAGAATTTTGTTGGGGCTTATTGACAGAAATACACAAGTGAAATATGGCAGTTCAAAATAAATTAACAAGATTATCTTTGGTATACTTACGTATCAGGCAAAAATAGATATCTGCACCAAAAATTACGGAAAATTATCGAGTATAATTTTAGTTATAAGTATAATACATTTTTTCTCATATTTTCCATGATTCGTCTTTAGGATAGTGCGTCGTAGGAGATTATTCCCCTTCATGCTGTCTTGCCCGTCGGAGTTCGTAGACTACGAATAGTAAAATAATTTTATTTTTTATTAAAATTCTACTTGATAATTTTCCGTAATTTTTGGTGTACACAAATAGTTTCGCCTGATACATAAGTACATCAAAGATTTTTTTCTGTTAATTTATTTTGAATTGACATATTTCACCTGTGTATTTCTGTCAATAACCACCTTTCTTTTTAACTTCGATTCATACCAAACAGGCCAGACTAAGACGCAAGTGACGACTCTGAATTAGGGACCAAATATATAGGGGCACCCCCACTGGAGTGTTGAGCGGCTAGATGCTTGTTCACTCTACATTTAAATTTCTGCATGTTGGTACAGTCGGGGAAACAGGGAACAGGGGTGGAATTCTATATGCAAGCGGTTACTTCTAGTGCTCGGTAAAAATGTCAAATGTAAAAATGTCACATGTAAAAATGTCACATGTAAAAATGGCACAGGTAAAAATGTCACATGTAAAAATGTCACATGTAAAAATGTTACAGGTAAAAATGTCACATGTAAAAATGGCACAGGTAAAAATGTCACACGTAAAAATGGCACCGGTAAAATGTCACATGTAAAAATGGCACAGGTAAAAATGTCACATGTAAAAATGGCACAGGTAAAAATGGCGCAGGTAAAAATGGCACAGGTAAAAATGGCACAAGTGAATAAATAGGAAAAATAGCACAAAGCAAGAACTTCGATAATGTAAAATTAAGAGAGTTCAGGGTAGGTCGGAGATTAGGCGCTTTCCCTAAAACGTTTAAAATCCGTACTCTGTTGTTTCCAAGCAAATAAAATTGATTTTTCTAAATTTAGGGAGGCTAGGTTATCTCACCCTAGTTTTAAATTGGTGGGGGGGGGGCCTCCCCCAATATTTAAAAGTAAATATTTTAAATTTATTCTGTTATTTGTAAAAAAAAATGAAATATATTTTTCTAAGTTTTGTTTTTAGCGGTGCTACTAAGTCAAATGGGACTTTCGTATCGGAGTTCGAACCCTGCAACCGACAAGGATTGTTTCCTCCTAGACTGGTTCTATTTATCTTCCTCCCACAAGGTAAGACGTGACACAAGGTCGGGAAAGTGGGATTTGAAAAACCAGCGCTCGAGAATTTGAGAGCTCTGGTCATTTAAAAATTGCCTGGGAAGCCCCGTCAGCATTCCCCAGTAGGAGCGCCTCAGGCGATTAGCAATAAACTAAGAAGGCAAATCCTGAGAGGGTGCACCTCGTAGAACTGCACAGGACGGACGACCGATAGACAGGCGTAAATCCAGACCTGAAGACCCAGACAATACCGGTCTATTGGGTGGAGTAAAAAAAAACGGCTTACACTGACATTTGCAGGTTTGGCATGAAACACATGTGTATATGGGTTTATTTTAAAAATAATATTTATTAATAAATAATTATCTGAAGCTTTCGCAAGATAGAGGACTTTAAGTTAAGTTGACAACGAGCCGTCATTTTGCGCCTATTTGAGTACTCTCTCGACTGCTTGCTAGATAGGTTCTCACGCCTTTAGTTTTTAATAGGGACTAAGCCTCCATCTCCTATATTTTAAAATAAATATTTTTTAAATAAGTGTTACATTGTGTGGTTCTGTGATCTCTACATCGTCCGTGTCGTATAGGGAACCCTCGATGTTCTACAGAGGGGTGATATGCCGTATTTTGGTTCCGCGTTTTTCAACTTCTTGCACTAACCTTTCGATCGCCGGCTTGTTGCTGTCGTCGTATACTGACTCACGTGCGTGCTTTTCAGTCGCTGGTCGCTAATATTCGTACTGCTTTTCGCCTGCAACCCATTGTCGCATTCGCCCGCTTCTGCCGTGGTGTGACTATTTGCGCTCCTTCTTCTGTTGACACCGCCCGCCACCGCCCGAGTCTGCAACCATTCTCCATTGTGCCGCTATGTGTCTCTCTCTTAACGGACTGTTGTCCTCGCTAGCTGAAAATCCAACTTAACTTATAACAAGACTTTCTTTTTGTTTCAAAGAGCCGGTTTTTTATTTCTATATAATTAGCCGACCTGAACGAGTCTGTCGATCCGAGAGAGAGAATTTACGCTACTAATTTCATTAGTTAATATCTTAATTGCTTGAGAGGGAGGACTAAGAGATTCGGCTCCAAGCTCTTATTTTTCCGTCATTCAAAATCTTCTTCTGTAACCGCTTACATGATTGGCGATGTTGACTCGTCGCTCCCCAGTCAATTACTGATTCAAAATCCAAATCAACGTTCCCACGCTAGGGAATCTCGTCCAAATCTCACGAACAATACGCAGGTGCAACCTGAACCCTTGACCTCGTGTAACGCTTAAGATCACTTCAGTTGTCGTTCCTGGTGTGGGAAAACGCACCCGTAGCCTCGTACAGAATGACTCCGCCACAATCTCTCAAGTCAAACCCATCTCGAATAGATGCGTCCAAGCCATTATCTAACACTCTCATAAACGTTTTTATAATCCCACAAGTTACGTCCGTCATTATATAACATAAGTATCTACTCACTTGGTAAAAGTGCAGGATGATTACGTCATCAGTAAAAAAAAACGTGACTAAAAAGTTCTTTAAAGTTATATTTTCAGCTCATTTTCACCTACGCGGTTTTAGCGCACCCTACTTCTCTAACGTGTGTGTGAATGTTCCTTATACGTGGGTGTGCACTATACGTGTCCCTAGATTCTGTATGCGTGTGCGTGTTCATTCATTATATGTGAGTGCGTGTTCTATCATTAATTCCTTTTGATTCTCTTATGGGAGCAGGTTACAATATTTTACGCGGGAGTATGTAGGTGTGCATACATTCCCTTACTCTCTCTACCTCTTTTTTCAAGCAACAAATGTCCAAATGTTTAAAATGGCAATGCGTGAATTTAGCTTTGTTCCGCCGTCGCTTTTTCTCTTTCATTCTGTCGCTAATTGCTAGCGTTGATTCGCTTCGTCCTCTCTTTCTCTGCGTGTTGTTGTGGTCGTGATCGCTGCGTTAATTTCTTTGTTCTGCATGTCCGTGATTATGATGATTCGTCTAGTGGCCTCTTCAGTTTAGCTAGCTGAAATAAAACTTTTCCTCCCAAGAAAGGAGACGTAAGACTTTCATTTGGAATTTCAGGGGATTTATTTTTCTGGAAATAAAACATTACTTATATGTAGAGAGAGGGATCAGGTTTCTCCTAACTATTGTCTATTTTATACACTCGTTCAAAAGGTTAGATACAAAACTTATTAGGGAGTCAATGAGTGACTCGACGAACAGACATCTTGGGGGCCACATATTGCTTTTTGGCTATCATAACTGTTTCAAAGTTTCACAGCATCTTATTTGTACGTCTGTCTGTCTTCGCTTCCACCCAGAACTGACCGAAAAGCCTTCGGTTCATTAACGACAAAAAAATGACGTCACTCGTCATCTTGACTAATGCCCATTTGTGTTTAACCTTTATTGACCCCATGCCTTGTTTTCTGAACTTCGATTCATCCTGTCTGTTTATTCTTTCGTAGAGAATGATTTATTCCCCACAGTTTGTGTCAGTTCAACCTGCATCCAGACCGACCATTTTTTAAATTCATACTAGTTGATTTTACTCTTTTCTGGCATATTGCCTCCATAATACCTCCATAATGCAACACAGGATAGTTAACAGTAGAGAAATCGTAAAAAAAAACAACAACAAAGCAGTCGTTACGACACCCGAGAAGGAAAAAAAATGGTCGCTTGCCGGTTAACTGTTAAGGTGGAGAACGTAATTTTTGAAAAGTTGTAAAATAAATGCCTTGCTCTACCACTAAATACATTCGAGTATAAAGTTCTTCCCCCGGACTTAGGGTTAGTTATAGAGAAAGTCATTTTTACAACTTTCCAAAAAATTAAGCCCCCCAGCAGTTAAAAGACAAACAGCTATTTTGCTCATGTGTTTCATTAGAAAAACATAAAATTGGTGAATAAAAAATTTGAAAAATAAATTAAAAGCTGTTTCAGCAAATATATGCTGCATTTGTTTTTTCTTCTAAACATATTTCGTTAAATAAGACGGACAATTTATGACTACATTTCCTTAAAAGAAAAATGCTCTCTCCCCCTCTCTCTCTCTCCCCTCCTCTCCCCCTCTCTCTCTCTCTCTCTCTCTCTCTCTCTCTCTCGATATATATATATATATATATATATATATATACTCATAATATTGACTCACGGGAATTCTATAGAAATTTATTTTTAATTTTTTAAAAATGTTTTTCTTATATTTTTAAAAATATTTTTTTACTTTTTTATTTTTTATATTTTTTTCTATCTCTTTAAATCTCCTCCGGTTTAAATCTCAACTGTTACTTTTCACCCTTCCCCTTTTTTTCAAACCTTATTAAACCTTCCTTACACTAAATTTAAACAAACATACACAACACTCTAAGCAAATAACGCGTCCAAACGAGAGTGACACGTGACTTCACATTTCCGAAACAGATGACAACAGAAGCTGAAGAGAGCCGGATGGCTAAGTCCTTCCGTGCTTGAAACCGACGGTACGAATGTTGTACTAACTTTTCTGTACCAACATATATATATATATGTGTGTGTGTGTGTGTGTGTGTGTGTGTGTGTGTGTGTGTGTGTGTGTGTGTGTGTCAGGTTCATTTTATATTCCAATAACATTGCTTTTATCTTTTTTTATTTTTTCACATTTCCGAAACCCCTAACATTTCTGTGAGATGTATTTTTTACGGTCCGTTTCTTTTGCCGTGAGCCAAACAACATTTTTATATCAATATCGTCTCTGCCACATTACAAAATCATCAGAAAAATCCACAAAGAATAAAAAAAGTTCTTGGATTAAAATGTCTTGAAAAAAACCTACACTATACAGTGGTTCATTCTTGGACGAAACCAAATTTAAAAAAAAACAAAGAAAAGAGCAAACTCACATGTGGGATAACTCACTAATACGCTATTTTACAGGTTTTGTATGAAACACGTGCATATGGGTTTATTTTGAAAATAATATTTATTTATGAATAATTATTTAAAGCTCTCGCAAGATAGAGCTCTTTGAATTAAGTTAACAAAAAACAGTCATTCTGTGTATTGCATGACGCTAGGGCCCCCCCCATTTGAGTTCCCTCGACTGCTTGCTGGATAGCCGTCGTGTTTGCTATTTAGATGTTAATTCACTTATCATTTCTAGACAATGCGTGGTGGAGCATTGGTACGCGCCTCGGCTACTGAGTCAACTCTGACTATTGTATCGTGGCTCGAACCGTGCGACCAACAATGATTGTCTCTTTCCATACTGACGACTGCATGTTTGGCATGGAAAGCCATAATATTTGCCAAAGAAAGACCGAATAACAAGAAGTACTACGTGGGTATGACCTCCCTAGATTTAAAAATTAGATATTACGACCACAACAGCATATTTAAAAAAAACAAATAACGCCGAATTAAAACAGCGCTAGCAAACCACTATTGAGAGCTCAAAGAAAACGGCCCCCACCAATATTTGAATGGAAAATAATTCGACATGTAGAAATTTAGACGATCCATGTAGATTATGTCTGAACGAGAAATTTAAAACCCTAAAGTTTAAAGACCTCCAAAACCTATTAAACTGTAGAAGTGAAATAGCAAACAACTGCCTGCACAGAATAACATTTACCTTAGGTTAACAATACATAATAAATAAATAAACAAATAAAAAAATTTAAAAATTAAAAGTAAACTAAATTAATACCTAACATCTTAAAACTAAAACCTAAAATAGAAATACAAGCAAGCACGTGTTAAAATAATGTCAACCATTATATTGACACAACAAAGAAACATGAATGAGTCATCCTATAGAAAACAGGACAATAGAATAGGAAATAGGAAGTAAAATAAACCGAACCTTTGTTTGTGAATCCCAACGATTGGCTAAGAGAACAACAAAGAAACAAGGATGAGTGAGTTATCCTATAGAAAACAAAACAATAGAATAAGATATAGGAAGTAAAATCAACCGAACCTTTGTTCGTGAGAAGCCCAACGATTGGCTAAGAGAACAATCAAAAGACATGTCTATAAAAACACCCGGCAAAACTAACTCAATGCATTTTAGCCTGACGATTCCCTCAGGGGATGAAACGCGGAAGCCTCTGTGTAACTTAATTGCCATAAATATATTTTCATAACTTACTACCTAGCTCTACTTACGTACCGAGCACTGTTGAAGTAAATACTGAAAATTGGTACACATAAAATTATATCCCCTTATAACATTTTATGTGTATACATGATGATGATGATGATGATGATGATGATGATGCTGATGATGATGATGATGATGCTGATGATGATGATGATGCTGATGATGATGATGATGATGCTGATGATGATGATGATGCTGATGATGATGATGATGATGATGATGATGATGATGATGATGATGATGATGATGATGATGATGATGATGATGATGATGATGATGATGATGATGATGATGATGATGATGATGATGATGCCCGGGCCCCAGAGGGGACCTATGGCCCTTATCACCGTGAAATCGGTGGTAGGTGGCTGTTGCGATACCGCAAGGTCATCAGCGGTGATGAACGAAAAGAGGTGGAGCATACTGGAAGTCTGAGGAGACTTGTTGTCACTCAGACTACAGGGAATACCACAGGTTGTTGATAGTGGGCGATCACTGACGATGGCCAGTGTGATAACTCCTAGTGAGTAAAAATAATATATATATATATATATATATATATATATATATATATATATATATATATATATATATATATATATATATATATATAGTGGTTAAAGCGCTACTCTACGAATATTAACATCGAAGGTTCGATATCTGCCCTGTGGGGCATGATGATGACGGCTTACAGCCAGAAACGTGCGCCCATGTCTAACTTTTGTGCGCGCAAAAGATTAATTTGTAAATTAATCATAAAAATCTGCATACAATAAATTGATTAAGTAATTAATTTTAAAAAATCTATATGTATACAATTGATGACTCGTCAGATTAAGGGCGAATTAAAAAAAGGAAACATGCGCTCATTTGCATATTCTTAAATAATAAAAACAAAACGCTCAGGATAGCGAAAAATCGGAACGCACCGTACAAGAACACCGGTCGCTATCGCCAAAAACAAAACAATAACAAATAATCTAACGTAATAACATTATAGGTGATAATATATATATATATATATATATATATATATATATATATATATATATATATATATATATATATATATATATATATATATATATACATATTTATGCAAACATTATTAAATAACACGAAGTGGTTTTGTTTGATGCGACTTTTTTTATTTTTTCAATTTTCCGAATTGTCCATCTAATGTTTCGGTCAAATTGATGTAAATATTATCCATGGGTTTCTTGTTCCATTCTTTTTTTCTTTTTTGCAAGTACTTTCGATTTGAATCATCAAATCATCTTCAGGCGGTATTAGTTTTAGTGTCTTTACAAATTATGACTTTACTGTTGTGCTCATTTTTGAATTATAACGGCGAGTAGTGTATAACTTGAAAAAGCGTCTGTAAAGTTGAAATGTACATGAGAGCGTGATGGCGTTCTACACATATGAGAGATTTAAAAGTTTGACTGTTTAAACCGTTAAGAAATTGATGACGTTAAAGAAAGTGCATACAATTCAAACGCATAACTACCTAATGGCTAAGAATTTGGTAATGTTAATTATTATGCTAGACACTTTAAAATGTTGCGACTAGTTTCATAATTGACATTATTAATTGTGGGATGTTTAGTTTTTATGTAGAGGGCTTCGAGTATTTTTAATTTTTTGATATTGGTATCGTGGTGTATTAGTATATATATATATATATATATATATATATATATATATATATATATATATATATATATATATATATATATATATATATGGGAAAGGAAAAATCAAGAGATATTTTGTATATATTCATCAACGTTTCAACAACGTTTCGTCTTTATTGTAAGACTTCCTCAGGATGATAATTTTAAGAAAAATGTCATGCAAGTACATCGAAATATTGGGTTGACATGATGGGTTGATGAGAAAAAGTAGTAGCCGTGACTACTAAGGTCCGGCTGAGAGAAGTAAGTCAGTGGCAGAGAGTGAAATGAATGTGGACGGCTATATATATATATATATATATATATATATATATATATATATATATATATATATATATATATATATATATATAGTCTCGGAAGTTTCTAAACCATTAAAACTATATAAAAAAAAAAAAATATATATATATATATATAAAAAAAAATATATAAAAAAAAAATAAAAAAGAACTTATAGTCTCAAGTCTTCCAGTGGAAAATCACTCATGTAAGTCAATTTATTTTTTACAGTTATTATATTAGTTAGTTTCTAACACTATTTTAAGGGATCATCAGTTGTTTACCATGAAAAACTGTTTCGGGAATTTAATATATATATATATATATATATATATATATATATATATATATATATATATATATATATATATTTAATATATATATATATTCCAACCTCTTTGTCGGTGGTGAATTCTGTTTCTTCTGTCACTGTATCGCCCGCTGATTTGGCGTTATAGAGTTTAATTTCTCCTAATTTCCGTGGGGAAAGACACCGGGCTACGAGTCAGTGGCGAGTTAGAAACCGGGTTCGAGCCCTCTGAACGACATGAATTAACATATCTACACTGAAGATTGCGTAAGCATGAAACATCGATGTATGTAAGTAATAATAATTAATATTTACTTAATATATAGTCTAAAGAAGCTTTGAGTCATTTTAACCAAAAAAAAGAAAATGCAGGTTAAATTCCCAGGAATACTAACTAAATCCAATATATCACAGATGATTACCGCTGGAAAATTCACAAATGAAAAAGGGGATTCAAGTATCTAACAGTGAACCTTAACTTAACAGGGGACCTTAACTTAAGCGTGAAATATTAAAACGGGGATCATCAGCTGTTTACCATGTAACTGTTTCGAAGATTTAAAAACAGGACAGTTATAATATTCATGGCTCTCCAGTGGTACTGATCAAATGACCATTTCCCCAATAATCAAATGTGGAAATAATATATATATGGAAGAGAACTCAAGCGGAGTGATGTATTATTAATAAAGTTAAGAAATAAGAGCGTAATATTTATTTATATGTGTAATTATAGAAGATCGGAACAACATCGGTACCGTCGGTTTCAAATATAAATTTTAGGCCCTTTTTTTTATTTGAAACCGAAGGTACCGATGTTTGTCTGATCTTCTTCAATACATATATATATAAATATAATAATTATTAAATAGGGGGGGTGTCTGATCAACACTGCTGGGATGCCATGATCAAGAAATACTGTTTTGTTTTTAAAATACCGAAGCAGTTTTCATGGTAAACAACTGACGATCCCTTATATAAAAAAAAACATATATAAAAATATATTTATATTAGAGTAAATTCTTGGAAGTTAACTAATATAGTGATTGCAGTAGATTCATTGACTTACTAGACAAAAATCTTTCAACGAAAATTTTTTTTTTCCAGTTTTGAAGGTTAAAAAACTTCCGAGACTGTGTGTGTGTGTGTGTGTGTGTGCGCGCGCGCGACGCGCGTTTAATTGAAACATTTTAGTCGAGATGTGTTACTTGAATCTGAAGTGCTCTTCTGGCGATGCCAGTGCGATGACGCCATTCTATTCCTTTATTCGGTGATTCCTATTTTCATTCCTGGTGACAACGCGACAACTCAGCGTAAGAAAACACTTCCACTCAATCAACTTCGCCTGGTGACAATGAGTATTATTTAGTTTTCAAAGAAAAAAATAGGGGAAAAGAAAAAATATTCATTCGAATTTTTAAACCAATCAGAATGCAACCTCGGAAAGTAGCATGCATTCAAACAAGTGTGTGGGTGTGACGTGTTGTTGATTGATTGGCTAATAATGCTTCTGACGTCAAACAAGCAATATTGGTTGTCTCCGTGATAACAATTAATTGAGAAGGAATGTCCTTGCGTCAAATGAATTGAAAGTTCAACAAAAAAAAATAAAAAAATAATTTTGAAGCTAAAATCAATAAAAAATAAAATTTAAAAAAATGAAATAATGAAAAAAATTAACGGATGTTTTTCTTAAGAAGAGACCATTCACACTGCGTTTTCTAATGCTATTTTTTAAGTGAAGCATGACGAACAAACGAAAATTCTATTTCTAACGTAAGCGTGACAGACCAACGAAAATGCTATTTCCAACTTATGAAAATGCTATTTTAAACTTGAGTGTGACAGACGAATGAAAATGTTATGTTAAAATCAAGCGTGACAGACCAATGAAAATATTATTCTAAACTTGAACGGGACAGACCAATGGAAATGCTATTTCAAACTTAAGCGTTTAAAATTAAGGGTGACAGACCAACGAAAATACTATTTCTATCTTAAGCATAATAAACTTATAAAAATACTATTTCAAACTTAAAACATAACAGACCAATGCAAATGTTATTTAAAACTTTAGCGTGACAGACCAATCCAAAATGTTATTTAAAACTTTAGCGTAACAGACCAATAAAATGTTTTTAAGCTTCAGCGTGACCAACCAATTAAAATGTTTTTTTAAACTTAAGCGTCAGAGACCAATGAAAATGTTTTTAAAGTTAAGCGTGACCGACCAATCAAAATGTCCTTTTAAAATTAAACGTGACAGACCAATGAAAATGTTTGTTTTTTTAACTTAAGCGTGACAGACCAATGAAAATGTTATTTTAAACTTAAACGTGACAGACCAATGAAAATGTTATTTTAAACTTAAGCGTAACCTACCAATGAAAATGTTTTTAAAGTTAAGCGTGACCGACCAATGAAAATCTTTCTTTTTTAAACTTAAGCGTGCCAGACCAATGAAAGGGTTACTTTAAACTTAAGCGTGACCCATCAATGAAAATGTTTTTAAAGTTAAGCGTGACCGACCAATGAAAATGTTATTTTAAACTTAAATGTGACAGACCAATGAAAATGTTATTTTAAACTTTAATGTGACAGACCAATGAAAATGTTTTTTTAAACTTAAGCGTGACAGACCAATGAAAATGTTTTTTTAAACTTAAATGTGACAGACCAATGAAAATGTTTTTTAAACTTTAGCGCAACAGACAAATGAAAATGTAATTTTAAACTTTAATATAACAGACTAATAAAAAATGTTTTTTTTAAGTAAAACGTGACAGACTTACAAAAATGCTATAGGTTCCCGAATTGGACAAAAAATATTTCCAATTTCAGACAAGATGAATCTGAAGAATATCAAAGATTGCATCGGCAGAAACGTGTTGAAAATAACAACCAAGATGGGGAAAATAATCCGATTAATCAAAGCAATCCAAATTATCAATCCCCATCGTTAAAAATTTTGAAACATAATAAAATACCGTTTGTAAAATATTATTATTTAATTAATTTTAATTGCAGAGAATTTCTGAGAAAATAAAATAGTTTTTAGAAAAACAAAACTACAAAAAACAACAAAAAACACAACAACAAAAAATACCAGTTCAAAAAAATTATGAACTAAAACTTATTGTGTAATATTGTCAGGTTGTTTGTATTGAATTTAAGATATCATACCGGTTGTTTAAAAAATCGATGGCTTAACTTCGGGATACATTTAAAGGAGTGTCTACTTGTGGGGGTTGTTTTCTTTTGTAATAATCTCGTTTGTGGTCCATTTCTTCCTTTGTGAAATATTGATCATGTTTATATGGCTTGTGTTGATCATATTTATTTACCCGTATTTGGTCAGTGGTATTTTGTTACCCAACATAAAAAGGGACACCATTCGTAGGATGCTGGCCCCCTCCTATATTGACTATCAAATAATAATGATGCTCAATAACCTTTTGAGATTTAAAGCAGTTATTATGGCCACCTGTCATATCGGATAATATACTTTCAAGTTCATACATTATTGCCTGACTAGAAGTCTTTTTTATATATGTGAAACGAAGGCTTTTATTGACTGACCAATCGTAGAATAGTAGGACATTCCAAACAATCTCTTATTCGTTAGCCACTTACATATGAGTTCTAATAAATATTTTTTATTGTTTATGACGAGTTTTTCTTGTTTGGGAGTTGCTAACAGAACCAACTACTTTGTCTTTGACTAAGTCGCGCAAAACCATAGTTTTGCGAATCTTTTAAACACGGTGTGGGCATAGAACGATTGGTTGCATTGAATACGGTGTCGTCTGAGAAAAGTATACAACGTATTAAACTTCCAGTGGCGGCAACGTTGTTTCCATCCACAGAGACCATATTTACCTCTTTATTTCTATATATTTCAAAAAATTAAAAATAATTCCTTCATAATCATATTTCAAACTGCAGATTGACAGACCGAGGGTCTTTTATAGTTTTTATGATCTGTGTTCCAATAAATATTTGTTATTGTTGCCGTGTGTGCGTGTGTATTGCCGGACTGTGGACTATTTAGTAGCTGTGATAAAAGCCATTTAAGGGTTATAACATTAATTAATTAATCGACAACTTACTCAAGTCCTCGACTAAGTTGCGTCAACACCAGAGTTTTGTTTTTAATCTTTTAAACACAACGTGGGCGTAGAACGATTGATAGAGTAAGCACACGAAACAGAATGCCCTATTCCACAACAAGCCTCGTAAAATATATAAATAGGGTACGCACTTTATTTCTCTTCTTTGCGAAATGTATTAAATCGAAGAAACGAAATAGTCATCAATTGTAGATTAAGAATAAACTTTTCTCTTGGGATGAAGGTGCCTTTGTAACGTTACCTAGACTAGACTCGATTATTTTAATACTAATGCGCATCGATTATTAAGGCGCAAAGGCTACTCGAGGATAAGAGGGACATTACTTTTATGGTTTTTCTTAGTGTTACACATCGATGTTCCAATAAATATTTGTTATTGTTTCGGCGAGATTTGTTTGTTTCGGGGTTGCTGACAGAAGCGACCACTTACCCAAGTTCACAACTAAGTTGTGTTCGCTGATATTTTAAACATAGCGCGGGCATAGAACGATTGATAGAGCAATAAGACATCATTTTATGCGTTATATTGGACCCAAATCTTTTCTAACTTCTTCAATAACGTCACGAGACACGTGCTTCCTACTTCCGCTTCATTTTTCACACGTTAATCAAGACTCGCTTTCTGACCCCGACAGACAACGACTGCTTACGGCTGTCCTAGAGTGCTTCCAAGATCATTCACTATATTCCAAAAAGAAAATAAGTCATATAATTATTTTCTTTGGGGAGGGGGGGGGACAAATTACATCAGAATTTATAAGACAGTCATTGATTGGTAAGTGATTGTCTCCTTTGTTCCTTTAAGGGCCGCATGGATTGGCCAATAGATACCCCAATCTTAGGTGTTAGATGAGAAAGTCTATATAAACTCAAACGCGCGCTGCTCCGATCTCTTATTCTAGTTTTCTTACCTTCGGTTAGTATTGGCCTTACTGCATTGCGACAGAAACTTGCAGAAGGCAGCTCGCGCGCAGTAGCAACTACTCCCACCAAGAAAAGGGTCAGAACTGAAGGACGCAAGTGTGCTTGCAGTTATCCGAACAATCTTTCCCAGAGAAGGCACGTATTCGCAAAACCTTTTCATTCGATACATTCACCATTTTCTGTTGTACATCATTCTTTATTACTTGCCCAAGTAAAATTATTACATTATATACATTGTTGTGTTTCCTTCTCTCGAAAAGCTGTCGCTCTTAATTCAAATTCCAGCTTATTTTCGAGGATTATTCCTGCTTTCTCACGTGCGAGAATTGAACTTTTTTTCGGTTATAAAAATCCCTATAATTATAATATCATCTTCTTCTTCTTCTTCTTCTTCTTCTTCTTCTTCTTCTTCTTCTTTCATTACATTTTTCGCCCTCTCGGTCGGGCGACGAATTCGCCGACTGCAACTCCATGCACAGTCTCCCTCCCCCGAAAACGGGGCCACCCGTAGGCCATGCGTGGCGACCCGTGATGCTTTAGGACGTGATCCTAGTGGCTGAGCAGTCCATGACTTGCAACAATCCATTTCGGTTCTTACTTTGGTTAGACGAGAGGTCGGAGATGCCCTATCCGATGAAACGGCTGGTCACGCTATTCCTTTGAATCTATAAGTTCATTCCCAACCATATTATTCAATCTGATTCTTCTAAAAATACAAAAAATAAAACTTTCTTCTTTGTATTTTTCTCTCAATTAGATACTGGCAGACGGTGGTTGTGAGCAATGTTTTCTAAGAGTAATGTTTTCTAAGAGTAATGTTTTCTAAGAGCAATGTTTTCTAAGAATAATGTTTTCTAAGAGCAATGTTTTCTAAGAGTAATGTTTTCTAAGAGTAATGTTTTCTAAGAGCAATGTTTTCTAAGAGCAATGTTTTCTTAGAGTAATGTTTTCTAAGAGTAATGTTTTCTAAGAGAAATGTTTTCTAAGAATAATGTTTTCTAAGAGCAATGTTTTCTAAGAGTAATGTTTTCTAAGAGAAATGTTTTCTAAGAATAATGTTTTCTAAGAGCAATGTTTTCTAAGAGCAATGTTTTCTAAGAGTAATGTTTTCTAGGAATATAAAATCATTATCCTACCTATAAGATTCTATTTGACAGCTTTAATTGGCATTAAAGAATCCATAGATGATTGATATGCCGTATATCAAAACCATCATTCCATTGTATTTAACCCATTCCTTTCTTACAAACTCTTGTTCATTGCATGTTATATATATAATAAAAGTGAACGTACGTGTATCCGGCTCACTTCAATAATTACGTACGATAATTTAAGTTTTATAAGTAAAGAAGGGAAGCTTAATCTTAATAATAATTGATAATAATAATAAAGGAAAGGATATATTTCACTTTTAATATAGACACAAAAATATTCCATAATTATTATCATAATTATTATCATCGTCATCATTATCATTATTATTATTATTTAGGAGTTCTCACACAGGTCATCAGTGACTGCTCAGCGACAACCGGTGGCATTCCCTGGAGTCTCAGTGACAACAAGTCTCCCCATATTTCCAGTATTCTCCACTTTTTTTCGATAGCCACTGCAAATAAACTTGCAGTATCACAACAGCCGTTTACCATTGATCTCTCGCTGGTAATGACCATTGGTCTTCTCTGGGATTTGGGTGGCAATAAGCCTTTTCAAGGTCCCAGCATTCTCTGCACTTCCAGTGGAGGTCTGGTTTGTGCTGTCCCTCCTCGGTCTTTTCATCCTCCTGGACCCTATGCAAATATGTTGTGCGGTGTCAGCCTAGGCTGGTACTATTTTAATTCATTTATTTATTTTTAAATTTATTATTATTATTATTATTATTATTAGTAGTAGTAGTAGTAGTAGTAGTAGTATAATTATTATTATAATTATTATTATTATTATATTATTATTATTATTATTATTATTATTATGATATTATTATTATTATTATTATAATATTATTATTATTATTATTATTATTATAATTATATCATTATTATTATATTATTATTATTATATTATTATTATAATTATTATTATTATTATTATTAAAACCGAACGAAGGAAGCGAGAGAACAAGTTTTGTCTTCCTTTACTTACTGATTATTTTTTATCTTATCGATTACTTTTGTCTTTTTTATCGATTAGTGTTGTCTTATTAACTAGTTTTGTTTTCTTTTTTATCAATACAGAGAGAGAGAGAGAGAGAGAGAGAGAGGGGGAAGTTTTATCATCTTTTTCCTATCGCCTCGTTTCATTTAAATGATTTCAAGTAATAAATAAGAATTAAATTGCGAAGAGATAGCGAGCGGCAGAAGCTTGCTAGTATTTACTATTTCATATTTCCCTTTCGTCCTTTTCTGTATGTCTATTTTCTTTCACAGCATCCGTGTTGCCGCCTTGGTTGCATTTAGACACATAGAATCGCTTCTGCTTCATTCGGTCATTTTCAATCAGAACGACATCGGAACGGCGTCATCTTGTTCGCGTGACTCCTATTGAGTAAAATACCTCAAAGAGCCTTCATTTATGAAACGCACCTTGTAAAATCAATAAGAAATCAACCAATCAATTTTATTGGCAAATAATAGCAAAGTGCAGCAAGCCATGTAAAAAGATAGTCAGAAGATATTGCATCTGTATACCGTTTGAATGGTTGTCCAAGGCGACTTTGAACTTGGATATGGTAGGCATCACCACAACCTCCTCTCGCAGGCTGTTCCAGGAGCTGGGGGGGGGCAGGAACACGGTCAGAGAATGCTGCCTTTCTTCTGTTGTGACAAAAGCGACGATGGTACGTTTTCTGCGGATGACTGCGGAGACCGTGACTGGGCGTTGGGGGTGGAAAACTCGTCTAAAGGTAGATTTAAATTCCCGTTGATGACGTTGTATGCCAGAATCAGGTCCCCTTGAGCACTTTGCCGTTCAAGTGAGGAAAGATTTAGCTTTTGAAGCTGTTCTTTGTAGCAAAGCGTAGACAATCCCGTAACCATTCTGTTGAACACGCTCTAGACCTACCATATCTTTTTGAAAATAGGGATTTGTTGAAGATAGGATTTGTTGAAGATAGGGATTTGTTGCTTGGATGGCATACTCAAGAATGGGACATACCAGAATTATGTTTGTTATTTATATTATTAAATATATAATTTCTTAATTTTGCCATTGGTTGATAAGCATGTCTTGACAAGGATTATGAAGTCAAAGGATTTCATAAAGTCAGAATACATTGTGATGCCATAGTAGACCCTCTCTCTTCCCCACTCTTTTTCTTCCTTCTCGCTATCTCGCCTTTCTTCTACATCTCTCTCTCTCTCTTCAATAAGTTAATTTTAATTGCCAAAAGGAAAGATGAAGATAAAAATTGCATAAAATTACATTAAATTGATACAAATTTAATTACATCGAAAGTTCAGATGCAAGGAGTTACACTAATCCTTAAACCATAGTTTTTCAAAGATAAAACTCTTCTCGTCAACGGATAAAATTTCGATGTAATAAAATTTGTATTAATCTTATGTAATTTTATGTAATTTTATGCAATTTTTTATCTTCATCTTTCCTTCTTTAAAATTGATTGCTCTACTCAACGTATTGAGCTTTACTTTATCACGATAAATCACTTTAACAATACTTCACTTATCGTTAATTCTATTATATATATATATATATATATATATATATATATATATATATATATATATATATAATAAAATTGAAATATAAGCCAAATTAGCAATACAAGATTAATTTTTTTTTTTTTACATTAATCCTATCGATTACGGAATAAAATTCCTTCTTCAGGGGTTACCAGTATTGAGTCATTTTTTTTTTCATCAAAAAACAAGAATAAAGAAACTTATTTCTTTGTTAATTTGATAAACGTCATTGATGGTATGACGTCATCGCCGTGCTGTTATGAAATGGCGGGTAGGATTCAAAAACCGGTGTCAAACGAGAGATGCGTTGGCACGCTGTCAAGTAATGTGTGTGTTTATCGTTCAAGTTTTAAAGTATTGCATGGAAAGTTAATAAAATTCAATTTTATTAACTTTCCATGCAATACTTTAAAACTTGAACGATAAACACACACATTATATATATATATATATATATATATATATATATATATATATATATATCATTGCTTTGTAATTGCTTTATAATTGCTCTATCTCGTATATTTAGCTTAAATTATTTCACTATAGGTTCAATTCTCTAAAAGTAAACTTGTAGTCTTATATTATATTATATATATTTATATA
Source organism: Sepiola atlantica (assembly GCA_963556195.1). Lineage (NCBI taxonomy): Eukaryota > Metazoa > Mollusca > Cephalopoda > Sepiida > Sepiolidae > Sepiola > Sepiola atlantica. Next base: position 10,837,233 of record OY744546.1, read on the forward strand.
TATATATATATATATATATATATATATATATATATATATATATATATATATATATATATATTTGTGATTTTAGGCTGACTCTACGAACTGTGTTCGATCCCAAACGACCGCCGGCAACCGCCATTCCTGCACTGATCAGGGCAAAAAGCAAACGAAACGATATCGTCTCTAGCTACAAAAAACTTTAATATTAAAAAATATTTACAGTTAATGCCCCTTTAAGATTAATAGTTTTAATAGTAGAGCCCTGTTTGGAATTACAAAGTTTGTTGTCACTAGCGATTATGCAATATATATATATATATATATATATATATATATATATATATATATATATATATATACGGCACAATCACGGTGACACACACGTCTTGAACTACTTGCCATTGGAATCAAGCAATGCCGACTCAGGAGAGCAGTTGTTGGGGATTGCGCAACCCTTGCAATTACAAATTTACGAAATCGACGGGGGAGTCCATCATATATATATATATATATATATATATATATATATATATATATATATATATATATATTATAACTAGGAAGCATAAAAATTTATGACATAATCACTTTCACCATAAATTTAGGATAAATAATTTAAGATACAACTAACGTTAGAGCATTTGACTTTACTTAACACAGACACATAATTACCTAGCGAAGAGTCTGAATTACCTAATAAATAATTCATAAAATAAATTAAACAAGTAAATAATAATAATAACAAATAAATAAATAAATAAATAAAATAAAAAAATAAAAAAAATAAAAACAAATATGTAAAGAAATTGATGAATATATATAGATAAACAATTAAACAAACAATAATACATAGATATGTATATATATATGTATATATGCATTATGTGTATATATGTTGTATATATATACTAATATTGTTATACAGATCTCCACCAAAAAAAATAAAAAAATAAAAATAAATAAATAAATAAAAATTAATTATAAAAAAAAATATTTTAAAAAATCCAGAGTTACTCCCCTTTATCTTATAGTAAATATATCAAGTTAATAAGTTAATTCGTTAATCTAATTTGACGAAACTCACAATTAGTAATTAATAACACTTCTTTAATAGATGATAATCGAAATCGATAAGTAGATAGATCTAGAATATTTAAAATATGAGACTAATTACTTTACTTTATATTAAAATTCTTAAATTACGATAGAAAGATAAACAAAATAAAAATACGAAGATAAAACAAAGTAAATATTCAAATATAAAAATAAAAAAATAAAAAAAATAAATAAAAAATGATATATATATATTATCAAAACTAACAGTTTATCGAACACCATACACCTAACCAACATTACACAAATATTCTAAACACCAATCATATATTTAACATAATATTAAAATAAAACTTAACTTAATTTATATTCCCTGTGAAACTGCTTTTTTGTCTGCGGTCTATATCTGGCAGCCATTTTGTTTTGTATTATTCTCTACACAGTCGGAGAAGAATAAAATATTATTCTTCTTCTGGTCTAATTATTTTTGAAAAAGGGATGTCTTTTCCCGAAATATCAAATAGTGATTTTTAATCACCCGGACATCACACGAACAGCTAAAACACTCTTGCTGTTATGTAAGAAAAAAAAAAAAAAAAAAAGGAAAAATAAATAGTAAGTCTTATATCGTATTCGATTTATTGTTATTGTTTTTGTTCCTTTCCTTTCAACTTGCATCTTACCCGGAATTGCATTGCCCACAGCCTTTCAAAAACTTACTACTACTATACCCAGCAATGCTTCAAGCAAACTACCATTCTCTACTAATATATATATATATATATATATATATATATATATATATATATATATAATACAAAAATTAAATATGATTCCTAATCGTCTCAGAAACGATCGTACGCCAGACCATTGTTAACTTTGAATTCTTATGTCATAAATCTTTTTATTTATTTATTTATTTATTACTATTTTCTCTCTTTTTATATATATATATATATATATATATATATATATATATATATATATATATATATATATATATATATATATATATATATATATATATCGTGTTATTGTATACCCTCAAGATGTGGACTATGGACATTGTTCACGTTCTTTCCTCGTGACGATGTTCTCTATCGGAGTACTTTACTCAGGACTGATGACTTGAATGATGTTAGCTTCTTGAAGAAGGAGACGACAACTTTTAAAATATCCATTTATCTATATTACTCATGGATATCTATATTTCCTTAACTAAGAGTTGTTTTTGGTCGGAACTATCCATCCGAACTTCATTAAAATTCCTCAGCTGATCATTATTTAACATAAAATCCTCTTCATTTCATCACCTGTCAATCATACCTAATATCTCAATGCACCTGGCAAATCATATCAACATTCAACGCTAGAACACATTTATATGTGACAACTCCGCTCCCTACAACCCCTCTCTGCCTGCTAGTCTCTATCTGCTCTATCTCTATTTTCAAAATACGCCTCAGTTTCCAATATCACTTTTTCATTGGGGCCAGATATATTTCCCTGGAGCATTCGTTTTTCTTTTTTTTTAATGTAAAACAGAAACCACCACTTTATCAAGGCCGAGGTCATCCGTGGACAAGTGTTTATGTGATTTCTATTTTATCCCCCCCCCCTCCAGGAGATTAGACACAAGTGTCATGTGTGTTTGATGGAAGCGTTTTCAGTGAAATGACTTGGATTTGAACCTGGCACACCCAGGTTCTCAGTCCGCGTCGATACCAACTAAGCCACTGCGCCATTTCACTGGAGCATTCTGTTGAGCTCTGTAAACTGGCAGTAGTCGATGGGAGCCAGATCTTGAGAATAGGGTGGGTGTGGAAGCAATTCGAAGTTCAATTCACGTAGTTTTGCCATTTGTGGCTGTTTTGGGTCCTTCATTCCAAAAACGAAACATTAATGCCATTTAGCATTTGCTATTAATGGTTGTTCCTTTCCTAATCGATGCGTATTCCAAAATTACGGAGGCCAAAACCTTGCCTGCTAATGTTTGCGTCTTTGGTCGCTTTGGACGGTTTCACCTGTCGCTGTCCACTCAACTGACTGCCGATTTGACTCCGGAGTGAGGTAATGGATTCATGTGCCATTAATAGTCACGTGTTGACACAAAAAACTCCTTTTTGTTGTGTTGAGACAGTTACAAACAACGCTCTGAATCGTCGACGCATTGTAATTTTTTGATCGACTGTGAGCAAACGCGGCACCCAGTTTGTACACGACTTTCTCGTTAGCAAATATTCATGCAAAATGGTTAATACACTGACTTCTGATATCTTCAAATTTTCTGCTATCTCACGCGACTTCAATTTACGATCGGACAAAACGGGTTTGCGGACATTTTTATATTTTCAGAGACAACTGTCGAATTTGGGCGACGTCAGCGTTTAGCATTATTTGTGTCGGTACAGCCGGGTTTAAAGTCATCATCCAACATTTTAACTGTTGTTTCACAGAGCAGAGTCCGAATAACATTCATCACGCCATTGCTTTGCATGAACAGTATTTTTTCCATCATAAAGTAATACTTCATCAACACACGAAATTCAGATTTTTCCATTGTTTTGAAAATTTGTAAGAGTAGCTTTAATTCACTGTAATTTGTAAACTAATACTCTAATTGGGCTCAAATTTTTACACGTACTATTTAAAGGTTAGTAATTTATAAAAATGATATGGATTGTCTAACGAAACAATTATCTCCCTTGGACCATTTCATAGTTATCGCCCTTGGCGAGAGTCTTGCCTGCAGAAAAGATAAACAGACCGACGTCTTGAAACTGTGTATATTTCATCTCGCGTTACAGCGGCAATTAACTCATTATTTTATATTGTGTTCAGTTGTAGTAAATTTGTTAACAGTGTCTGCTGATATTTCATCCATTTTTCTTAATCAAATATTATTGATTAAACCTAAATTACGAGGTTTACAAAAGTTTTTTTTGTATGGCGCCATTTATATGTCAGGTCCGGGACTTATTGAGGGATGTGTTAATAGATCTACTAGAAGGATATTCGTCTCAGGTCGGGTATAAATAACACGTACAGCGTTTCGAACTACATACTTGCAAACTATAAAAATAGATGATAATATATATACACTCTATCCGTCCGGTAAAAAAACTAAATGTATTTTTGACAGCTTAAATAACTAATCATTATTTATTCGGTAGTAAATTAAAGCTTATTTAAGTTATTTTTATGGGGGTTGGGGGTAAGAAGCAGTTTCAGAGGCACATCACTAAAATGAAAAAGTTTACAACAAATAATGATATGACAACGTTACTAACCGTGTTGCCTAGAATACGTAGTCCATAATTCATAATGATACGTTCACTAGTTTAGGAGTTTACTCCGCACATATATATTATTGACGCTCATGGGTGCGTACCGATCCGGTTAAAATTTGATTACATGATATAACCTCACATTTGATGTAGAGCAATTCTTTTCTCTATTATTTTGTTGTATCATTATTTTGGAAGGGATACGAGTTGCTCCCAACTTCTAAATGGTACATTTTACCAAACAAATAATGGGTACCTTACTAACCATTTTGCCTAGAATATATATTCCATAATTAGTAATTATCAGTTAATTAGTTTTGGGGTTATTCCTATACATAGTAATATATATAAAAATATACACCTACATAACTTATATATATATATATATATATATATATATATATATATATATATATATATATATATATGTGTGTGTGTGTGTGTGTGTGTTTGTGTGTATATGTTTATATATATATATATATATATATATAAATAGTGGTATGAAACACATGTGTATATGGGTTAATTTGAAAATATTATTTATAAATAATTATTCAAAGCTCTCACTAGAGTGAACAACAATCCCATTGAATGACTTTCGTATTGGGGTTCGAACCGTATGACCAGCAGGAATTGTCTCATCTCATACTGATAATTGCAGGTTGGGCATGAAACACATGTGTATATGGGTTAATTGGAAAAATATTATTTATAAATAATTTTATATATATATATATATATGTTATTGTTTATTATCTATGTACGTATACGTTTCGTCCTTTTTAATCTGGACTCATCAGCATAGAGATATGACTATTCACTACCGGTCATGCGATTCGAAACCCTGGATTACAAGTATTTTTCAACTTAAATCCAACGTCGATAACCGCTCGGCCAATTTTAAATAGCTGATAAACAATGATAATTTTAACACTTTTAAAGCGGCTTGACGTCCAGGCATTCTACTTCTTTTTAAGGGAAGGAACGATGCATTATAAAGCAAGTGACGTCATGCTGTGCTAGTACTACCATTACAGTGCTCTACTTTTTTACGAGGAGCGACAATATATATATATATATATATATATATATATATATATATATATATATATATATATATATATATATATATATATATTACATAAGATTAGAACACATCGGTACTGTCGGTTTCAAATCCTAACAAAAAGAACCTATAATTGGTCTCTTATGTCGTATTCTCTTCAGCTTCTGTTTATGTCTGTCTCCCAGGAAAATGGCGGCTCGTGCGTTGTGTCACTTTTTTTACGGCGCCGGAAATGAAGAAAAGGCATCCGGAAGTCACGCTACCTTGATTCACAGATCAAAGAAAAAAAAGAGATAAACTTTTTCTTTTTTTTTTTTTTTTTTAACTTATCCACGACGAATATATCGGCAAAAGTTTCGGTATAAATACCGAAATAGTAAAAAAAAAAAAAAAGCCGCTTTAAAAGTGTTAAAATTATCATTGTTTATCAGCTATTTAAGATTGGCCGAGCGGTTAGCGACGTTGGATGTAAGTTGAAAAAATACTTGTAATCCAGTGAATAATCATATCTCTATGCTGATGAGTCCAGATTAAAAAGGACGAAACGTATACGTACATAGATAATAAACAACAACAAATATATATATATATATATATATATATATATATATATATATATATATATATATATATATATATGAAGAGTTCGCATGCAAAACACGATAAACGCCATTTAAAAAAATGTTGACTTACCTGTACTAAAAATGTTACATTTCATGACGCTAACCCTAACACCAAACCATTTCGTTCAAGTATTGTAATGTTGGGTCAATATTCTCGCTTTTAATTTAAATAAGCTTTTTCAGTCGAATTTAAGATTTGAAATATTTGTCTTGTAATGTTTATTTTCTCGATTTGAAGAAATTGGATTTATCGCGTTTTGCATTCAAACTTTTCACACACACACACACACACACACACACACATATATATATATATATATATATATATATATATATATATATATATATATATATATATAGTTAGTTAGCTAGCAAGTTGAAACAGTTATGGGAGAAGAAAATGTCACCCATTTTTTTCAACATAATTTATTTGTAATTCTTATTTCAACAAAACTACTAACGGACTATAACATTTTATTACCTATACGACAAGCTAAGGCTGGTCTACTTTTATTGCTGTCTTCGTTGTATTGTTCTTGTGCCAGATAAAGTGCAGCTTTGGTTATGCGAACTTCTTACCGGATATACAATTGATACGAAGCAAAAAAGTTACAAAAAACATATTTTCTACACTAACTTGATAATGGTGTATTACTCCGAAATATTGTTTATAAAAATATATAATACCATTTTAACATTTTGTTACTGGGTTTTATTTTCAATATATGCATTGGTATGGCTTTTTATAACATACATACTTCACCTAATTTATTATCTATTAACTAAATCGGATCCACTTTCTCTAACTTAGAGCTGTTTCCGTTCAGAAAAAATAAAATGAAGAATGTAAAAATGAAAGCAATTCGAAGAATACAAAGCATCAGAAAATTAAAAATGAAAGATAAGAAGATGAAGAAATTCAGGAATATCGAATCAAAAAAATGAAAGAGTACCAAACGAAAAGTAATTAAGGAGTACTAAATAAAAGGGGAGTACAAAATTGAATAGTAAATGAGAGAGTACTAAATAAAAGGGGAGTACCAAATGGAATAGTAAATGAAAGAGTACTAAATCAAAAAAGGGTAAACACCAAGAAAATGAAAAATAGAAAAAGAAAATGAAAGAGAACAAGTTGTAAAAAATGAATGGGGTACCAAAAGAAAATATGAAGGAGTTCCAAATGAAAAGAAATAAAGGAGTACTAAATGAAAAACAAGTACCAAATAAAAAGAAAATGTAAAGTACCAAATAAAAAAAATCAAGAAGTATTTAATGAAAGAAAATGAAAACAAAAATGAAAAATAGAATCAGAACAAAAAGAAAAAATAAATGAGGTTATCAAATGAAAAAATGAGAGAATACCAAATAAAAGAAATTAACGAAAACCAAATATTAAATAACTGAAAAAAGAAGTACGAAAAAAAATGAAAGAGCACAAATGAAAAATGAAGGAGTGCAAATGAAAAAAAATGAATGAGTACTAAATGAAAACGTAATGAACAATAAATAGGTACTAAATGAAAAAGAAATGAAGGGGTACCAGATTAAAAAATGAATTGGGTACTAAATGAACAAGAAATGAAAGAGAACCAAATGAAAAAATGATTTGGGTACTAAATGAAAAAGAAATGAAGGGGTACCAGATTAAAAAATGAATTGGGTACTAAATGAACAAGAAATGAAAGAGAACCAAATGAAAAAATGATTTGGGTACTAAATGAAAAAGAAATGAAGGAGTACCAAATCAAAAAATGAATTGAGTACTAAATGAAAAAGAAATTAAGAGTACCAGATTAAAAAATGAATTGGGTACTAAATGAAAAAGTAATGAAGGGGTACCAAATAAAAAATGAATTGGGTACTAAATGAAAAAGTAATGAAGGAGTACCAAATAAAAAAATGAATTGGGTACTAAATGAAAAAGAAATGAAGGGGTACCAGATTAAAAAATGAATTGGGTACTAAATGAAAAAGAAATGAAAGAGTACCAAATTAAAATATGAATTGAGTACTAAATGAAAAAGAAAAGAAGGGGTACCAGATTAAAAAATGAATTGGGTACTAAATAAAAAAGAAATGAAGGGGTACCAGATTAAAAAATTAATTGGGTACTAAATAAAAAAGAAATGAAGGAGTACCAAATGAAAAAATGAATTGGGTACTAAATGAAAAAGAAATGAAGGAGTACCAAGTAAAAAAAATGAATTGGGTACTAAATAATAAAGAAATGAAGGAGTACCAAATTTAAAAAATGAATTGGGTACTAAATGAAAAAGAAATGAAGGAGTACCAAATGAAAAAATGAATTGGGTACTAAATGAAAAAGAAATGAAGGAGTACCAAATGAAAAAATGAATTGGGTACTAAATGAACAAGAAATGAAGGAGTACCAAGTAAAAAAAATGAATTGGGTACTAAATAATAAAGAAATGAAGGAGTACCAAATTTAAAAAATGAATTGGGTACTAAATGAAAAAGAAATGAAGGAGTACCAAATGAAAAAATGAATTGGGTACTAAATGAAAAAGAAATGAAGGAGTACCAAATGAAAAAATGAATTGGGTACTAAATGAAAAAGAAATGAAGGAGTACCAAGTAAAAAAAATGAATTGGGTACTAAATAATAAAGAAATGAAGGAGTACCAAATTTAAAAAATGAATTGGGTACTAAATGAAAAAGAAATGAAGGAGTACCAAATGAAAAAATGAATTGGGTACTAAATGAAAAAGAAATGAAGGAGTACCATGTAAAAAAAATGAATTGGGTACTAAATAATAAAGAAATGAAGGAGTACCAAATTTAAAAAATGAATTGGGTACTAAATGAAAAAGAAATGAAGGAGTACCAAATGAAAAAATGAATTGGGTACTAAATGAAAAAGAAATGAAGGAGTACCAAATGAAAAAATGAATTGGGTACTAAATGAAAAAGAAATGAAGGAGTACCAAGTAAAAAAAATGAATTGGGTACTAAATAATAAAGAAATGAAGGAGTACCAAATTTAAAAAATGAATTGGGTACTAAATGAAAAAGAAATGAAGGAGTACCAAATGAAAAAATGAATTGGGTACTAAATGAAAAAGAAATGAAGGAGTACCATGTAAAAAAAATGAATTGGGTACTAAATAATAAAGAAATGAAGGAGTACCAAATTTAAAAAATGAATTGGGTACTAAATGAAAAAGAAATGAAAGAGTGCCAAATGAAAAAATAAATTGGGTACTAAATGAAAAAGAAATGAAGGAGTACCAAATGAAAAAATGAATTGGGTACTAAATGAAAAAGAAATGAAGGAGTACCAAGTAAAAAAAATGAATTGGGTACTAAATAATAAAGAAATGAAGGAGTACCAAATTTAAAAAATGAATTGGGTACTAAATGAAAAAGAAATGAAGGAGTACCAAATGAAAAAATGAATTGGGTACTAAATGAAAAAGAAATGAAGGAGTACCAAATGAAAAAATGAATTGGGTACTAAATAATAAAGAAATGAAGGAGTACCAAATTTAAAAAATGAATTGGGTACTAAATGAAAAAGAAATGAAGGAGTACCAAATGAAAAAATGAATTGGGTACTAAATGAAAAAGAAATGAAGGAGTACCAAGTAAAAAAAATGAATTGGGTACTAAATAATAAAGAAATGAAGGAGTACCAAATTTAAAAAATGAATTGGGTACTAAATGAAAAAGAAATGAAGGAGTACCAAATGAAAAAATGAATTGGGTACTAAATGAAAAAGAAATGAAGGAGTACCAAATGAAAAAATGAATTGGGTACTAAATGAAAAAGAAATGAAGGAGTACCAAGTAAAAAAAATGAATTGGGTACTAAATAATAAAGAAATGAAGGAGTACCAAATTTAAAAAATGAATTGGGTACTAAATGAAAAAGAAATGAAGGAGTACCAAATGAAAAAATGAATTGGGTACTAAATGAAAAAGAAATGAAGGAGTACCATGTAAAAAAAATGAATTGGGTACTAAATAATAAAGAAATGAAGGAGTACCAAATTTAAAAAATGAATTGGGTACTAAATGAAAAAGAAATGAAGGAGTACCAAATGAAAAAATGAATTGGGTACTAAATGAAAAAGAAATGAAGGAGTACCAAATGAAAAAATGAATTGGGTACTAAATGAAAAAGAAATGAAGGAGTACCATGTAAAAAATGAATTGGGTACTAAATGAAAAAGAAATGAAGGAGTACCAAATGAAAAAATGAATTGGGTACTAAATGAAAAAGAAATGAAGGAGTACCATGTAAAAAATGAATTGGGTACTAAATGAAAAAGAAATGAAGGAGTACCAAATGAAAAAAGGATTTGGGTACTAAATGAAAAAGAAATGAAGGAGTACCAAATGAAAAAATGAATTGGGTACTAAATGAAAAATTAATTAAGGAGTACCAAATGAAAAAATGAATTGGGTACTATATGAAAAAGGAATGAAGGAGTACCAAATTAAAAAATTAATTGGGTACTAAATGAAAAAGAAATGAAGGAGTACCAAATTAAAAAATGAATTATGTACTAAATGAAAAAGAAATGAAGGAGTACCAAATGAAAAAATGAATTGGGTACTAAATGAAAAAGAAATGAAGGAGTACCAGATGAATGAAATAATGACGGAGTATCAAATGAAAAATAAATGATGACTAAATAAAAAAAAATGAAGAATTACTAAATGAAAAAAATAATGAAGGAGTACCTAATGAAAAAATTAAAAAATTACCCAACTAAAGAAAATGAATGAGTACTAAATGAATCCAATTCAAATAGTACCAGGCATGAAATCAATGGAAAGATTGTAAAATATGGCGGACACAAATTCACAGAAAAATTAACGAAAAAAAAGAAGAAAAAGACGTTTTGTATTTTTTTTCTCAGTGTTTAATTCCTGTATTTTTGTTTTCAAATGAATATAAACAATTCACATTTTCCCTCACTCTAACAATTTTTTTTTCATGCAGGACAAATTGAAAGAATGTATTGATATTTTAACAACCTTTTTTTTCTAAATTAGAAATATGAACAGTTTCAGTGTCATAACGTCTACAAAAGCAGGCAACGTGTACATTAATCTTAGGCCGTATTAATAAACAGGGTTGCGGAGTCGGAAGATATGAGGTTCGACCCCCGACTCCGACTCCTTCCAAAACTCCCAACTTCTTCCGACTCTGAAGCCCTGTTAATAACTCTTGTAATTGGCAATCATTCCAGATACGATTACACCGATAAAAACTGGGAAACAACCAAATCGCCTCTCAAAATGGCGAAAGCCTCTTTAAACGTTGCCTTCATATGCGGAGATATCACAAGAGATAAACGCAAAGAGGTGGTAAAAAATAAATAACAAATTAGACATTGAAAATAAAATATATTCATGTATAGGTATTTCTTGCTTATCCAGAAGTCGACTAACATGAACAAAATTAAGAAATGTATGTATGATGCACGTACCCGTGATGAAAAGCATATATCAAAAAAAAAAAAAAAAATCACGTAAATTGATCAAGTAGTTTTTCATTTTAAAAAATAAAATCATATTTTATTGCTAAAAGACGAGCATCGATCGCTCGTCGCCATGTTTTTTTTTAACTAAGGGAGATAACTCAAAAACTTCAAACTCTTCAAAAATAGTCCTAATTCGTACAAATTCCCAACAATCGCTTAAAAATGATTTTCTTTTGTAACGTACATTTTTTTGTTTTTTTTTGGAAAAAAGTTATCAGATGGAAATGGGAAAAAGCTCAGAATAGTTAACAGTCGAGAAATCGTAAACAAAAAAATAAAAACAACAAATAATTTATAGCGAATGCATTAGAATTAAATTCTCCATCGACCGGTATACTTTTAACGCGTGGAAACTGTAAAAAAAATTATATCAGAATTTGCTTTCGGTAAAAGCTGTCTGATCGACACGCACAAAATGGCGCCCGAGATTTTCGAGGTGATCGCTTTACTTCGGTTAACTTTATGCTGAAAAGAGAATAAATAAAAAAAATGACGTACTTTACTACTAATCATAAGACCGAGTGTACCCCCTTCCCCCCAAAAAACTCGTAAAACCATACTTAATAACCATAGGTTAGGGTAAGGTTTAGGGTTAGGACTACAGTTAGAATAAGGGTTAGGGTTAAGGTTAGGTTTAGCGAAGTTAAGTAATAATAACGACAGCTATGTTGTTTCTTATATTGATACACGAATATTGAAATAAAAATTTGAAATAAAATTTTTTATAAACGGTTTCTACACGTTAAAAGCATACCGGTCGGTAGAGAATTTAATTTTACTGCGGTTGATATAAATTATATTTGTTGTTTCTATTTTTATTTTTTGTTTACGAATTCTCGACTGTTAACTAATCTATACTTTGCCCAGGGAATGACGATTCGGGAATATATTGTATTTAAATTTTATTTTTATTTTTGTTTTTAATTTTAATTAAAAATTAAAGTCGGTTAACTCGTGTGGTGTATCCGCATATGAAATCAGTGTTAAAAGGATTTACCATAGAATCGTTTTATTTTTCGTCTCGAAACAGATCTTTAAAAAAGTCGCATTAATGTCAAACGGCATGTCGATTATCAATTTAGAGTCATTGTAAAAAATGTCATTGGTTAGGGTTAGGGTTAGAGTTAATGTTAATTTAACTGCTTTAGTAATACTTAGTTTAATTCATCGAATCAGAGACAAACTATTCAGATTTAGAGCAGTTTTCAAAGAAGTAACATTTAGTATTATTATTATTATTGATACTATTAGAGAATATATTCTTTTTTTATCTAGTATAATAATTGAAATGAGCATTCCTATATATATATATATATATATATATATATATATATATATATATATATATATATATATTAATATATATTATATAAGTATATATCTACTGAGAATTTCCAGGTTTCAATTATGGCATAATACCCGTGTATTAGATATGTATCAACATCTAGTTCCAAAAAAGGTAATTAGAAATATTCTGCCCAATTCACACTATTTAGAGGTTGATATTTTGAATTTACGAAAGCCCTAACCCTAACCCTAACTCTAATCTTAAATTATGTAAATATATAGTTGCTTGTGACTTTCTTTTTCGATGGCTGTATTACACGTCACTGGAAATTAATTATGATCTTTTCAGTTTCTTTTATCCTATGACTTCATTATCTGTCACTAGAAATTAATTGTGACTTTTTCTGTTACTTTTTTCTATGAATTTATTGCGGGTCATTAAAAGTTAATTGTGACTTTTTTCTATTACTTGTTTTCTATGAATTTATTACCGGTCATTAAAAGTCAATTGTAGCTTTTTCTGTTACTTTTTTCTATGAATTTATTACAGGTTATTAAAAGTCAATTGTGACTTTTTTTCTATTATTTTTTTCTATGAATTTATTACCGATCATTAAACGTCAATTGTGACTTTTTATATTGCTTTTTTTCTATGAATTTATTACCGGTCATTAAAAGTCAATTGTGACTTTTTTCTATTACTTTTTTTCTATTAATTTATTACCGGTCATTAAAAGTCAAATGTGACTTTTTCTGTTACTTTTTTCTATGAATTTATTACCGGTCATTAAAAGTCAAATGTGACTTTTTTCTATTACTTTTTTTCTATGAATTTATTACCGGTCATTAAAAGTCAAGTGTGACTTTTTCTGTTACTTTTTTCTATGAATTTATTACCGGTCATTAAAAGTCAAATGTGACTTTTTCTGTTACTTTTTTCTATGAATTTATTACAGGTCATTAAAAGTCAATTGTGACTTTTTTCTATTATTTTTTTTCTATGAATTTATTACCGGTCATTAAAAGTTAATTGTGACTTTTTTTTATTACTTTTTTTCTATTAATTTATTGCGGGTCACTAGAAACCAATTGTGACTTTTTCTGTGACAATTATGACTTTTATCCTATGTCTTTATTACCGGTCATTAGAAATCAATTGTGACTTTTTTATGTTACACTTTTTTCTTATTACTGAAATTTATTGTGACTTTTTACTTGACAAAATTGAGACATTTTTCTGTAACTTGTTTCCCGTGGCTTTGTTACCAGCCACAATATATATATATATATATATATATATATATATAATCAATTTCTAAAATCATAATGGCACATCATGAGCAGATGGATTGGCGTTAAAAAGAACATTGTCCATTGCGCTTTTCTTTTCCTGTTTATTTTCCGTTGTATACAATTAAAAGATCTTCTCTACTCACGCAGTTTGTTAGATTTGAAAAAAAAAATACTGATTATTTTTACAGATTTTTAAGTGGGGGTTCTGTTTACATATACGTACGATGTCAAAATGATCACCGACTTTCCTAAAAAAAATAGTGATGAGTAATTTTTCACTTTTTTTTGGTTGTAACTAAATAAAAAATTTAAAAATTATATTTAAACCTTACTTTATTTCATACCATGTACTTTTAGTCAGTAGCGCTTCTAGCCACGTGGTTAGCAGGACCGGCGGGACAGTTATGAAAGTTGGGGGGGGGGGGCTTCTCCTAAAAAGTGGAGGGCCCCGGTTAAACACATGCATATCAACTTAATTATTGATGACCGTAAAGTGTGGGGGAGGGGGGCAAGTCAAAAAGTGAGGGGCCTTCAGTTTCCTCCCCTCGCCCCCCCCCCCCGGAACCGCCGTCCATGGTTAGCGATATAAAAGGCTCAGAGTACACTTCCTCTTTTTCTCCCTATCTAGAGTATCGCTGAGGGGGACAACATGATTCTACCTGGTACCTGTTGCGGCAATCACCCTGCTCAGGTCGGAGGAGGCGGTTTATAGAGAATATCAAATTCATAAACGGTTCCCAGACGCATGTGTATTCCAATTCAGGGGAGATGACGGTATTAGTTTTCGCAGTTTTCGGTAGAGAGGTGCCGCTGTCTTCGCATAGACAGCAGTATTCTTAAATAGTCACCCATCCAGCACTGACTAGGCTAAACGTCGCTTAACTACGATATCAACAAGATTATGCCGTGTCTACGCATTAAGAAACAATCGATCCAACATTATTATAAAATATATCTATGAAACAAAAAATGACTTCCGGTAAAACTAATAATTTGAATGTTATCGCCGTCATAAACGGAAGTGATTACCATGTTTTTATTTGGTTTCATTTTGTTTCTTTATTGTACGGCATATCAACCCTTTCTTGTCATTTAATTAACAAAACGCAACACTAATTGTACATAATTTATTGTGCATGATTAATTTAAATACATGTCGCTATTTTACCCAGAATTCTGGGGCAATGGGGGTTAATACCTTTTCGTAATTTTACACAACAAGTTATTTATCTACCTCCCACAGCGGTAAGATGTGACACAAGGTCGGGAAAGTGGGATTTGATAAGCCAGCGCCCAAGAAGGTGAGCACTCTGGCCTACAAAAAATGTCTGGGCAGCCCCGTCGGCATTCCCCGGTAGGAGCGACTCAGACAGTAAGCAATAAACTTACTCCTCCCCAAAGAGAGGAGACAAGGCCTGGGAGGCTGGACCTCCTAGAACTGCACAGGACAAACCCACAGACCGGCGTAAATAAAGCCCCGAAGGCTAAGATAATACCGGTCTATGGGATGCAGTATCCATCGGAACAGATACTACACTTTGATCTGGCCAAACTTTGCAAATTCCAAAGTCTGAAATGGTATCCATTACGCAAAGGACTCCCCTCAATTTTTGTTTCGCTTTTATTAATTAACTAGGGAGACTCGTGTTCCAGCGTTGGTCGAGAAAATCCGGGAAACCGAGAATCGCAACCTCTAGAAGTAAATTGACCGGAAAAGACCGGAAAAGACCGGAAAGACTCTTTCCATCCAAAACGCTAAGCCTCTATCCTGTTTATCTGCCTCCCCACAAGGACAGAGTTAGACACAATGTCGGGTTTTTATGTCGGTAGCATCCAGCTCCCAAAAGGGGAGCTTTGGATTGGGAAAACATTTTTTAAAATGCTTCAGTCTAAAAGTATTTCTGTTTTGTTGCTTGAGCACAGGGAAGATGAAGTGTCGTATTAGAACAGATACTACACTTGATCTACGATATAGAAAATAATCGGAAATAGAATTATGTGTTATAGTGAAATAAAAACAATGATCGAAAAAAAAACGAATAGTTAATTAATAAGATGTTCTTTTGCAAAACAATATACAAATTACACATGATCAGTATATTAAGAAGCTGTTCTTCTATTCTGAATATGAAGTTGGCGTTTTAACCTCACTACCAGTGCAACAAATTTTCCAACTTTATTAATATATAGATTTAAAATCTATTTTAGGCTTGTTTATTTTTTTAAATAAAAGTCGCTCAAGACAAGGCATGCAGCCACTTGATGTAATGAGCTAAAATAACGAAAGATGATTAACGCAGATGCCTATTGACCTTAGTCTTGGATGTAGGAGGAAAACAGTCAGCAGGGAGTGAGTTCCACAAGCGTGCTGTTCTTGGAAAGAAGCTACTGGAATAGGAAGCTATATTATAACGAGGTATCAGACAGAGTGCAAAACAAATTCTCGAATCTAGTGGCCGATGTCCTCTTCAGCCTCTTTTTCACAGAAGAGACGTTGCTAGTCTTTCTCTACTCTATCGTTACTTTCATGGCAGGTGCTCGACTGAACTTCATTGTATGCCCCCTTCCTGTAAAACATTTACAACCAAAGCTCGTCTTCCTACAACCACTGTCAATAAATTCCCTTTCTCCCTCTGTGTACCGAGAACTAAGCGGAACTTCCATGAGCAAAGTTTCTTTCCTAGAACTGCCCGTCTGTGGAACACAGTACTACGGGGCTGCTTCTCGGTTGACTATAACATTGCTGTTTTCAAGTCCAATGTAAGCAAATTCTTGTTGAGTCGTCCCTTTCAATAAACAAGTACCTTTACCAGTTACAACCGTCGTTACAAGTCCCCTCGGTGTTTTACCATCTACTTGTCAAACCTAATAACCCTTATCCTCGAGTGGCATATGGGCCTTGATAAATAAATATTTTTTTAATCTTTTAATCTATTAAAAGATTAAAAAATACTTTCCTTTATTTTTATCATCTGTTATTAAGATTAAGCCTCCACTTATTTGCTTATAAAAATTAGATTTGCAAATTTCATACGTGATTATTCTTTTCGTTCCTTATTATCAGCTATTATTAAGATTAAAATTAAGCCTCCCTTTCTTTGCTCATATGCGTGATTATTGAAGCGAGCCGGACACACGCACGTTTACTTTTATTATATATAGATTGACGATTAGAATTTATTTCCGACACTATTCTATGTATTACGCTATATTTGTTGTTGATGCTACTGTTTACGTAGGTAATATCATAAAATAAACGAGTAATTTAATCCACGTGGCTGGGAATACACGATTAATTTAGTCCACGTGGCTGGGAATAAACGATTGATTTAGTCCACGTGGCTGGGAATAAACGATTAATTTAGTCCACGTGGCTGGGAATAAACGATTAATTTAGTCCACGTGGCTGGGAATAAACGATTAATTTAGTCCACGTGGCTGGGAATAAACGATTAATTTAGTCCACGTGGCTGGGAATAAACGATTAATTTAGTCCACGTGGCTGGGAATAAACGATTGATTTAGTCCACGTGGCTGGGAATAAACGATTAATTTAGTCCACGTGGCTGGGAATAAACGATTAATTTAGTCCACGTGGCTGGGAATAAAGAAAGAAAATCACAAAGTGGAAAATGAGACTCGTATAGAATTCGAACTAGCATTAGGCGGTCTCTCTTTTGAGGCACAGGTTTGAATACTGTACTTTTCTCATTTTTCATTTGGTGTTTTTTTTTCAACTGGTGTACCTAAATACTTTTGAAATTTCTAACCAACAAAAATATCCTTTTCCAATACCAACTCTACTGACGAGTTTATGCGATCTGCTATCTTTAACCATCTCGGTTCCCAATGTTCACAAATTAGAGTTCCATTTTACACGAACTACCTTTTTTTTTTTACTTGATAAGTTTATACTCGGTAAATGTTCTGATTTTTATTTTTAGGTGATTATTTAAGATTGTTTCGTATTACCGGGCCGAGCGAAGTAATTTTTTTAAATAAATTGTAGCGCAGTAGGCTGTAAATAACACTGTACAACAATACCAAATGAAAAATGGCTAGTCAGAAGATAGTTTGAATTGTTATCTGAAATGCTATTTAGGTCTAACTTTGAAAACCCGACAGGATAACTGTATATGTTAGATGCATTTTTTCATGGAGGTCGCTCCAGACAAGGCATGGGGCCACTTGAGGTAAGGAGTTAATCATGATAATAAAAAGAGAGAGGAAGCGAGAATCACTTCAAGACAAATCAAGCCTAAAAGAGACGCCATCGCAAGCGTTCAATTCCCTGGACTTCATAGAGGCTAGCGAAGAAGTAAGCCCTTCAAGAGCCCAAAATGGAAAGAAGCTTTGGTTTCGTTGTTTTGTTTTACGGCATATCAACCCTTTTCAGGTTATTTAATGCCGAATCCGGTCATTTTTTTTTTGTAAAAGATTTTATGCTTCAAGTTCTTTATATCTTTAAATATTCCTTCATGGTATTTGGTTTGGTTTCGTTTCGTTTGGTTGTTTTGTAGAGGAAAAATGTTATTTTTGTTTTAAAGCTTTGCAGAACATGATTGGGTTTTGCAAAGGGAAAAGGAAAAAAAAAAGAATAATATTAATGTTTGGTGCATTTTGAGTCAGGAAGCCGGTATCTTCAGACAGGCTGATCTAGTAACGCCAGGGAAAAGAATGAGTTACAATGCTAGCCGACAACAAAATGGCTACCCCTATTTATTGCAGATCTAACGAATTACGTAAGTAGAGACAAGAATGAAAAAAAAAAAAACGAGTCATATTTTATTTATTTATTTATTTATTTACTTTGGACTGGATCCAAGCACTCCTGATGTGCCATTGAACTTTCTCCAGTTTTATCGTGAAAGAAAAGAAAAAATGGAAATAAACGAAGCTCTCACACCCGCGAAAACAGTCAACCCTACTATTCCAATCACACTTTCGTCTCTCCGTCTTTACGGCATCCACTGCTACGACTACTATGATTATTATTTATAATAATGTAGTGTGGTACATACTGGTACTATAATGCTTATATATATATATTATATATATATATATATATATATATATATATATATATATATATATATATATATATATATATATATATATTTATATATATATATATATATATATTTATATATATATATATATATATATTTATATATATATATATATTTATATATATATATATATATTTATATATATATATATATTTATATATATATATATATATTTATATATATATATATATATATATTTATATATATATATATATATATATATTTATATATATATATATATTTATATATATATATATATATATATATATATATATATATATATATAAAATCTCGCACGCACGCACGCAAACAGAAAAAGGAAACATAGACAGACTCTGTTGCACCAGGCATAATAATTCTCGCTCGTCTTTTGTTAAAATATATTCACATGGTTTTAAAATAGATACAAACTAACCAAAAAATTGTAAAATTGAGATCAGAAGAATAGAAAAAAGGTTTTTTTGAGGTTTGCTTCGAAAGCAAACATGGATGGTCATTTTATTATTAGGGGTGGACGAGCCCAGCCACAGTAAAAAACGTAGCTCGGCAGTCTTAACCCTTAGCTAGCAAATTC
Organism: Sepiola atlantica; assembly: GCA_963556195.1. NCBI lineage: Eukaryota > Metazoa > Mollusca > Cephalopoda > Sepiida > Sepiolidae > Sepiola > Sepiola atlantica. The sequence continues at coordinate 10,856,984 of OY744546.1, forward strand.
ATTATGACATTATATACACATTATATATATATATATATATATATATATATATATATATATATATATATATATATATATATATATATAGATATATATAGACATATATATAGACATATATATATATATATATATATATATATATATAGACTAGACATATATATATATGTATATATATATGAATATATATACATATACACACATATATAAATATATATATACATATACATACATACACATATATATAAATATATATACAAACACACACACATATATATATACATATATACATACATACACACACATATAAATATATATAAATATACACACACATATATATACATATATATACATATACACACACATATATATACATATATATACATATACACACACATATATATACATATATACATATATATATATACCTATACGCACATATATATAAATATATATACATATATATATATACCTATACGCACATATATATAAATATATATACATATAGACACATATATATACATATATATACAAACATATATATATACATGCATATACATATTCACATATATTATATATATATATACATTCACATATACCATATATATAAATATATATATACATATAAATACACATATATATTTACATACATATACATGAACATATATATACACATATATATATACATATTCACATATATATATATATACATATCACACACACACACACACATAAATATACATATATTTATACATATACATATATATACATATATATCTATATATACACACATATATATGTATACACTTACATATACGTATACATACATATATGTATACATACATATATGTATACATATATATATATATATATATATATATATATGCATACATAAATATATATATATGCATACATAAATATATATATATATGCATACATAAATATATATATATATGCATACATAAATATAGGTACGTGTTCAAATACATATATAAATACACACATATATGCACATACAGGGTGTTGCCCTAAAATCCGAACTAACTTTAAGTTTGCATGAAATAAAAACTTTATTAAATTTATTGATTATTTTTCTTTGTTTAGATTTGTATGACAGCACAATGTTGAATAAAAAGCATATTAAGCAAAATATCCAGTGAACTTAGGCGTTGTACTGCAATTATTGTGGCCCCAAGCTGTGGCCGCACGCCCATGTACGACATTGCGAACACCTTCAAAGAGTGAGGTTCGCAAGAGGAACAAGGACTTCCTAGAGCAGCTTCAGGTCCTTATCGATGCAGACCCTTGCTCGTGCATGCAGACGTTGGCGACAAGGATGAACGTGCAGTTGACGCAGATGCTCTCAGAGCCGATGAAGAGAATTGAGAGATGTGAGCTGCTCATCATTTCCTTGAAGCACAGAGCTGCTGGAAGGATCCGCTGCTTTTCTAACGAGAAGATCTGTGTTGATGCACAAAGCAATCGTCGGAATGATAGATAGATCTGAAAGAACCCATATAATGTTCCTGTGATTGGCAAAACCAAATTTCCTACCGTACTCCATGGTCTTGAGGTGATCTCCAGTGAAGGCGATGTCATGCCTCCCCGCTTTTTTGGCAAAGATCAGACTGTGATGAAAAAAGTCTACCTAGATGTAATGAAGAATATTGTGAAGTCATGGATTGTTCAGGTAGCTTCAAGGAAGCCATGGCTATTTCAACAGGACGGGCTTCCTGCTCGTACATCCAATTTAGTCGAGGCTTGATGTGACGAAAACCTGGACACGGTTTGGTCAATAGAGTTCTGACCCCTAGAAGTCCAGACTTGAATTCTTGTCACTATTACTTATCGGGCGTACATGAGAGACAGTCTAAAAAACATGAACATAATACTGTCGACTCCTTGAGGACAGCCGGCATCAAGGCCGTGGCCAACTTGCTCAGGGGGCAGGTAACCAACGCTTCTAGGATCTTTCGGTCTCGTGTTGAGGCTGTGATTAAAGGTGGAGGTGGTTGGATTGAATAATATGGAAGAGGAGAGATAAAACAATTATGTCATGAAGCAATTTCTCATGTAAATTCTTTTCTTTCTGAATAAACAATTTTTCTATTATTATATTTTTTCCGGATTTGGGCGCACCGTTACTGTATATATACATATATATATATAAACGAACACACACATATATATATATATATATATATATATATATATATATATATATATATATATATATATATGATTAACCCGAAATAGGCTAAATGTAAACGATTATTCCGAATTTATAACCGTAAGCCGCACTCACATAGACTGTTTCTCTTAAACTAAACAGTCATAAACAACGTTTTAAATTTAGTTCAGATGATTGCACACCAAAAAAACATAAAAACATGATTTTTAAAGATTCGAAGTATTTAATGGTTTTCAATATATACATACATATATATATATATGTATTATAAATATATGTATACACTAATACTAATATATGTATATACATACAGATTATATGTATATGTGTGTGTATTATGAATATATATGTGTATATATATATATACATACATATATATATATATGTGTGTGTATTATAAATATATATATATATATACTAATACTAATATATGTATAGACATACATATTATATACATATGTGTGTGTGTATTATGAATATATATGTATATACGTCATGCTCATATATGTATAAATAGATATATATACTTATATATTATAGACAGATATATATACATACATATATATATATATGAATTATGAACATATATATTTATATTCATATATTATTGACATACAGATATATATATATATATACACATATATATATATGTATTGTGAACATTATATATATATATATATTTATAGACTTATAGATATAAATATGTAATATATGTTATATATGGGAGTACATATATATATGCACACTTATATGTATAGACATACAGATATAAATATATATATATATTATATATATAATATAATATATATATAAATACAAATATATATAAATACTAATATATATATAAATACAAATATATATATATATACATACAAATATATATACATACAAATATATATATATATACATACAAATATATATATATAAATACAAATATATATATATATATAACATATGCATATAAGTATAGACATATATATGTAGGCGTGCAATATATGCATCAACATACAGTTTGTATATATATATATATATATATATATATATATATATATATATAAACATATGCATATTCATATATGTATAGATATATATATATAAATATGTATATATAAATAAGTATTGAAATCAGTTCTCATGTTTTTCTTTCGTTTTTATCACGTTTCGATACATTGTTATCGTCTTCAGATAGGAATCTTAAACAACATTTGTGATATTATTGCAGATAAGTATTTGACAATTCCCTCAAACACGATCATGCTAACCTTTTTTTTTTAAATACTTGTAGACGACAATATATAATTATATAGTAATCTTAGTTGCGTCAGGGTGGTCTGATGGAGGTCCAGTATGATGATATGTCGGTAAAATCCACTTGGGCAGATGTTTGAATGAAAGTTGAACACACATCTGACGAAAGGATATTTTTTCCGAAATATCATTACACACAAGGAAGATTGTTATATAATATAATATATATATATATCTATATATATATATATATATATATATATCTTTACATATTTACTTACTTCTACATACATATACTTATATTGACAGGTGCTTATAGATATACATATACGCATACATTTCTCTGTATATATATATATATATATATATATATATATATATGTATATGTAGTAAATAATGTAATAGATATATATTGGTATGCCTATATAAATATATACGCATATATATAACATGTACCTATATACACACATATTAACATATATATATACATACAGACATATGTATACATTATATACATACAGACATATGTATATATATATATATATATATATATATATATATATATATATATATATATATATATATTAGTAGAATACAACATTCATAACATGTTTATTTATTGGTAATCGTGCTCCAAATCTTTACCATCAATAAATATTATTGAATAATAAATATTTGTTTGTATTTAATTTTTAGAGCATGATTACAAAATATTAATTAAGTTTTGTATTCTACTAAGTTATAATATATAAGCTCTGTTGGATTTAGTGTCTTAATTATTGAGCTAATTCATAGTAATATATTTAATCGTCGGAAGACATTCGATTGAAAAATTTTAAAAAGAATAAAAACGATCGACTAAAATTAACAAACTAAATCCCAAGGTACCTTTCAACCGACACATTGTCAAGGGATACGTCGGCGAATATCGCTTAAAAATGTTTTTTTTCTTGTGATATTGTCCTCGACTCGCTATGACTCGGTTCATCCTATTTAATATATATATATATATATATATATATATATATATATATATATATATATATATATATATATATATATATATATGTGTGTGTGTGTGTGTGTGTGACATTGTCATATATAAAAATTATTTTCTACAATCAGTCAACGCCGCATCACACAAATTATACAAGTCACAGACCGGAAGCCCTAGACCGGAAGCCCTAGACTCGAATTTCGTCCTTATTTAGGCTTTTCAGTATGGCACACCCGAACTCAGAATTCGAAACTCGAGTCAGTTTCATGCGAGGCGAGTACTCTGCCATATGAGCAAACACGCCACATACAAGAAAGGCTATAACACTTTCTTGTATGTGGTGTGGTGGTTCAAGTGGTAAAGCAATCGCCTCGCATACAAATGGACTCGGGTTTCGAATCCTGAGTTCGGATGTGTCCGACTAGAGAGCCCAAAAGAAAGCGAAATTCGAATCTACGCCTTCAGGTTTGTGTGAGCTGCGGCGTTGTTTCATTGTGGATATAAGTATATATCATCTCACATTTAATATCTAATACATATATTTATAATCTATATATATATGAATATATATGCATTTATAAGTAACTTATATATTATATCTCTATATATAGTATGTGTGTATTAATAAGTAGGTATACAAAGATGCGTGTATATAAATATATTTATAAATGGTCATATATTTCTATATATAAATATATTATCCATATTTGTATATGATGATATCTATCTATCTATATATATATATATATATATATATATACACATACAGTATATGTGTATTGATAAGTAGGTATATATATTTTATATATATATATATATATATACAGTATGTGAATATTTATAAGTAGGTATACATACATGCGTATATATACTTATAAATAGACATATACTATATATATATGCTTTTTATGTATCCATATACAGATTTACATGCATATATATATATATATATACAGATTATATATATATATATATATATACAGATTATATATATATATATATATATACAGATTATATATATATATATATATATATATATACAGATTATATATATATATATATACAGATTATATATATATATATATATATATATATACAGATTATATATATATATATATATATATATATATATACAGATTATATATATATATATATATACAGATTATATATATATATATATATATATACAGATTATATATATATATATATATACAGATTATATATATATATATATATACAGATTATATATATATATATATATATATATATATATATACAGATTATATATATATATATATATATATATACAGATTATATATATATATATATATATACAGATTATATATATATATATATATATATATACAGATTATATATATATATATATATACAGATTATATATATATATATATATATATATATACAGATTATATATATATATATATATACAGATTATATATATATATATATATATATACAGATTATATATATATATATATATATACAGATTATATATATATATATATACAGATTATATATATAT
>OY744546.1:10870460-10872960 GCA_963556195.1 Sepiola atlantica
TCCACTGTAAGGATGCTGAGAATACTCGAACCTAGGGAGCAGGCTTAATGCAAGTTACATTCCAGAGAAAATCAACAGTCGTTATCAGCGATAAATCAATGGTAAACGGATGTTGCGATAACTCAAAAGTATTCGCAACGGTTATCGAAAGGAGCTGAGAGTGCTTGAAATATGGGGAAATCAGTGAGTAATCACTGATAATGACTGGAGTGAAAACTCCAAGTGAGTACATAAATAAATTGTTTTTGTGGCGTCAGCCGCGGTTAGTAGCATGCAAAATGGTCGGGAAGGGTCAAGGAGTCTGAAAAGACCGAGGAAAAGACCGCAACTGGAAGGACGTGGCGAATACTTTTTGACCGAGCTAATTTTAATTTTTGTTCCAATCCAGAGTGCCTCTTAGGGGGCTGGGGGGGGGGGGCTGGATTTTCCTCACATTAAAAACCGACCTTGTGTCTAACTTTGTCCTTGTGGGGAAAATAGAAACAACAGCGACAACAACCATCTGGGCGTGTGTAAGTTAAAAAGCATTTGAAAGTATTTGAAACTTAAATTTAAAAAAAAAAAAAAGAAAGAAATATTTCATTCGATTTATTTTTTTTCTACGTTTCTTTTTCTTTAAATTAAAACATATCGATGTAGGAAGTTTTGAAAGATTAGAAAATCGCAACTAAAAAGCAACCAGTACCCTCCATGCAATCTATTCTTTATATATGACTAGCAGGGCTACCCGGCGTTGCCCGGTGCAAAAGTGTAACATATTTCTATCAAAACTTCTATCTCTCTATCCCCACTCTCTTCCTCTCCCCACTCCCATCTTTCTTCTCCGCCCAACTCATTCCTATCTCCGGACATGCATTGTTTTTTTTAGATGACTCGAGTCGGCGTCAGGGTAATAACTTTTTTTTTAAAAATCAGAGTTACTTCCCTTTTTATACATAAAAAATACTAGAAAATCAACAGTCAAAGAATGGGTTGTTTTTTTTTTTAATTTTAAATATTATTCACCAGGGCAACACTGATCAAGAATATACTAACTTTGTGGGTGTTTCTTTTGAAGATTTTTCTTACTTTTAGCTGAACATACACACATACATACACACATACATACATACACACATACATACATACATACATACATACATACACACATACACACACACATACATACATACATACACACATAGATACATACATACACACATACACACATACATACACACATACATACATACACACATACATACACACATACATACACACATACATACACACACACATACATACATACACGCATACATACACACATACATACACACATACACACATACACACACACATACACACATACATACATACACACATACATACATACATACATACATACATACACACATATACTTTCCTTTATATGATAGATAATATAAAAAAAATATTCACGCCAGGTTCGAGTCATATTCTTGACATTCCCTGGCAATTTGTCCGTTCCGGTAATTAATCAAGTTCTCATCTCGCTACATGACTTCGTTTACATTCATAAATCATTCTATTTGTCATCCACTTAATGAACACGTGACGACGGTTAAAACGGACAGGTTCTATAAGTCTGTAGACAAAGGGAGTTAACTCTGACAGGCCTTTATGGCGATATTATCAAGACAAAAAAAAAAACAGAAATGTATATAATGAAAAAACAAAAAACTTAAAATGACATTTTCACAATGTGATCACATTCAGGTATTCATATTTTCCCGTCTTTTTTTCTCTTTGATTTATCTTCTTGTGTCCATTATATATATATATATATATATATATATATATATATATATATATATATATATATATATATATATATATGGAAAATAGAAAAGGAAAAACTTTTTTTTTAATATATATTCATCAACGTTTCGTCTTTATTTCAAGACTTTCCCAAGATGATTGATTTGAAGAAATAATATACAAGTACAATATTCGAAAATATTTGGAGCGTTTTTTTTGTTTTTTTTTTTAAATATTGTACTTGCATGTTATTTCATCAAATCAATCATCTTGGGGAAGACTTGAAATAAAGACGAAACGTTAATGAATATATAAATTATTATTTTTTTCTTTTTCATTTTCCATCACGTTGGAATCTTATTTCCATAATTTTCATGATATATATATATATATATACTGTCCCCCCCCCCTGAACTACCAAGAAGAAATTTATCATCACAATGCCGTGGTACTGTTATGTGTGTCCGTCTTTGTCTGCGAAACAACAACAATATCCTTTTGTCCAAGAACCTTCACGTGGAACATTCCTTCTCGTTGGTTACTTAATTCTTCTTTTGTCACCCTCGTCAACTTGCAGCCGAATAGGATGCAGAGTAAACAGACGAGTCCCTCGAAGCCAGCGGCGCCCAGGGCTATCAAAATCAGGACGTCTTTCTTCTCCTTCTGGAAAGTGTGGCCATCCGTCGTGTGACTGACCAGTCCGAGGCGTAGCAATTGGATGCTG
>OY744546.1:10877960-10880460 GCA_963556195.1 Sepiola atlantica
CCCCTTACGTCTACAGTGGCGGCCTGCCTTGTTTGGGGTGAACTATGTTGTTTTTTTTAATTCTACGTCATAATATCTGCTGTGGATAAAGTTAAGTACATATTTGATTTTTTTCACATATTTCTTTATTTTCTTTTTTATTTTGATAGTTTTCATATCCCAGTCTTAAAAATAAATATTTATTTATAAATTATTTCGTTTCTGTCTGTTTTTCGTTGATTTTCCTGTGCCTTTGATCTCTTTCAGTGAATTCCGACAATAAATCTATCTTTTCTTCTTTTTAATCCTTCTAGTAAGAGATATATCAGCCTCTTGGAGATAGGAGTCCGTCCTACGGAATACACGGTCGAGGTTTGAATATTGAGTGCGTGTGGAACAACGTGATTGCGTGTTTTGAGATAATAAAAAATAGCAACGCTTTGATAAATATTTTGAGCCAAATCAACAATCGGAATTTTTTAATAAGTTATTTATCTATAATAATTAATTACTTAATTATTAATTAATTAAATAATTTTTTTTTAAATTCTAATCGTTCATTTGGCTTCCAAAATTCATAAATGTTATTAAAATATCAAGCAATATAAAAAAAATGTAACTATTTTTCATTATATATATATATATATATATATATATATATATATATATATATATATATATATATATATATATATATATATATAGAGAGAGAGAGAGAGAGAGAGAGAGAGAGAGACCTAAATTTACGGATATAAAAAGTATAATATAAGAAAGGAAAAATAAAATAAGGAAAGATCGATGGCTAAAAACCTGAAGAAAAAAGGAAAAAAAGAAAATATATATATATATATATATATATATATATTTATTTATATATATATATTATTAATAATTATATATATTCATCAGCCCCCTCCAACAAAGGCCTGGCACTCTTGAGTGACTTTAATAACAAGCAGTGCAAATCGCTACATGCACGATCCGAACGCCGTTCGTAGATCACTCTAAAACTGCTTGGGTAAATCTAGCCGCCGACTCGCTATTTACATTTAAATTCCTCTCTATTTACTAACTAATTGGCTATGGCCGATGGGATAAGACTCTCGACTACGAATCAGTGGCGATTTGTGATCGGGTTTCGCGCCCACCGACCGTTGAGAATTAGTTCCTACACTGAAGATTGCGTTAGCATGAAACATCGATGTCTGTAGGTATTAAAATATTTAATAAAATTTATAAAATTTATTTATTTATAAATATTATTATATATATATATATGTATATCCTTCAATCGGCAGTAATTACCTTGAAGATTATGTAAGCATGAAATACATCTGTCTGTAGGTGAAAATCCAAAAAATATTGAAATAAAAATATTGTTATAGCCTCTTTCAACAAAAACCGGGCCTCTAAGAAAATAAATAATAAGTTATGCAATGTTCAGACTCGCCATAAAACACTATTATGATTAGCTTATATGTAAGCCTGCTGGAGTTTAATTCTAATATTTACAATGGAAATCGATGGTGGCCGAGGGGTTGAATACCATGCTGCAGAGTCAAAGGTGACTTTGCAACTGGGTTCGAATCCTCCAAACGACATTAATTATCATCTCTTACACTGAAGATTGCATATGCATGAAACACATGTGTCTGTAGGTAAAAATAAAAAATATTTAAATACAAATATATATATTATGTATATATCATTAATTTTAGAATATATATATATATATATATTATTTTTTAATTTTAGAATATATATATATATATATATTATTTTTTAATTTTAGAATATATATATATATATTATTTTTTAATTTTAGAATATATATAGATATATATATATATATATATATATATATATATATATATATGATTATTTTTATTTACACAGACATGTACAAAATCTTCGACACTGGCATGTCGATGTTATTGATCAACAGTTATTATAAACTGAGATCTCATCAGGCAGAGTTAGAATCCAAAATATGATCTAAGGTTAAGATCGGATTCTAACTCTGCCAGATCTCAGTTTATAATAACTGTTGATCGATAACATCGACATGCCAGTGTCGCAGATTTTGTACATGTCTGTGTAAATAAAAATAATCATATATAAAATCTCTATTTGATATTGAGCACTTTTTATAAACCCGGTTGAAATTCTTTGGATTACTACCCTGTGGATGTTTTACCTGGATTATTATTTTATATATATATATATATATATATATATATATATATATATATATATATATATATATATATATATATATATATATACAGGGTGGGCCAAAATAAGGGTCCTATCTTTAAATTTGAATAACTTGAATTTGAATAACTTCCACAAAATAAAAGTTAAACTCACCAAACTTTATGTGTGTGTAGACTGACCCTTCTGAGATTTTTTGAAATAAACAAAACAAATTTTAGCTGAAAAACACTTCTAAAAACTTACAAAAACTAAAGTATTGTTTTTTACACTGTTTTGAGTTTTTTAAGCAAAAATAATGTTTTCT
>OY744546.1:10885460-10887960 GCA_963556195.1 Sepiola atlantica
CTATTATACAAAGGAAAGACCTAATTGTGTCCGAATAAAACTTGTGTCTGAATAAAACTCAGAAACTACACAGGGTGCACTTACAAACCTTACATCATCAAATTCAGTATGACCTCGACCTGGTTATGGTAATAAAAAGGTACTGAAATATTCACTCACTTGGAGTCACCACGGTTACCAAATTAGTGCCGGCAGGGGGGGGGGAGGGGTAAACATTAATGTTTGATTCTTGCTGGTAGTTGTTTTATAAACAAGGCTGACATTAGGTCAAACAGTAGTGAGTCAGCAATCTATTTCTTTCTTTCTTTTTCCTATTATTTTGGATCTATTGAGAGAGAGAGAGAGGGGGAGAGGGGGGAGAGAAAGAGAGAAGGGCACAGAGAGAGAAGGTGAGTGTGTGAAAGAGGGAGAGGGAGAGAAAGAGGGAAGGAAAGAGAGATAGAGGGTGAGAAATATGAAGAGGGTGACGGAGAGGTTGAGAGGGAGGAGGGAGAAAGAGACATAGGGAGGGAGAAAGAGAGAGTGAAAGAGAAAAGAAAGAGAGACAGGGGATAAGGAAAAGGAGACCGAGAGAAAGGGGGAGAGAGAAAGGATAGAGAGAGAAAGATAAAAATTAGAGAGAAAGGGTAGAGAGAGAAAGTGGGAGAGAGAGAAGAGGATAGTGAGAGGGGGAAAGGAGGGGGAAAGGAGGGGGAAAGGAGGGGGAACGGGGGTAGTTGAATGGAAAGAAAGAGAGGTTTTAATAGAAAGATATTACACACACTTTTTTCTAAAGTCTTTTATTTTTGTTGTACATGCTCCCGGGCAACGCCGGTTAGCCATGCTAGTATCAATTAAGTAAAGAATGCATGATTAAAATAATGTTCGGTTAAATCTTAAAAGGTGGATAGTTGTTTGCCTTTTTTTGCATTGAAATATTTTAGCGTAAAACCTTTTCGAATGATTTTTCAATCAACGTTTCAATCTGCCGCTAGGTTGTTTTTTGTTGTTGTTTTTGTTTTTGTTTTTTTGTTTTTTTTTAAACTGAAATTGATTTTCACTGAAAGAGATTTTTTTGTTGTTATTTTCATGTTTTTTTTTTCTTATTTAAAAACCAAATAAAAGTAATTTCTTTCTTTTTACTTTTTTTAATTTTGAAATTTAGCAATCTAATTATTGTCGTTGCTGTGTTATTACACGTCAGATGTTTTACCGCCAAAATAAATACTAGTATTATTTACTCCTCTCCAGGAGGTTAGGCACAAGGCCAGTTTTATCTTACTCCCACAAGTAAGATGTGACCCAAGGTCGGGTCGGAAAGTGGGGGTTGAAAAGCCAGCGCCCGAGAGGTGAGCACTCTGACCATCAAAAATTGCCTGGGCAGCCCCGTCGGCATTCCCCGGTAGGGGCGCCTCAAGCAGTAAGCAATAAACTTACTCCTCCCCAAAGAGGGGAGGCGAAGCCTGGGAGGGTGGACCTCCTAGAACTGCACAGGACAGACCCATAGACTGGCGTAAATCAAGCCCCGAAGGCCAAGACAATACCAGTCTATGGGGGTGAAGTATCCATTGGAACAGAAATAAATACTAGTTATCACTGAAAAGTGACGCGTGACGTAACATATCCTACTATTATACTCTATACGAGTTCATGAACGTTTTTTTCTTATATAGTTAAGTAAAAGAATACCCGCTCCAGGACGGGTAAAAATAATTCTACAAACAGAACAGCTTTGCACCACTTTTATGTCTCCTTACAAAGATTAAAATAAATATATAACGATACTAAACCTAAAGTCTAGAATCCTTATTCCAATTTTGATCAAAATACATTACATGATTTTGATTCCTGAAAATGTCTCAAATTTAAGGCTTAAGCTTAAGTAGTCTTAAGAAGAAATTAAAATTCAGGAAATCTTATTTTATTTGGTCGAATGCCTATGGATTATATTTAATGCAAATCTGAAATATTTGAATTTTTAAATAGGAGGTTGTGCCCATATTACACTCCCTAAAGACCCTTTTAATTACTCCAAAGAAACTGACACTTTGGGAATATTTATTAATTGATGTCTAATACCTATTGTTAAAATTTTACAAAAATCGGAGGAATTTGAATTTTCACGAAAGGGCACCAATCATTTGTTGCCCTATTTGCATGAAACTAAATATATCTCGCATTGTCCACCCTTACGTCTAGCAGATCTGTTCCAAAATTCATAATGATTGGTTAATTAGTTTAGGGGTGAACCTATACATATAAATATATAAATATATACACGCACCTAACGTTATATAACTAGTGATTTGTATATATGTTTATTTACTTAATCAGTAGTGTTTATCTTGGGGTAACCTCGAACTGCACCCTCTCATTCAAAGGCAAAATCAAAAACACTGAATTAAAAGTCAGCTCCCGAAACAACATGTTACCTAAACTGACTAACGCTAAATGGAAAGTCTAACCCTAAACCTAACGCCAAATGTAAGACCTAACTCTAACCCTAACGCCAAATGGAAAC
>OY744546.1:10892960-10935460 GCA_963556195.1 Sepiola atlantica
ATATAATGATACGCTAAAACATGAGATAAGACAGTTATTGGGGATTAATTTGATGTCGCTAAGGTAAAAAAAATCCGACTTTACCCATTTTAAAATCAATCGTTCCAAAATCAAATCTTCGACTATTTTGAATAAATACATTTACAAAACGTGGCATTCGTTTTATTGATTTGAAGAATATTTAGCTGACAATTATTTTTACCGTAAGAAGATAATATTTATTGTTTTGAAAAATTAAATTGTTACAATCAAGGGAGGCGCGAGAGCGCTCTATCCCTTAATAGACTTCAAAAACGACCTATGCTAGAAATCTCATTTCTTTGATCAGTCATAACTCAAAAACCAATAAACCAAATTAGTAAAAACTTTGCACAAAATTTTCATTTGATAGGTTCTTTAAGTGTGTAGAATTTCAGCATCATTAGTCCAGGCAACCCAGAGATCCAGAAAGGTCAGGAGTGATTTTGTGTTATCCGTGTGTACGTACGTACATACGTACGTACGTGTGTGCCACCCTGTATCTCATCAACTATTTGATGGATTCAGCTGATTTTTGGCAGAGATAGAGGTTCTAAGGTCTAGTTGATGGCATTTTAATTTCAGTTTACCATATACCTTAGTTTCCCAAAAAATTCTAAAAAAAACTTAAAAATTCCCAAAAACCTTATGAGAAGGCATTGTATTGAGGCATAGCCTTTACAAAAGTAGTGACATTCCATGATAAATGCCAGTATACTTAAATCATATGCCCTTAATAGGGTTAAGATGAAAATTCATATACACTACATGTACAAAAGCAAGGAAATTCCCAAATTTTGACACTTTTATTGTCATTAAGGGTATGACTACATATCAACCAAACCATTTCATTATCACATCACTACAGTATAAATCTCTATGCATGAGTGGATGAAGTGTGTGAGGTGCGCTGAAGAAAAATTCCTACCAGTAAAATACATAGCCCGGTTGTGCTTGCATACCCTTAATGACAATAAAAGTGTCAAAATTTGGGAATTTCCTTGCTTTTGTACATTTAGTGTATATGAATTTTCATCTTAACCCTATTAAGGGCATATGATTTCAGCATACTGGCATTTATCATGGAATTTACATAAATAAATAAATATAGAAGTGACATAATTTCTATCTATTTAAAGAATATTTAGCTGACAATGATTATTATTTTTATGGAAGTAGAAAGGACCATTTTTTTGTGGAAATCGCTCCAGACAAGGCATGAAGCCACTTGATGTAAGGAGCTAAAAAGATATTACTTCAAGGTCAGACATTAATGATAAGTTTTAGATAGATAGATCGCAAAGGGTGGAATTGGATGCAAAGTTTTTTGCAAAGAATTTGACTTTATAAGATGCTAAGGAAATGACCTCTGGTCAATTGATGATGATAGTAATAGAGGTCATACATCTTCTCATGACCCTGTTTGTTATTCGCCAAAACTCTTGGGAACCAAGTCTCTGATCAGCCACACTATATTTAACAGATTATGCATAGGACTCTTTTGCGTCATTTATAATCTGTTTGCAGTGGTTGCATGCAGTTCTAAAGACGGGTTTGGTTGCAGAGCATCTATTTCTTTGAAAGCAGGGGCGGGCAACCTTTTCAGGGTGAGGGCCAGATGAGACTTTTGGAAGGAGATCGCGGGCTGGAGTGAAAAACGAAATCTCAGAATTACTATATTTTGTTTACATGAATAAATTGTACAAAAATTGCATTGAACACTCTACAAATCTGATTTTTTTTCCCAAGAGACTTCTGTATGCGATGTTATAAAAGGCGCCGACGAAGAGCCATTTTGGAATCATAAAAAATAATGACGGGGGAAGTAGCAAGTTGATCCAGCATTCGTTTTGACACACCTCACATAAGTTCTGTTTCATACCTTTTCCTCGTCTCTCGTTTCCTCTTTGCCTCTCTCTTTCTCTATTTTTATCTCAGGCCAAGGATTTGAAATTAATAGTTAAAGAAAAATGAAATATACACACATCATCGCTCGGTGATATTTATACATTTTCATCCCATTGTAAATCTTAATCGAAACCTACTTTTACGTCTGTGTCACAAAATGATATGAGTTTTGCTGGGAGGTCTGCGGGCCGGATTGCAATAATAAAGCATAGCAGGGTGGCGAGCCGGACGCTAAGCCTTCGCGGGCCGGATGTGGCCTGCGGGCTGGAGGTTGCCCGCCCCTGTATTAAAGCAATCAAAATAGTGATTTCTGTAAGCAAAGGCAGCGGCACATTCAGGGATGTACCAAGGCTGGCTGTTTGCTTTCTGTTGGAATTTCTCGGAAGGTATAGAGGTCTTAATATCAAAGATTGACCAATCAGTTATATCGGATGTGATACTGGACACATTATTTCTTAAAAATGGAGGAAAGAAGAATTTCTGATATGAAAGATCTAAAGCTGTCCCAGTCAGCCCTCGAGTATCGATACACTGTGCGATGGAAAAGACATATCCGAGGTCTTATTGCACGTATGTTTTTTTTTTTTTTTTTTTTTAATTTTTTTTAACATAGTTCACCCCAAACAAGGCAGGCCGCCACTGTAGACGTAAGGGACTACTGAGAAAAAGAAAAGGGGAGAAGGTAGGGGGCGGTCAACCTAGATTGGGATCTGCGCAGCGAGGTGTCTGTTTACATTAGTTTTAAATTTCTGCATGTCTGTACTGTTGGGGAAACAGGGGGCAGGGAGGGAGTTCCAGAGGCCAGCAGTACGAGGAAAGAAGCTATTTGAGTAGAAGGCTCTCCGACATCTGGGGACCTCCACAGTGAATGAATGAGATTTAGTTGATTGTCGAGTTAGTCTAGTGAATTTACGTCGTTTAATCTAAATTAAGACACCTGAGTGATCAGAAGATCCGAGCGAAGACAGATCAGTGGATGAGGACTGTTCAGGACAAGTTTTCAGGAAATAATCAAAAAGATTTGCAAAATGTCCGTCAGCATGTTGATCAAAATCCATTACATGATTTTGATTCTAGAAAATATCGAAAATTTAAGGGGCTTAAGAATAAAAAAGTCAAGGATTCTTGCTTAAATAGTGTCTAATTACTATGGATATAATTCAATGCAAATCTGAAATATTTGAATTTACAATGCCCACCCCCCAAAAAAAACTTTTAAATACTCCAAAATTTGGGGAAAAGGTATTAATACGTGGGTATTATCATCAACAATCTGTGTTAGATCATAGGCAATGGCGAACCGTGACAAAACCTCTTTTTCTCATCAGTTTTAACCATTCAACATTGTGAACATTAAAGTCACCACAGACATAAATGCTGGAAAATGGCTAAACAAACAATTTTACAAGTGATACTTTCAAAGATAGTAACTCTATCTTTGTGCGGACGATACAGGGCAAAGAAGAATACAGTGTAGTGAGTAAGTCCTACACGGGAACACATATGGTGTAATTTAGGGTGTTCTTTGGAGATATCCCTAACACATGGAAAGATATCCCTTATGTAGGCACATGTTTTCCTAATACTTTTTCTTTTATTAATTTAATCACACAAAATACATGTTAAAATATTCATAAGTTTTGGGGATTAAGATTTGAAAAACCTTTTATGTTAATTGTTATAATAAACCGTAATTTGCAATTAACTCATCAAGTGATACACACATCTCTTACTGTCTATCTATCATTTTCACCCTCTCTCACTGTGTGCTATCTGACGTTTACCATCCACTCTTATTCTGTACATTGTTTATGACTCTCGCTTCCGTCACACACACACACGCACACGCACTCTTTCTTTTTTTTTCTCTCTCTTTCTCTCTCTCTCTCTCTCACACTCTCTTTCTCTTTCTCGTTTTGTTTGTTTATTAATAGTCAAAGGTAATAAAGAAAGGAAAGAATAAAAAGATTGGAATAGTCCATTATAAAGGAAAGGGAATATCACAACAGGTAGTGATACTATTTAACCGTGGTTGGGGAAGAAAAGGGGAAATGGAGAAAAAGGGAGAGATAACGAGCAGAAAGAGATTAATTTTGGATTTTATCTTTTTATTTGGTTATATTTAACTAACTTTGTAAACTCCTTTTTTCCTGATTAAAACGATTTAACCAGAGCTCAATGGGTGACCCAAATCACACTTTGTACTAAACAAAAGCTTTTGCAATTAAATCGATTGAGCGTCTTAGGAAATATTGAAATTTAAATCACATAAATACTTTCAAGTTTTTTTTAGTCTTAAATTTATAAATACTTTTTAAAAATACACGTCCCAGGAAGGGTAAAATTAATTTCCCCGAAGAAGATTTGGTACCATTTTTATGTCCCTGTTTTATACCACTTTTATGTCCTCTTACAAAAATCGAAATTACGGTATAATGCTATTAAACCGTATGTCTAGAATCCTTATTTTAACTTTGATCAAAATCCATTACATGATTTTGATTCTAGAAAATATCGAAAATTTAAGGGGCTTAAGAATAAAAAAAGTCAAGGATTATTGCTTAAATAGTGTCTAATTACTATAGATACAATTCAATGCAAATCTGAAATATTTGAATTTACAAATGGGGTGTTGTACCAATATTATGCCCACCCCCCAAAAAACTTTTAAATGCTCCAAAATTTAGGGAAATGCAAATACCTATAGTCAAAGTTAAAAAAACGAAAGGCTACCAGCCCTTTTTACCACCTTTGTATGAAACTAAATTAAACTACATATAGCCCATACTACGACCCCTTATGCCTAGCAGCTGTGTTCGAAAATTCATGCTGATTAGTTAATTAGTTCGTTAGTTAATCCTGTACATACAAATATACAAACATTTACACAAACCTAACTTTATATAGAGACTAGCAGGGCTACCCGGCGATGCCTGGGTGCAAGATCAAAAAGCAATGTTGTATACTCAATTGGTCGGCAGATTAAGTTATCACTTTGATCACTGTTATCACATCATTTGCTTTTATAATCTTAAAAACTCTTATTATAACGTGGACCCCACACTCTTACTCTTCTACCGGTGACGGCATCAAATGTAATGTAATGAGAACCGTCCCGGTGCAGGAATCCTTCCTGACTGTGAACACCTTTTCTTTGGCTCGTGATTTCGTCTGTAGTGGCTGTAAAAAGAAAGATGGCTCGAATCTCCCCCGGGTCAGATGAATGACGACTTCGTGATTCTGTGAAGGCAAGATTACTTAGCAGGACAACTCGATAACAGAATAACTCGACAAACGGCTAGGTCTTTTCACAACAATAATTATTTAATAAAAATGAACGGTGGGTTTTTAACCCAAAGTCTATTCTTCGATAATGGCTTTTTTCTAACTATCTTATCTTCCTTCTCTCTGTGTGTGTGTGTGTGTGAAACTCCCTTTACGAGTGTTAATCCTTAATTAAGTTGTGACTTGTCTATTGAAAACGGTGGGGGGGGGGACACTATTGTTAACACCTCCCAGACAAGAAGCTGTTCGCGCAGCATCTCGTCTGGTGATCCCCTAGCCCGACGGAGACGTCCGTTCTCGACCAATTCTTAGATCTGACTGACTTGCGATCGCATTTTCGCGTCAAATAACAAAGACGAAAAGCGTATAACTCATACTCTCTCTCTCCCTCTCTCTCTCTCCCTCTCTCTCTCTCTTCGTGTGGTACGCGCGATGCTGACTTGCTCTCTTTCTTTCCCCATCCCTTCTTCTGTGTCCCCACCCCTCCCCCGAAGTGGGGTGGTACGGGCAATTGTAATTCGTCGTTTTGGTTTCTCTTTAGATCTTATCTACACTAAAGAAAGCCATTAGCCTCTCTTTCTCTATTGGACCACCCATCGAGCTGACATCCATCGTATCTCAAAAGCCCCATGACCAAATTGTTCAGCTGGTCAAACTCATCCATTGTATCTGATTAAGTGCCACTGACAACCTACACGCTCTATCCCGCCAGGCTGGCGCCGCCTCTCGGCCAAGGCTTGGACAGTCAAAAATATGTACTAGCTCCCAGACTTCCACTTGTCTCTACGTGGGCCTGATCTCCCCGATGCATTCCAGTGCACCCCGGGGTGCAGACTCCGTCGCTGAAACCACTGTTTCACATCCGCCCAATCCTTATTTCGTGTCAATTGGTTGAAATTGACATCTCCCAGACCGTCACCTTTCTCTACGTGGGGGCAGATACGTCGGATGAAATCACTGTTTCACATCCGTCCACCCTTATTTCGTGTCACTTGGTTGCAATTGACATCTCCCAGACCGTTACCTTTCCCCACACACAGAGAGAACAACGGATAATACAATCAAAACATTAATAATCAAAAATTAAGAAAAAACTGTAGCTAAAAAATGGAACAAAAGTTTTCTTTTTCTGTTCTGTTTTCTTTTGGTCTGTCCTTCTTTTTCTCTTTCCAGTCTATTAAAACATCAGGACTACGTATGTATGTGTGTATGTGCGTATGCATTTTGTGGTTTCTGTGTTGGGAGGTGGGTAGGTGACAAAATGAATTATTATGCATGCAATTAAAAGTTTGTTAATACAGATTGGAGCTCGCAACGCCCCTTACAAATTACGTCACCAGCACCCTCTCCTCGGAATCAATCTCTACTTCTTCACTGGTCATCCACCTGGATTTCCGACACGGGCAGCGATTCCTGCTCCCGCTCGCGATCTGGGTGAAGTGTACTCAAGGGTAACCCTCCCTCGCTCATGCACTCGGCCGTCGGTGTGCTCGCGCCGTCCAATTTCTCCCTATGTCTTTCTCGCGCCCTTTGTCTTTTCTGCAAAAGCTAACCCTATTATTTATGTGCACAATTCCCACTAACATCGACCAAGCCCTATCGTGCCCGTGTCTAGTTCTACCTTTTAACGTGAATTTTCCCTTCCTGACGGGGTTAATCGAACCCTCAATCTCTCTAAAGCTAATAGCTTGTTACCTTCTGGTTATGCAACGCATTTTAACACATTATAATACTTTCATAACTGTTCGATGGGGTCGACCGGTAATCTCAAACGATTTGGTAATTCGGCCTTAATCTGCCGAGATGATTATATTCGGCGACAAGTGTCTTAGCGATTGCATATCCAACTGTGCACCTGTGCACTCACTCGTCAGTATCAACAACTGAAATTCTCTTGGTACGGACCTGTCTGGTTCGCATACCGTCACTATCATTGCGTCGGCCACCTCGGCCGGATTCTCTTCGTTCCCTTCTCTGGGAAAAACAATTCTCTCAGACTAACACCTTCTTGGCTCACTTCGGCCCGGTGACATTCGATATCGATGCGCCTTCTCTGGCTGCATGCGACAGTAACCCTTTTGGTTCTTCCCTATAACTTCCAATTTCTTCATAATCATTCTCTCATCGCTTCCCGACACTGTCCCTAATTACTAATCGAGTGCCTCCCCCAGCAACGGGGGGCCACTGATTTCTTCTGCTTCGTCTGTATCAACACTATCTATCTTAGATAGGATCTCATATCCTTCTCTTCGCTTATCATTACTTCTGTGCCCTTTCGTAAGGCGCACCACAATCTGTCATATTCACGGTGGTTCGAACATCCGTCGATTACTTCAACTTTCCTTTGCTTTTACAACTCACTATATATCTGCCTGGTCGTTCGGCAACAGCCCATCCAGCTGCAGGTATATTACTACTTGTGATCGATCATTTGGATCTAACCACGACGACCCTCCATCGGTCCCAGTTATGCATCTCTTTCTATCCTTATATGTCCGTTTATCTCGGGGGGGGGGGGCATCCAAGACAACTGTCCGCGCCACAACCACCAGCACCGCACACGCATGGGGGCCCTCCCTGCGCGCGGTGGAGCCAACGAATGCGACACAGCACAACCTCGGCCTCTCCCCCAGGTCCTTGACTATTTTTGGCTTGGCTTTCCTGCTATTCTGTGGTGGGGCGTTCTGCTCCCCTCTACCGTAACTTCATAGGTAATTCCTCTACCTTTTTGGCTAACCGATTTTCTCTCAGTCTCTTCTGGAGCTGGGCAGGGGGGTATTTTGCCGCTCTCCTCCCACTCGCTGGACTGGTCAACCGACATAGCAGTCGCGTTTAATTCGATCTCTCTCTACGGGGGGGTTCATTGCTTCTTGCGGTTTCTCATAAACCGGCGAACAAAACCCAAGCCCGTCTTCTTCCCATTCTACCGTAACTTCATAGGTAATTCCTCTACCTTTTTGGCTAACCGATTTTCTCTCAGTCTCTTCTGGAGCTGGGCAGGGGGGTATTTTGCCGCTCTCCTCCCACTCGCTGGACTGGTCAACCGACATAGCAGTCGCGTTTAATTCGATCTCTCTCTACGGGGGGGTTCATTGCTTCTTGCGGTTTCTCATAAACCGGCGAACAAAACCCAAGCCCGTCTTCTTCCCATTCTACCGTAACTTCATAGGTAATTCCTCTACCTTTTTGGCTAACCGATTTTCTCTCAGTCTCTTCTGGAGCTGGGCAGGGGGGTATTTTGCCGCTCTCCTCCCACTCGCTGGACTGGTCAACCGACCTAGCAGTCGCGTTTAATTCGATCTCTCTCTACGGGGGGGTTCATTGCTTCTGGCGGTTTCTCATAAACCGGCGAACAAAACCCAAGCCCGTCTTCTTCCCATTTAAATTCGCTATCTGTCACTAAACTTATCATTCTGGGGGCCACCCTACTTTTTATACTCTGTGGGGTGGCCTCTGGGCGCTTCCCTGGTTCTTTACCCCAGTGTCAGGTGGCACACTAAGGTTCGGAATCCTAATTCCTCACCTCCGATCTATGCTGCTGTGCACCACCGACTCTCATGTCCGAACCGACCACACCTAGTGCAGTTCGGTCTAAACGTGCTGCGCGGGCGCCCATAACTTGTGGGACACTCTGCTGCTCTATGCCCCTCACCCCTGCAGGTCCAGCAGACTGATACCTGCCTGGCCGGTGCGGGCCTATCGTACTCATTTCGAAGGTCCCATGCCTTCCTTCTAGGATCGGAGTCTGCCTCCCAATCCTCTCCGCCCCCTCTCTCCATTCGGGGCCCCGGGCTCGCCCTGCCCCCCACCGTTTTCCTTCTCCCAGGCATTTCCTCGCCATTGCCTCTATCTACACGTTCCCCTAGTCTTATACTGTCTCTCGCTAATCTCTGGGCCTCCGCTAGTGTGAGCGGGTGACCCCTCAGCACCTCCCTCTGGGTCTCTCTAGCACCTAACCCGTCTACGAGGGCATCCACCAGGATTGCCTGGATGGGACCCGTATTTCGGATCGCCCCATCCGGGAAGGCCTGAACCGCCAATCCCTGGATTCGTTCGACTAACTCGTCGAGTCCCTCGCCGTTGTTTAACCTTAGCCGGGTCAACTTGCGTACGGCCTCAATCGCGGTTCGCTCGCTGGCGTATTGCCTCACTAGCTGCTCGCGGAGCTCCGTCCAAGTGATCCCCGGGTTCCCTACATACCTCCCCTCAATGAATCTCGACACTGGGCCCCTCGCTCCCTCTAGAGCGAGCAGCACCATCTCGTGATTTTCTAGTCCATAAATCATCCTCTTCTTTTCGATCACCGCCAACCACTCTCTTAGATCGGCAGAATGGCCTCTGAAGGAAGGCACGCGTATTCCTCCAATCGGTCTCTCTAGTTTTCTGGTCTCATCTCCCCCCATATCTGTCATACTATTTACTAGGTCCTCCTCCGAACCCATTCCCCTTGCGTTCTAGCTTACCACCCCTAACAACAGAACTACCCAAACTGTGTGCAAAGTTTGGACAACAATCGACACACCGACAAAACCGAGCAAGCGAACAAGAGAAATCAACGAGTCACTTACCCCTCTCCTCTGCTGCTCCTGTGGTCTTTCGTCTCTTGGTCGGCCGTTTGTTATTTTTCGAGTCCGTCTGGGCCTTTCAATCAATTGACTAAAAGTTCGCGGTCCCAGACCGATCTCAAAGTCTAAAAAACGTTTTTTCTTTCAGTCTATCTCTTTTTCTATCTTTCTCTTTTTTTTTTCAAACACGGGTGTACATGCCCGTTAAACTGTTTCTCTCTTTTCTTTTCCTATTCTCTTTTTCTATCTTTTTTTTTTCAAACACGGGTGTCGATGTCCGTCAAACTGTTTCTCTCTTTTCTTTTCCTTCCTCCTTTTTTTTATTCTCTTTTTCAACCACGGGTGTACATGCCCGTTAAACTGTTTCTCTCTTTTCTTTTTCTTTTTCTATCTTTCTTTTTTTTTTCAAACACGGGTGTCGATGTCCGTCAAACTTTTCTCTCTGCCGGTAAAAAAAAATCGTCCGTTGTGCCCGTGGGTTTTTTTAAAATTTGTCTGTCTATTTTTTCTTTTTCCAAGGTGTTTTGCCGGAAAAAAAAATTGTTTTCTTTGTGGCCGTGGTTGGCTTTGTTCTTTTCTTCTCCCGAGGTTGCCAGGCACTCCTCACCGTACCATGATCCTAGGTCGCGGCACCATTTATAACGCAAATGTAATGGTGAACCGAAACGGTGCAGGAATCCTTCCTGACTGTGAACACCTTTTCTTTGGCTCGTGATTTCGTCTGTAGTGGCTGTAAAAAGAAAGATGGCTCGAATCTCCCCCGGGTCAGATGAATGACGACTTCGTGATTCTGTGAAGGCAAGATTACTTAGCAGGACAACTCGATAACAGAATAACTCGACAAACGGCTAGGTCTTTTCACAACAATAATTATTTAATAAAAATGAACGGTGGGTTTTTAACCCAAAGTCTATTCTTCGATAATGGCTTTTTTCTAACTATCTTATCTTCCTTCTCTGTGTGTGTGTGTGTGTGAAACTCCCTTTACGAGTGTTAATCCTTAATTAAGTTGTGACTTGTCTATTGAAAACGGTGGGGGGGGGACACTATTGTTAACACCTCCCAGACAAGAAGCTGTTCGCGCAGCATCTCGTCTGGTGATCCCCTAGCCCGACGGAGACGTCCGTTCTCGACCAATTCTTAGATCTGACTGACTTGCGATCGCATTTTCGCGTCAAATAACAAAGACGAAAAGCGTATAACTCATACTCTCTCTCTCCCTCTCTCTCTCTCCCTCTCTCTCTCTCTCTTCGTGTGGTACGCGCGATGCTGACTTGCTCTCTTTCTTTCCCCATCCCTTCTTCTGTGTCCCCACCCCTCCCCCGAAGTGGGGTGGTACGGGCAATTGTAATTCGTCGTTTTGGTTTCTCTTTAGATCTTATCTACACTAAAGAAAGCCATTAGCCTCTCTTTCTCTATTGGACCACCCATCGAGCTGACATCCATCGTATCTCAAAAGCCCCATGACCAAATTGTTCAGCTGGTCAAACTCATCCATTGTATCTGATTAAGTGCCACTGACAACCTACACGCTCTATCCCGCCAGGCTGGCGCCGCCTCTCGGCCAAGGCTTGGACAGTCAAAAATATGTACTAGCTCCCAGACTTCCACTTGTCTCTACGTGGGCCTGATCTCCCCGATGCATTCCAGTGCACCCCGGGGTGCAGACTCCGTCGCTGAAACCACTGTTTCACATTATCACCTAAAAAGTACACTGGCGGACACTGGCGGACACTGGCGGACAGTGTCCACTAAAATGTAAAATCTAATAAATGCTGACTCATTTCCTGTTTTTAATTATGAGTTGGCTAAGTAAAGCCTGGGTTAGTCGTATTAGAATTTTGAATGTCCCCCCCCCCCTCTACACCGCATTATCCCTATGATGTCATTTCCGGTTGAATTTGAGGAAATGACTTGCAGTTTTTTTTTTTCAGGAATGACTTGCAATTTGTTTTTTTAAATAACTGTTTAAATTAATACATTAAAATTCTATTTAAATTAATACATAATTAAATTGAAATTAGGCTGAAAATAGCTGAAATAATCGACCCTCCAGACGAAATCTGCCCCACAACCCCCTTAGGAGTGAATTTAGTGATTTGGGAATACGCTCATTAACTTTCTCGATGAATTTTACATTAAAATACACTTTTAGATTTTTTCTAGATTCACTAACTTTTTTTTCTATAGGGCACACACACTAACACACATACATACAGGCATTGAGATTTATATATATAAATAAGAAACCTGGAATGTTTACAATACCAGCAGGCTTATAGCGAGTGTGTGCGATGATATACATGACGAATGTAGGGTGAATGTCTACGTGATATCGGTCGAGTGTGTAAGGAAAGGAGGTGGCCATTTTTTGTTTTAATTAAATAGATAAGAAACCGAAATGCAACCTGGTGGATTTAATTTCGATATTAATTTTTTATAGTAGGTGTTCAAACTCTACCCTCCATTTTTTTGTACTTCTTCCTTTCTTGTCTTCATTCCATCCAATCGTCTTTTCGTTCGTTCTTTCTTTTTTTCATGTTTCTTCATTTAATCCCCTATTTCTTCCATTTACTCTGCCTTTTTTTCTCTTTCATTTTTTATTCCTTCCTTCCCTTCCTTCCATTCTTCTTCCCCTTCCTTCCATTCTTCCTCTCCGTCTTTCTTCTTTCCTTCCTTCTTCCCCCCTCCACTTCGCTTACTCTTCCCTGCCTCCTGCCTTCCATTCGTTCCCTCCTTCAATCCACCTTATCTCCTTTCTTCTTTTCCTTCCCTCCTTCCACCTATTCTTACTTCACTCTTTCTTTTCTCTTCCATTCGTATTTTCCTTCTCTCTCTTCATTCCTTTCTCTCTCTCTTCCTTCGACTCCGTCTTCCACTTCACTCTTCCTCCCCCTCGCACTTGTCTTTCTTCACCTACCTTGTTTCCACTCACACTTTTTTTCATTCCTCCCCTATCCCACTTGTCTTTCTTCTTTCCTTTCACCCTTTCTTCTTTCTCTTTTTTTAATTGAATCTTTCTTTCTTCCTTCCTTCTTCCTTACTCCATTTCTTTCCTTTTCAATTATACCATTTTTCCTTCTCCCTCTCTCCCCTTTCACGCTCCCAAATCCCTCCCCCTTCCTCCGTATTACAATTATGATTTAGGCCGGTTTCTATAGCAATAATCGTCACGCGTCATCTATCATCTTCGTGTTGCTAATCAAACATCATATCAAAGCCGACGCGATGCGAGAGGCATCAAAACGAAACAACGTCTTCAAGACGAAATTAAACTATGGAACGACATAAGAGTAACCAAAAGCAGATGAGAGGCGATATATGATAGGCTAAGACGAAAACAAAACAATAGATTACTATCCATCAGCTCTTCCATACTACACTCATACAAGCACTGTGAAATACAAGTTAATAGAAACGCCAACAATCCCCCATCAAATCGTCGGCCGCCATTGTTTCTGTGCTTCCATAGCTGCCTCGCCCCTGGCCACAGACAAAGTGTATATTCATTAGACCAAGTTTATTGACTTTAAAGAAACCCCAGAAGTATTTTACGATGCGGCTATGTATTTTTATAAGAGGCTATGTCGGTCAGTTCGTCAGACAATCTGGAACGTCTAAGTTTGACGTACATCATACTTCACTAAACGCGTAAATTGGATGGACGCATCTTATTTTAAATACGTCCAACCATCATCATAAGAGGCTTTTTCTGCCTGCCGATTCCTTAAAGTTAAATCTAAAATAGCATTTTTATCGATCGGTCAAGATAAATGAAAGAAGAGAGATAAACATGTACGAATGACAAATCTATTTCAACTTCGATTGTTCAATGCAAGGTGTACTTGGTAAAACATGTTTATTTTTCTTTACTAAAGCCAGGGCTTTTCAAAGAATAAAATCTTATCATCAGAGGAATTACATAGATGGATAAGTTGGCAGTAGAAAAAACAAAATTCAAAATTTGAAAAAATATAAAGTAAGAGTATGCGTGTAAAAAAATATGGCGTCTGTCCAGTTAGTGAATGTCCGTTTATAAGGTGTCCGGTGAAAGGGGATTTAAAGATGGAAAAACCTCACAAAACCACTTTTTCTTTTTTCGGTCAAGCGTAAGTTTAAAATAGAATTTTCTGTCGATCTACCAGGCGTAAGATTAAAAAAGATTTAGGGGAGTCGCTCTCTATATATCTAGATCTATGTATATATTCTATAACTTCTATGTCTTATATATATATATATATATATATATATATATATATATATATATATATATATATATATATATATTCTATATCTTCTATGTCTTTTATATATATATATATATATTCTATATCTTCTATGTCTTTTATATATATATATATATATATTCTATATCTTCTATGTCTTTTATATATATATATATATATATATTCTATATCTTCTATGTCTTTTATATATATATATATATATATATTCTATATCTTCTATGTCTTTTATATATATATATATATATTCTATATCTTCTATGTCTTTTATATATATATATATA
Organism: Sepiola atlantica; assembly: GCA_963556195.1. Lineage (NCBI taxonomy): Eukaryota > Metazoa > Mollusca > Cephalopoda > Sepiida > Sepiolidae > Sepiola > Sepiola atlantica. Next base: position 10,907,265 of record OY744546.1, read on the forward strand.
TATATATATTCTATATCTTCTATGTCTTTTATATATATATATATATATATATATTCTATATCTTTTATGTCTTTTATATATATATATATATATATATATATATATATTCTATATCTTCTATGTCTTTTATATATATATATATATATATATATATTCTATATCTTCTATGTCTTTTATTTATATATATATATATATATTCTATATCTTCTATGTCTTTTATTTATATATATATATATATATATATATATACACACACAACTGAATGTCTGTGTATATATGTGTGTATGTGATTAGAGAATCTACATAAAATCTAGAAGTGTATTCTCATGTAAAATTTATCGGGGAAGACAATGGAAGTGTTCCCGAATCTCTAAATGCACACCGAAGGTGGCTATGATGACATAACTCCCTTAAAACTTCAAACATACCCCATTCTTATGAATTTTAATTCTATGTATGAAATTTTTTATGGAAGACAATCGAAGTGGTCCCGAATCTCTAAGTACCCTCCTCACCCGAGGGAGCTATGGGGGCCGAACCTCTTTTAAAACTTCAAATATATCATTTTTCGATGAAATTTATATCATATGTATAAAAATTTTCTGGAAAAGACAATGGAAGTGGTCCCGAATCACTACGCTACACTCTACGTATATATAAAACTCAACGTCTGTGTGTATGTGTATGTGCTGTTTGTGTGCTCCCTACAGAAAGATTGTACGTGGAAAAATATTATGACTGAATCTTAAGTAATTGTTCTCTAGAAAGCTAACGACGCTATTTTCAAATTGATTAAGATGCATTTTGGTTGTCAACCAGCTTCATATTTACAGACCTCAACCCCCTTAAACCAGTATCTAATACTAATGAACTCATTACAGTGAAACTTGGCACATATATTGTATGCACACACAATAGATTATTATTGTCTATATTAGTTTTGAGAAAATAACTCCTAAAAAGTGGCTCACGGTTCAATATTTACCGACCTCCTGAAACAGCATTCTACAATATGTAATAATTCGTCAACGATTTTTTTCAGTTGCAAGAGAACGCGTAAAGGGGGTAGTAGAGAGAAAGAGAGAAAGAAGGAGAGAGAAAGAGAGAGATTGTATAAGAGAGAGAGGGGGATATTAGAGAGAGAGAGAGAGAGAGAGGTCAGATTGAGATAAGGAGAAAGAGGGGGAGTGTAGAGGTAGATAGATAGAGAGGGGGGTAATAGAGAGAGTTAGAGAGAGAGAGAGAGAGAGAGAGAGAGAGAGAGAGAGAGGGGGGGTCAGAGTGATATAAGGAGAAAGAGGGGGAGTGTAGAGGTAGATAGATAGAGAGGGGGGGGTAATAGAGAGAGTTAGAGAGAGAGAGAGAGAGAGAGAGAGGGGGGGTCAGAGTGATATAAGGAGAAAGAGGGGGAGTGTAGAGGTAGATAGATAGAGAGGGGGGGTAATAGAGAGAGTTAGAGAGAGAGAGAGAGAGAGAGAGAGAGGGGGTCAGAGTGATATAAGGAGAAAGAGGGGGAGTGTAGAGGTAGATAGATAGAGAGGGGGGGTAATAGAGAGAGTTAGAGAGAGAGAGAGAGAGAGAGAGAGAGAGGGGGGGGGGGGGGTCAGAGTGATATAAGGAGAAAGAGAGGGAGTGAAGAGGTAGATAGATAGAGAGGGGGGGTAATAGAGAGAGTTAGAGAGAGATATGGGATGGGAGAAAACCGGGAAAAAGTGTAACATATTTCTATTAACACTTCTATCTTTCTCCCGGTTTTCCCCTCCCTACCCCATCTTTCTTCTCGTGCCAGCCCATTCCACTCTCTGGAACTACACGTTTTTATAGATTACTCGACTCTGCTTAATCGAAAATAATTCCTCGAAAAAAAAGAATCAGAGTTACTTCCCTTTAGTTAATACATGAAAATGACTGGAAAACCGACCCCCCCCCCCTGACGAAATCAGCGGCAGTTTAGAGTCAAAGAATCGATATTTTTTTGTACATTTTAGACATTATTTATTCCGGGCAACGCTGATCAAGAAAATATCAACTTTGATGGTTTTTGGTATGTATGTTTCGAGTTTATGCTAGATACACACACACGCACAGATAACTTTCCTTTATATAATAGATAAAGGGGCGTCAAAAATGAACGAGAAAATTATATTATTTATTCATTTTAATTTTATTTTATGATGTGTAGGGACGCATTTTTTAAAAAAACAGACATTTCGATCATGTACCGTGAAAATGGGATAATGCCTTAAGGGTGAGAGGTCAATTGATCAACCGGAAGAAGGGAACGCATCTTTTAAAGACGGTCGAACGAATCAAAAGTTATATTTTAAACTTAAGCGTGACAGACCAATAAAACACTATATCAAACTTAAGCGTGACAGACCAATAAAACACTATATCAAACTTAAGCGTGACAGACCAATAAAACACTATATCAAACTTAAGCGTGACAGACCAATAAAACACTATATCAAACTTAAGCGTGACAGACCAATAAAACACTATATCAAACTTAAGCGTGACAGACCAATAAAACACTATATCAAACTTAAGCGTGACAGACCAATAAAACACTATATCAAACTTAAGCGTGACAGACCTACTAACAGGCACCGCCTCTTACAGGATACTTGGGCGCACCCCCCTACTCTATGATAAAGAGCATCCCATATTTATTTGCATATATATATATCCGTTGCGTCACACAAAAGTTAATTAATACAAAACTGGTCGATGAAAAAGGAAAGGGAGGACTTAAATCTATTTCAATAACGTTTTCTTTTTGTTTAATTCCTTTCTGCTTTCTTTACCGATCTATACGTTTTTTCCCCTTTTGTTTTTTTTTTCTTTTATATTTTTGAACACTTTTCAGATTCGAACGTGTTCTTTCTTTCTTTTTATTCTTTATGTGAGAGACGATCGTTCTCTTTCGTTTCTTACGTATTTGATGTTTTTAACACTCGGTGTCTACCCTCTCCCCTATCCCCCTTCCGTTTTAATTTTTATATCTACCCCCCCCCCCCTACTTCCCAATAATCAAAAAAATAAAATTAAATGAAGAAATTTTGTCAAAGAGCAAAGTCAACATTGTTTTTGTTTTTTATCTTTCGGTCATCAGAAATTAATCGCGTTTTTTTTTTACACTCGCGATGGTTCAGTCCTATCCTATTAAAATAATTAAAAAACAAAAAAACAATCGAAAGACTTACATAGCAAACAGACAACCCATGCCGCCTAAATGAAATCGGAAATATATATTCACTCTAAATAAAATGTTAACGGTAGGTGCTTTGTTTTTTATTTAGGTCATCAGAAATGATAATTAATATATGAAAAAAATAACGTAATTGTATTATGCTCTTTTATGAGTATTAGTGCGAACATTGGTGAAGAATATTTCTTTTTCGTCGTTTCTTGACGGAGAATGTACACTAGTCTAAAAGAAGATGCGTCAATTTCAAACGGAAGCGCGACCGACCGACAAAGCCTCTTATAAAATTACTTCGGCGCAACTAAAGACAAAAAGAAAACTAAAGCCCCGTCCCCCTCCCTATCGCTCGAAGACGTTTATGAAAATATATTGGTGAAATCATCCAAGGAGAATTTATGACTGATCTTATATGATTCGGCATCGTCTCGTTTCTTCTTCATGGCCAAGACTTTCCGATTGATGTTGAAATCGATGCCGATTGAAAGCACCATCAACAACAATGGCCAAACTTTCGCGATCACCTCTGTGTCGACATAGAGTCAGAAAAGAGGCGGCCTATTCTTAAAGTATGACACTTTATTAAATCATGTAAGATTATCAAATTACTATTGTTGTATATCAAGGATGTGTAGATTTGAACCGTTCAAGGACAACCCCAGCAAGTAGTTCTTTCCAGAGGTCTGAAGGTCAGGTTTGACAAACGTGTCAACGATGAGCGTCGAACTAGAGATCACGTGAACAGTGACGTCATAGATGAAGACACGGAAGCTTTTTTTTGTAATGAGAAAGGGACTTGGAGCGAGTCGTACAAGACGTATTATTAAAACTTCTTCCAGTCGCATATTTTTTGCAAGCTTGAAAGAGTGGTATCATAACGAACAGACATATACTACCCACCCTTCAAAGAAGAAGGTAATGCCTGGGAGGATTGTCTCATGGAAATAGAACAGTTACTATTCTATCTCTCACAAAGAGTAGGTAATGCCTGGGAGGGTGGTCTCATGACAAGATAATAAGTACAATAAAAAAAAAAATTTTTTAAATAAAAACAGCTAGATTGGGAGGATGGTATCACGACGAACGAACATATACTACCCTAGAAAAGAAGGAGGTAATGTCTGGGAGAATAGTTTGATGAAAACAGAACAGATACTACACTACTCTGTGAATTGTACAATAATACAATATTAATAGAAGTAGAAATAATTTCGGCCTCAGACAGATAACACATCTACATTACTAATAGAAGTAGAATAGTACAATTAATTAAGGGAGGCGCGATAGCGCTCTATCCCTTAATAGACTTCAAAAACGACCTATGCTAGAAATCTCATTTATTTGATCAGTCATAACTCAAAAACCAATAAACCAAATTATTTTAAACTTTGCACACAATTTTCATTTGATAGGTTCCATAAGTGTGTCGCATTTCAGCATCATTAGTCAAGGCAACCCAGAGATCCAGAAAGGTCAGGAGTGATTTTGTGTTATCCGTGTGTACGTACGTACGTACGTACGTACGTACGTACGTGTGTGCCACCCTGTATCTCATCAACTATTTGATGGATTCAGCTGATTTTTGATAGATAGAGGTTCTATGGTCTAGTTGATGGCATTTTAATTTCAGTTTACCATATACCTTAGTTTTCCAGAAAATTCTAAAAAAAACTTAAAATTACCATTGTATTGAGGCATAGCCTTTACAAAAGTAGTGACATTCCATGAAAAATGCCAGTATACTGAAATCATATGCCCTTAATAGGGTTAATATGAACATTCATATACACTAAATGTACAAAAGCAAGGAAATTCCCAAATTTTTAAACTTTCATTGTCATTAAGGGTATGACTACATATCAACCAAACCATTTCATTATCACATCACTACAGTATAAATCTCTATGCATGAGTGGATGAAGTGTGTGAGGTGCGCTGAAGAAAAATTCCTACCAGTAAAATACATAGCCCTGTTGTGCTCGCATACCCTTAATGACAATAAAAGTGTAAACATTTGGGAATTTCCTTGCTTTTGTACATTAAGTGTATATGAATTTTCATCTTAACCCTATTAAGGGCATATGATTTCAGTATACTGGTATTTTTCATGGAATAGAGTTAAAAGTATAGTTTTAGCTTGAGACAGATATATACCATCTCTCTAATAGTAATAGATAATATTAGTTTTCGAAGTAGAAGTAGAGTTTCGGCTTCAGACAGGCAGTTACCAAGTGTCCATTAGTAATAGTTAAGATGAGAAGATTAGTGATCGAGGTGCAAGTGGAGTTTCGGCTTCAGTTAGCAAATCTCTATTAGTAGTAGATGAGTAGTTTAAACAAACTGAGGATGTCTCTCTGTTTCCACCACCGTGTTACGAGAACGACTACGATAAAATAAAAGAACAAGTTTTATTTCAGCGCCAACAAGTTTCAGGCGAAATGACTCTTATCAGGAGTCCAGCTTGAAGAGGTTTGTTCAACAACACTCCCACTAGATCATCTATCACAATGGTATACGACACTTTTAATCCTAAAAAAATAAAATTGATAAATATGCAAGAAATAAAAGAAATAATATCAACAGATGCAGAGCCGACAAATATAAGGTATAATAGCGTAAGTTCATAGCCTATCGAGTTCATAGTGTATTGATTTACTCCTGTCCAGAAGAGTAGTTGTTATCCCACAAGTAAGATGTGACCCAAGGTCGGGTCGGGAAAGTGGGGATTAAAAATTCCCGGTAGGGGCGCCTCAGGCAGTAAGCAATAAACTTACTCCTCTCCAAAGAGGGGAGGCGAAGCCTGGTAGGGTGGACCTCCTAGAACCGCACAGGACAGACCCATAGACCGGCGTAAATCAAGCCCCGAAGGCCAAGACAATACCAGTCTATTGGGGTGCAGTATCCATCGGAACAGATACTACACTTTGATCCTAGCCAAAAGGCCAAGATGAAGTTCATAGTGTAGGAAGTTCATATTTAATTTTGTTCATAGTGTAAGTTCATAGCCTATGGAGTTCATAGCGTAGGAAGTTCATATTTAATTTTGTTCATAGCGTAAGTACATAGCCTATGGAGTTCATAGCGTAGGAAGTTCATATTTAATTTTGTTCATAGCGTAAGAAGTGCACAGCCTATGGAGTTCATAACGTAGGAAGTTCATATTTAATTTTGTTCATCACGTAGGAAGTTCATAGCTTATGGAGTTCATAGCATAGGAAGTTTATATTTAATTTTGTTCATAGCGTAAGAGGTTAATAGCTTATGGAGTTCATAGCGTAGGAAGTTCATATTTAATTTTGTTCATAGCGTGGGAAGTTCATATTTAATTTTGTTCATAGCGTGGGAAGTTCATATTTAATTTTGTTCATAGCGTAAGAAGTGCATAGCCTATAGAGTTCATAGCGCAAAGAGTTTATATTTAATTTTGTTCATAGCGTAGGAAATACATAGCTTATGGAGTTAATACCGTAGGAAGTTCATATTTAATTTTGTTCATAGCGTAAGAAGCGTATAGCCTATGGAGTTCATAGCGTAAGAAGTTCATATTAATTTTTGTTCATAGCGTAGGAAGTGCATAGCCCATGGAGTTCATAACGTAGAAAGTTCATATTTAATTTTGTTCATAACGTTAGAAGTGCACAGCCCATGGAGTTCATAGCGTAGAAAGTTCATATTTAATTCTGTTCATAGCGTAGGAAGTGCATAGCCCATGGAGTTCATAACGTAGAAAGTTTATATTTAATTTTATTCATAGCGTAGGAAGTTCGTATTAATGTTTGTTCATAGCGTATGATGTTTACTGTACCTCCACACGCAATAACGTTTTTTTTTAACATTAATAAAGGCTTAGCATTTTGGATGAAAAAAACTCAGTTCTTTTCTAGTAAATTCGCTTCTGTGGCTTCAGATTCTTGCTTTCATCAATTTCCCCGGACAACACCGAGACACGAGTCCAGCTAGTAGATCAATAAAATAGATAATAAATTTCAATATTTAATGTTAGAATAAGCTTTCAAAATTTGGCAAAATACAAGAGTGAAATAAGAAGAGGAAGTAGATATTCCGCAGTGAATCATGCAACACTTTAATAAGTTTTTGTTATGGTGCCGTACCTATAGGACGAACAGTTGGACTCGTCCATTCCTAATAAAATACTGGAAGTATTCTCGTAATAGGATTGAACTTCAGTCTACCCTAGCAGTCAGGACTGATATAACATTTCTCTTGTTCTCTGTACATTTCTTTACTTCAATATATACTGTTCACCTAACTCCGTGTTCCGTGTCTTCATTTCGGCCTCTAAACAGGGGCACAACAGTTTTAAAGAATTAATACATTAAATACGAAATACATTTTTTGATATTTTGTTCGCCCCAAACCAGGCACGTAAGGGTCCACTTTAATAGGAGTCAGTTCTATAGGAAAACCTGAGTGGGGAGTTGGGTAGCAATATGTTTGTTCATATTACATTTAACTTTCTTCATGTTGGTACAGTCGGGGGGATTCCAAAGGCAAGCGGTCCGCAATAAGAAGCTATCGGAGTATAAAATTTTCCTACATTTAGAGACCTATCTAGTTAAGGGGTGGGATTTTGCTGCGAGTCGGTCATATATTTCTGAATGAATACACATTGCTCTTTATTATAGAGTGGATGATTATTGAAAAAGAAAAGAAAATGAGTTATTGTATATTTAATGGTAATCCATCCGAACAATAGAAGACGACGGCGTTATTATCGACGATATGGGAATAGAAGTTTTTGCTTGTAAAAATAGATTGAAAGCATCAGTTTTTGGTTTTCGGGCGACTAATCAATCAGAAGTCTGTGTTTTGTCAGAGTTTTGGCACTGATTCCGGTCTTTGGAATCGGTTCTTTATCATCAGTATGAGTTACGGCCTTGCACTCAATACTAACATTTCCAGCCGCACACGTACTAAGGCTTGGTGCTGGGATTAATGGAGGGCAGGTTTTCGTTCTGGTCATCGTCGAGTGAACTCCAGACCAATGGTCAAGATCAGAATTAGTCATCCCTCAAGTTGTCTTCTAGGGTTGCATAATCGTAAAATTGGCTGCCGTACGAACTCGTTTTCAGAAAAGTAAAAATATTTGAAAATCGGGCAATCATGTAGTATAGTTAACAACGAAAAAATGGTTTCCAAAATAACAAATTTACAAAAAAATAACTTTTACTAAACGCAAGAAAATTTAATCTTCAATCGACTTGCATAGCTTTTCAGTTTTGACACTTTGTTTTAAGTATTGTTGTTGTTGTTTTTCAGATTTTGTATCGTTGCCTCGGAGGCTTGTAAAAACGGATTCAAGATAGTGCGACCAGGCGAACCTTCTACGTAGTTACTGGAGTCGGCCATTTTTAATTCAGACAGTAACAGTATCAGATTTAATCGAAATATTAAATTGAAATAAAAATGCCGTTCAAAGACTTTAAAACATAAAAAAACATATGCAGGTAGGTAGAAGATTAACAATTCTTTCCTTTGGTAGCAGTTATTTGTTAAATTTCATTTTTCGCCCCACCTTTTCTTCTCATTAACTATACTGCATAATCGCCGAAAATCGTATACAAAAAAACATATTGCATTCAGTTTTATTTTTTCGGATTGAGTGTGTGTGTGTGGGTCTTGAATTGGCAATCACCGCTTACAGCTAAATAAGTTTTTTTTTGTAACATAGTTCACTCCGAACAAGGCAAGCTGCCACTGTAGACGTGTAAGGGGCTACTGAGAATTAGAGTTAAAGTTTTGGGGTCATCCTAAATTGGGAGATGTGAAGCGGGATGTCTGTAAGATAGAGTGAAGAGGGCAAAGTGGGTGCTTGTTTAGTGCTAAATAAGCTCACACGTTCAGACTATTAGTCGAGACTTGATCCATGAGGTTTTTGGTCTCGAAAAAGCCCATATGGGATAACTGTAGGGTCCCTTTCTATGCGGGATATGGCATGTACAGTTATCCACGATATTATCCAACTGTTGATGGAGCAGCCGTTCTGGGCGCTACCTAAGAGTTAGGGCTCCTGTACTACCAGTCGGAAACAGCAGCCAGACAAGCTGCCTAATCTGTGCCCTTAACCTGTCGGAACAAGAGCGACCCAGACCGGTCATGTGAAACTTAGTAACAAAAAACTTTCCGAAAGTTGCCCAGATAGAGAGAAAGAGAGACGGCGTTCAATGTCATAGTCAAGAAACAAGGCCAAACACTGGGTGTCTTTGAGGTGTATCTTCGCTAGTAGCTGTGCGCATGGCTAATAGACAAAGAAGGGGTGCAAATGCCAGGCGATAGGCAGAGCCCATCTCTCGTTATATGCTATTCCAACTTGTTCTTGCATTGGTAATTATTTTACCATGTTTGAGTGAAAACTAATTGTTGTGAAGTTGTCCAACAGTAAATAATACATAAAAGAAGTCAAGTCGAGGGTTGGTTTAACAAGTGTATTAACAAAGTAAGAAAGTGACTAGCACTTGGCTAGACAGTTATAAGACTGTGCTTTGTCTTCTCTGTGTCTCTGGGGACTCGCACTATTTATAGTGACAACTGGTGTTGTTTCTCCTGTGTAAGAACGGCCGGTGTAACACTAATAATGAGTCGTTTTTTGTGGGTTTTTTTAACATAGTTCGCCCCAAACAAGTAAGACCGCCACTATAGACGTAAGGGGCTACTGAGAAAAAGGGTGAGAGTTTTTTTGTTTTTTGTTTAATTAGAGGGGGGTCAACTTAAATTGGGAGCTGTGCAGCGAGATATCTGTTTACATTTGTTTTAAATTTCTGCATATCAGTACCGTCAGGAAAACAGGGAGCAGGGAAGGAAGTTCCAGAATCCAGCAGCACGAGGAAAGAAGCTTTTGGAGTAGAAAGCTCTTCGGCATCTGGGGACCTCCACAGTGAACGGATGGGATTTGGCAGATTTTCGGGTTGGTCTAGTGAATTTGCGTCGTGGGGGCACCAGAGCAGCAAGTTCATCAGAGCACAGTCCATTTAAGTACTTATAAAACAGGCACAAGGATGATACATTGCGGCGGTGGGATAGGGGCTGGAGTTATTTTTGTATTTAAAATTTTCGACAATCTATTAGCTTAGGCTGAAACGCCTATCCGTCTCTGAGAAGCAGACAAACCCAACTGACCTCCTTCTGCTAGAACAGTTGTTGGAGTTATATTAAATGTTTGAATGTACCTACATTTGATATAGTTTTATTATTCGATTACGAATTATCGCTCCACTCTGATCTGAAAAAAAAATTGACGTTAAATGTGTTACTAATACTCCTTTTTATTGAAATTTTATTTTAATACTGTCAGATATGTTCGAAAAAGAATTCTAACCTATGTCCACTAAATTCATTCCTATACCATCCGAGGACACCTACAGGAGAGTTTTTTTATCGGAAGAATAATATGATGTTATAAAAGGCGAATAGACGATTTCGAGTCTTCAGAACAATAATATTGAATAAAATATTTCCAAATTGTCCTGGAAACGATCGTACGCCATATGATTTGCTGGTTTTGTATCCTTTGAACAATGTTCACATTTTGTTGATCTCAACTCTCTCTCTCATCATATATATATATATATATATATATATATATATATATATATATATATATATATAGTCTTTTAAGGATGATTAGTGATGTATAAACCATAAAAACGATGTTGTTGTTTTTGTATTTTTATTGTTATATTTCTAGCAGTCCACCGCTCTTTGTCAGAAAATGGTACTAACAAAAACCGGAAGACTGCTCGAAATATCAAAATAAAAAAAATAGTAACAACGTTTTTATGCTTCATACATCACCAATCATCCTTTAAAAAATCTCTAGAAGCATACGTAAAATAACAAACAAATATATATATATATATATATATATATATATATATATATATATATATATATATATATATATATATATATGAGAAAGGAAGGTAATCCGACGTAATGGGAAATGAAAAAGGAAAAACTAAAAGATGTTTTTTTTTTATGTATTCATCAACGTTTCGTCTTTATTTGTAAGACTTCCTCAGGATGATAATTTTAAGAAAAATGTCATGCAAGTACATGAAAATATATGGTTGACATGATGGGTTGATGAGAAGAAGTAGTAGCCACTACTGGGAGCGCAGGACCGAGGTCTTTTTTCTTAAAATTATCATCCTGAAGAAGTCTTACAAATAAAGACGAAACGTTGATGAATACATAAAAAAAACATCTTTTGGATTTTTCTTTTTCATTTCCCATATATATATATATATATATATATATATATATATATATATATATATATATATTAGTATACTATATATATATAGTAGTGCGAAAATATGTTTTAGCATATACATTCTATTCTTTAAGAATACCAACCTCTTCCAATTTAAAGCTCGATGATTGGTAACAACAGAGCATATATAAATAACCAAAATTGTGTTACATTACAAAGACCAAGATTTTATTTATCTTACGAAACAATTTTTCAAACAAACTCTTTTGATACAATTTTACGGTTCTGTTTCGTTCAGTAGAGGACCAACCAACATTTGTATTTCAATATCGGATCTTTCGTCTCTAAATTCATCAGAAAGACAAAAACAGTCTCAATTGGAAAAATTATACATTGCGATGTGACAAACAATAAAGGCCCGAAAATCAAAACAAACTCACATCGCATTGAAAACTATTTTGTCTTAGCTATTTCTGCGGATCTAACATAAAAATGTTATCAAATCTTTAATATTGTTGCTTTCAAGGGATGCAACTCTACATGACTTATAGATCCTTATATATGATTTGCGCCCCCCTTGCATCATACTTACATATCACGTATACGCCCTGACAATAATTAAATAAATGAATGAATTGGAATTAAATAAAAGCACAAATTAATAATAGAACCATTACTGATAAAATATTACTACATTAATTATAAGAATGTAAACGTGCTGCCGATAATATTCATATTTACAATTACATTGTCGCTTTTTGTCTATATCCTCGGATGAAAAGAGTTTATCTTTGAAAATCCATGGATTAAGGATATGAAGCTCTTTGCTTTGAACTTTTGATGTTCTAATAAATATTATATATCTACAATTTTTTATTCTCATCTTACACTTCTAGAATTGATTGCCATATTCAATATTTTGAGCTTTATATTATCACGATAGATTATTATTAAACGATAATTCAATTATCTTTAATTTAATTCAACATTTAAATATTTTTATATATATATATATATATATATATATATATATATATATATATATATATATATATATATATATATATATGCCAGCTCACAAACTATTTTCTGCGATAATAATTAGCTGCGGATCTAATTCAAAAATTCCTCATTAACTCCCGACTTCCGGTCAAGACACATCTCAGCCGAGATTGCACATATTTTTTCTGAATATAAGGCATACCTCGACAATTCAAAGAACACAACAAGACGGATACCATCCTAATTCGATACACCACTTTGGTAAATACAATTTTTATCGAAAATTATTGAAACCTTTCAAGATTGTCGTCTGTTCTATTTACCTCGCCTCGTAAAGTGTAGTATCTGTTTCGATGGATACTGCACCCCATAGATTGGTATTGACTTGGCCTTCGGGGCTTGATTTACGCCGGTCTATGGGTCTGTCCTGTGCAGTTCTAGGAGGTCTACCCTCCCAGGCTTCGCCTCCCCTCTTTGGGGAGGAGTAAGTTTATTGCTTACTGTCTGAGGCGCCCCTACCGTGGAATGCCGACGGGGCTGCCCAGGCAATTTTTAAACCCCACTTTCCCGACCCGACCTTGGTCACATCTTACTTGTGGGAGTAAGATAAAAACTGGCCTTGTGCCTAACTCATGGAGAGGAGTAAATCAATACTCAACTAGATTTTCATAGCTTTCAAACACAACTTCTTACTTACTACGAACAAGAGATGTGTTCATATTCTGTCCGAGCTGTAGCGTGCAGAAGGGGACGGGGCAGTGACCCCGGAGACTCCAAATTTAAGTGAGGGGCATCCAATCACATTCAAACTATCTCCCTTTCTCATAATATTTCTCAGTACTAGGACTTATACTTGAGTCTTTTGGGGCATCCAATTATATTCAGATTATCTCCCTTTCTCATAATATTCATCAGTACTAGGACTTATACTTCAGTCTTTGGGGCATCCAATTATATTCAGACTATCTCCCTTTCTCATAATATTCATCAGTACTAGGACTTATACTTCAGTCTTTGGGGCATCCAATTATATTCAGACTATCTCCCTTTCTCATAATATTTATCAGTACTAGGACTTATACTTGAGTCTGTTGGGGCATCCAATTATATTCAAACTATCTCCCTTTCTCATAATATTTCTCAGTACTAGGACTTATACTTGAGTCTTTTGGGGCATCCAATTATATTCAGACTATCTCCCTTTCTCATAATATTTATCAGTACTAGGACTTATACTCCAGTCTTTGGAGTATGAAACGAAGGAGCTTGACCCGGGGATCATCACACTTTTGCACGCCACTGTGTCTGACGCAGCGCATAAAAAGAATATATCAACTTAGTTGGTGTGCCTTGTGTAGTTACTGACTTTTATGTGGACGCACGCACAAACCGAAAACTGCTCTTTATATAATAGATTCTTGAAGAAGAAGAAGAAGAAGAAGAAGAAGAAGAAGAAGAAGAAGAAGACGAGTTGTTGTATGTTAAATTGTAATCCACCCGAACAATAGAAGACGACGGCGTTATTATCGACGATATGGGAATAGAAGTTTTTGCATGTAAAAATAGATTGAAAGCATCAGTTTTTGGTTTTCGGGCGACTAATCAATCAGAAGTCTGTGTTTTGTCAGAGTTTTGGCACTGATTCCGGTCCTCGGAATCGGTTTTTTATCATCAGAGCCGACGATTTTAGTGCCAGTCTGACTCGGGGGTCGAAATGGATAAAAATAAATCTTCCTTCACCAAAAAGACTATAATAGACTAGCATGGGCACCTGGCGTTGCCAACGGGAAATGCACAACAAAATAGAAGATTTGAAAAGTAGGTGACATCGTTCTTTTAAAACTCTCTCTCTCTCTCTCCCCCATCTCTCTCTCCCTCTCTCTCCCCCTCCCTCTCTCTCTCTCTCCCTCTCTCTCCCCCTCTCTCTCTCCCCAATCTCTCTCTATCGTAAGTACTATTTCAAACCAAAGGTCGATGAAAATTTTCACTTTTAATGTCGACCCCCCCCCCCCACCCCGGCGCCTGACAAATTTTGTTCCTGTTAACCACCAAAAGAATGAATATTACATATTCTGTCCGGGCAGTGGCGTGCACAATGAAGGGGGTCAAGGTAACAAAATACTCATCTGAAAGGCACGGGCTCTTATGGTCAGCACTCCGACCAATTGTCCGAATTTAGTCCCACCTTTTGTTGTTGTTGTTGTTCGTTTCACGGAATCTTTTGTGTGCGATTGGCCTCAGGGATAGCGTTATGGACTATGGGATCACTTATGCCGGGTTCGAATTCTACCAAATTCATTCGGCTCATTTATGCACGAATACTGTTGTCAAACGTAGGCACGCGGAATTTTCCCCAAAACTATCTCTATTTGTTGCGTTTCGACCTTGTGTCATACATGCAGAAAACAAAGTTTCCGTAATAATAATAAGAAAAAATAATATGAAAAAAGAAACATAAGAAAAGAAAAAGAAGAAAAGAAATAAAAGAAGAAGAAAAGAAGAAATAAAAGAAGAAAAGAAAAAAGAAAAAAGAAATAAAAGAAGTAGAAACATAAGAAAAGAAAAATTAAGATGACGAAGAAGTAAAAAAAAGAAGAAAGAAATAAGAAGAAGAATAAGAAGAAGGAGAAGAAAAAGAGGAAGAAGAAGAAAAAAGAAGAAAGAAATAATAATAATAATAAGAAGAAGAAGAAGAAGAAGAAGAAGAAGAAGAAGAAGAAGAAGAAGAAGAAGAAGAAAATTAAAGATCTAGATAAGGGGTCTGAAACTAAGTGACATAAACGGTCCATTGCGTGATGAGATTGGGGGAAACGGACCAGAACCAAGCAATATCACCAGGATATTAAAATCAACATGACAGGACGCTAGTCTGTCGCCGATTATAATCTCAGCAATTTATTTATACACGTGGTTTGGGGTGGGTTTTTTACAATGCCTGATATTCCTAAATAGGCACCCATCGAAGTACTGAACGGCGGGAGGGGATAAGATCCAGAGGGGAGAGACACATTTTATCTGTGTTGCGTTTCAACCTTGTGCCATACATGCAGAAAACCAAGTTGCCATCATTATTACAAAAACACATGAAAGTTCATAATTATTATCCATACCTTGTTAGCCGCTTGTTCTCGTACGCGCCCCTATGTGATCCTTCGCGACTGAGGCGTAATCCCTCCCCCATACTATTCTAGTCTATACTGCACTACTTCTCCCCTAGATTATTTCGTGCTAAGTACAAGAATACAACAGTATTAAATAGAATAGGTTGGGCTTCAGACAGACAGATACATAATCTCCATTATTAATGGATTATTATATATCATAGTTCATTATTATTCTTATATAAAAGTATGGAGTATTGTTGCCACATCTAGGCTGGTGCACCGACCACTAGTCTCTCACTCTTAGACATGGTTAAAAAAGACCCTAATCTAATAGGTCCCACATTGTCTCCCAAGCTCAAGCCTCTTTCTCATCGCCGCAATGTTGCATCGCTATGTTTGTTTGGTAAATTTATAGAAGTGCACCTCTCGTATTTCAGCCTCTAAAAAAAAGTTTCTACTTTTTGGGGCAAATTACATGTAAAAAGCCATGTAGAAACTTTTTTTAGGGGCCGAAATACGAGAGGTGAGATTCCGTGGACCAGAAATGCGTGCTCACTTTACGTATGACTTATATAGGAAAGTGATCCCCCAACCCTCCTAACATCTAAAATAATAAAAATTTTCATAATTTTTTTTCACAGCAGATATTTGTTATGGCTGTTTACATGTAATTTGCCCCAAAAAGTAGAAACTTTTTTTTTAGGGGCCGAAATACGAGAGGTGAGATTCCGTGGCCAAGAAATGCGTGCTCACTTTACGTATAACTTATATAGGAAAGTGATCCCCCAACCTCCTAACATCTAAAATAATAAAAATTTTCATAATTTTTTTTCATAGCAGATATTTGTTATGGCTGTTTACATGTAATTTGCCCCCAAAAGTAGAAACTTTTTTTTAGGGGCCGAAATACGAGAGGTGCACTTCTATAAATTTACCGTTTGTTGTACAAGTACTTCAATGGAATATTTATACCTTCGTTTTGTTGTCTCGCAAAGTTGTCTCCCCCTGAATAAATAACACAGCACAATAAGATATATAAAAATGATGCTCTTTTGTTTTCTTTTATTTCGTATGTAGGAGAACCGACAATGCCGTGACTTTTACATAAACTCCGATCTTTATCGGACAGACTCCATCCTAATCTCACCCGTTTATATAGTATTTGTTTACGTCAGGTTTTTTTACCCACTTTTCCCCAGATACTATTTGTCACATTGTCCGACCAATTTCGTCAGAATTTCAAATCACATTCTTTTTAAAACATCTTGATGAATCCGTATTACTGCACTTGTGCTCACTCAATATAAATACTCCCGACAAGCAGCAAAATCCCATCCCTTCACTGTAGAGGTCCCCAGATGCTGGAAAGTTGTCTACTCTAATAGTTTTATTTCCTCGACTCGCTTGTCTTTGCAATTCCCTCTCTGCTCTCTGTTTCCCCGACTGTACCAACAGGTAGAAATTTAAATGTAATGTGAACAAACATCTCGCTGCACAACTCTCCATCTAGTCTGGTCGCTTATTCAAGTAGCCCCGTACGTCTCAGTAGCAATATGCCTTGTTTGTAAGTAAAAAAAAAAGTCAACAGACTTATTTTGTCATCTAATTTACATACGCGTTTTTCCGATCGTAACCGTAGATCATATTTGGAAAGAATGTTCTTTCCAAATATGATCTATGGTTAAGATCGGATTTTAACTCTGCCTGATGATATCTCAGTTTATAACAGCTGTTGATCGATAACATTGACATGCCAGTGTCGCAGATTTTGTACATGTCTGTGTAAATAAAAAATAATCATATATAAAAGCTCTATTTGATATTGAGCACTTTTTATAAACCCGGTTGAGATTCTTTGGATTACTATCTTGTGGATGTTTTACCTGGATTATTATATATATATATATATATATATATATATATATATATATATATATATATATATATAATTTCACCATGTTCTTTATACTGGGCTTCCAACTGTTAATAAATGTATATTTTAAATATTATATTAATTTCTGAATTTTTTAGATGAGGATTGATAATTTTTATAATTTCGGCCGCTGTAATCTCCGGGTTTCTTTAGGTGTATCTTTTTGAACTCGGGAATATTTCTCTCAAACTCGGGAATCTGTACGGAATTTCGAACGGAACCCTTTATTTAATCCACGGGGTTAGCATGCTCTCGTACCGTCAGCCATGGCCGGGTAGAAGTCTTCAGTAATTCGCAATTCTTCGTATTGCCCGCACCGAGGATTGAACCTTCAACCTTCAGATGACTATCACTTAGAACTGAATCTTACTTAGTACAATATCCACTGCGCCACGAGTTCGTAAAGATACACCAGAAGAAGGCCGGTGGTTACAGCGGCCGAAACGTTGTGAGAATAACACTTAACATGAGAACAGTAGTCTGAATAACCCACATTATACAAACTATATTGGTTGTCACTAATCAATTGTTAGTCAGATTCTACTTACACAATTAAATCCAAGATGGCGATCCAGACGGTATACACGTGGTATCCACATAAAACCACATACAAAGGAACCTTAGTTCTAAAACCAAATGGTTCGAAAAACGAATCATATTTTCTCATTAAAAATAATGGGAGGTGACGGTAGTTAAGTGGATATCGACACGGACTGAAGACCTGGATGTTCAAAGTTCGAATCCAGTCCACAGTACCACTTTCACTTAGGGATATTGGCAACCTTCTCGTAGTCCTTTCTGTAAGGACCCAATGTCTTTCCGGAAAGATTTCTAACTAGAAAAACATCGGGAAACTAATGCCAACACCAGAATCATCTGATTCACACGAAAGAAGAAGATTAAAAATAATGTAAAAGAGGTTAATTCTTAAGTATAGACGATATGTTCGGTATTTAATGCAAGTAAAAATATAATTCCTAACAAAAAAACACATTAAAAAGATAAAAACCCAGATTGATTTAAAAATATATATATATATACAGATATGGATTGAAAATCTCAAGAGTGTCAACCCTACACAGAACTATCAACGTTTCATTGGGCGTTATGCTTCGGTTGCCGTCGGCGTGGTTCGGAAATCGAAATTTTGTTAAAAAAACAGGCATTTCCAGCTTACATTTTTTTATTTTCAAATCCAAATTGTTCCAGTTCCGAGGCGTTCATGAACCGAGGTTTGACTGCAGGTGAAAGAGCGTCCGACCTCTTCCATTTGCAATAAGTTAATCGTTTCGAATTGCGTGTTCAATAATAAAAGTGAACGTAGCGACACTTACCAAATACGGAGATTTTCTTTTTGTGGAACAAACTCCCAATGTGCCAGTGATTATAAACTGCAAATAGAACAAAAAATAAACAATTAATTTAACATTATATACGACAAATAAAGAAAAAACATTATTATTCACATATTTTCTCGAAAAGTATTAAAAAGTGCTGGGTTAGAAAATTAAGTGCAGTTCATTTCCGGTAGTACTTAAATGGCGACAGAAAAATTAGTCACAAATTAGTCACAAATTAGTCACAAATTAGTCACAAATTAGTACTTAAATGGCGACAGAAAAATAAGTCACAAATTAGTCACAAATTAGTCACAAATTAGTCACAAATTAGTACTTAAATGGCGACAGAAAAATTAGTCACAAATTAGTCACAAATTAGTCACAAATTAGTCACAAATTAGTACTTAAATGGCGACAGAATAATTAGCCCAAATTAGTCGCCAATTAGTCACAAAACTGAAAAATATTTTTGTTTACAAATTCCTAACCTATTATATATACTAACTAACCTATTATATATACTATAACTAACTCCATTATTTATTTATATATCAGGTTATACTTATATGGTTATACTTTTATCAGGTTATATGGTTATATACTTATATGGTAGTATAATACTTATATGGTAGTAATACTTATATGGTACTTATATACTTATATGGCGATATACTTATATGGTTATATACTTATATGGTTATACTTTTATCAGGTTATATGGTTACATACTTATATGGTAGTATAATACTTATATGGTAGTAATACTTATATGATAGTAATACTTATATGGTAGTTATATACTTATATAGTAGTTATATACTTATATGGTGATATACTTATATGGTTATATACTTATATGGTTATACTTTTTATCAGGTTATACTTATATGGTTATACTGTCAGGTTATACTTATTGTTACACCGGCCGTTCTTACACAGGAGAAACAACACCGGTTGTCACTATAAATAGTGAGAGTCACCAGAGACACAGAGAAGACATAGCACAGTCTTGTAACTGTCTAGCCAAGTGCTAGTCACTTTCTTACTTTGTTAATACACTTGTTAAACCAACCCTCGATTTGACTTCCTGTATTATTTACTGTGGGACAACTTCACAACACTTATATTCAGTATACTTTATATACTAACTAACCTATTATATATACTAACTAACCTATTATATATACTAACTAACCGATTATATATACCAACTAACCTATTATATATACTAACTAACCGATTATATATACTAACAAACCTATTATATATACTAACTAACCGATTATATATACTAACTAACCTATTATATATACTAACCGATTATATATACTAACTAACCGATTATATATACTAACTAACCTATTATATATACTAACCGATTATATATACTAACTAACCTATTATATATACTAACCGATTATATATACTAACTAACGTATTATATATACTAACTAACCGATTATATATACTAACTAACCTATTATATATACTAACTAACCGATTATATATATTAACTAACCTATTATATATACTAACTAACCGATTATATATACTAACTAACCTATTATATATACTAACTAACCGATTATATATACATACTAACCTATTATATATACTAACCGATTATATATACTAACTAACCTATTATATATACTAACTAACCGATTATATATACTAACTAACCTATTATATATACTAACTAACCGATTATATATACTAACTAACCTATTATATATACTAACAAACCTATTATATATACTAACTAACCTATTATATATACTAACTAACCGATTATATATACATACTAACCTATTATATATACTAACCGATTATATATACTAACTAACCTATTATATATACTAACTTACCGATTATATATACTAACTAACCGATTATATATACTAACTAACCGATTATATATACTAACTAACCTATTATATATACTAACTAACCGATTATATATACTAACTAACCTATTATATATACTAACTACCCGATTATATATACTAACTAACCGATTATATATACTAACTAACCTATTATATATACTAACTAACCGATTATATATACTAACTAACCGATTATATATACTAACTAACCGATTATATATACTAACTAACCGATTAAATATACTAACTAACCGATTAAATATACTAACTAACCGATTAAATATACTAACTAACCGATTATATATACTAACTAACCGATTAAATATACTAAGTAACCGATTAAATATACTAACTAACCGATTATATATACTAACCGATTATATATACTAACTAACCGATTATATATACTAACCGATTATATATACTAACTAACCGATTATATATACTAACTAACCTATTATATATACTAACTAACCGATTAAATATACTAACTAACCGATTAAATATACTAACTAACCGATTAAATATACTAACTAACCGATTAAATATACTAACTAACCGATTATATATACTAACTAACCGATTAAATATACTAAGTAACCGATTAAATATACTAACTAACCGATTATATATACTAACTAACCGATTAAATATACTAACTAACCGATTATATATACTAACTAACCGATTATATATACTAACTAACCGATTGTATATACTAACTAACCTATTATATATACTAACTAACCGATTATATATACTAACTAACCGATTGTATATACTAACTAACCTATTATATATACTAACTAACCGATTATATATACTAACAAAACTATGCGACTAACAGGGACAGGAGTCAACGCGATGAAACCCGGGTACACACAGCACGAAGGTAAGCAGTAATGCAACAATTTTACTTTCCACAAATAGATCCCATACTGTCAATTTTGCTCCAGCCCCTGTCCCATTGCCGCAATATTGCATTCCTGTACTTGTTTTACAAGTATTTCAATGGAATTTGCTCTGACTAACTCATAGCACTTGTGACCCTCGACGTAAATACCCTTGACTAACCCGACAAGCAACAAAATCCCACCCTTTCACTGCAGAGGTCCCTAGATGCCGGTAAGATTCTACTATAAGAGTTTCTTCCCCCAATCCATGCTAAACTTTGTAATTCTCTCCCTGTTTTCTGCTTCCCTATCTGTACTAACATGCAGAAATTTAAATGTAATGCGACCAGACATCTCGCTGCTCAACTCCCTACTTAGAGTGTCCTTGAAGACTTGGCCCCTAATAGTAGCCGCTTGCGTCCCAGTGGCAATGTGTCTTGTTTAGGGTGTATAAGAGTAAAAAAAACAGCAGATAAGATCAGCGTAATATTAATCCTTACGGAAATAAAGGGAGGCGCGAGAGTGCTCTATCCCTTAATAGACTCACAAATGGCCTATGCTGGAAATCTCATTTCTTTGATCAATCATAACTAAAAAAAACCAATAAACCAAATTAGTTAAAACTTTGCACAAATTGTTTATTTGATATGTTCTATAAGTGTGTAGAATTTCAGCATCATTAGTCAAGGCAACCCTTAGATCCAGAAAGTTCAATCATGAAATCATGTTATCTGTGTGTACGTACGTACGTATGTGCCACCCTGTATCTCATCAACTATTTGATGGATTCAGCTGATTTTTGGCAGAGATAGAGGTTCTAGGGTTTAGTTGATGGCATTTTAATTTCAGTTTACCATATACCTTAGTTTTCCAGAAAATTAAAAAAAACAAAAAACTTTAAAATGACTATTGTATTGAGGCATAGCCTTTACAAAAGTAGTGACATTCCATGAAAAATGCTAGTATACTGAAATCATATGCCCTTAATAGGGTTAAGATGAAAATTCATATACACTAAATGTACAAAAGCAAGGAAATTCCACAATTTTTACACTTTTATTGTCATTAAGAGTATGACTACATATCAGCCAAACCATTTCATTATCACATCACTACAGTATAAATCTCTATGCATGAGTGGATGAAGTGTGTGAGATGCGCTGAAGAAAAATTCCTACCAGTAAAATACATAGCCCTGTTGTGCTCTCATACCCTTAATGACAATAAAAGTGTACACATTTGGGAATTTCCTTGCTTTTGTACATTTAGTGTATATGAATTTTCATTTTAACCCTATTAAGGGCATATGATTTCCGTATACTGGCATTTTTCATGGAATTTAGTTATCTTTGAAATATGACCGAAAAGAAAAGCAAGAAGAATTCCCTATTAAATATCGAATCATACGATACTAACAAAAGTATGCAACTAATAAAACACATTTCATGTGTAATGTAGTATTTGTTCTGTTGTCATGATACCATTCTCCCATGCATTACCCCCACCCTTTTTAGCGAGGAGGTAGTGTTTGTCATATATACTAACAGAACTCTCGCTGGTCGTATAGTTTTGCTAGTGTATATGACAAACGAACATCTACTACACTGCCTCCTCGTCAAATGAGGAGGTAATGCCTGGGAGAATGGTATCATGACAACAGAACAAATATTACACTACCCCCACCATAAAAGAGGAGGCAATACCTGGGAAGATAAGACATTAGTGTGAAATACTAAAATTAATTGAGCATTCATAGAATAATAGTACAGTTTCAGCTTCAGACAGACAGATACGAAATTAACTTATAATATAACGAGCAGGTTCTCTGTCTGTCTGTCTGTCTGTCTGTCTGTCTGTCCGTCGGCGAGAATTTTTGTAAACGTGGGGGGGGGGCGGCTAATTACTATTTAATTAATTTCCAAGTCAGAAACATAAGAAATACATTAGAGCACATATTGACGACTAAATAAACAATAAATAATTTCGACGCCGAGGTCGTGAATTGAACTCGTAACCTTAAAGTCATATAGTATTGATTTACTCATCTCCAGGAGTTAGGCACAAGGCCAGTTTTTATCTTACTCCCACAAGTAAGATGTGACCCAAGGTCGGGTCGGGAAAGTGGGGTTTAAAAATTGCCTGGGTAGCCCCGTCAGCATTCCCCGGTAGGGGCGCCTCAGGCAGTAAGCAATAAACTTACTCCTCCCCAAAGAGGGGAGGCGAAACCTGGGAGGGGGGGGACCTCCTAGAACTGCACAGAACAGACCCATAGACCGGCGTAAATAAAGCTCCGAAGGCCAAGACAATACCAGTCTATGAGGTGCAGTATCCATCGGAACAGATACAACACTTTGATCTTAACCAAAAGGCCAAGATGTTACATGATAGTAATTAGAACGAATTTGTTCAATACGCTACCATCTGAGCAAATGTGACAAGTTAAAAGAACGATTCTGATTTAACTACTTAGGCTAGAGAAATGATTTTTTCATTTTTTACTTAGCAATGAATGATCTTAAAACGAGGCTACGTATCAAAACTGGTTCTTCGATATAGTGTGGGTTCTGCGTTCGCGCTCGATTTTTTTTTAAATTTCGCCCCCCCCCCCTTCATTTTATTTCCTTTATAAACAAAAAATATAGGGAGATAATTTTTTTTTTGTAACTAAAAATATTTTTGGTCCGAAACAGAAAATCAATGTCTCACCGCCCAAGAACGCGGCAGCCTAGCAAAAATAGACGACCGTTAGGGAGTCTATTTTTTCTAGTCCACTCATAATCTAAGGGGCACTTTTTGTGTGTGTGCGTGCGTGTCTGTGTGCCTTTCTGTCCGTCAGTCATTATTTTTAAAGAAATATCTTAACTTCTTTTAGAAATGGAAAATATGTCGTTAATACTAAATAATAAATTCCCAACAAATTATGCGGATGCTATAACGGGAAATCGAAACCAACACCTTGAGATCTTGATGGTTTACGAACTGAGCTATTTAGATTTTCTTATAAATAGATCGTAAAACATTAATTTAACAAAATAATTATAGCTTTGACGTGACGTCATGTTTCAAAACATGAATTCAAACATAACCGATGATAAAAAAATAAATAAATGAATGGATAAACATTATCAATAGGTTGTAAAGTCTTTTTATAGTCCAAAACAATTTATTTTGAAGATATAAAGAGCGTGAAGCATAAAAACTTTCACCAAAATGACTGGATTCAGCATTAAAGGGTTGATATGCCGAAAAACAAAACGACTAAACTTCTTCCACTTTTCGTACCTTCAAAGGTCGTGGTTACACGACAGTTCATTTGCACTAGTATTTAACTATGCGGGATCTTTCAAGTTGGATTGGTTAACTAGTAGTGGTTAACTAGTAGTGGTTAACTAGTAGTGGTTAACTAGTAGTGGGTAGATAAGGCAGTGATGCATCGTATGGCCCTCATCTCCACATTCACGGATGGTTGGGTCGATCTTGAAGCCCCATGTGGCCATAGCAGCTTTTGATCGCCCTATTCCTGTCGACTGAGCGTCTTTCTCTGGACTCGCGTTGCGTTTGAACCACATGCTGGTGAGCGCTTCAGAAGAAAGGATTCCCTTATCAGTAGGAGAACAGGTGCCATTCTAGTCTATGACTATGCAATTCTTTTATGTCCACGCCTAAAATGATTTTTGGCGCCCAAAAGTAAAATCATTCGTTTGACCCGATCGCTAAGAATAAAAGGATCCGAATTTCAACATTTCATACAGTAGAGCCGTTACAAGACAAGCCAACACAGGTTGTTCAGGTTGGCAGGCTTCAGGTAACCAGTGGTAAATTGGCAGGTGTTTTCAACGCTAGGTCAACTTGTCCAAATTGAAAACATCATATATCTAAAAGCACATCCATTTCTCCGTATTGCCAAACATTTTTTTAAAATTATGTTTCAAGCTTCTTTAAATTTAAATTCAATTTATAGATTATTTTAATAGCTGTAAGTAGATGAATTTTGATAGTTAAAAGTAGACGGATTTTGATAGTTAAAAGTAGACGAATTTTAATAGTTAAAAGTAGACGAATTTTGATTGTTAAAAGTAGACGAATTTGCGAGATTCCTTGATATGAAAAATGTTGGCTTTGCTAAAATGATCGGAATTCAGGGGGTTTTTTTCTGCATTTTTCTACGCATTACTCGAGAGATGGAGAGAGTAAGACTGTGTGAAAAGGGGGGAAAGAGAGTAAGAGGGGGAAGAGAGAGTGACGGGGAAAGAGAGAGACGGGGGCGAGAGAGGGAGGGAAAATAGAAAGAGGGAGAGGTAGGAGAAGGAGAGAAGAGGAAGGTGTGAAAAGAGAAGGGGTAAAAGAGAGAAAGTAAAGAAGAAAGAGAGAAAAGGGAAGAAGAGAGAGAGAGAGTGGAGGGGAAAAGAGAGAGGTTGAAGGAAAAAGAGATAGGGAGAAGGGGGGAGAGATAGAGAAGATAGGAAAAGAAATGGAAGGGAGAAAGGAGAGATGAGAAAAGAGGGGAAGAGAAGATGAACGGTGTAGAGAGGGAGAAGGAAAAATAGAGATGGGAATGGGAGGGAAAAGAGATGGAAAGCGAGAAGGCGAGAAAAAAAGAGATGTAGAGGGGGAAAGAGATGACGAGAGGGAGAGGGGAGAGAAGAGGGGGGAAATAAAGGGAGCCCGAAGGAAAGTTAGTAGGAACATGGTTTCTTGGCCAAGGCGAGTAATGTAGACATCAGAAGGGAATTGGGCAGCGAGGGGAGAGGGGAGTCATTTTTTGTTCGGTACAAAAGCTAGAGCACCCGAGGACAGGAAATGGCTGGAATGCTTCCAATTTTGACCGATGACCGCAGTCTCAGCAATGCTCTGGAGGCCTCATTAGTCCCAACAGAAAGGCGAGAAGAGTCGAGAAAGAAAATAGGATTCCGATTCATTCACTTTAAAGTTGAATGGGAAATCAATGAATGTTGCAGACAAAAATAAACTCAAATGTTAAAAAGATGAAGACCAGGCCCTTTCAATACGCTTGCCCAGTCTTATGCAACCTTTTACAACTAGTGGGAACTGTCGGAGGAAATAGGAAATGATTGTTTCAAAAAGGCCCTGGAGGCCTCATTAGTTTTAGACTTTTTTAGCTCCTAACTTCAAGTGTATCAGAAATAATTAGATAAAGTCAATCTTAGCAACGGACAGTGGCGGTGGTAAAGTGGATACCGGTGCGGTCTGATAGATTGGCATGTTTTTTTTTTGGGGGGGGGGGGGCGTCCTCCCAGGCATTACTGTCTACTTTTGGGGTAGTGTAGTATTTGTTATGTTGTAATGAGACTATACTTACAGGCATTACACCATCCTTTTGGGGATGTAGTGTAGTATGTAGTATGTAGTATATGTCTGTTCATCATTCTCCAAGGCATTATCCCCTCCTTTAAGGGTCAGTGTAGCATACGTTTGTTCGTCATGATACAATCCCTTCAGGCATTACCTCCTCCTTTGAGAGGGGGGGCGTCTAGTAAATGTTTGTTCCTCATGATACAATTCTCCTTGGCTAGCAAAATATATTTTTCTAGTTAGTGTAATGTTTGTGTATTGTATTGCAAATGTCATTTCAATTAATCTCTTGCATTAAGGGAAGTTGCCTCTGTGTGTACGTGTGTACGTGTGTGTGTGTGTGTGTGTGTGTGTGTGTGTGTGTGTGTGTGTGTGTGTGTGTGTGTGTGTGTGTCCAGCTAGAACTTAAAAACTACAAAACAATCACCATCAAAGTTGGTATTTTCTTGATCAGCGTTGCCCGGAATGAATCATATCTAAAATTTAGAAAAAAATACCCATTCTTTGACTCTAAGCTGCCGCCGATTTCGTCAGGAGTGTTGGATTTCCAGTCATTTTCATGTAGGTAATAAAGGGAAGTAACTGTGATTTTTTTTCAAAAAGGTATTCCTCTTATGCCCACTCGAGTAATCTATAAAAAGTGTATGTCCAGAGAAAAGAATGGGCTGGGCGGAGAAGAATTTATGTCTGCATATTTTTGCTTTGATCCGTTCTTAGTTCCTTAGTAGTTTTCGGGTTTCAAGCTGAAATTGACCGATGTATCAGCCGTACCCGTTTTGAGCCCTAGTACTTTCAAATCAATCTGGACCCATCTTCAGGGGTGGTTCACGGGTAAATAACGTGTATTCTTATATATTTATTAGTAGTTTTGGCGGACACCTTGTGATAGTTATAGTATTAAAAAGATACTAGAAATTAGTATTATCGGAATTTTAGTATGTTATCGCTATTATAGAAGTTAATTTTGTTGATGGATGGCTTTTTCGTTTTAATGTGCAAGGTTAATATATATATATATATATATATATATATATATATATATATATATATATATATATATATATATATATTTCGGCAGCAAGTCGTTTATTATACATGTGTCATTGAAGACCACGGAGTTTTCTTTCTTTGCGATCTTTCTGGTTAACTTCTCGACTCAGCGAGCGATTCGTCGAGTTTCCGGTGTCAATTGGTGGATTATGGCGCCTAATGTTGTATCTTGGGCTATTTCTCTAGCGCTTTCGGTCTTCGTGACCGTCTTCAGGAGGCTATGCGTTGTTGTTG
>OY744546.1:10937960-10942960 GCA_963556195.1 Sepiola atlantica
TCAAATTGATTGGATAAAGTCAATAAATGGGTTTCCTTAAACCTAAATAGATCGGCTGGTGTGGCCCAAGATAAGTTGGTATGGTCCAATATATCATTTGTTAGGTCGCGCATTTTCGTTTTTTGTGTGTGTTTTTACTGGTTATTTTTTTATTTTTTTTTTATGCTGTTCATATCTGCTTTTGTTGTTGTTGATGCTGCTGCTGCTGATGATGAGGAGGAGGAGGAGGCGGCGGCGGCGGCGGCGGCGGCGGCGGCGGCGGCGGCGGCGGCGGCGGCGGCGGCGGCGTCCCCCCTGGTCGGGTTCAAGCGGCTTCTTCCGTGGCCTGAACTACATCCTGAACTATAGCGGCCCATGCACGACGGTCATCAGCAAAGTCGTACAAGATGGTGTAGCAGTTACCTCCTCCTTTCAAAACATAACTACACCGGTTGACCGGTAGGTGTCGCCTTTTCACCGACAGGTGGCACTGTAAAGCGACACCAGAGTTATCTGCCCTTCTGACTATAAAAACCGTTGCAAACGGAAATTCGCTCTCTTCTTCACCGACCGACCAGTCTCGACAGAACAACGCTGACACTAGCGTTCCATTTTAATCTTCTCTTCTGGTCAATTGGCCTCGGCAGAACGACGCTAATACACTAGCGTTTCGTCTCACACTTTTCTCTTGGACTGGTCTCGGCATACCAACTACCAACACACGTTTCTTCCGTCAACACGTGGTCAGACAACGGTAAGAGTTCTCAACTCATTTTCTTTGTATACGGCTTTCAAAGACTTTCCACACGCCGGATTCATTTCTTCTTATACCTTTTCAAGAACTGTTTTTCCATCGACACACATGCATACATCACACACTTCATCATTCCACGTACACACACGTTCAAATAGCGTCGTTCTGCCGAGGCCAATTGACCAGAAGAGAAGATTGAAATGGAACGCTAGTGTCAGCGTTGTTCTGTCGAGACTGGTCGGTCGGTGAAGAAGAGAGCGAATTTCCGTTTGCAACGGTTTTTATAGTCAGAAGGGCAGATAACTCTGGTGTCGCTTTACAGTGCCACCTGTCGGTGAAAAGGCGACACCTACCGGTCAACCGGTGTAGTTATGTTTTGAAAGGAGGAGGTAACTGCTACAATGGTTTACAAATCGCAATTCTATCGTCGAAGGCCGACCTATTCAGTGTTGATATCTATAAATCAGACTCTCTATATATCAAGCCATTCGTGTTTATCTATCGATGTATCTCTCTTTCTTGTAGCATATATGTTTATAATATATATATATATATATATATATATATATATATATATATATATATATATGTATGTATGTGTGTGTGGTTTTGGAATGTAAATGAACTTTACTTACTTATATATGCTCTGATGTTACTGGTTGACATTCATCGAGCTTAAATTGGAAGAGGTGAGTAAACAAAGTACTGAAAGAATATGCTAAACCATATATTTTCACAATTTACATATATATATATATATATATATATATATATATATATATATAAATTATCTCCTACACTGATGATAACAGAAGCTTGAAACGCCGGCGTTTATAAGTAAAAAAGAATTTAATATTTACTTAAATAAATATTATATATATATAAAAATATATATATATATATATGTGTGTGTGTGTGTGTGTGTGTGTGTGTGTGTGTGTGTGTGTGTGTGTGTGTGTGTGTGTGTGTGGATTATTTGCACTACTGTTCCCATCTGTGATGTTATTCTCACTGAAAAACACACAAGATAAGAAAAGTAGTCTGAATAATACAAATTATAAATCCTCATATCAGAAAGTTCGAAACATATATATATATATATATATATAATTAACTTGTTACAAATATCCAGGGGGTATAAATCCGAAGGAAGTTGAAACCGGGTTTATGATAGTGCTCAATGAAAATTCAGAGCAAAATATATTTTTGTTGGTGATTTTATTATTCCATTAATTGCGACAAAATATATGCTGTTTCATTGTCGCTTGAAAAGTTGGCGTTTATTGTGGGCGCTAATGAAACAGCATATATTTTGTCGCAATTAATGGAATAATAAAATCACCAACAATATATATATATATATATATATATATATATATATATATATATATATATATATATATATATATATATATATATAACTTCTTTGTAATATAGCAGGAAAAATCCCGGTACAGTGCTCAATTAATTGAGATTTAAAGTAAAAAATTAAAAATTAAGAGCGTAATATTTATTTATTTTGGTACAGATAAATTAGTACAACATTCGTACCGTCGGTTTCAAGCACGGAAGGACTTAGCCATCCGGCTCTCTTCAGCTTCTATTGTCGACATCAGAAGCTGAAGAGAGCCGGATGGCTAAGTCCGTCTATGCTTGAAACCGACGGTACTAATGTTGTACTAATTTTTATGTACCAAAATAAATAAATAAATATATATATATATATATATATATATATATATATATATATATATATATATATATTACTAAAAGAATACTTGATCAGAACAGTTTTGCACAACTTTTATGCCCCCTTACTAAGATAAAGATATGATACTAAACCTTACGTCTAGAATCCTTATTCCAATTTTGATTAAATTCCATTGCATAATTTTTATTCTAGAAAATGTCTCAAATTCGAGGCTTAAGCTTAAGGGGTCTTTAGGAGAAATTGACATCAATGGAATCTTCCTTAATTGGTGTCTATTGACTATGGATCAAATTTAATGCAAATCTGAAATATTGGAATTTTCAAACGGGAGCTTGTACCCATAAAATCCTTAAACGCATTCCAAAGAAACTGAAATTTTGGAAATGTTTATGAACTCATGTCTTCTACTTATTGTTTAAAGTTCACAAAAATTGTAAACGAAGGTTTTTCACCCCCTTTTGCCTTCTTTTAATTAAAGTAAATTGAACTAAATAAATAATTTTTTTTTAACTTTCGGCCAATGTCTGTATTTTATTCTATATGGTCTCACAATCATAATTTTTATTTATTTATTTTTAATTTTTTAATTTTTAATTAGTCGTGTCTGACGTTGGAATCATTTATTACCTCTTATTACAAAATGACAAAATTTTAATTACAAAATAATGAAAACTTATACGTTCAATTTGAATCTGTATGAACTACTAATTAAAATTTGTCTGTCTAACATTTTATTTACATCCATTATAATTAGCCAGAGATATATCGTCACTGAACTGCAATGTAGATTAGTCGTCTAAGATCGTGTTTATGTTTCTTTAGTGAATTTATTCAAATCCATTAGTTTACAGAGAAATTTAAAACCAAATGTTTCAAGCCTTTGAATCATATTTACATAAATTGTATCAATCTGTGGGTAAGGGGTGGGATGGGTTTAGTCTCTGGAAAGGAATTTGATCGCAGTCCAATTTCGGATCAAATCATAAAATTGGCAAATAAGTCGAGACGAACAGAACTCGGGCCTCAGGGGATAAAATGCTAAATCAAGTCATAAATATTATCAGCTTTCACAAACTGTGAGAGGATGTGCTTTTTAATCTTTGTTTTGATTGGCCTGAAATAAGAAAAGAAAATATGCCTGCGCCATTTTGTTTTCGTTTAAGATCGAAAACGAGGCTAATTCTATTTTAGCATGACTTAACATTGCTCTATTACATAAAACACGTCATTTCAAACGTTTTGCACTAATGCGTCTGATATTAAAGACTTATTTAATTAACCCCCTTTATTATACCTCGTTAATACACCACGAAGATATAAAGGGTGTTTGGGAAATCGATGGCATAAGTTCGTGATTATGTCGCTAAGAAGGCAGAGAAAGAAGAGAAAGAGAGAGAGAAAGTGAGAGAGAGACAGACAGAAACACAGACAGACAGACAGACAGACATACAGACAGACAGACAGACAGACAGACAGAGAGCAATCGTAGGCGTGTCTCTTTTCTTCCTGAGATTCTCATGGATGGCTCTGCTTTTGAGGAGAAATCGACTTCTTGGTCTTTCCTTCTCATCAAATCTTTCTTAGAGTTCATACATTAGAAAATCGGTTCTTTCTATCGCTCCAAACACTTTCTCACACCTGAAACTATTCTCTATCTCTACAAATCTACTATCAGACTATATATGGAGTACAGTTGTCATATTTAAGCGGGTGAATTTCTGTCCCATTTGAAGGTTCTTGATAAGGTGCAGAAACGTATCTGCAATTTGATTGGCCCTACCCTTTATTCTTCTCTACGCCCCCTCTCTCACAGACGTCATGTTGCTAGTCTCAGTCTTTTCTATAAATACTATTATGGCATGTGTTCTTCAGAATTATGTGATCTATTCCCCGCTTCTTTTTTTCCAGCTCGTTTGACTCGTTAGTCTAGTGGTCTCCATCAATTCGCTGTTGTAATACAGCTTCCTATTCCAGTAGCTTCCTTCTAAGGGTTCTTGATAAGGTTCAGAAACGTATCTGTAATTTGATTGGCCCTACCATTTCTTCTTCTCTACCCCCTCAATATATATTTGTTTATTAAGAGTTGGAGATAATAAAGAAAGGAAAGAATAAAAAGATTGCAATAGTCCGTTATAAACAAAAGGGAATATCATCACAGATAGTAATACTATTTAACTGAAAAAAGAGAGAAAAGAGAGAACAAGAGAAAGAAATATAGAGAAAAGAAAAAGGCTAATTTTTATTTGTGTCAAAATTTAAACCCAATCGGATTATTTGTTTACAAATTACAGATTTAAGCGGAGCGGGTATCTTTTACAATAATCCGCAGAGTCGCGGACGGGGTCCAAAAAACGAACGAGAACGGGGTAAAAAAAATATATATACAACAAGTGAAGGTGACCTATGTCGAGAAAAGATATTTTCCTATTTACCTATCACATTTGTTTGTATTTTTATGTAGGATAAATGGGGTTTTATTAGATGTAAAAAAAAATTCTTTTCTTTGAGGGGGCACGGATTTTTACTAAAAAAAATGGCGCCGATGAGCCTATTTTC
>OY744546.1:10952960-10955460 GCA_963556195.1 Sepiola atlantica
CTCCGCCTTTTACAATCGTCTCTCTCGTTTAAACTTGATTTTTTTTGTATGTTGTTCATCTATACGTTTTTTGTTTGTTGAAAGCCTATTTATTTTCACTCTTTTATTATCGACATTGCGTCACTATCTTTGCCAAACATGACATTCGTGTTCTCCCTGTTGACTGACGTATACCAATGCTAAAAAAACAATAAATGTCAGTCTACATATACGAAGCTTCCTTTATTTACACAAGAACCGCAGAATTATTTTTATCTGATTCTAAACGGACGGTACCGCAAACACGGCATCATGTTGACAATTCCAACAAAGAGACAACGTCTTTCATCTTGGATATTACTTGAATGCAGACAGACTCTCTGGGACAAACATCTATTACTAATGGAGAATTGGTAAGTGTTTGTCTGAAGCCGTAACTATATGATTACTTCTATTAATAATTCAGTTTACGATACGATTTCTATTAGTAATGGAGATTTTGTATATGTCTGTCTGAAGCCGAAACTATACTATTTATTGATCTCCCTCCCACAAGGTAAGATCTGACCCAAGGTCAGGTCGGGAAAGTGGGATTTGAAAAGCCAGCGCCCGAGAAAGTAAGCACTCTGGCCTACAAAAAATGCCTGGGCAGCCCCATCGGCATTCCCCAGTAGGGGCGCCTCAGGCAGTAAGCAATAAACTTACTCCTCCCCAAAGAGGGGAGGCAAAGCCTGGGAGGGTGCACCTCCTAGAACTGCACAGGACCAGACAACCCCCAATAGACCTTTATGACTACTACAGATAGATATTTATTTGCAAAGAAATATACATTGGTCTTTATAGAGAGCGTAGGATTTTAATTATTATGTGACGTCAATTAAAGTCTACATTAATGACGTCATCGTTTTATCTAATACGGGAATAAAATAATTTCGACCACGACGAGACTCGAACTCGCAATCTTCTGATTCGAAGTCAGACGCCTTATCCATTAGGCCACGCGGCCAGCCCTAAGTATGGTCGTTCATATTATAATATATCACTAATTAGATAAATAAGTTAAAGGCGTAAATCAAGCCCCGAAGGCCAAGACAATACCAGTCTATGGGGTGCAGTATCCATCGGAACAGATACTACACTTTGATCTTGGCCAAAACGCCAAGAGTTTACTATACTAGTTTAGACTATTGTACTATCTTTCAGAGCTCAAATGGCGGTAGTGGAGTATATGTTATGTTATCATTATATGATCCTCCAAAACATTACCTCCTCGTTTGGGGGAGGGAAGGGGGTAGTGCATTATCTGTTCTGAAATCCCCTTCCTTGATATTATCTGTATAAGAGTTTATACACGCATCGGTGAGTTCAAATATAACAGACGAACACGTGTCAAATATTAGGCGAGTATGATTTTGTTAGTTGGGAATAACAGTAAATGGGGTTCGGTCGGGGTCAGCTTAGTGGGTTCGAAAGTTAGCTTGACCCACTGTGAGAATTGATAGAGGCGAACGTGACGTCATATGGCCCGAAGAGAGAGGGACAGAGAGAAGAGAGATTTGATTGGAAACTTTGTGGTGCAAACACGTGCGTTGAGAAATATCCTCTCTCCCCCCTCTCTCTCTCTCTCTCTCTCTTACTTTCTTTTTCTCTCTCCATCTCTCTTTCTCTCTCTCTCTGTCTGTCTGTCTCCACCCCGCTCGTCCCACAGGTCAGTGATTGAGAACGGAAGATACCAGGTGAATAAACCTCTTCTTGTCTTCAACCGTTGTCACTTGTTGAAATTTTTTGTAGGCGTCGTTGTCTCAGTCGGGTAAGGGGCGCGTGCCGGAACAAACGGCCAGCAAGTAATGTTATGAACGCGCGTGTAAATCAATTGATTGTGACTTGTGAGACATTAGAGCTCCCCCCCGCCATACGGGTGATATATGTAACACTATATAAATAAGCAAATGTAATGTTAAACCGTATTATTTCTTCTATATTTCTAGCCGACACGCGTGTACTGCCAACGATAACAAAGATTGTCACGTGCACAGCGAATGATTATATTTTCAACAGGTGGGAAACCAAAACTATAAAGTTGAATATTATATTAGCGAATTTTATACCACCAAACTCTAATAAAACCAATTAGAGAAATATTTAAGCAAATAAAAACATGACATTTCTTCTAGGTCAAATATTAACGACTAAATAAACAATAAATAATTTCGGCACCGTGATTCGAACTCGCAACCTTAACGTCAAAGAGTATGAATTAGTCGGATACTCTACCATATGAGCAAATTGGACAAGTAATGAAAACCATTTTTATTTAACAACTAAAATAAATGTTGGGTTTTTTTTTTCAATTGTTTTAGTTAGCAATGAATGATCGTATCAATACTGGTTCTTCGATATAGTTTGGGTCCTGCGTTCGCCCTCGATTTTTTAAGGGGGGGAGGCAGGGGAATTTCACCCCCTCCCCCCAATTTTTTTTGCGGGGAAAAATCATCCCCCCCCCCCCAAAAAAAAAAATAAA
>OY744546.1:10965460-10968225 GCA_963556195.1 Sepiola atlantica
TACATATATATATACATAATATACATAAATACATATATATATACATAAATATACGTATATACATATATATATATATACATAAATATACATAAATATACATATATATACATATATATACATAAATATACATATACATATATATACATAAATATACATATATACATATATATATAGATATACATATATACATATATATATACATAAATATACATATATACATATATATATACATAAATATACATATATACATATATATATACATAAATATACATATATATACATATACATAAATATACATATATATACATAAATATACACATATATATATATATTTATATACACATATATATATATATATTTATATACATATATATATACACATATATGCATATATATTTATATACATATATATATACACATATATGCATATATATTTATATACATATATATATACACATATATGCATATATATTTATATACATATATATATACACATATATGCATATATATTTATATACATATATATATACACATATATGCATATATATAAATATACACACATATATATACATATATATACACATATATACATATGTATATATACACATATATATGCATGTACATATATATATGCATATACATATTTACGATTATTTTAATAATAAATAATTTATTATCCATAGATGTTAACGTTTCATCCTTGCGTAATCATCAGTGTAGAGATAAGTATTTAAACTAGTTGCATGATTCGACGATGCCGATGATGATCGATATGTCATTAAAATGACACCTTTTTTTTTACAGCAGTTGTTATTTTTATATGAACATTCTAATAACATTTCCAGTTCACGAAGTTCGATTGTATTTGCTCGTGGTAGTCACTGGAGATCGAACACGAAATATTGAGTTAACCTGAGGAGACCCAGAAACACAAACGAAATTTCCGATTCGTCTCAATCACTTACGTCTGCGTTACGAACTTGATATTATGAGTGGTTGAATCAGTTTTACATGAAACTCAAAAATCAAATCAACAACTGAGTGGTTCCTGTAACAGTCTGGCGAGTGACAGACTACAGATTTACCACAGGAAATTCGAAAGACGACGCATAAGAACAACCTAGACGAGAATATCGTAACTTGGGAAAAAATCAACCAGGATCTGATGGTCTGCTCTACAACCCGATTTATCGGACTAATTTGATTGGTTGGGTGTTCGATTTTACGACATGTCAACAACCGTCGTTGAATCAAATCTCGTGCTTCTTACTGTAAGGCATTTACAGCAGGAACCCGTCTTCCTACCACAGCGTATAAAAACTTTCTTTTCTTTATCAATGTGTCTAGCGAATTTTTTTTACGAACAGAGCTTTTTCGCAAGAGGTATCCCGTCTGTGGAACACATTGTCACTGGACTGCTTCCCTCTCGCATACTACAAATTGGTCGTCTTCAAAGCCAATGTCAACAGGTTTTATATCACTAACCGCTATCCTCAAATGGCTTTGAGCCTTTCTAAGTGGTGATCCATATAGTAATAAATACGACTTTTTGTCTAACTTTGCCATTGAGGCAAGTAAATAGGTAGGAAAAAATTGGAAGAAAAAGAATTTCAATCTAACGGGAAAGGATAACCAGCGTTGCTCGGGCGTTTGTTTAGTTTGTCTTTTTTAACGGCACATCAACACTTTTTTTTATTATTTAATGTCGAAGCACGATGCGTATTGTATAATTATTTACCTCCCCTGCAGGAGAGTTAGACACTAGATCAGGTTAGGTTTCGGAAGCCATCGTACTGAGGCTTACATAAATGACTGAGCAGCCCCGTCGGCATTCTCCGATAGGCGCACCTCAGGCGATTAGCAATAAACTAACCCCTTAAAAAAGAGAAGGTAAAATATGGAAGGGTGGACTTTCTATGGCTGAACAGAACCATACTTCAGGCCGACAGATACAAAGCCACTGTCGAAGTGATTGTCAAGGACGTAGCCTTATCCTCGAGTGGTATCTGGCCTTGATAAGTTGTGACCATTTACTAAGAATAATAAATAAATAAAGATAAATATATTTCATACCGAAGCTGATCGTAGGTTTTGTATTCGATCGGTTGTAGATTGATTAGTTTTTTGTTTTTACTATTTGGTCACTTCTTATCAAGGCCAAGAGACACTCGAGGATAAGTTATCTATTCCCTGTGTGATCTATTATCTGCTTCTTTTGTTCCAGCTCGTTTGACTCGTTGGTCTAGTAGTCTCCATCAATTCGCTGTATTGATCCCTCATTGTAATACAGCTTCCTATTCCAGTAGCTTCTTTCCAAGAACTGCAGGCTTGTGGAACTCTCTTCCTGCTGACTGTTTTCCTCCTACTAAGGCCAATATGCATATCCTGTCTTTGCGATAATCATCATTCGTTCTTGTTAGCTGCTTACATCAAGTGGTGTCGTGCCTTGTCTGGAGTGTATTCCATTAAAAAAAATTGTTTTAAATAATGGTTAATCAGATGGAATTATTGTCAGAGTAAAAGATGAAGAACACTATGGAGGTACTAAAATTAATCAGAGCAAGTTTGATTATTTATAAGGCAGTTTATGAAAACTGTTTGTTTACATTGGATTTGACGATGGTTATGCTGTAATCTGTAGAGAAGTAACCACGCGGTAATGTGTTGTTTGCACATAATTAATAACAAATAATCTATTATGTACGCTGCTTTTTTTATTATCCCCATGGACTAAATTAATCGTATATTAGATGATATAAGACATG
>OY744546.1:10968425-10970925 GCA_963556195.1 Sepiola atlantica
ATATAAGACATGCACATATAATCGTCTACAAAAAGAAAACAGAAGCATAATAGATGATATACTGTCAGAAATAAATTTCAGTGTTAAATATGAAATAAATAATCTGCAAGCATCTCTATTTTACCCATAAAAAGGACCTGGAACAGGTACTACCACTCCTGGTCAGAGTCGACCTGGTAGCAGTGGGAACTAAAGGATGACTTCACACTATCCAAAACTTCCAAATTGGGGCCTCACAAGTTAAGGCAGTATTGTGTCATACATAGGATGGTTAGGGTTAGGGTTAGGTTAGAGTTAGGGTTAGAGAGAAAGCTTGAGTAGTTGCTATCATTTTCGCCGGTCTGTCACGTTAAAGTTTGAGAGAGTTTTCGTCCGTCTGTCACGTTAAAGTTTGGGAGAGTTTTCGTCCGTCTGTCACGTTTAATTTTGAGAGAGTTTTCGTACGTCTGTCACGTTAAAGTTTGAGAGAGTTTTCGTCCGTCTGTCACGTTTAATTTTGAGAGAGTTCTCGTACGTCTGTCACGTTAAAGTTTGAGAGAGTTTTCGTACGTCTGTCACGTTTAATTTTGAAAGAGTTTTCGTACGTCTGTCCCGTTAAAGTTTGAGAGAGTTTTCGTCCGTCTGTCACGTTTAATTTTGAGAGAGTTCTCGTACGTCTGTCACGTTAAAGTTTGAGAGAGTTTTCGTCTGTCTGTCACGTTTAATTTTGAGAGAGTTTTCGTACGTCTGTCACGTTAAAGTTTGAGAGAGTTTTCGTCCGTCTGTCACGTTTAATTTTGAGAGAGTTCTCGTACGTCTGTCACGTTAAAGTTTGAAAGAGTTTTCGTCCGTCTGTCACGTTTAATTTTGAGAGAGTTTTCGTACGTCTGTCACGTTAAAGTTTAGGAGAGTTTTCGTTCGTCTGTCACGTTAAAGTTTGGAGAGTTTTCGTTCGTCTGTCACGTTTAAGTTTGACATAGCATTTTTGTCTGTCTGTCAAAAGGGTTAGGGTTATGGTTAGTTTGACAGACTTTTCGTCCGTCTGTCACGTTTAAGTTTGATATAGCATTTTCGTCGGTCTGTCAAAAGAGATTAGGGGTAGTGTTAGGGTTAGTTTGACATACTTTTCGTGCGTCTGTCACGTTTAAGTTTGAAATATAATTTTCTTCAATATGTCAGACTTAAGTTTGAAATAGCAGCTTTTGGTCAATTAATACTAATATATATATATATATATATATATAGTAAGCTATGAAAATATATGTATGGCAATTAAGCTACACAGAGAGGGTAATCTTCAGGCTAAAATGCATGGAGTTATTTTTGCCGGGTGTTTTATATACACGGCTAGCTAGTTAACCAATCAGATTCTTTGTTGTTCTCTCAGCCAATCGTTTGGCTTCCCACGAACAAAGGTCTGGTTAGTGTTACTGCCTATATTCTGTTCTATTGTTCTGTTTTCTATAGATTGGCCTATATCCTGTTTCTGTTCTGTGTCAATATATATATATATATATATATATATATATATATATATATATATATATATATATACTGATCGTTTGTGGCCTCATCAAGTTGACACCAAAGTTAAGCGATTCTAAAACTGTATTGGTGACCATTTAGGAGTACTGGGCGATTTATGTGGGAGAACGGCTGCAAAATAACACAACATTGAAGATGCCTTCAGCAAGTACTTTAGTAAAACCTGCTTATCTACACCCTGGGCGGCAGTTCTGTGCTCAATCATGTGGTGAAGCTGTTCTCAATCATGTGGTGAAGCTCTTATCGTTGTTAGTTTATTTGTTGTTTACAATATCAATAAATAAGTTGAACTTCCATTCAACAGACACAAGAAAACTTAATTGATCAAACGCTTAATCTTATTCCTTATTTCCTCATAGTTTAACTCTATAACACGACTACGATGCCCCAGGGGAGCCACAATACAGTCGTTGGGAATTACGGCTTTAGATTAAGTCACAAGGG
Source organism: Sepiola atlantica (assembly GCA_963556195.1). Lineage (NCBI taxonomy): Eukaryota > Metazoa > Mollusca > Cephalopoda > Sepiida > Sepiolidae > Sepiola > Sepiola atlantica. The sequence continues at coordinate 10,970,394 of OY744546.1, forward strand.
GGTAAAGCTCAGAGTAATCAGTGTCGGCAACTCAGAAACATTGTGCAGGGAAGAACAGAAGAAACGGACCTGGATTCTGTAACAGAAACGCACGCAACCGCACAGACATTTGATCTGTCACAGAAGTTGGATGTTCTGTTTCTTCAATCGATTGAAATGCCGCCATCTTAGGTTCTAAACAACAACTTCCGTTTTTTTGTATTCGTCATTTCCGGTTTATCAGAAACTGGTACGTTAACCTGGTTTTAGAATCCGTACTGATTGAATCGAATGCGTTGGAATTTTATTAAGTATTTTCGGTGCAAATTGCATTTTATTAAGTACTTCCGGTGCAAATTGCATTTTATTAAGTACTTCCGGTGCAAATTGCATTTTATTAAGTACTTCCGGTGCAAATTGCATTTTATTAAGTATTTCCGGTGCAAATTGCATTTTATTAAGTATTTTCGGTGCAAATTGCATTTTATTAAGTACTTCCGGTGCAAATTGCATTTTATTAAGTCTTTTCGGTGCAAATTGCATTTTATTAAGT
>OY744546.1:10975925-10985925 GCA_963556195.1 Sepiola atlantica
ATCCAAGATTATATATATATATATATATATATATATATATATATATATATATATATATATATATATATATATATATACAAGGGCAACGCCGGGACACTAGTCTCGCTAGTTGTTTATATATAAGAAAAGTATCCATTCGTTATAGAGTAAGCAAATGCAATAAGTAATAAATTTAATAAATTTCTTGCAAATGACCACACCCTTAAAAAAGTGAGAAACATTCGATAAAAAAGAAACCTTCAACTTATCACTATTTCTCCCGGGTAACGCCGTGTCTTCTTGCTAGTTTATTGTAAGATTAGCGAAGCTATAAAAAAAGATGAATGGAGGTGATAATTTTTTGTATTAGAATTATAATTTCTCAGCCGTCGAAGACAAGTACTTCAACTAGTTCATAACATACACCGGTAGACTGATCGACAAGCTTCATGGTTTGTGTTAAGGTTAGGGTTAAGGTTAGGGTTAGGGTTAAGGTTAGGGTTAGGGTTAGGGTTAGGGTTAGGGTTAAGGTTAGGGTTAGGGTTAAGGTTAGGGTTAGGGTTAGGGTTAGGGTTAGGGTTATTGATATTCTGATTGGTTCCCGCACAGGCACAATCCGATATCGCCTCTAACGAAGAAGAAGTGAACGAATAAATCAAATTTCTTTTTCGATCGGTTATTAGAGAAGCCAATTGTGATTCATCGTACGATACGAATGTTTTTTTATGGTTTGCAATTATATTGGAAGAGTCGACTTAACGATGTATTTATTGTTTCAAACGCTACTACTACTACTACTACTACTACTACTACTACTACTACTACTACTAGTGTTACATTATGAGGGCCCTGTGAGTGGAAACATTCAAAAGGTTAAGGGTCAGAGAGTGACACCAGGTGTAAGACACGAAACCACGTGATTTTCGTGGAGATTCTCTCCCACTTTCCCCCCTCCCTCTCTCTCTCTCTCTCTCTCTCTCTCGCGCGCGCGCGCGCGCCAGCGCGTTTTCCCGGTTTTTCTTCTGCAATCGGCGCACACGATAACGGTCCTTTACAAAAGTAATTATCCTTATATCGTTAGACTTTGTCATTCTTTATTTTGATGTTATATTTCTTAACTTGAGTTTGTGTGTATTCAATGCACATGTCGCGGTCGTCCGTTCGTTGCCCTCGTCCGAATTCGGTGCTTGATTTCGACATTGGCCGTAGTGTCAATCATGTCAATTATGTCAATCAGGTCAATCAGGTGGGCTCGATCACTGCTGTAACAAATAGATTTTCTTTCCAAACAAGATCACAACTCAAGTTTAAAACAAGTAACGATGTTTTATTTTGAGAGGTTACACTGATACTTCTCCACCGAACGACAGACTTGCAATGAGAACTATGAGTCGAACTGAACACAAAAAGTCCATCAGGTCAGGACCCACAGAGTCATGTCTCGCTTGAACCAATGTTGCATAGTAAGTGGGAACGTTGCTAGTATTCATTCAATGTTTTATTTTGAGGTTACAATGTCACCTGGCTTCTCCGCCGAACGACAGAGTTGCAAAAAACAGACTAACATATCTCCCAATCTGACACAAACAATCCATTAACTTAAAGCCCAGAGGGCCAGCTGTCTCTGAGACTCACATAAACTCAACTGACCCCCTCTGCCTGTCCTGCTATAATCCCCCTCTCTCTCTCTCTCTCTCTCTCTCTCTCTCTCGCTCCGCTATCGCGTTATTTCCATGGAAGGTGCTCGATTGACCTCCAGCCTCTGATTCATCCTTGTAAGACATTCACAGCAAGAACTCGTCCTTCGACCAAACCGAAAAAAAAAACTTCCTATCTCCTTCTGTATTCCTAGCGCCAGGTAGAATTTCCAAGGACACAGCTCCTTCACAAAGGCTTCCCGTCTTCGGAACACATTACCGCGGGACTGCTTCCCTACAGATTACAACCTGGTCGTTTTCAAAGCCAATGTCAACAGATTTCTTATCTACAACCGTCCCCACAACTATTCGAACTTGACCCTAACAATCATTCTATCTCACTAACCCTTATCCTCGAGTGGCTTCGGGCCTTTATAAGTGATGATCCATAGCGTAAACAGAAACGCTTTTGTGTCTGACTTTGCTATTGGAGAGGAGAAGGTAAGTAAATAGGTAAGAAAAAATTGGAAGAAAAAGATTATCTCAGTCTAGCAAGAAAGGGCAACCAGCGTTGCTCGGGCGATAGTTTAGTTTGTCTTTTTAACGGCACATCGACACTTTTTGGGGAATTATTTAATTTCGAAGCACCGTGCGTATTGTATATTTATTTACCTCTTCTGTTAGGAGGTTAGACACAAGGTCAGGTTGGATTTAAGAAGCCAGCGCACTAGGTGAAGCGCACTCAAGCCTACAAAAAATGCCTGAGCAGCCCTGTCGATATTACCCGGTAGGCGCACAATAAACAAACCCCTTTCTCAGAGAGTAGGTAAAGCTTGGGAGAGTGGCCCTCCTAGTACTGAACAGAACCATACCTCAGTCTGACAGCAACAAAGTCACTATCGGACTGATTGTCAAGGACGTACCTTCGACTCGTACGAACACCACCTATTCAAGCCGTGCCAAGGTGTATATAATTCATTGTATACGATATATTGAACGCAAGTTGATATTTTGCCCATAGCTGGATAGCAAACTTTCTCAACTATATTAGTACGTAAATGTTCACAGTAAATCGATTTGGGTTTAAACTCGGGTTAGCCATTATGATAATCACGCGCTAAGGCGAAAGGAATAAAATCACATTCAACGAGAATGCTAGAAATGGATTCAATAAAATATACTTTTGTCAAAATTGATTGATTTATTCATTTATTTTATTTGTTTCGTTTTTTTTATTGTTTATTTTTTTTAAGTATTTTTTTTTGTTGCTTGTTTTTCGTTAATTTAGTCGTGTTTCTATTTCAAATCTATTTAGTTTCGTGTAAAGACGATGTTTAATCGTGGCGAGTAGTCGCGTAACAACCACTATTAGGAAACGGTCGCTAGGCGAATCATCGATTTACTGCGGATTAAATAGAGAGAGGTCCATATAGAAATGTTGCCAAAAGTACAGAATAGTTGACACTCGAGAACTCGTAAGCAATAACATTTTTTTAAATACGCAAAATTTATATAAAACGCATTAGAATAAAGTACTTAACCGAACCCGTATAGTTTTAACGTGTGGAAACAATTTGTAAGATTTTTTTTTTTACCGTTTAGCAATGGCTTACAAATCGTTTAAACCTTAAAACTATGTGAGTTTGGTAGAGAATTTCATTCTAATGCGTTTTATATAAATAATGTCATTTTCTTGGGGTGTACGAGTTCTCAAGTGTTAATGATTCTATACTTTTATTGAGCTGTCCATTCGAAAATGTCTGTTTTCTATTCGTTTGGTTCGTTTTACGGCTTCACGGCATATCAACCCTTTTGGTTGGTTGGTTTGGTTGTTTTGTTTTACGGCATATCAACCCTTTTCGGGTTATCCAATGCCGAATCCGGTCATTTTGGCAAAAGTTTTTATGCTTCAAGTTCTTTATGTCTTCAAATATTTATTCATGGTGTTTGGTTTGGTTGTTTTGTTTTACGGCATATCAACCCTTTTCGGGTTATTTAATGCCGAATCCGGTCATTTTGGCAAAAAGTTTTTATGCTTCAAGTTCTTTATGTCTTCAAATATTTATTCATGGTGTTTGGTTTGGTTGTTTTGTTTTACGGCATATCAACCCTTTTCGGGTTATTTAATGCCGAATCCAGTCATTTTGGTAAAAGTTTTTATGCTTCAAGTTCTTGATATCTTCAAATATTTATTCATGGTGTTTGGATTGGATTGGATTGGTTGGTTTTGCGGCATATCAACCTATGTGGTCATTTAATGCCGGAGTTTTTTTTTCTTTTCTTTTTTATTGGGGGGGGGGGAGAGACTTTTTTAGCCTTTCCTCCCTTTTTTATAAAATCGAACTAAGAAATTAAATGTTGTATTTATACATGGATAAGTATATTTGGGTAACTTTAAATTTCCTTAAATTTTCTTATATATCCGTAAGCCGGATCTCACCATCGGATGTAGTTTAAGGTCATATCCAGGACCGGGAGTAGGGTAGGAAAAATAAAATAAAAAAGGGGAGGGAGAAAGGGAGAGGGGCTGTTGTTTTTGTTTTTGGTTTTGTAGAACATAATTAAGTTTTACAAAAAAAAAAAAAAAAAAAAAAAAAACGTCAATGTAGGTGAATTTCGTCTCAGGGAGCCACAGAGCAGCCTGATCTGGTATCACCAGTCAACCCTTTTGGGGAGTATTATTAAATGTCGAAAAAAAATACCGATTAGACACTATTTACTGATTCGTTGAAAGCGTTTCATTTTACGCTATATTAATCTCTTTAGAATTATATAATATCGAACCAATATATATATATATATATATATATATATAGTAAGCTATGAAAATATATTTATGGCAATTAAGCTACACAGAGGCTCTCGCGTTTCATCCCGCGTTATTTTTGCCGGGTGTTTTTATATACACGGCTAGCTAGTTAACAAATCAGATTCTTTGTTGTTCTCTCAGCCAATCGTTTGGCTGTGTAGCTTAATTGCCATAAATATATTTTCATAGCTTACTACCTAGCTCTACTTACGTATCGAGCACTGTTGAAGTAAATATTGAAAATTGGTACATAAAAAATTATATTCTCTTTATAAAATTTTTTGTGGATACATGAAATAGTAATATATATATATATATATATATATATATATATATATTAAGTTATAAAAATATATTTATGGCAATTAAGCTACACAAAGGCTTCCGCGTTTCATCCCCTGGGGGGGGGGGATCGTCAGGCTAAAATGCCTGTATTGCCATAAATATATTTTCATGACTTACTACCTAGCTCTACTTACGTATCGAGCACTGTTGAAGTAAATATTGAAAATTGGTACGTAAAAAATTATATCCTCTTTATAAAATGTTATGTGGATACATGAAATAATATATATATATATATATAAGATGATTTGATTTGTTTATGTAGTTTAAGGAGAAAGAGAGACTGGCGAATATATGCGCCCTGGGCATGCATACATTTGCCAGTATAAAATTCTTCTAAAACACCTTTTTTTTAAAGAGACCCGCCTTAAATGAAAAAGTGAGTTTTGAAAAAAAAATTAAAAATAAATAACCTGGGCAGTGGGGGTACACGCCCTTATCTGTTCTATCTAGACATGCGTCTGGTTATGGTCATGCTGTACAAAATCCCAAATCATCGCCACTGAAGAACGTATCGCGGAATGTTTAGCAGCTATTTGTGTAAACTCACGTGGATGCAGAAATATAAGGGAAACGATTTTTTAATGACATGAATAGATTCTATTCCCTGGAATAAGTAATGATGGGATTTTTAATCTGTTTATATTGAGAAAATGGGCCAGTGTTTGCATTTTGACTCAATTTTATCTTCTACAAAAATCCATAAAGTTCAATAGGAATCAATATTTTTATGCCAATACTTAATGACTAGAAGGGATACAATTCCCTTGCGTAAGTAATAAAACGTTTGAGTTTTTGTTTTTTTACTTCAATCTGCATTTTGTCTGGGGGGGGGGGAGTTTTGTGTGGGGGCGTCGTTTTTTGGGCGTAGAATTTCTACAAAAAAGTTTGGTGAGTTTATTTAACGGCATATCAACCCATTTGGGAGTTATTTTAATCTCAAAACAAAATATATAATTGAAATGATTTTCTTTTTTTGTGTGGGGGCGTCGTTTTTTGGGCGTAGAATTTCTACAAAAAAGTTTGGTGAGTTTATTTTACGGCATATCAACCCATTTGGGAGTTATTTTAATCTCGAAACAAAATATATAATTGAAATGATTTTCTTTTTTTGTGTGGGGCGTCGTTTTTTGGCGTAGAATTTCTACAAAAAAGTTTGGTGAGTTTATTTTACGGCATATCAACCCATTTGGGAGTTATTTTAATCTCAAAACAAAATATATAATTGAAATGATTTTCTTTTTTTGTGTGGGGCGTCGTTTTTTGGCGTAGAATTTCTACAAAAAAGTTTGGTGAGTTTATTTTACGGCATATCAACCCATTTGGGAGTTATTTTAATCTCAAAACAAAATATATAATTGAAATGATTTTCTTTTTTTGTGTAGGGCGTCGTTTTTTGGCGTAGAATTTCTACAAAAAAGTTTGGTGAGTTTATTTTACGGCATATCAACCCATTTGGGAGTTATTTTAATCTCAAAACAAAATATATAATTGAAATGATTTTCTTTTTTTGTGTAGGGCGTCGTTTTTTGGGCATAGCATTTCTCCAAAAAAGTTTGGTGAGTTTATTTTACGGTATATCAACCCATTTGGGAGTTATTTTAATCTCGAAACAAAATATATAATTGAAATGATTTTTTTTTTGTAAACAGTGCTTTAAGCAGAAGTTACTGTAATGGAAAAAGGGAGAATGAAACCGGTTGTTAAGGACACCGGTGGGTTATTTCCCCTTTGCCAGAGAGACCTACACGACTAGAGGAGAGAGGGTGGAATCCATCATGCTGGACAGGATTCCACGTGGTTGAATATGGAGTAACTCTGTATTAGATTCGAAACCTACCATCTATGGGCTTGCACAGATCATTTACCTACATTTTCATAGTGCTTGATGTAAATAGTGCTATTTTGGGTACTGATTTTTTGCAAGCGTTCGGACTTGTAGATATTTGCTAATGTTTAAGAGGTCCAGAAAGACAACTCACAGCATGTTGTGTAGTCAAGGCTGGTACTCCATTATGTCCCGCAGTGGCACATGCAAACACGGTAACGCATTCTTAAGCCTTTTAACGGAATAGCTTTCAATTTCCGTCCCCTTCTTTCATAGGGAAGTTTTGCCACACTCCATAACACACTACATAGAAACAAAAGTGTCCACCCGTCCATAGCAAAGCTAAGCGTTTATCATCCAAAAAGATAAATAACCCGGGCAGTAGGATTACACACCCTTGACTTACTTTTATGTGTTCTATCTAGACATACGTCTGGTTAAGGTCATGCTGTACAAAATCCCGAATCAGCGCTACTGTGGAACGTATCGCGGAATGTTGACTAGCTATTTGTGTGAACTTACGTGGGTGCAGAAATATAAGGGAAACGATTTTTTTATGACATGAATAGATTGTATTCCCTGGAATAAGTAATGATCGGATGCTTTAATCTGTTTACATTGTGGAAATTTCAACAGATGATGAAGTTAGGCACAGTTCGCCCTTAAAAGAGCGAATGGGTTTCACCTCTTCGTTTAGTGAGCAAGGGCTCTAACCCATAGCGTGCATGTGGAGACTACAAGGAACTGAACGCTGTTACAGTACTTGATAGGCACCTAGTACCACATATCAAGGACATAACAGCAGTGGCTCAAAATAATAGGTTTCTTACAAAATTAAACTTAATTTGAGTATATCACGAAATACCAATGGAGGCCCAACACATTCCCAAAACGATTATTATTCCCAAAACGATTATTATTCCCAAAACGATTATTATTCCCAAAACGATTATTATTCCAAAACGATTATTATTCCAAAACGATTATTATTCCCAAAACGATTATTATTCCCAAAACGATTATTATTCCAAAACGATTATTATTCCCAAAACGATTATTATTCCCAAAACGATTATTATTCCCAAAACGATTATTATTCCAAAACGATTATTATTCCCAAAACGATTATTATTCCAAAACGATTATTATTCCCAAAACGATTATTATTCCAAAACGATTATTATTCCCAAAACGATTATTATTCCCAAAACGATTATTATTCCAAAACGATTATTATTCCCAAAACGATTATTATTACACCATTCGGAATGTTTGAACTTTAACGAGTTCGTTTTTGGGTTGCGAAATTCAACACAAACATTCAAAATATTCATAGACCCGATCTTGCACTATTTGCCATTCATCTGCGCGTATATAAATGATGTACTTATTACTTGCTAGTATATACATGAACACATTGATCATGTACAGCAAGTATTTGAACACCTAAAGCAATATGGCCTGGTCATTAAAGTGTGTTGTCGGTCAATCTGAAGTCACATTTTGGGGGCAGCACATCTCAGAGGAGGGAATTTCCCAATCGTCAGAGACAGTCAAGTCTATTCGAAAGTTTCCCATTCCCGTTACGATGAAACACTTACGCCAATTCTTAGACCTAGTAATCCTTTACCGTAAGTTCCTCGACGACTGCGCCCAAGTACTTTTACAATTGACAAACTTGTTGACAAATGCGAAGAACTGTAACATTTCATTATGCGGTAATGGCGTTCAACAAGGTAAAGTTCATGTTAGAAGAGACCGTCTAATTGTCGCACATCCAACCCTACCATAAACTGTGTCTGGCAGTATATACGTCTGCAATTGGTATTGGGGTTGTCCTGCACCAAAAATGTGACATGGACTCGAAACCCATTTCCTTCTTCTCCAGACAATTGACAGAGACAGTAAGACGCTACAGTACGTTTCCCAGAGAATTGTTAGCCTCATTCTCCGCAATACGCCATTTCCGTCAACTGCTGGAATATCAGCTGTTTTCACATACTCACAGACCACAAGCCTTTATCGGGCACCTTGCAGTATTCTTCGGACAAATACTCTCCCCGAGAGATTCGCCAGAAGGACTACATCTGCCAGTTCACATCTGACATACGAAATGTCAAAAGAGCAGACAACATTCAGACAGACACCTTGTCACGCGCAATTAGTCATTTCCTGTTGGAACCTTCCATCGACGTCATCACCGTGTCTGAGTAATAACAAAAAGACAAGCACCTGAAACATCTTCTGCAGAACAATGCAACTTTATTGCATCTGGTGACGATCGCCAATCTTACAAACAACAATTAAGTGCGTGTGACACCAGCGCAAACAAGCTACGCCCATATGTGCCAGCATCTTTACGCAAAGACATATTGGTGTTGATATCGATCCTGAACCAGTTTTCGTGAAGTTCGACTCTGAAGCGTTCGGCTGTCCTACGCAAACGCCCGAGAGTTGACGAGCCGATTTGTACCAGACGACAATTTTGATACGGTGCTGCGTCCTATGATAATAATATTTTGCTTGTTTTTTTTTGTTGTTGTTGTTAGGTTTAGGGTTAGGGTTTAGGGTTAGGGTTTAGGGTTAGGGTTTAGGGTTAGGGTTTAGGGGTTAAGGTTTAGGGTTAGGGTTAAAAATATTTATTTGATAACAGTAATTTCGCTCTGCTTTGCTTGTTTTATTTGTTTTGTTGTTTAAAAAATTCTTGCAAATATAACTAAAAATTATAGGACGCAGCAATGTATCAAAATAAAAAAAAAAATTTATTTGATAACAGTAACTTCGCTATGTTTTGCTTGTTTTTTTTTTTTTGTTGTTGTTGTTGTTTCTTTTAGAAAATTTCTTGAAAATATAACTTACAATCACAGGACGCAGCACCGTATCAAAATTGTCGTCTGGTACCATTCGGCTCGTCAACACTCGGGCGTTTGCGTAGGACAGCCGAACGCTTCCGAGTCGAACCTCGCGAAAACTGGTTCAGGATCGATATCAGTACTGACATATTTAATGCAATGCATGGTTTATCGCATCCTAGAGTCAATGCATCGATGCGCTTACTAACTGACCGATACGTCTGGCCCGTGGATCAAAGCGGATGTGAGAGCGTAGGCGGAGATGCGTGTGAAGTGCCAGAAAGCTAAGGTTGGTCGCTATACTGGAGCTCCTCTAGGTACGTTCCCGGTGCCTGATGAGAGATTTAAGCACATTCACATTACCGGAACATTTCCTGCGTGTAAAGTCAGTGCTATCCGCTGACTTGTATCGACAGATTCTCTCGGTGGTACGACGCTCTACCAATGCCAGACATGACGGTATATACAATAGCCAGAACATTCCTCTCCGACTGGGTGGCAAGATTAAGTGTCCGTGAGAATCTAACAAAAGAGAGAGGCCGACAGTTCG
>OY744546.1:10990925-10995925 GCA_963556195.1 Sepiola atlantica
GATATAATAAGTATATAAGATCTACGTATGTGCGTGGACTAACACACAGACATATATAGACGTACCCGTGACCCGATGGGTCACACACATTATCACTATTCTGTTTTGATTTCATTGGAAAATTCATAAACTGTGACACATCTTTCAAGACATTCTTCTTGCATAACTAAAAACAAGAAACCATTACTTCTACATTATTTTTTAAATTATTTTTATTATATTAGTATTATATTACATTATTAATAATAAATATTGCATTACATAGAAGTATTATTATTAATTATGATATTACATAGAAGTGTTATTATTATTAATAATAATTATTGTATTACATAGAAGTATTATTATTAATAATTAATATTGTATTACATAGAAGTATTATTATTATTAATAATTATTATTATTATATTACATAGAAGTAGTATTATTAATTATTATATTACATAGAAGTTTTATTAATAATAATTATTATTATTATATCACATAAAAGTATCATTATTAATAATAATTATTATATTACATACAAGTATTATTATCAATAATAAGTATTGTATTACATAGAAAAATTATTATTATTAATAATAATTATTGTATTACGTAGAAGTATTATTATTATTATTATTAATGATAATTATTATATTACATAGAAGTATTATTATTATTAATAATAATAATAATTATTGTATTACATAGAAGAATTATTATTATTAATAATTATTATTATATTACATAGAAGTATTATTATTATTGTTATTGTTATTATTATTATTATTATTATTATTATTATACTATTACATAGAGGAATTATTATTAATAATAATACTTATTGCATTACATAGAAGAATTATTATTATTAATGATAATTATTTTATTACATAGAAGAATTATTATTATTAATAATTATTATTATATTACATAGAAGTATTATTGTTATTGTTATTGTTATTATTATTATTATTATTATTTTTTATTATTATTATTATTATTATTATTATTATTATACTATTACATAGAAGAATTATTATTAATAATAATACTTATTGTATTACATAGAAGAATTATTATTATTAATGATAATTATTATATTACATAGAAGAATTATTATTATTAATAATAATTATTGTATTACATAGAAGTAGTATTATTAATTATTATATTACATAGAAGAATTATTATTAATTATTATATTACATAGAAGAATTATTATTAATTATTATATTACATAGAAGAATTATTATTAATTATTATATTACATAGAAGAATTATTATTAATTATTATATTACATAGAAGAATTATTATTAATTATTATATTACGTAGAAGAATTATTATTAATTATTATATTACATAGAAGAATTATTATTAATTATTATATTACATAGAAGAATTATTATTAATTATTATATTACATAGAAGAATTATTATTAATTATTATATTACATAGAAGAATTATTATTAATTATTATATTACATAGAAGAATTATTATTAATTATTATATTACGTAGAAGAATTATTATTAATTATTATATTACGTAGAAGTATTATTATTAATAATAATTATTATTATTATATTACATAGAAGTATTATTATTATTATTAATTATCATTATAATATTACATAGAAGTATTAGTAGGATTATATTATTTTACATAAAGTATTATTATTGATTATAATTATAATTATTATTATTATATTACATATAAGTATATTATTATATCGTTTGTATATAAGTAAAGAGATATATTATATTGCCGTCTAATTTACATACGTGTTTGTGGTGTATAGAGACACGCCTAATCAAATAAGCTGTTTACGATGAGAAAATTTATTTTTTTATATGCTTTCTTTTAATAATGATCGAGACGTTAAGAAATATTGGAGTGTGGTTGAATCACTATAAATTGATAGGTGCGAGTGAAATATATAGATATATACAACTATATATAGCTTTTACCATTTGATGATATATATATTTATATATATGTATATATATATATATATTAAAATATATATATATATACATATATATATCAAGGGAGGCGCGAGAGCGCTCTATCCCTTAATAGACTTCAAGAATGGCCTATGCTGGAAATCTCATTTCTTTGATTAATCATAACTCAAAAACCAATAAACTAAATTAGTTAAAACTTTGCACAAAATGTTTATTTGATAGATTTAATATGTGTGTAGAATTTAAGGCAACCCAGAGATCCAGAAAGTTCAGTCACAAAATCATGTTATCCGTGTGTACGTACGCACGTATGTACCACCCTGTATCTCATCAACTATTTGATGGATTCAGATGATTTTTGGCAGAGATAGAGGTTCTAGGGTCTAGTTGATGGCATGTTAATTTCAGTTTACTATATACCTTAGTTTTCCAGAAAATTCCAAAAAACCTTATGAGAAGACATTGTATTGAGGCATAGCCTTTACAAAAGTAATTACATTCCATGATAACTGCCAGTATACTGAAATCATACGCCCTTAATAGGGTTAAGATGAAAATTCATATACACTAAATGTACAAAAGCAAGAGAAATTCCGAAATTTGTACACTTTTATTGTCATTAAGGGTATGACTACCTATCAACCAAACCATTTCATTATCACATCACTACAGTATAAATCTCTATGCATGAATGGATGAAGTGTGTGAGGTGCGCTGAAGAAAAATTCCTACCAGTAAAATACATAGCCTTGTTGTGCAGGCATAGCCTTAATGACAATAAAAGTGTAAAAATTTGGTAATTTCCTTACTTTTGTACATTTAGTGTATATTAATTTTCATCTTAACCCTATTAAGGGCATATGATTTCAGTATACTGGCATTTTTCATGGAATTTATATATATATGTACTAATTTTTCTGTACCAAAATAAATAAATGTTATGCTCTTAATTTTTAACTTTAATTCTTAATTAATCGAGCACTCTGCTGGGATTTTTCCTACTATATTACAAAGAAGTTATATATATATATATATATATATATATATATATATATATATATATATATATATCAGGTTGAAAAGAAAGTAATGTCGTAGTTTTTACTTCATTACTTTGCAGCCTCCTAAGTTGTACACAGTTCTAGATTTTTTGGTGAATTGGTGGCTTAATATCTTGCTTTGCCTTTCTGAATGATCGAAAATGTCAACGGTGGTTTGCAAAATTTTCTTCTGGACTTTAACCTGCCAGATCGGCGACGTTCGCGAAGACCAAAACCAATTGATAAAGACGCCATTAAAGGTGCTGTGTAGGCCAATCCAAAGTTAACCAGCAGAGAATTAGCTCAACAATTCAATACAACCCATACCACAATTATTTCATGTCTTCGCGAGTTAGGAAAAGTTTCAAAACTTGATCTCTGGGTTCCCCGTGATTTAACCGACGCTCAACGAAATCAAAGATAAACTGTTTGCACATCGTTGCTTTCCAGGAATCATCGAGAACCATTTTTACAAAGAACTGTGACTGAAGATTAAACAAAATGGGTGCTTTACAAGAATACCCAACGCAAAAACAATAATTAGAGTGAAATCAAAGTTCACAGATTGTTCCAAAACAAGGACTACACCCAAAGAAGGTTATGCTCTCTTTATGGTGGGGCATGAGAGGACTTGTTCATTATGAGTTACTAGAGCTTAATCAAACAATCACAGCAGTAAAATATTGTTCGCAGCTGGATGATCTAAGAATTGCTCTATCCAAAAAACGACCAGCATTACTCAATAGAAAGGGTATAGTGCTTCAGCATGATAACGCGAAACCTCACTCAGCAAAACTCACTCAGGAAAAAGTCATGAGTTTCAATGGGGAAGGTTTGCCGTATCCGCCTTATTCACCTGACATTGCTCCATCTGACTACCATCTTTTCCGGTCGTTGCAGCATCACTTAGACAACTTGACGACCAACTCAAAAATGATGACAAACTCAAAAATGAAAAAATGACCTAACTTTGTTTTTCTCTCAAAACCCAGATAAATCTTTTGAAGAAGGCATCAAGAAGCTAGTTGATCGTTAGACAGAAGTCATAGAAAATGAGGGAAATTGTTGTAAAGATTAAAAATGCCCTAATGTGAATGTTTCAGAGCAAATAAATGTGTTGGACCAAAACGAAATTACTTTCTTTCCAACTTGATTATATATATATATATATATATATATATATATATATATATATATATATATATATGCGTGTGTGTGTGTGTGCATGTCTATATAGCAATAATAACTGAAAAATGGGGCTCCTATCCTATTCATACATACAGATATATGTGTGCATATATATATGTGTCTGTATATATATATATACACACACACACATATATATATATATATACATAGACTCTTATATGTATATATATATATACATATACTCTTATATGTATATATATATACATAGACTCTTATATGTATATATATATATACATACATACATAGACTCATATATATATATATATATATATATATATATATATATATATATATATATATATATATACAAACATTTATATATACAAAAAATCTTGTTCTCTAATACACATATATGTATATATATGTACAAAGGAAGAAGAAAAAAAAATTATTACTGTAATGTGCATAAATATACACGTCTAAACACATATACATACATATACACATAACATACATATAATCACATATATATACATATATATATACACATATATACATATATATATATACACAAAAATATATACATTTATATACACATACATATACATATATCACGAGTTCCTACATATCCACAGATTGGTCCCGTCACATTACGTTTCCTACTGTCATTTTTCCTCGTTCTTAATTCGCAAGTGGCTTTTTGAACTAACTGCAGATCTACATCATCTGAAGCACAGGTGCCTAAAAAACATGATTTTCACGGCATTCAAGAGGTTATCTGTTCAGCTCTTTGACTGTGTGGTTCAAAGAGATTATATCTGAACATTTTGAAACCCCTCTATCGCTATAAATATCGGCT
>OY744546.1:10998425-11000925 GCA_963556195.1 Sepiola atlantica
ATGTATATATATATGCATATGTACGTATATATATATACATGTATATATTAAATTATTATATAATTGTATATATTATACGTATTATTATGTTATACGAATCATAATTATTTACGTATTATTATAAACTACATATTTTATATATCATAATTGTATACATATTATAAATATTATTATATATATATATCAGATATATTATAATCATATATATTACAATTATATATATATTTTTATTATATATATATTATATATATGTATTATATATATAGTAGATATATTATATATATATATAATTGTATATCTATATATTAGATATATTATAATTATATATATTATAATATGCTAAGTATATATATATATATATATATATATATATATATATTCGTATCATGTACATATTATATATTTGAATAATATATATATATATTATAATTATATATATGATATATATCATAATCCTATTTTAATTTTTTATATTCTATCTATCAAATAATTATATATATAGTAATTATATGTATGTATTATGATTATATATATCATAATAATATTTAACTCTCATATATTTTTTATATATGTTTTATATATTACATAATTATGTATATTTTATGTATATGTATATGTTTAATACTTACGTATATTATATACATATATATGTTTGATATATATTATAATTTTATATATTATATATATATAATAATTATATACTATATAGATATAATTTATCATTATATATATTACCTATATATATCATAATTATATATATTATGTATTTATCGTAATTGTATATATTCTATATATGTTTTAATTGTATATATTAAATATGTATTTTATATAGTGTATAAATATTGCATATATATAATGTTTATATATATATATATATATATATATATATATATATATATATTGCATACATGTATATATATATATATATATATATATATATATATTGCATACATATATATATATGTATATATATATATATATATTGCATACATGTATATATGTATATATATATATTGCATACATGTATATATGTATATATATATTGCATACATGTATATATGTATATATATATATTGCATATATGTATATGTATATATATATATATATATTGCATACATGTATATATGTATATATATATATATTGCATACATGTATATATGTATATATATATATATATTGCATACATGTATATATGTATATATATATATATATTGCATACATGTATATATATGTATATATATATATATATATATATATTGCATACATGTATATATATATTGCATACATGTATATATATATATATTGCATACATGTATATATATATATTGCATACATGTATATATATATGTATATATTGCATACATGTATATATATATATGTATATATATATATTGCATACATGTATATATATATATATTGCATACATGTATATATATATATACATGTATGCAATATATATATATATATACATGTATGCAATATGTATATACATGTATGCAATATATATATACATTAATGCAATATATATATATATATATACATGTATGCAATATATATATATATATATATATATACATGTATGCAATATATATATATATACATGTATGCAATATATATATATATATACATGTATGCAATATATATATATATATATATACATGTATGCAATATATATATACATGTATGCAATATATATATATATATACATGTATGCAATATATATATATATATACATGTATGCAATATATATATATATATACATGTATGCAACATATATATATATATATACATGTATGCAATATGTATGCAATATATATATATATACATGTATGCAATATATATATACATATACATGTATGCAATATATATATATATATATATGTATATACATGTATGCAATATATATATATATACATGTATGCAATATATATATATATACATGTATGCAATATATATATATATACATGTATGCAATATATATATATACATGTATGCAATAAATACATATATATATACATGTATGCAATATATACATATATATATACATGTATGCAATATATACATATATATATACATGTATGCAATATATACATATACATATACATGTATGCAATATATACATATATATATACATGTATGCAATATATACATATATATATATACATGTATGCAATATATACATATATATATATATATACATGTATGCAATATATACATATATATATACATGTATGCAATATATACATATATATATATATACATGTATTCAATATATACATATATATATACATGTATGCAATATATACATATATATATATACATGTATGCAATATATACATATATATATACATGTATGCAATATATACATATATATATACATGTATGCAATATATACATATATATATATATACATGTATGCAATATATACATATATATATATACATGTATGCAATATATACATATATATATACATGTATGCAATATATACATATATATATAT
>OY744546.1:11005925-11020925 GCA_963556195.1 Sepiola atlantica
TGTATATATATATCATATATATATGTATATATATATATATCATATATATATGTATATATATATATATCATATATATACATATATATATATCATATATATATGTATATATATCATATATATATATCTATATATATATCATATATATATGTATATATATATCATATATATATATCTATATATATATCATATATATATATGTATATATATATCATATATATATATCTATATATATATCATATATATATATGTATATATATATCATATATATATATGTATATATATCATATATATATATCTATATATATATCATATATATATGTATATATATGATATATATATCATATATATATGTATATATATGATATATATATGATATATATATCATATATATATGTATATATATCATATATATATGTATATATATCATATATATATGTATATATATCATATATATATCATATATATATGTATATATATATCATATATATATGTATATATATCATATATATATCATATATATATGTATATATATATCATATATATATGTATATATATCATATATATATCATATATATATGTATATATATATCATATATATATCATATATATATGTATATATATATCATATATATATGTATATATATATCATATATATATGTATATATATATCATATATATATCATATATATCATATATATATCATATATATCATATATATATGTATATATATCATATATATATATCTATATATATATCATATATATATGTATATATATCATATATATATCATATATATATGTATATATATATCATATATATATGTATATATATCATATATATATCATATATATATGTATATATATATCATATATATATCATATATATATATGTATATATATGTATCATATATATATGTTTATATATCATATATATATGTATATATATATATCATATATCATATATATATGTATATATATATCATATATCATATATATATGTATATATATATCATATATCATATATATGTATATATATATCATATATCATATATATATGTATATATATATCATATATATATGTATATATATATCATATATCATATATATATGTATATATATATCATATATCATATATATATGTATATATATATCATATATCATATATATATGTATATATATATATCATATATCATATATATATGTATATGTATATCATATATCATATATATATGTATATATATATCATATATCATATATATATGTATATATATATATCATATATCATATATATGTATATATATATATCATATATATATGTATATATCATATATATATGTATATATATCATATATATATGTGTATATATATCATATATATATATGTATATATATCATATATATATATGTATATATATCATATATATATATGTATATATATCATATATATATATGTATATATATCATCTATATATGTGTATATATATCATATATATATATGTATATATATCATATATATATATGTATATATATCATATATATATATGTATATATATCATATATATATATGTATATATATCATATATATATATGTATATATATCATATATATATATGTATATATATCATATATATATGTGTATATATATCATATATATATATGTATATATATTATATATATATGTGTATATATATCATATATATATATGTATATATATCATATATATATGTGTATATATATCATATATATATATGTATATATATCATATATTATATATATATGTGTATATATATCATATATATATATGTATATATATCATATATTATATATATATATGTGTATATATATCATATATATATATGTATATATATCATATATATATATGTATATATATCATATATATATGTATATATATCATATATTATATATATATATCATATATTATATATATATATGTGTATATATATCATATATATATATCATATATTATATATATATATGTGTATATATATCATATATATATATCATATATTATATATATATGTGTATATATATATCATATATATATATCATATATTATATATATATGGGTATATATATATCATATATATATATATATATATATGTATATATATATCATATATATATATATATATATGTATATATATATATGTGTGTGTGTGTTATGTATTTTATATCATATATGTACACCACTTCCATCAAAACTAACAGAAAACATTCTGGTTCGCCAGTGTTCGCAGTAATATTTACATGAAATAATGTTGCAATCGGTGAAATAAGTAAGACGGAGAGAAAACGTCTCAAATGGGAAAGTTTCTTTGAAAAAACAGAAAAAACATATCAATCGGTATAAAAAAAAATAGAAAACGCCTCATTATGGAAATAAAGTGAGGGTTTCTTTTTGGATTCATTATAGATGTTTTGGTTTTTCAGACTTGCTATTTGCTTCATCCCTTCCCCTAAACACTTGAAATGGTTATAAACTCGCTAAAGTGTGTGTGACAGGGCGAATTATATATATATATATATATATATATATATGTGTGTGTGTGTGTGTGTGTGTGTGTGTGTGTGTGTACATTTCGTGTACAACAAAATGGTAAGATAAATTTCAGAGGAAACGTTTGTTTTAACTAATGAAACGGGCGGGTGGAAAAAAATAAATTGCTAAAATTTTGTTAATGGCCTTATCGTCTGACCCTCTAATATATATATATATATATACATATATATATATACTAGAAAAATGTGACTAGAAGTCGTAATGCTTTGCTAGTAGATCACTAAAACCCCATCAAGACAGAAGGTAATCTCTGAGAGGAGAGTATCATGATCAACAAACATATACTACACCACTATCTTCCTAAATGAGGGGGAGATAATTCATGGGAGGATGGTATTATGTCAACAAAATACATACAACACTACCCCCAGAAAATAAAGGAGGAGGTAATTCCTGGGAGAATGGTCTCATGTAAACAGAACAGATACTACCTTAGCCCCACCCACCACCACCCCACACACTAGATGTAGCTATTAACGATCTTAGATTTGTCTGAAATAGTATAGTGAACTGCATTGAACATAAAAAGATAATACAATAATACAATGTTAATAGAAGTAAAAATAATAGTTTTGGCTTAAGATAAACAGATACCAAATCTCCATTAAGAATACTACACTACCTCCACACCTCTCAAAAAAGGAGGAGAAAATGCCTGGGAGGATGGTATCATGACTACAGAGCAGATACTACACTACTCTATGCCCCTGAATTGAGCATTTAAAGATAGTACATTAGTCGGAAATATTATTAAATAGTATAGTATATACTAAGTACAATCGTCTTAAATAGTATAGTTTGGGCTTCAGACAGACAGACAGACAGACAGATACATAGACTCCATTATTAATAGATATATGTATAGTAGATGCATATATGTGTGCGTGTTAAATTTGTTTCATTCTTGTATGTGTCCGTTTTTGTTTGTTTTGTTGTTTTTTTTGCATAGAATCTTTTTCTTTTTTTTTTCTTAATCGATTCTCAAGACAAAATTATTTGGCGAATTCAATGGAATAAACAAGAAAAAGAAGAAAAAAAGAAGAAAAAGAAGAAGAAGAAGAAGAAGAAAAAAGAAGGAGAAAAAAAGGGAAAAAAAGGGAAAAAAAGAAAAAAAAGAAGAAGAAGAAGAAGAAGAAGAAGAAGAAGAAGAAGAAGAAGAAGAAGAAGAAGAAGAAGAAGAAGAAGAAGAAGAGCGATTACTTACAAATCCACCGCTCCATATTGGGGAAACGCTGTGGGCTAACCACACTTCGGCTTTAATGCTGGATACAACACCGACACAGACACTGACCAGTCCAACGAAGAAGTGAAAGCCGGAGAGAACGGATACTGACGTCTCTACCACCTTCATCATTTTCTGAGCCGTCTTGTCGGGGTCCTGATTCCAGGTCATTCGTAGACTGGGGGTAGATAGACAAATTTAAGTAATGTACCCGAACCAAATAGGATTTGGGGTGGAACTGAACGCGCAGAGCGAAGGTGGCGAGGTAGAACGTTGTTGGCCAGCCAGCGGCGAGGGACCAAAAACACAGTAATAATTATTCGTGTAGCTAAGGCGGTCGCATTGACCAGAGTGTCCAATCCCCCAGCTCTCTCTCTCTCTCTCTCTCTCTCTTTCTCTCTCTCTCTCTCTCTCAATAATCCTCTCTCACGCTCTCTCTCTTTCTCTCTCTTCTTTGGAGTTGGATATTTTTTTGGCTATTTTTTTTTTATTCTTTTGTTTATTTTAAATCTTAATTTCAGATCTCGTTGGAGGAAAGCTTGGGCAGTTCTCGAAGAAATTTGCGTTCATTAAAGGCTCCTTTTTTTAAGTTGGATGGAAATGATGACAAGTGCTTGTTTTTTTGTTTTTTCTTTGCTTTTTCTTGGAGGGATTTTGTTTATATATATGTATATAATAATTTATATATTTCTTATATATTCGTTTAAATTATTTTTCTGTTTCCTTTTTATTATTTTTTGTTTTCTGTTTTTTTTTGTTGTTGTTGCTTTTTTTTGTTTTTGTTTTTTGTTTTTCTTTCAAAAAATCATGTTTTTTTTTTCAAAACCAGTAAAGATTCAATTATAATAGTAATGTATTCCCAGACCTTCGTCTCCTTCCATGATTCGGATACATCTATTCAAACCCGAATTTTCGAAGCATCACATTTAATAAACGTTAATAAAGGAATACAATGCATGTATATATACACACATATATTATTTATATATAAACATATATCCGTTTGAGGGATTTTCTTTTTCTTTAATAATATATTACAATTAAATACATACATACATTTTTTTTTTAAGTCAGGATAGCAGGCCGACCCACAAAAATACAGAAAGGTTGTTGCTAACAGTTAACAAAAGGTCGTAATTGTAAAAATCGGAAGTATAAAAAGATGATGGGTGTTATTCTTTGATGCTAAAAAAGGGATATAGAATTAGCTATATATATATATATATATATATATATATATATATTAAATGAAGATAGTACCAAAGTGAACTACAAATTCCTGGTCAATTTGTTTTTCTTCTTTTCCCCCTTCTTTTTAAAGGAATAATATAACCCTGTTTCGTAAACAATCACTTTTTTCAAAATAAAGATGCGTTATTAATTAAACGTCTGCTTCGTAAGGCAGGTACTCCTAACACTCGCTTAGGAGTGGCTGTATAGTGCATATACCAACTCTATTATCAGTCGCTGTTGCAGTGGTTGTTATTGCCTCTGTAACATAATATTAATTCGTAGCCATAGTTGTGGCCGTGATGGTAGCGGTAGGCTAATGCACCCGAAATCTAAGCAATTCAAACAAGTGGATATATTAAACCGAAATCATTAATAAACTTAATAACAGGAAATGTTCATTGTGTTCCGTCTTGCCTGTAGGCGTTAGTGTACGTCTGGTAATACGTGTATATATAAAGTCGTTGTTTTTCTTACCTTTTCATGTATAAACGGAATGCGATGGTTGTGTAATAATCTTATTATCTATTGAGGCGTGTGCTCAATTGCGTGTAGCACAACAGTGGCAGCAGTAGTGACGGCAGCCGTAGTAGTAGCTGCAGTTGGCCATCAATGTTCGATCGAAGAAGTAACAGTAGGAATACAAGTCGTCTTCTTCTTCTTCTTTTTCCTTTTCTTCTTTTTCTTCTTCTTCTTACTACTACTACTACTACTACTACTTCTGTTGTTGTCATCATCATCATCATAATCATCATCATCATCATCATAATCATCATCATCATATGTACTCACTAGGAGATCTCACCCAAGTCATCGTCAGTCTTTCCTGACTGATAATAACCGGTAGGTGTTCACTGGAGTCTGAGTGACAACAAGCCTCCCCATATTTCCAGTACTCTCCACCTCTTTCGATAACTATTGCAAATGACTTCGCGTTATCACAACAGACGCTTACCATCGAGTTGTCGCTGGCAACGACCATTGATATTCACTGGGATTTGGGTGGCAATAAGCCTCCCCTAAAGTCCCAGTGCTCTCCGCACTCTTCCAGTGGAGGTCTGACTAGTGCTCTCCCTCCTCGGACTTTCCATCCTCCTTGACCCTTCACGACTATTTTGTGTGATATCAGCCAAGACTGGTTCCATCACTTTTTTTTGGGGGGGGGAAGTTTATGAAATTTCTTACATTTTCTGTTTCTTGGTTTCGTGTTGTGGTGTTCTTTCTGTGCTTTTGTTTTCTTTCCTATTGCAATTTCCATGCGACTGGGTAGCATTCGTAGCTTATGTGAGTTGGTTTCCGCAGTCAAGGATTTCTTTTAAGATTTCAGCTGTTTTCGTCATTGCAGTCCGTTGTATGGTCTCAGTTTTCCCTTTGATTCAAATTTTTCCCAATCTTTTTTCAAGTTTTTTCAGAATTGTTTTGCACTAGGAAGAATAAAAAAAAACTGGGAACACTGACACCATACAAATTATTATTATTATTATTATTATTATTATTATTATTATTATTATTATTATTATTATCATTATTATTATTATTATTATTATTATTATTATTATTATTATTATTATCATTATTATTATTATTATCATTATTATTATCATCATTATTATCATCATTATTATTATTATTATTATTATTATTATTATTATTATTATGTACTCACTAGGAGTTCTCACACAGGTCATCAGTGATTGCTCACCGACAACCGATGGTATTCCCTGGAGTCTGAGTGACAACAAGTCTCCCCGGATTTCCAGTATTCTCCACCTCTTTTCGATAGCCACCGCAAATAAACTTGCAGTATCACAACAGCCGTTTACCATTGATTTCTCGCTGGCAAGGACCATTGGTCTTCTCTGGGATTTGGGTGGCAATAAGCCTCCCCAAGGTCCCATCACTATCTGCACTTCCAGTGGAGGTATGGTTTGTGCTGTCCCTCCTCGGTCTTCTTATCCTCCTTGACCCTATGCAAATATTTTGTGTGGTGTCAGCCTAGGCTGGTACCATTTTTTTTATTATTATTATTTTTTAATTATTTTTTTTAATATTTTTTTTTGGGGGGGGGGGTATTATTATTTTTGTGGTTGTTGTTGTTGCTGTTGTCTTTGTTGTTGTCGACGACGGCGACGTCTGTACTCACCCAAATCATCGTTAGTTATCTTAACCGGTGGTGTTCCCTGGAGCCTGAGTGACAACAAACCATTGCAAATGACTTTGATGCAATGGTCTCAAAAATGTAAGCTTCTCAAAAATAAATAAAGTTGAAAAAAAAATTCCTCAATAAAAAAAATAAAATAATATAAATCAAGTTAATTTGCTTAATTACTTAAAAAAAATTAAACCCATTCTTAACACGGGGGAAGGGGTTGGGTAATTAAACTTAACCTTTAGTCAGGGAAAAAAATGAAAACATTGTTTCATTTAATGTCGGTACTAATAGAGTGTTCGGCGATGTCTCGGTCATTTATGTTCCGTACATCGCAATCGGAAACGTTCAGGCCGATATGGGTCCCCTCCTCTTATTATTTTACATTGTATAATATTCATTGGCGGGGGGGGGGGGGGAATTGATGGGGTTGAAGGGGCGAAAGTAAAGCGATATGAATTGAAATAAATTTCTGGAACTTTATCATCTTTAAACCCCTCAAGGCACACCTGGCGTTTTTGTAAATGTATACTCTTTACACACCTCCCTTTGAGATCAAATGAAATAAAGTAAAACATGATATTGACTTTTTTTATGGATGTCCGGTACGAATTTGTACCCCCTTTGATCAAAATGAAATATACGTATCCAAGTACCCTGGTAATGTAGTTTCATGATATAAAAGAAAAGATCTTCCAGAAGTCTTGAACACATTTCAAATCCTTATATCTGCTGAACTATGAATGGTAATGTTACACCGGTCGTTCTAACAGAAGAGAAACTACACCGGTTCTCACTATAAATAGGGCGAGTAGACAATCACCAGGGAGAAAAAGGGCAGTATTGTAACTGTCTAGCCGAGTGCCAGTCAGTTTCTTTACCTTTGTACCTTTTATGTTAATACACTTGTTATCTTGACCCAACCTCGACTTGACTTCTTCTTTTTACTGTTGAACTACTTCACAACAGGTAGTAAGAAAAAAACCGGCATCATTTTAAAACTAAATTACTTACATTTTTGGTAATTCTAATAATTAAAAAAAATATATATTTTGTCAGATCCAGTAATGGCGTTCAGTCAAACATAAAAGCCGTTTTGCGTCTTTGACTATGCAAAAACTTGTTCAACGTGCATTTCGCAAACAATTCCGAAAAGAGTCACCAAAAAGGAAGTCCATATTAAGATTGTATGGTATATTCATGAAGAATGGGTGTTTGTGCCTAGCTAAAATAACGGGGCACACCTCAACTTCAGATGATACGGTTGATCGAGTTTGAATTGCCTTCAAGCGGCGCCCCCGTAAATCGATCAGAAAATTCAGTAGGGAACTTGAGCTTCTTGCAACCATTTGGCGCGTCTTAGAAAGAAAACTGCACATGAGATCTTACAAGCTACAGTTAGGCCAGCAGTTGCAGGACACTGATAAACACAGACTTCTGAATCCCCCCTATATATATATATATATATATATATATATATATATATATATATATATATATATATATATATATATATATATATATACGAGGCCTGTTTAAAAGTATCTGATCTTAAGGCAGAAAAATATTTCAAATACCTGACGAGGTTGGGACCCTAATCCTCTTCAAAGTAGACTCCTTGTGCTTGCACACACTTAGCACACCGATCCATCCACTGCCGGAAATACCTCTGGAAGTCTTCTTTTGGAATGCTGTTCATCCCCGCCGTCGCGTTTCAGCATTATCTCATCTCTAGTGTCAAAACGGGAACCTTTCAGTGGCGTCATCAATTTTCGGGACAACTAGAAGTCGCAAAGAACCATGTCTGGAGAGTAGAGAGGTTGGCGACCGACTGGAATTCCACGTTTGGCCAATAATTGTTGAATCAATTGGGATGAATGTGTGGGGGCGTTGTCGTGATGCAATTGCCAGTTTTTCGCCGTCCACATGTCTCGTCTTTGGCGCCGAACTGCGTCACGGAGACGCCGGAGAACATCTTGATAGTACTCCTTTGTCACTGCTTGTCCTTCCGGTGCGTATTTGTGATGCACAATTCCACTGAAAACAAAGAAGACAGTCAGCATAATTTTGATTTTGATTCGCGCCTGTCGCGCTTTTTTTGGACTTGGAGACACGAGTTGCTTCCATTGCGACGACTGTCTTTTTTATTTCTGGGTCGTACCTGTACACCAATGACTCATCTCCAGTTATCACGGTGTTCAGAAATCCAGGATCAGTGTTGGCAGTTTCCAGAAGGTCCTGTGCAACATGAAAATGGAGGTCCTTTTGTTCCTACGACAACAACTTGGGCCCAAGTTTCACAACTACTCTGTGCATATTAAAATACTCACGAAAAATTGCATGTGCGGAATCTTTACTCACTCCGACCTCTTGGACAATCTCCCACACGGTTGAACGACGAGCTTCCATCACCAAATTTCACACCCTCTTAACAATAGCTGCACTCCGAGCAGTTTGGGGCCTACCAGAATGCTGGTCACTCTCTGCTGATGTGCGGTCATTACTGAATCAGTTGAACCACTCCTTAATTTGTGTTACACCCATCGTATCTTCTCCAAACACCTGCTGAAACTTACGAATTGTTTTGCTTTGAGAATCACCAAGCTTTTGACAAAATTTGATGCAGTACCTTTGCTCAACACGTTCAGTCATCTTTAGAGAATCGGTAATCCGACAAACACGTTGTGTAGCACCTTACTAAACGACCGACAGGCAGCGACTAACGCGCAGGAAAACGGTGATAAAATTCACACATGCGCATGAAGGTGCCTTCCTTCACTTCTTATTTGTTGATGTATAGGAATACAAATATCTTTTTAAAAGTGTCTTTTTAAAAACTGAGAATTTTCGGCCGCTTCCTTCAACCTTCTTCAGTGTATTGAGGTGTCTGTGTGTGTGCGTGCGCGCGAAACAGGAGTATATCCAATGAGATGAAGAAAGGTTTCGGAATTTTTTAGATGAGGATTGATAATTTGGATCTTTGCATAATTCAAACTCTGGCTGTTACTCTCTCAATGCCCCGGCTGATGCAAACCGCAACTCTCCTCAGGTGCATCCTATCGAACATATATATATATATATATATATATATATATATATATATATATATATATATATATAGTTGCATATGCAATATTATGATAAATACTTTTGTTTAATTCTTATCCACATACACATGAACATGTGTTTCATCCCTTTTTCGGGGATCATCAGTTGGGAGGATGACTGTTCTGTCGGTCGCACGATTTGAACCCCTGACCTTTAAGTTTCCAGTCTAAACTTCTACCAATGCATCCGACCCAACAGCCATAGGGGAAAAGAGATTTTTTTATGGAATTGGCTCAAGAACAGGCGTGAAGCCACTTGATGTAAAAAGCTAACAAGAACAAATATGATTATCAACAAAGACAGAGAATATCTATTGACCTTAGTCTTGAAAAGACCAAGAATATAAGTAGGAGGGAAACAGTCAGCGGGAAGAGAGTTCCACAAGAGAAGAGAGTTATTGGAAAGAAGTAACTGGAATAGGAAGCTGTATTACAATGAGGTATCAAAACAGCGAATTGATGGAAACAACTAGGCCAACGAGTCAAACGAGCTGGAACAAAAGAAGCAGGAAATAAATCACACAATTCTGAATAACAGATTCTATAATAGTATTTATAAAAAAGACTGAGACTAGCGACATCACGTCTGTCAGAGAGACGGTGCAGAGAAGAAAGGGTGGGGGCCAATAAAATTACAGATACGTTTCTGCACCTTATCAAGAACCCTCAATTATGATAGAGATTCACCAACCCAAATATGACAACAGTACTCCATACATGGTCTGATAGTAGATTTGTAGAGATAGAGAATAGATATGTAGAGATAGAGAATAGATTTGTAGAGATAGTGAATAGATTTGCAGAGATAGAGAATAGATTTGTAGAGATAGAGAATAGATTTGTAGAGATAGAGAATAGATTTGTAGAGATAGAGAATAGATTTGTAGAGATAGAGAATAGATTTGTAGAGGTAGAGAATAGATTTGTAGAGATAGAGAATAGATGTGTAGAGATAGAGAATAGATTTGTAGAGATAGAGAATAGATTTGTAGAGATAGAGAATAGATGTGTAGAGATAGAGAATAGATTTGTAGAGATAGAGAATAGATTTGTAGAGATAGAGAATAGATTTGTAGAGATAGAGAATAGATTTGTAGAGATAGAGAATAGATTTGTAGAGATAGAGAATAGATTTGCAGAGATAGAGAATAGATTTGTAGAGATAGAGAATAGATTTGTAGAGATAGAGAATAGATTTGTAGAGAGAGAGAATAGATTTGTAGAGATAGAGAATAGATTTGTAGAGATAGAGAATAGATTTGTAGAGATAGAGAATAGATTTGCAGAGATAGAGAATAGATTTGTAGAGATAGAGAATAGATTTGTAGAGATAGAGAATAGATTTGCAGAGAGAGAGAATAGATTTGTAGAGAGAGAGAATAGATTTGTAGAGATAGAGAATAGATTTGTAGAGAGAGAGAATAGCCTCAGGTACGAGAAGCAGAAAGGTTTTATGAGAAAGAAAGACCAAGAAGTTTCAGAGTCGATTTCTCCTCAAGAGAAGAGCCATCCATGAGAATCTCGGCAAGCAAACGAGAAAAGTTATTTCGTACCCAATTCACAACTGAACCCAGGTCAACTTCTAGATCAGCCGCATATTTCAACTGATCGGAATGAGATTGTCGAGAAGCAACACCAGAATAGAGAGTGGTATGATCAGCATAGATGTTAATTGTCTGAATAATATTCTCTGGGAGATCATTTATGTACAGAAGAAAACGTGTTGAGCCTAGAATAGAGCCCTGAGGAACACCAAAATTGATAGGAAAAGAGAATGAAGAGACACCGTCAAAAGTTACCCTCAAGCTTCGATCAGAGAGAAAAAACCTAATAATGTCAAGAACCTTACCATCAATACAATAACCCTGAAGTTTGTGTAGGAGACTAAAATACCACACTCTGTCGAACGCTTTCGAAATGTCAAACGCAATGGCTCTACCCTCTCCTGAATTATTCATAAAGTCTATTTATGTCTATACTAGCGGACATATTTTAGTATGCGTTCATAACAAACAGTGTTACATGATCCTGTCGGACGAAACTTTCCATTACGAATTTAATTGACAGCCTATTATTAATTCTCTTAAAACGTCCATCCTGTGTTTAATGGAAGTTATAAACAATATTATGATAAATATTTTTATTTTATTCTTATTAACATACACATGTGTTTCTTTCTTTATCGGGAATCATATATATATATATATATATATATATATATATATATATATATATATATATAATTTTTACGTACATAAAAGTAATCCATGGACACGTGTTTCTGGATATCAGCTGTCATCAGCATGTCTAACTTGGATAAGGATCGACCCACGATGACATTGTCTGTAGTCTGGAGTTTGATCTGCGAACTACGACGCCTTGCTTGGAAATATGTACGGTTTTTATCGGCTAAATATAAAGTTATGTATTTGTTATTGTTTTTAAGGCGATAAAAACCGTATATATTTCAAGGCAAGGCGTCATAGTTCGGAGGTTAAACTTCAGACTACAGACAATGTCATCGTGGGGTCGGCCATAGTCCAAGTTAGTCCATGGATTACTTTTATGTAGGTAAAAAAAAATTTTGAATATATATATATAAATAAGAATGCGTCCTGTTAAGTGCGACCGAATGCAATCTTCTGCATGACACTTTACCGCTCCGATAGTGAAAAAAATATACAAACGCAGTAAAAATAATAGCAAATACATATAACTTATGTATGCATAATAATTCAAAGCTCTCGTCTGAATTACCATTGCGGACTGAAGCCACACTTGATAACCTGGTCATCACCCCATCCCAGGTCAGAGACCATTATAAAAGCCTTGACACCTCTAAAGCTTGTGGGCCTGATCTTATACCTGTAATAGCAATAAAGAAATGCTCTGCTGAACTGGCCCTGTTCTCTCCAAACTCTACAACAAATGCCTAGCCGAATCTTGCTTCCCCGATAGCTGGAAAATTGCCTCTGTGGTACCAGTCTACAAGAGTACTGGGAATAGAACCCGACCCTCAGAACTACCGCCCAATCAGTCTACTGCCGATCTTTGCCAAAATCTTTGAGTCCTTAATCAATCTAGCGATAGTACGTCACTTAGTTAATGCTAAACTTCTATCCGACCGCCAGTATGGGTTTAGACAAGCACGATCTACTGCAGACATCCTAACGGTCATCTCTGAACGCATGTATCATACTCTCGACAAGGCAGGTGAAGCTAGGGCAGTAGCGCTTGATATATCCAAGGCCTTTGACAAGGTATGGCATAAAGGGCTTCTCCTGAAAATACGCTCATACGGTATTACTGGGCAACTACTTAATATAATTAGATCCTTCCTAAACAAAAAGAAAAATCCAGGTTGTCCTCGATGGCCGTTCATCTAAGCAACATGACATAAATGCTGGTGTGCCCCAGGGATCTATTCTTGGACCTTTGTTGTTCCTGATCTATATAAACGATCTCCCTGATGACATAGTGTCTGAGATCGGTTTATTTGCTGACGACACCACGCTTTACTCTCGCCATGTTGGCAAAACGGACGCGATCTTATCTGAGGCAATGGCTGCATCCTTAGAAAGTGACCTCCAGCCTGTAGTGGATTGGGGCCATAAATGGTTGGTGACTTTTAATGCCGCAAAGACAAAGCTCCTTTCCTTCAACAACTACAAGAAGCCTCTCCAACCACCGATTGCCATGGCAAATAACACCCTACCTGAGAGTTCATCATTTCAAACTCCTTGGCCTAACCTTCACAGGTAACATGAATTGGAACACATACATTGAAGACATTGCCAAGGCTGCCGCAAAGAAGGTTGGCTCCCTCTACCGTGCTAGTGGACTCCTTACACCTGACATTATCCTGTATCTCTACAAAGCCACCATTCGCCCATGCATGGAGTATTGTTGCCACATCTGGCTGGTGCATCATCTACTAGTCTCTCCCTCCTTGACAAAGTTCAAAAAAGAGTAGTCAACCTAATAGGTCCCTCACTGTCAGCTAAGCTCCAGCCCCTGTCCCATCGCCGCAATGTAGCATCCTTGTGTTTGTTTTACAAATACTTCAATGGATTATGCTCCGATGAGTGTGCTGCTCTGGTGCCCCCTCGACGTAAATTCACTAGACTAACTCGACATTCTACTAAATCTCATTCATTCACTGTGGAGGTCCCCAGATGCCGGAGAGCATTCTACTCAAATAGCTTCTTTCCTCGTGCTGCTGGCCTCTGGAACTCCCTCCCTGCCCCCTGTTTCCCCGACAGTACTGACATGCAGAAATTTAAAACTAATGTAAACAGACACCTCGCTGCTCAGATCCCAATTTAAGCTGAACCACCAATCCTTTCCCCCCCTTTTCCTTTTTTCTCAGTAGCCCCTTACGTTTACAGTGGCATCCTGCCTTGTTTGGGGTGAACCATGTAAAAAAAAAAAAAAAAAAAAAAAAAGGTTGAGCACTTTGAGTAAGTTGACAACAGCGTAATGCAACACTCTAAGGCCCCACCTATTGAGTGCTCTCGAACGGCTTGCTTATTGGCCACCGGATTGGTCACTGAGACGTTAATTTAATCTCTTATTTCCAGACTACTGAGTTAAATATGACTTTCGTATAGGGGTTCGAACCATGTGATCGGCAGGGATTGTCTCCTCATATATCGATGAATACAAGTGTAGCATGAAACATATGTGTATATGAGTTAATTTGAAGAAATTATT
>OY744546.1:11025925-11030925 GCA_963556195.1 Sepiola atlantica
AGAAAAGACTGAGACTAGCAACATCATGTCTGTGAGATAGGGGTGTAGAGAAGAAAAAAAGGGGGCAATTAAATTACAGACACGTTTCTGCACCCTCAAGAACCTTCAAATGGGACAGAGATTCACCAACCCAAATATGACAACAGTACTCCATACATGGTCTGATTGTGGATTTGTAGAGATAGAGAATAGCCTCAGGTGTGAGAAAGTGATCGGAGCGAAAGAGAGAACCGACTTTACGAGAAACAGAAAGAGCAATGGATCTGATGTATGAACGCCAAGTTGATTTCCTCTCAAGAGTAGAACCATCCAATAGAATCTCAGGAAGAAAAACGACACGCCTACAATTAAGACACGAGCTATGTCTTAACTGGATTAAATGAAACAAGCCATTTCGTACCCCAATCCACAACTGAACCCAGGTCAACTTCAGATAGAGAATAGCCTTAGGTGTGAGAAAGTGTTTGGAGCGATAGAGAGAACCGACTTTACGAGAAGCAGAAAAAGCAATGGATCTAATGTATGAACTCCAAGACAGATTTGATGAGAGAGAAAGACCAGTCGATTTGTCCTCCAAGAGCAGAGCCATCCATGAGAATCTCAGGAAAAAAAAGGGATAAGAGAAAGGGATAATATAATATCATATATATGAAGGCACGGGTTCTGGGAGATGAACCTCTTAAAGTCTCAATAGAAGCGATCAAGAGAGAAGACGTGATATCATGAGTTAACTAATGTGTAACCTAATACTTTCTCTTTTTCTCTCTCTTACACTCTCTCTTCTCTCTCTCTTCTCTTCTCTCTCTCTCTCTCTCTCTCTCTCTCTCTCCATGCTTATGTTATGATCACCAATATAAAACAATTACAGCTTGCCGTAATTAACCAATTATGGTGATATCAATTACCCATGTTTTTAAGAAGTGTGCGACTCAATAAAACTATCGTTTATCGACCTGAAGTTTGTCGAATTATTAATCCAATTTTAAGTGACCCCTATGCTCTCTTTCACGCTTCTCTAAATTACTAGATAGATCATTCTGTGATTCCACCCAGTTCCGTCGTTACTACCCTCTTGATGGCCTACGCGATTTTAAAACGGGTCCTTCGATGATCTCCTTGGACTAGAGGAAAAATTTTAAAAAATGAACGAAGCAATATCAGGTGGCCACTGCGGTTGTCCCAGTAAGATGATGTTCTTATTATTCGTTCCTCGTTGTCCATCAATCGCAAATAGCAAATGACTCCAGCTCGAGTCTAATGTACTTTCTCATCTTTCTCTGTCACACTTAAGAAATTGAGGAAAAAAGTAAAAAGTTACACGGAGCAATGTCAGGTGAATATTGTCTAATAATAATAAAGCTAATAGATACATTGGTTTTACAACCACTACCCTATCCCACCGACTCGCCATGCACTTTGTAAACTCGAGTTCAATTTATCAGCATTTACAAAAACATAACTGACCCGTTCTGATTTCAGACAAATAATACATTCTGAAACCAATTAAAAAATTATAAATACTCGGTGCTATCTTTATTAAAACCCAGCAGCCTACAATAAATAACATTAAGTATGAAACCAGTAACAACATAAGAAAATGCTACGCGTGATACAATTTTATCCTGTGACGCTAATTCTGGTCTCTCGAAATTTAAATTGTTAACGTTTCTCCTGGAACTGCAGTGGTTTGTACTTTGTCGTTAAACTGACTTCACGTGCGCGTTCTCGACTGCTTTTCGGAATTCTCTTCTTTTCTCCAGCTTTTTTGTTCATTTATTTTTGTCACCTAAAGATGATTCGACAAAGACTCGAAAGCGTTAGTGATACATATGAGAAATTGAAAAACTAAAAAAGGTTATAATGAAGCAGCAGAATTCTGTTATGGTTAACGATGTTTTCTTAAGAATGCCACCTGAATATATATATATATATATATATATATATATATATATATATATATATATATATATATATATATATATATATATATATATATATATGTATGTGTGTGTGTGTGTGTGTGTGTTTCCAGAGAGGATTCATCACAACAACAAAATATCTTATTTTATTATTTATTTATTTTGTAAAGTTATAGTTCCCTACACGTGTTTCGCTACCTAGCAAATTTTAAGCCAACACTATTGTTTCTACCATTTTGTACTTGTGTTTTCTTTTTCTTCAGACAATAATCCTGAAGAAGTCTGTAAATAAAGACGAAACGTTGATGAATATATAAATAATATTTTTATTAGTCGCCCTTAATACGTCCTATAAAGTATAGGGCGACTAATAATACAATTTTCTGCATCTTAATCACTTAGGAAATGAGACAATCGAAATAATAGTAAGCAAGTGTCTTGGTCCAGTGGTAAAGACGCTGGACTATAGGTTCGATCCTTGTCTTAGTTAGCCATGCTGATGACGGCTGTGAGCTAGAAACACGTGTCCATGGATTACTTTTATGTACGTATAAAATTAATAAATATATTTTTTTCTTCCCTATTTCTCTTTCCCGCTTTTTCACTATCCCTCCTTCTCCAACTACGTCCACGACACTTTATCTTCTTGACTAAGTACAAAATTCACTTCCCAATCTAATTTCCAGGGAGACAGACATAAACAGAGTAATAAACCCGGAGGGGGAGAGCGAATCAACCGTAGAGTCAGAAAAATACTTTTAGGTTTTTAAAGACGACAGTTTAAAGTGAAGTAAAGTCCGGTCGAGATGTTGCGCTGGTTTGACGCGTTTTGAACTGTCGTCTTTAACAACTTGACGTGTTTTTTTTTACTCTACAGTGGACCATCTGCTTAAAAACCCACCGTACGCTAAAAAAAATCAGCATTGCCTCCTTTACCATCCTGAGTCATGCTCATTCACTATATCATCTAAAAATCTTGGAGACGATCCACATTCGTCTAAAACACCCCTTCCTTTGTGAACAGAAGAGTGTCTATTGGGATTAGAGGTTATCAGTCTCTCAAACATATCCCCCCCCATTGTACATATACAATAACGCTGTTTTATTTTAAACATATACACTTGTTTTTTCTCTTTTCACTCTTCTCGACCCCTTAAATCCCTCGATGCAGCCTTTGTTAAGAGAGGGCGAAACCGGTCGGCTGTTTTATTTTTACTTTTAATCATGAACTTTCATACTTGCGATGATAACATTTTTTACCCCCAAAAAATGATGAAATATTATTAAATATATAATTTCTTAACTTTTAAATATTTCTACTATGATTACAAAGTCAAAGGATTTCACAAAATCAGAATACATTGTGATGTCATAATAGACAGCTCCTCTCTATATATCTCTTTCATCCCCTATCTCTCTCTAACTTCTCTCGGTTCCCATCTATCTCCTCTCTCCTATTCACCTCTCTCTCTCTCTCTCTGTTAACTTTTTTATCCATTTAAAACTAAAAGGATTTCCAAAAGTCAGAATGCATTGTGATGTCATAATATATCATCTTCCCCTCTCTGACTCCCTTTTTCCTTTTTTCTCTCCTGTTTTTCCTGACTCTCACTCTTAATTATTTACACTATTCAATTCCTCTCAACATTTCTTTTATCATTCCCTTTTTATTTAAGTTAAAACATCCATGTATAGATGAAGTGTGCACGGTGACACGCAAGCAAGGTAAATAACCCGAGCGCCAGATGTTTAATATATATATATATATATATATATATATATATATATATATATATATATATATATATATATATATATATATATATATATATATATATATATATATATCAACATCTTGGATATCTTTCCTGGATATGTTTTAAATTGTATGATTTGGATAAACTGTATAGCTTTAACAAAAAAGTATGTTTTGGGCTGATATATTCGATGTTTTATATACTTTTATGTATTTTTATATATATTTTTATATATTTTCAAAGTTTAATTTTATTACCTGCAGTAATGTCATTGCGGTAATGGTCCTCTAAGGAGAAGAATTATCTTTGAAAACTCATGAGTTAAGGACTTTAAGTAATTTGCCTGAACATTGAATTGTAATAAAATTTGATTCGCACCTTATTTTATTATTTCATTTTATATAATGCTATTAATGCTCTATCAAGTATATTGAGCTTCAGTTTTATCCGGATGTTCACTAATTAAATATATTAGTTGCCTCTTATATCTTTTGTTGGATAACTTTTATATATATATATATATATATATATATATATATATATATATATATATATATATATATGTATAATTATTTCCACAATCAGACAACGCCGCAGCCCACAACCTATGAAAAGAAACAAACCGGAAGTCCTAGATATTTGTGATTTTTTGCAAAATGCGCTGAAGAAGTCACATATTATGAATTAAAAAGTAAAAATTAAAAATTAAAAAATTCCTGATAGTCTTAGAAACGATCGTACGCTTAATAATTTGTGATCTTGAATTTTTGGGACTGAAATAAATTAATTAATTTGTCTCAACTTACTCTCTCTTTCTCTCTCTCTCTCTCTCTCTCTCTCTCTCTATATATATATATATATATATATATATATATATATATATATAGTATTGTATAGTTGTTGTGTCCTAGATGTTAATCCGATGAAACTCCAGTGTTTATACGATAGTGCTCAATAATAAGTAGAGCTGTATTAAACTATTAATTATTTTATTCATACACACAATATTGGCTACATATCTGCATACATTTTTCAGCAGCAAATGAGATTTTGAATAAAATCGCAGCTGATACATGTATGCACATATGTAGCGACTAATGTTTTAATAAATAGAAAATGTATACTCGTGTGTGTGCGTATTTATATAAATTAATAAGCCCTTTCAAAAAAATAAGTAAGACATAGATAGAATCCAATCGAGGTACTCCCTCCCCGGTTCGATTTTCACGGGATAATATCAACTGACGATCGCTTCGAGATCTCGTCCGAACATTTCACCTTCTCTGAGAAAAATCACTGCAGCGGCAACAACAAGAACTAATGA
>OY744546.1:11040925-11068425 GCA_963556195.1 Sepiola atlantica
TCTCATTCTTCTTCTCCTTCTCCTTTGTCTTCTCCTTCTCCTTCGTCTTCTTCTTCTCCTTCGTTTTCTTCTTCTTCTTCTTCTTCTTCTTCTTCCTCTTTCATCAATTCCGCTAACGCCTTCTTCTATTTCTTCTACTTTTACGCCTTCTTCTTCTCGCTCCCTACTCTTTTTTTCGCATTCTTTTTCTTCTTCTTCTTCTTCTTCTTCTTCTTCTTCTTCTTCTTCTTCTTCTTCTTCTTCTTCATCTTCTTTCATTGCCACACCTTCTTTCCCTTCTTCTGTTTTTCATTGCCACCCTCTTCTGCCATCAACGCCTTCTTTTATTTCTTCTTTTTCTTTTTCCTCTTCTTCTTCTCGTCAGTTTTCACTTTCTTGGTCCTTTTCTTCTCGTCATCCTACTCTTCGTCTTCTTCTTATTATTATTATTCCTTGTCGTCGTCGTTGTCACGGCCGTCGCCACCGTCTTCGCCTTCATCTACCTATCGCACTTCTGTACGTCTGCACTCTTTACCATCCCATCATACAACCACCCCCGCCCTCGCTAACCCCCCCCCTCCCTCTCCTCCACCCCGCCCGCCCGCCCTCGATCGTCAGCGTAACACACCTCCTTGTTTTCCAGCCTTCCAACAACCCAGCTATATCGATTCCATCACACAGCTTCCCGCTTCCTCCGATTTTCCTTCTTTCAAAATCACGACTACTACAACTACTAGTGCTATCAATTCTTCGTACCAGACAAGGTTTTCCCTTTAACTCCCCCCCTCCCTCTCCTCTTCCCTCTACCCCAGATCCTTGTACAACTCGTATTACTACTCTTGCTAAAATGCGTTACTGCTGCTGCTGCTGCTGCTGTTTTTGAGCGAGTTTTTTTTTTTTTTTGTTAACATAGTTCACCACCAACAAGGCAGGCCGCCACTGTAGACGTAAGGGGCTACTGAGAAAAAGGAAAAGGAAAAGGGAAGAAGGTTGGGGGGTGTCAACCTAAATTGGGGTCTGCGCAGCGAGATGTCTGTTTACATTAGTTTTAAATTTCTGCATGTCAGTATTGTCGGGGAAACAGGGGGCAGGGAGGGAGTTCCAGAGGCCAGCAGCACGAGGAAAGAAGCTATTTGAGTAGAAGGCTCTCCGGCATCTGGGGACCTCCACAGTGAATGAATGAGATTTAGTTGATTGTCGAGTTAGTCTAGTGAATTTACGTCGAGAGGGGCACCAGAGTAGCCAGTTCATCGGAGCATAATCCATTGAAGTATTTGTGAAACAAACGTAAGGATGATACATTGCGGCGATGGACCTGAATGCAACGTCGAACATGAAGATGTTGATATCGTCTGCTTTCGATCGAGACCCTTCTCGTAGAGTTGGAGCACTTTATGTTCCTGAAGGATTTCACGTTAGACCTGATATCAACAGGGATCAGCGGTTGCTCCGAGGAGGGTCGACATCTGTAGGCATTGAGTGACGCTAAAGATATAAATAGATCAACATGCCCATCCTTTTTATACTTATAGATAAAATAGTTATCCACGGACACGTGTTTCGTCGTTACAGTAGATCATCAGCGTGGCTGACTACGAAAGGGTTCGAACCTGCGATCACTAGGACTGTGACCGAGTGCTCTAAGCATTACGCTACGAGTGCCTATATTTATATAGATATAGATTAAAGTAAACTTCAATGGATTGTGCTCCGATGAACTAGCTGCTCTAGTGCCCTCTCGACAGAAATACACTAGAACAACTCGACAATCAGCTAAATCCCATCCATTCACTGTGGAGGTCCCCAGATGCCGAAGAGCCTTCTACTCCAATTGCTGTTTTCCTCGTGCTGTCGGCTTTTGGAATTCCCTCTTTGCTCCCCGTTTCCCTGACTGTACCGACATGCAGTATTTAAAACTAATGTAAACAGACATATTGCTAAACAGCTCCAAACTTACGATGACACCCAAAACCTACTCCTTAATTCTCAGTAGCCCCTTACGTCTACACTATATATATATATATATATATATATATATATATATATATATATATATATATATATATGTAAATTATAACTAAAAGGTAAACTTTTAGAGAGTTGGACCTATTGTGAAATAAGGAAAGCTCAATATACTGGATAGAGCAAAAATATGGTACGTCAATGAAAATTAGTAAGACCTGCAAATGGAAGCAAATCGGTATTTTCCGTTGTTCAAAACAAGGAGTAGTTTAGTTAATAAAAACATTTATTTTTCATCTCTTTCTTTCCTTAAACCAGGCTTTTCAAAGATTAAAATCTTATCATCAGAGGAAAAATTATGATTGATAAGTTGACAGGGTAGGACTGTCAAAGTTCCAAATTTGAAAAAGCGGCCATTTCAAGGAAACAATATTCTTCCTGTTTTCAGTTAAGCGTATTCCAAGGCCTTGGAATACGCTTAACTGAAAACAGGAAGAATATTGTTTTCCTTGAAATGGCCGTTTTTATTTGATTCCTCTCCGTGGACAACAGACCTGAGTGAAATCGCCGTCGTTGGATTTTTATGCAGATTCCTCCGGATTTACCAATATTTCTGAGCCCTACGTTTTTTGGATTTCGTTATTGGTGATTCCCATGCCCGTTTGAACCTTTTGGAAACATTTTTTTAAAGAAGTTTTTAAAGAAGTTTTTTTGAATTTCTTTAATTTTTAATTTTTAATTTTAAAAGGAAACTTTTTCAAATTTGGAACTTTGACAGTCCTACCGTGTCAACTTATCAATCATAATTTTTCCTCTGATGATAAGATTTTAATCTTTGAAAAGCCTGGATTAAGGAAAGAAAGAGATGAAAAATAAATGTTTTTATTAACTAAACTACTCCTTGTTTTGAACAACTGAAAATACCGATTTGCTTCCATTTGCAGGTCTTACTAATTTTCATTGGCGTACCATATATATATATATATATATATATATATATATATATATATATATATATATATATATATATATATATATATATATATATATATATATATATATATATGGGAAATGAAAAAGGAAAAACCAAAAGATGTTTTTTATGTATTCATCAACGTTTCGTCTTTATTTGTAAGACTTCCTCAGGATGATAATTTTTAAAAAAATGTCATGCAAGTACATAGAAATATTGGGTTGACATGATGGGTTAATGAGAAGTAGTAGCCACTACTGTGATCGCAGGACCAAGGTCCGGGCTGAGAGAAGTCGGTGGCGAAACGTTAATGAATACATAAAAAAAACATCTTTTGGTTTTTCCTTTTTCATTTCCCATTATGTCGGATTACTCTCATATATATATATATAGAGAGAGAGAGAGATAGAAGAAAAAAGAGTGATAAATATGCGACGATTGTCCAAATTTATTTCAAATTTCAATTGTTCAATGCAAGGTTGTCAGTAATAAACTAGTGTTTATTTTTCTTTCCTTAAGCCAAGGCTTTTCAAAGATCGAAATCTTATCATCAGAGGAGAAATACAGATGGATAAGTTGGCTTTCGAAAAAACCAAAGTTCAAATATTTGAAAAATATGAGAATTATTTTTAAAAATTATTAAAATAATTTTTGTCAAAAAACGTACTGAATGAAAAGAAAATTTCGTGAAAAAGATATACAATTGTCCGGGTGGTAAGTTTCCGTTGAAAAGGTTCGGTGAAATTGTAGAAAGTGAAGAAAAACACTTTGCATGGGAGCAGGTTGAAAAGGTGCTCAAAAGTAGATAAGTCCAGATGCACTTTAAAGAGGCTGTGAAGAGGAAAACAGGCCATTTTTTGATTTTCTTCCGGGCCTAGTAAAACGGTAGGATCTCATACAAGGATTAACTCAGAATGAGAAAAAGCCAAAGTTGATGAAAGTTTCAGATTTGGGGTCAGGATGGAGGGGGGGGTTAGGAGGTGCGGGGTAGTTTAAAAAGTCGCTTTGTGAATTTGGGGGAAAAATAAAAGGAGGACGGGTTGGCATGGGGATGTAGATAAAGTGACAGGTGGGTTAAGGGTGCGGGCTAGATATATATATTTGTGTGTGTGTGTGTGTGTGATTTTTTGAAGGCTTACCAAAGCATTCTGTTCAGGAGCCCAATCATAACCAATCATTGGTGGTGATCATTGGGCTCCTGAACGGAATGCTTTGGTAAGCCTTCAAACAATCACATATAAATGCTCTGTACCCTGTAATCGAGTATCATCGAGCTTGTTTTTATTGGCCTAATCCCGGTCTTCACTGAATAATCTATTTTCTAAGTGAAAAATCCAAATACATATATATATATATATATATATATATATATATATATATATATATATATATATATATATATATATATTTGTTCTAATTGAGTTGGCGTTGAGAAGTTATTTAGGCCGGTGAATTCCCTCGAGTTGAAACAGTCGGAATTTTCTACTCTCCTTCTCCTGTGCTGCTGTTGCTGCTGTTGCTGTTGCTGTTGCTGTTGCTAAACGAGTTG
Organism: Sepiola atlantica; assembly: GCA_963556195.1. NCBI lineage: Eukaryota > Metazoa > Mollusca > Cephalopoda > Sepiida > Sepiolidae > Sepiola > Sepiola atlantica. The sequence continues at coordinate 11,045,389 of OY744546.1, forward strand.
AACTCGAATGCATTATAAAATTCATTATCAGTAGCCTATAGCGGAGCTACTATGGAATTTGTTTCATATTAAAAAATGTGTAAAATGCTAAAATAAAATAAAAATTTGGCCATGTTTTACTATATCTAACAGAAAAAAGGGAATGAAAATAACAAATAAGCAACAAATAAATGTTACCAAAGGCAAGATAAGTTACCCTTCTACTTACCTGCCCAAGATTCTTTTTTGTTTTAAAGTATTTTAAAGCACTTTTATTTACATTTGTTATCCTAGCATTCTGAGTCTTGTAGACTCTACGAATTGAACATAGCGCTGTTTTTTTTTCTCGGTGTTAAGCCGTGATAATCGCCCAAAAAACGAAAATTAAACAAAAGTACAGCTAGCAAACATATACAGTTCGGTTGAAAATTAAATTCTCTATCTATTGGTGACAGTTATTAGCTGAATTTTTGTTTGATTTTCGATTTTTGAGTTGTTAAACATACGACGTCGAGACGCCGCCATCTTGAAGCAAATAAGGTCAACTCCGTCGTACTTTTAACGGATTATTAAAATGCAATAAAAACATTCAAAATACAAACTTTGAAAACAAAACAAACAAAATGCCTTCGTAAACAACTTTTAAAATGCGAATGTTTTTATTAACAATAATTTAATATTTTTATCTTGACTTTTTTATTATTAATTTCGGACAATAGTATGGGTATTGATTTACTCCTCTCCAGGAGTTAGGCACAAGGCAAGTTTTTATCTTACTCCCACAAGTAAGATGTGACTCAAGGTCGGGTCGGGAAAGTGGGGTTTAAAAATTGCCTGGGCAGCCCCGTCGGCATTCCCCTGTAAGGGCGCCTCAGGCAGTAAGCAATAAACGTACTCCTCCCCAAAGAGGGGAGGCGAAGCCTGGGAGGGTGGACCTCCTAAAACTGCACAGGACAGACCCATAGACCGGCGTAAATCAAGCCTCGAAGGCCAATACAATACCAGTCTATGGGGTGCAGTATCCATCGGAACAGATACTACACTTTGATCTTAAGTGTTTATTTCACAATAAAATTAAAGGTTTTAACATTATTTTTTAACAACCATGCGCTACTAAAATGCTCATATAAATTCATTGTACATCGTTCAAATAATATTTGACCGTCTCTTCAACCATGGACCGCGGCACCGGGGGGGGGGGGGGGCAGGGGGGGGGGCAGGGGGCAGGGGGGCAGGGGGGGGGGCTGAAGCCCCCCTCACTTTTTGACTTCCCCCCCACCACACTTTACGGTCATCAATAATTAAGTTGATATGTATGTGTTTAACCGGGCCCCCAACTTTTTAGGAGAGCCCCCCCCCCCCACTTTTATAACTGTCCCGCCGGCCCTGTCTTCAACCACACCACGAAGAAAAGACTAATAACGAAAAAAAAGTAAAACCTTTAATTTTGTTGTGTAATAAACACTCTTTTATCTGAGAATGGACACGTAATTCTCCGAAATTAATAAGAAAAAAAAAGTCAAGATAAAAAATAAATGATTTTAATGAAAAATATTCGCATCTTAAACGTGGTTTACAGATGTATTTTGTTTGTTTTTTAAAAGATACTTTCTAAGAACTTTTACCAATTTTATTACAGTGAAATAAAATAATAAATGTATTTAAAATGTAGAGAGCCGGGTTGATGAGAAGCTGGAAAGAACAAAAATAAATAATCGATGGAGAGGACTTACGACTATCTATTTGTTTTTATTTTAAATCTTACATAAACATAAAGTATGGTGTTAGCTGTGTGTCGTGTCCGGATGATGATTAGAAATCATTTGATATTTCGGGAAAATCTTCCCCTTGTCAAAAATGGACACAAGAGAAAAGTCCGACTGAGAATTACAAAACAAGTTAAACATTGTACAAAATCGTTTTTTTTTACATTGATAGGACAGCATCTTCTACGTACTTATTCCAATTCAGTTTTATCATATTTTTTCGATTTCCCACTGATAAGGACGCAAATTCACGTAAAACAGGGGAGATAAGTCAGTCTGTCATTTCTCCAAGTCATAATCAATGGAGAATCGGAAAAATACGATAAAACTGATTTTAATTATAATTAATTAAAATTCTACTCGATAATTTAATGGATACCTATTTTTACCTGATATGTAAGTATATCAAAGCGTTTTCCTGTTAATTTATTTAAAACGCCATATTTCACCTGAACATTTTTCTGTAGAAGCACCCAAGTTCCTTCTATATCCCAGTTTCAAGGAAAATACATTTTATTCGGAGAGAATGATTGTTTGCTTGAAGCATTGTTGAGAATTGTAATAAATGTATTAAGAAGGCTGAAGACAATGCAGAGAGCCAGATTGATGAAAAGCCGGAAAGACAAAAAAATAAACAATCGAAAGAGAGGACATACACCTATCTATTTATTTTTCTTTTCAATCTTACATGAACAGTAAGTATGGTGTTAACTGTGTGGGATGGCGGGATGATGTTAGAAATTATTTGATATTTCGAGAAAATCTTCTCCTTGTCAAAAATGGACACAAAAGAAAAGTCTGACTGTGTGGAATTCACTAAGATGGATGCGCAAAAGTAGAAATGAAAACAGGTCAGAACCGCAGATGGGGATCAAATAATAAATCAATAACATTTAAAATTCTATCTTATACATAGATATGGTGTCCAAAAAGAAAGCAGACCCCACAATATTATTGTACTATTTTTGGACAAAACAGATACTATACTTTGATCCTAGCCGGAAGGCCAAGAAAGTGTATTTATTATTTACTCCTCCCCAGGAGTTAGGCACAAGGCCAGTTTTATCTCACTCCCACAAGTAAGATGTGACCCAAGATCGGGTCGAGAAAGTGGGGTTTGAAAAGCCAGCGCTCGAGAGGTGAGCACTCTGGCCATTTAAAAATTGCCTGGGCAGCCCCGTCGGCATTCCCCGGTAGGGGCGCCTCAGACAGTAAGCAATAAACTTACTCCTCACCAAAGAGGGGAGGCAAAGCCTGGGAGGGTGGACCTCCTAGAACTGCACAGGACAATCCTATAGACTGGCGTAAATCAAGCCCCGAAGGCCAAGACAATACCAGTCTATGGGGTGTAGTATCCATCGGAACAGATACTACACTTTGATCTTGACCAAAAGGCCAAGAAAGTGTATTTTAGTTCGAGTTTCATTCACCGATCACATCTTGTAAGAAAAGCTGGAGGGTGATAACGTACGTACGAACATGAAAGCCTGAACACACATACATATATACATTAATAATAATAGAATTAACGATAAGTGAAGTATCGTTAAAGTGATCTATCGTGATAAAGTAAAGCTCAATACGTTGAGTAGAGCAATCAATTTTAAAGAGGGAAAGATGAAGATAAAAATTGCATAAAATTACATAAAATTGATACAAATTTTATTACATCGAAAGTTCAGATGCAAGGAGTTACACTAATCCTTAACCCATGGGTTTTCAAAGATAAAACTCTTCTCGCCAGAGGATAAAATTCGGTAATGTGATATTGATAATAAATAAATATTACCTGTTCCATTTCACTTTGAAAATTGAAGAAGAAATAACAGGAAAGGTCGGGGATAAAGAAATAAATGACTGAGAAGGGGAACAGTAACTATATATATATATATATATATATACACATATATATATACACATATATATATACATATATATACACATATACATATATATACACATATATATATTAATATTATTCATATTATTATTATCTATAGGTAAGCTTACTTTGTCTTTTAAAAGTGCATCAGTATAAATTTATACAACTGCTCTACCTACCGACGGGTTCGAACTTACAACCCTAGATCTTGCAACGCAACGTCGTTAACCCCCTCGGCCGGCAAATACACATCGCGATTGAGACGTGTAAATACGTTTTTATATACAAACACGTGCAATTAATTATCTCTACAGTGTTCAACTATATATAGAAAACATGATAAAACGAATAACTGTGAAAATGAAAACTGACGCATGAAAGAAACGTATGGTATAAGCAAATTGACTCAAAAAAGAAAAAAGAAAAAAAGAAAAAAGAAGTTAAAAAAGTAAAATAAAAAGAACGATGAAAAAGAGAAACGGAATAAAGGAAATAAATCTCGAAAGAAAGAAAGTGAAGAAAATGCATATATAAAGAACGAAAGAAAGGGGGTAAGGGAAGAAAGAAAGAAAGAAAGAAAGATAGAAAGAAGAAAGGAAGAAAGAAAGAATGAACCGGAGGAAGAAAATAAACTTGTGAGAGGAAACGAAGATAAAAAGAAATGAAAACATGAAGGATGGAAGGGAGAAAGAAAGAAAAATAGATAGAAAGAAAGGAAAGAAAAGTAGGAAGGAGGGAAGGGAGAAAAAGAAAGAAAATGAAAGAAAAAGACGAAAAGGCAAAGAAATAGGAACGACGAGAGACAAAAAGGGGCAATGAAAGAGAAAAATATAAAAAAAAGGGATTAATTCATTCATTTTAGAATAAATAAATAAAAGATTTTGAAAACGCACTGAAATCTCCGCAAATCTCATCTTTGGAGATAAAGGGAGATAATTCAATGGTGACATTTTCTTAGATTTCATTAAACAGTCGATAATTTATTAAAAACGAAATCAATATTTTTCCTTCTTGTTTTTATTAAATTAATTTTTTTTCATGATCAATGTATCGATACACATTTGACATCCGTACATTTAATTATAAATAGTCAATAATCTTAATGGCTATCAAGTACACCTTCCCACTATTTCGCCATATTTATTGCTATGTAGATTTTGTATCTGTCTGTCTGAAACCGAACTATACTATTACTTCTATTAATAATGGAGAAAGCCGAAACGATACTATTACTATCTTTTAATGCTTAATTCAAGGAGCGGATAGTGTAGTATCTGTTCGTCCCAGACATTATCTACTTATTTTTTTGTGGGGGAGAGAAGGTAGTGTAGTATCTGTTTTGTTGTCATAAGACAATCCCCCAGGTATTACCGCTTTCTTTAGGGGGCAAGAGAATAGAAAATTGACCCCAGGAGAGTAGAAAGCGGACCTTAGGAGAGTAGAAAGCGGACCTTAGGTTTAGTTTCGGCAACCTTGTAACTCTCGTTGTTTTCTTATTTTGCCCTTTAGTCCTCATATTTCATGAGCGATGTTTCTGACAAAGGGGGAAGAATTGCTGTTTTGGGGCTCCGAATCTATCCATCTAACACTTGTCGTTGGCTAGTTTTATACCTTGGAATAGTATTTTTCTAGCTCCGTACATCAAGCCGCTCCATGTCTTGTCTGGTGCGATTTCCTTTAAAAAATTAAAAACATAAAAGATATGTTCCGTGTCATGATACCATCCTCACAGAGATTGCCTTCTACTTTAGGGGGTAGTGTAGTATCTATTTTGTTGTTATAATGCCAAGCATTATCTCTTCATTTGAAGGGGTAGTGTGATAAATGTTGGTTCGTCATGTTCTATTTGTATTTAGACAAGATCACTCGGACGCCGTTGTTTATTTATTATATAAAAAAGGTTTATTACAAAGAGAACAGTCACAGACAAAAATCAGAGAGACGACCCACTTGTGTACACGCTAGATAGAGAGAAACACAGACAGATAGATAGACGGATATCTCGTCTCAAAATACCCCCCCCCATTGGAGACGGTCTCTGGACATGTCTTCTCTGCTTGAAGTGTCGCTAGAAAATGGACTGAAAATCTCCGGCCGGAAGTCACGTGGTTTCGTCGACTTCCGTTTTGAGGTCACCTCTGGCCCTTAGGTGTCACTCAAACCTTCCTATTCAAACTACGGACCTCGTTATGTAACATTCATACACGTGGTTTCGTCGACTTCTGTTCTGAGGTCACCTCTGGCCCTTAGGTGTCACTCAAACTTCCCTCTTCAAACTACGACCCTCGTTATGTAACATTCATACACGTGGTTTCATCAACTTCCGTTCTGAGGTCATCTCTGGCCCTTAGGTGTCACTAAAACTTCCTTCTTCAAACTACGACCCTCGTTATGTAAAATTCATACACGTGGTTTCGTCGACTTCCGTTCTGAGATCGGCTCTGGCCCTTAGGTGTCACTCAAACTTTCATATTCAAACTACGACCCTCGTTATGTAACATTCATACACGTGGTTTCGTCGACTTCCGTTCTGGGGTCACCTCTGGCCTTTAGGTGTCACTCAAACTTCCCTATTCAAACTACGACCCTCGTTATATAACATGCATATGAAAACAATGATCTATCAATAAATAAAAATATTAGACACGATCCCATGTGTATGTGTTTGTGTATCTCGCAAACACGTAACTTTAGTAAATACGCATTTAACTATTTTTTTCATTTACTATTATTCGAATATTTATTGAAATAAAAAAATAAGGAGAAAGCTAAAACGAATTTATAAAAAAATATATTTTTTTAATGTAACTTGTCACGTAACGCACGCTTTTTATTCGTTTTGGTTGTATTTTTGAACGCGGCTTACAAGAACAAGAAACAGTTGATCTTCTCTGTATGAAGAAGCCTATTAGAGAATATCTCGTGTGTCTGTGTCTGTGTCTGTGTTTCTCGCCTATACGTAACTTTGATAAATACACATTTTTTATTTACTATTAATAGATTTTTTTTAATAAAAAACAAAATAAGAAAAAGTTTTTTAAAATGTTTAAATCCTATTTTTACAAACATCCGGCAATATGTCTCCACCTCGACAACGGCCGATACATACAGCTAATTAACAATTCTGCTATTTCATACTATCTTCCAATATGAAATCTAACAAGGGAAGCAAGTGTGGTCCCATAGCTAACACTGTTACTTGAATAATATAAACATGTCACAAAGCGTGTGTTAATTACTATAAATATAATATGAATAACTATATATACTGCAGTAACGGTGGTCGCGGTTTCGAATCTCGCTAAATTCAGCCACACTGATGAGCCGTATTGACGGCGAAACACGTGTCTGTGAATATTTATATATTATAAATAAAATATAGACGCTCCCCATATAGGGGGTGACACACAATATCAGAGAAGTAACTCTCTCTAGCATTTAGGAAATTGCTTCACCGTAGATATCTGAATTCCTTCTATTTGTCTTTATCGACAGGCAATGACAAAAAGTATTTATATATATATATATATATATATATATATATATATATATATATATATATATAATATCGAAATGATACAAGTCGGTGGAAGACGCCAAAGTATCTAAGACGTTAAGCGCTGCCTTTATTGAAGAACATCATGGATACTCGACGTTGCCCGGGACAGGGACAACAAGGTAGAAGTTAAACAGTGTGTGTTACATCTTTCTTTTTTAAATTCTCTCTCTCTCTCTCTCTCTCTCTCTCTCTCTCTCTCTCTCTCTCTCTCTCTCTCTCTCTCTCTCTCGCTATATATATATATATATATATATATATATATATATATATATATATATATATATATATATAAATAAAATAAAATGGGTCGTTCAGTTTTAAAGCATTGCTGGGTCAGTATTATAAATTGAAAATATAAGCCATTATCAATGCAAGATTTTTTTTTTTTTACTTTAATCTTATTAATTTCGGAATAAATTCCATCATCAAAGTTTACCAGTATTGCGTCATTTTTTTTTCATCAAAAACACACAAAAACAAAAATAAACAAACTTTTTTCTTTTGTTTCTTTGATAAAATGTCCTTGGTGTGATGTATCCACGCCGATGTCGTTGGCGGTTATGAATTCTAATTCTGGTTAACAAAAAAAAAACAATAACAAAGTATAGTTAATTAATAAAGTGTCTTTTTACACACCAATATGCAAAATAGTTAACATAACTTTACTACTGATATCACATATACATAAGTAGTATATAAAACAAAGTCGATGCTGCTATTCTGTAAACTTATATAATTGAATTCTTTGAATTATTTTTCGTACTCTGTACCTGTCGGGAATACGTCCTCGCCGATCAGTCCGTTAGATGGTGGATCGCTGTGGTTTCTTCTCCCTGCTCTGTCGGACTGAAGTATTTGTTCTAGGTGAGGGGTGGGCAACCTCCGGCCGGCAGGCACATCCGGCCCGCGAAGGCTTAGCGTCCGGCCCCTACCCTGCTAAGCTTTATTATTGCAATTCGGCCCGCGGACCTTCCAGTAAAACTCATATCATTTTGTGACATAGACGTAAAAGTAGGTTTCAATTAAGATTTACAGTGGGATAAAAATGTATAAATATCAGTTATCTGTTGTCTATCTCAACCATCGAGTCAGACATGGAAATACTTCTTCATGGCAAACACCACCAGCAGTCTCATTGATTTGTAGAGTGTTCAATGCAATTTTTGTACAATTTATTCTGAGATTTCGTTTTTCACTCAGGCCCGCGATCTCCTTCCAAAAGTCTCATCTGGCCCTCACTCTGAAAAGGTTGCCCGGCCCTGTTCTAGGTAGTCCTAGGAGGTCTACCTTCCCAAGTTTTACCTTGTCGAAGAGTCATCTTGCGAAATCAAGTCTTCTTAAGTAATCTTCTATCAATTCCATCCATTGTTTCCACTCCTCTCGCTACGGCGACCATCGTTCGACCAACAAACCATTTTAACCCTTATCCTCGAGTAGCCCCGAGTCCTTAATAAGCGGTGGCCCACTTGTAAAAAAGAAAAGAAAACAGAAGTCGGTTTATGGCCAATCCTCTGAGGCACCTCTATGAATTCCGACAGAGATGCCTAGACATTTTTCGATGAGCCAAATTGCGTTACCTCTGTTACGCTGGCATACAATCCCCACCTATTGGCCTTGTGCCACATCTTCTCTCATGTCATTACCAGAAGCTTGAAAAAGCAGGGGCTTTCTCAAGATGAGAGCTATTCATTTCAATTTGGGGCCAAGAGGGTATCAGAGCGTTGGGAGGAGAAAAGGGCATCGTCCACTAGATGGCAGTATTATTAATATTGACAAAGTTATTCACCTCCAAATGTGTGGTAGAGTGATGAACCCTACTTCTCCCTATCATGCCATGTCAACTGTGTTCTGGGGACGTCAACCACCAGATGAAGCCCTTCAGAAGCCACTGCCCTCTGTGTAAAGCACTTTGTCAGTCACCATCTCGAAACATGGCATAATCTCTTCATCTCCATCTCTCTCTCCATCTCCATCTCTCTCTTCATCTCCATCTCTCTCTTCATCTCCATCTCCATCTCTCTCTTCATCTCCATCTCTCTCTTCATCTCCATCTCCATCTCTCTCTTCATCTCCATCTCTCTCTCCATCTCCCTCTTCATCTCCATCTCTCTCTTCATCTCCATCTCCATCTCTCTCTTCATCTCCATCTCTCTCTCCATCTCCCTCTTCATCTCCATCTCTCTCTTCATCTCCATCTCCATCTCTCTCTTCATCTCCATCTCTCTCTCCATCTCCATCTCTCTCTTCATCTCCATCTCCATCTCTCTCTTCATCTCCATCTCCATCTCTCTCTTCATCTCCATCTCTCTCTCCATTTCCATCTCTCTCTCCATCTCCATCTCCATCTCCATCTCCATCTCTCTCTTCATCTCCATCTCCATCTCCATCTCTCCTTTCATCTCCATCTCTCTCTTCATCTCCATCTCCATCTCCATCTCTCTCTTCATTTGGTTTGAGAATGATGTTGGAGAGATGAACCCACTCTCTTTAGAAGGCAAGTGATGGTTATGCAGAAGCACAATGTGCTACATATCAAAGACCTACATGGTTCCAGGTAATATTCTCAGATTGTTCACCAATGATGGAGAGTCTAGTCTACCCTATTAGTCTACCAAGAGCTGGGAGAAGAAAGATGGACTTATATACGATTGTTACCCAAGCAAATTCTTGGATAAGAATGAACGTGAGCCCAACTTTCGCGGTCATTCATTTAGATTTCATAACAAACAAAGCTTATGGACATCGCTCGTTTTATAGGCTCCCTTCAAAGTGTTTGGTAGAATTCGCAGGTATTACTTGACAGGGATCGCGACGTGAATGTTTCTTCCTTGATCTCCATTTCAAGTCAATGAACAGCTTCCTCAGCCATGTCCAACCCCTAACAACATCTCAGGAAGAGACCAGACTAGAGCTGTGGACCAGACGGCTAGATAATGCCCCCTTATACTGACATGGGAATCTCCCCTACCGAGGCCCTTCCCCCCGGTTCCAAAGCACCCTGGTTCCAGTGAAAAACACTGAAGTGCCTGAGAACAAGAATGAGGTGATCAAAAGTTACTATGACCAGATGGGGCTAAAAAACTGACCCAACCATCTTCGAGTGTGGAGAGGAGGACCATATGATGCAACACTGCCTTATCTGTCCTCTACTACCCAACCGGTGCAGCTTGAAAGATCTGGCAGAGTACAACTATAATGCAAAGGATTGCGTAAAAAAGAGTGAAATTGTTGCATGACTACATGCTTAAAAGACACGCAAAGAAGAAGAAGAAGAAGAAGAAGAAGGAGAAGAAGAAGAACAACAATCTTGTTGTTGTTGTTCTTCTTCGAAGAAGAAGAAGAACAACAAGAAAAAGAAGAAGAATAACAAGATGAACAAGAAGAACAAAAAGAAAACGAAGAAGAAGAAGAAGAAAAAGAAGAAGAAGAAGAAGAAGAAGAAGAACAACAACAACAAGACGAAGGAGAAGAAGAAAAAGGAGAAGAAGAATAACAACAACAACAACAATAACAACAACAAGACGAAGAAGAAGAAAAAGAAGAAGAAGAAGAAGAAGAAGAAGAAGAAGAAGAAGAAGGAGAAGAAGAAGAAGAAGAAGAAGAAGAAAAAGAAAAAGAAGAACAACAACAACAAGACGAAGAAGAAGAAGAAGAAGAAGAAGAAGAAAAAGAAGAAGAAGAAGAAGAACAACAACAACAACAACAACAACAACAAGAAGAAGAAGAAGAAGAAGAAGAAGAAGAAGATAGAGATCAAGTGTTAGCCCCAGGAAGGGGTCTCTTGATTTCTGAGAACTTACACTGAAATAAAATGAAATGAATAATATCTAATCATTTATTTATTATTATAAGCCCCCTTAATAAAGGGGGGACACTTTGATTAAGACAAAATAATTATATCGCCCTGGAAGTAACACTATAGTTCCCTCCCTTTGGTTGGACACTTTAGATATAACTATCGGTACGAGTTTGTATTAAACCGTATTTACACGTCTCAATCGCGCAGCTGAACTGCTAGCAAAGAGGTTAACGACATTGGATTGCAAGACCCAGACTGTAAGTTCGAACCGGTTGATGGGTAGGCCATTTGTTTTAATCTATACTGAGTGTTAAAAAGAAAAAAAAGTGGGAAGCTGTTGTCTGGTTATCTGCTTCGAAGACACGCAAAGAAGAAGATAAATAAAGCGACATAAAATGTGTAATTTCATTCATTTATAAACGATGGAATTTTTTGTTCGATTAGAATATAGTAATTGCTGAATGGGCGTGCGTAAAACATGGCGAATGAATGGAACTCTGTTGAAAACAAAAACAAAAAAAGAAAGAACAAAAAATAGAAAACAACAAAAAAGCTAAATTAAATAAACTATTTAAAAAAAAAACATGGCGAATGAATGGAACTCTGTTGAAAAAAAAGAAAAAAAGAAAAAAAGACAAAGAACAAAAAATGATAGAAAACAACAAAAAAAAACAAAATCAAATAAACTATTTGTTTAAAAAAAATGAAGAAAAAATTCCATTTCATTCACAAAGCGATGATCTTCACTGACTTATCTTGCAACTTAAAAGGTTTCTTCTTGAGAGAGGACTTACAAAGGCGAACACCGCGAACAACTGATTCGTGCAACTCGTTATTACAAACAACAACTCGCCTCTCTTCCTAAACTCGCCTCTCTTTCTAAAACGTTAATATACTCATTATTATGCTAAAGCTGAGTTAATCAACGTATGTTTCCCTATGCCTTTCTTCTATATATTTTAATTAATGTTAAGTTATACATTAGTTTTGGGACTGAGTTATGTTTGGAAACCTTTCTATTTAATTGTTCTAATTAGCTGTAATTTACAAATCAACTCATCAAGTGTATATCTATCACTTTCACCCTTTCTTACTCGATGTTGTTTGACCCCCGTTCTAATTTGTATATGGTCTTACTTACCTCTCCATTCCTCTCCCTCCCTCTCTCTCTCCCCTATATCTCTGTCTATCTCTGTCTTTCTTCCTCTCCCCTTCCCTCTCCCTCTCTCTCTCTATCTATCTATCTATCTATAACTAACTAACTAACTATAAAACAGAAGAGTAGAACAGCCCATTACAAACAATAGGGAAGATCACCACAAGTATTAATACTATTAAATTTACAGCTTGAGAGATAGATAGAGAGAGGGGGTAAAGAGAGGGTGATAACGAACACCACGAACAAGCGACCCATCTCAAACTAAGTTTCTGTCTATCGCTTTCACCCTTTCTCACTCTGTGTTGTTTGACCCCCTGCTTTTATTGTATACGGTATCTCTCCCTCTCACAATCCCCCCCCTCTCTCTCTCTCTCTCTCTCTCTCTCTCTTCATCCTACACTCTCTACAAACTAGATTCCCCGAGCAAGAGTTCGGCCTCTACTGAGACGACGGTCTATGCCTCTCCCGTAACAATAACGGACAAGAACTCGACAGATTCAAAAAACAATTAACTGCATTCCTCAAAGAACTCAGTTTTAATATCACCATTGACAACAACCTAACTAGTGTGGATTTCTTAGACGCAACTCTAGACTTAGCTAACAACTCCACTAGACCATACCACAAACCCTCAGATATGTCAACACCAAATCCTGCTACCCCCTCTTGTATTTAACAACCTTGTACCCAACATTAGCAAGAGAATCTCCCTCCTTTCATCTAGTCTCGAGATTTTTCAGCAAGCAGCTCCATATTACAACAAAGCGGTTATAGCGAAACCATCTCTTACATACTCACCCAATATACTAGACAACGCATATGCAATAGACACAGAAACATTATCTGGTTTACCCCACCTTATAGCATAGGCAAGCAGATTCTCAAATTAATAGACAAACACTTCCCACCATCAAATAAGCTCCATAAACTCTATAACAGAAACACGATCAAAAGTAGCTATTCTTACTTTCCATCCGTAGAATCCATTCTAGCCTCTAAACCAACACCATCAATCAACCCCCCAACCCCCGCTGCGCATGCAAAAGAGGGGAGCCCTACCCCTAAGGAGAGGGGATGTACAATCAGTTCCATTGTGTACGCAGTCAAAGTCATATCCTGTATAGATATCAAGAATAAAGAAATTTACATCGGAATGACTCAAGGAACCTTTAAACAAAGACTCTACGCTCACAACACCTTCAGATACCGCAAAAAGACCACATCACCACTCTAGCAACCACTATATGGGAACTCAAGATGTCCAACATTCTCTATTAAATAGAATGAAGGATTACCGATAAACGAAAAGTCCTATAGCCTTACCTCCAGGAGTTGCCCCTATTTACCAGTGAAAAAATCAGGATTCCATAAAGTGTATGAACAGGAAAACCGAAGTCTTCAAAAAATGTCCCCACAAAAGAAAATATCTGCTTGCCCAATGGACTGGCAATGATAATGCATAACTCACTAATCAAACTCTTAAGACCAATGAACTCGATACCATAAAATAAAATAAATAAATAAAAATATATATAAAATAAACACCCTCCTCAAAATTATATTTCATTTTTATATACAACATAACACACCCCGAATATATTGTACATACCACAACCACAACTACATCACTCCTACCAATCACAATACAGCCTAAACCGATATCCTCCTTAACCCCATCCACCGCATATATTACATTAATCAGTAGATACCCATCTCCTTTTAACATTTCTAACATGGTAAATATCATAATCCCCCTAATTAAACACCTAGAAATATAACTATCAAACCCCACAGGATTAACGGAATTATACATGCTTAACACCTAACCCCCTATCCGTCTCACAAAGACCCTATAATAGATTCATAAACCTTATTAGATAAAGCCAACAGAATAAACTAAATACATAAACCCAACACAAATGCATATGGCAATGATGTTTAAAACATTAGATATCCCTTAGATTAACCCTTTCACTGACAAAACATATCCTCCGTCAACATCAAGCCATTACATAACAATTAATCCACTCAAATACAGATCCCCCATATATTTAAAAATATTATAAAAATATTTTATAAAAATAATTTTGGGGAAAATACTAAACTATAAATAATAAACAAACAAAAATAATAAATAAATAATTTAATGAATACCACTCAGAGCCTAATCAATAAATTATGCCACTCAGTTATCACTAAATATAAATACACTTTTGAAACAGTAAAACAGAGAACACACATCATAAATAATTAAATTTAATTTAATAAACTGTAATTACGATTAAGACCATTATATTATATTAAACTCTGACCCAATACTTCCTTCAAAAGGGACGTCAACAATACACCTTTTTTAAACGATAAATTCAGACGCCATCCCCATTTGTTTTCGTTTTTTATCGGGACGACCATTAAAATACGAAACTACAAATAAATAAATAAGTAAATAAAACACAAAACAAAATAAAACCATTAAAACACAAAACTATACATAAAATAAATAATAAATCCGATACATAAAATTAAACGCGGTATCCCCTTCAAAAGGAGACTACACTATTACAACTTTTTTAAACAATGATTAAAACGTCCCCTCTGTTTTTTTTCATTTTTCAGGACACCGAAAATCTACAACGATCTATAAACGATTTTCTATATACATCTCTTAAAATAAAAAATTTAAAAAATTACAAATAAATATATAAATAAAACACTTAGTAGAATGAAATAAAAACTTTCTTAAAACACAAAACTATGAATCATAAATAAAATAAAATAAAACTCAATTACTTCCCAACCAATACATTTTTTCCAAAGAGACATTTCAGTAATGCACCGGTTTTTTCATCGACAAACGCCATTTTTCATTGTGTTTCAACCCATCTGGATGAAACCGCGGAACAATTTTGAAATATGTAACTTCTCAAATAAATTATTTGTATTAGCTCTCACATTTTTGAGATCGAACACTTTATTGATTTCTTTTCAATATAACTTGACACACTATATATATATATATATATATATATATATATATATATATATATATATATATATATATATATATATATATTGCAGAGACAATATTGGCATAAAAATGTTGTTTGGCACAAGACAAATGAAACAAACCGTAAAAAATATATCCCACAGAAATATTATGTTTTTTGGAAATGTGAAAAAATAAATGATAAATAAAAACATGGTTATTGGAATATAATATTAACCTGACATATATATATATATATATATATATATATATATATATATATATATATATATATATATATATATATATATATATATATATATGAGGGGGGACCTAGACAAACTGACCTGGTTATGATACTTCAACTTCCTTCCCCTTTCCTATATACCTTCCGTTGTAAATCATACAAGTTCCCCTCTCTCTCTCTCTCTCTCTCTCTATATATATATATATATATATATATATATATATATATATGTATATGTATATATTGCTCTCTTTCCCCCTCACTATATCGCCTTCCGTTATAAATCGTGCAATCTCCCCCTCTCCCTCTACATATATATATTAAATATGTTGTCACTCTCTTCCCCACATCAATATACGTCTTAAATAGTTCATTTCCCTCTTCCTTCAAGATATGTATTAAATATGCTGTCGCTCTCTCTATATGAGTATTGAATAGTAGGTGTGAGTTTCTCCGTTTTCATTTTCAAAAATGTAATCACCTCGTTTGGATACTTGAAAAGGCCGGAGGGTCGAAATAAATTATCGCACCGCTAATTATGTGATTCCGTGTTACTCTACTTTATTTTATTTTTGCTCTGTTTATTACATTGAGCTCTCATACTCAGATTTCTTTCTGGAATGTATTTCACTCTAACGCACTATATATGCACGCTTGAACTTGAGTTGAGCACGTTTGTGAAGAAGCGAAGAGTTTCCGAGATATTCTATCATACGGAGTTTCCACCAGACCATCTTGATACAGGTATTACATAACAATGTAACATTGTGTAAATAAACAGATATATGTGTGTTTGTGAATATATATATATATATATATATATATATATATATATATATATATATATATATATATATATATATATATAAGTAACATTTTAAGCTGAATTATTTCGACACTTGATTGGGGAAATGGTAGTTTGATCTGTACCATTGAAGAGCCATGCATATAACTGTCCTGTTTTTAAATCTCCGAAACAGTTACATGGTAAACAGCTGATGATCCCCGTGTTAATATTGGATGCTTACGTTAAGGTCTCCTGTTTTTGTTTCATTGTTAGTAACTTAATTCCCCCCCTTTTTTTTATTTACTTACTATTATATATTTTATTTATTTATGAATTTTCCAACGAATGTTTAGTCTGCACTATTTTGGATTTAGTAGTTTCTGTGGGAATTTAAACTGCATTTTCCTTTTCTTTTTTTTTTTTGTCTTTTTGTTTAAAATAACTCAAAGCTTCTTTAGACTATATATATATATATATATATATATATATATATATATATATACATTGTATTAAGGGTGAAACTATTTAATTTGTTCCACCATTATATGTCTTATTTGCTCCAACTTGTGTCTATCCGTCACACCTCTGCATTGTATTGCCTTCTAAGTATCACATTTATATATATATATATATATATATATATATATATATATATATATATATATATATATACATATACATATATGAATAGAATAATCTAGATGAATAGATCGGCAAATAGATAAATATGTAGATAGATTGTGAACAGATTTCGGTGGGTCCATCAATCTGATCTAATTGTCTAACAGTAATTAAGATAATATTTTCTTCTCTTTAAATAAATCATTTTGAAAAAGAAAAGATTCACTCCATTATCAGATTTACTTACAAGCCGTAACTGAAATCGATACAAAGAAACATGATCTCTCGTGAGTTTTATAGAAATCGGTCATTAGTCTGAGATTTGGTTATCGAATCAAAATATTCAAATGGTTTCAGTGGCTACAATAGAGACGGCTAAAGCCGGGATGATGTTGTATAATTGAACATATATATATACATATATATATACACATATATATATATATATATATATATATATATATATATATATATATATATATATATATATATATATATATATATATATATATATATATAATTGAATGAAGAAGAATGGAAAGGAATTAGAGAAAGCAAAAGCCAAATCAAGATTCAATTCAAAAGTTCAAAGCAAGGTATATTCCGCAAAGAGGCAATTTATTCAAGTTAAATTTTCCTTAAGCCAGGCTTTTCAAAGATCAAAATCTTATCATCAGAGGAAGTCGCTGGGATAGATAAGTTGGCAATGGCCAAGATTTAAAATTTGAAAAAATGAAATAAAAGTTGTAGGGAAAGAAACGCAGGGCAAAACTGTGCCCGGGTGCAAGCAAATGTCCTGCTCTATCCTGGATATTGAGCTGTATACTCTTCACAATAGGTTTTTACTTTTCCTAAAAGTTCGCTTTTAGTACACCTCCTTATATATAATTGAACATATATATATACATATATATATCATTGAACATATATATATATATATATATATATATATATATATATATATATATATATATATATATATATATATATATATATATATATATAAGAAGGTAGTGCAGTATTAGTGCAGTTCCAACGAGTAAAAAGTACATATGTAAAGGAGTAAGGCGGTGGTCCGCTTTCATCAGATATGTAAAGTTTGTAAAGCGGATCATTTTGAAACGCGTTATATAAACATATATAAAATTACAAAATGATAAAATAACAAAATAATAAATAAATGTTAAAAAAAACATTTTACAGATGTTGGTAGCCTTACTCCTTTACATTTATATATATATATATATATATATATATATATATATATATATATATATATATATATATATATATATATATGTATATAGTACATGTATTATATTTGTTTCTGTATATGTTAATCCGTTGAAGCTCCACTGTTTATAAAAAAGTGCTCAATAAAAAGTAGAGCTGTTTTTTAGTATAAATTTTTATTTATGCAAACATTATTGGTTACATATGTGCATACATGTTTCGGTTGCACTTTTCACAGAGAGTCAACCTCTTCGGGCCAAAAAAAGTTTTATGAAATGACATGAATCTGTCCCTTATGGAATATAATTACAGTTAAAATATTGAATATTGTTACGAACGGTATGTCATCCGATCGCAGGGGGAGCATTCGATGCAAATGCGATGCAAATCGAATACGCAACGATCCCGTTTATAAAAAAAATATATAAAAATGTTTTTTTTCAGTTCGAATATTTACGAAAATGACAACATGTGGGTATAATGATGACACATATAGATATGTGGTTAATAATTAAAAAATATTTATTATTAAATAATTATATATATATATATATATATATATATATATATATATATATATATATATATATATATATATATATATATTCCCGAAACAGTTTTTCATGGTAAATCAACTGATGATCCCTTAAATAATGTTAGAAGCAAACCAATATAATAACTGTAAAAACTAAATTGACTTACATGAGTGATTTTTCACTGAACGACTTGAGACTTAAGGGGTTTTTTTTGGGGGGGGGGGTAGTTTTAATGGTTGAGAAACTTCCGAGACTATATATATATATATATATATATATATATATATATATATATATATATATTGCGCAAGGCTCGCACCCCCTCTATTTTGTAGTTTTACAGAGACGCTATTGACATAAAAATGTTGTTTGGCTCACGGCAAATGAAACGGACCGTAAAAAATACATCTCACAGAAATGTTATGTTTTTTTGGAAATGTGAAAAACAAAACTAAAACAAAAATATGGTTATTGGAATATAAATATATATTTATGTTTGCCTTCGGAAATAAAGTCCCCCTAAAACAATACACTATCGATATAAATTTTCGCTTAAACTACAATCAAATATAAAATAAATGAATTGACTAACCATTTTTGTGTTAGTCTTAGCCTATTTTTTGTGTTAGTCTTAGCCTATGTTTTGTATTAGTCTTAGCCTATTTTTTGTGTTAGTCTTAGCCTATTTTTGTGTATTTTTCTTTGTCTAGGCATTGGTCTTCCTTTTTTGAATCGTTTCACAATTTTGAATTAGAAGCATGAAAAAATAAATGAATGTGGAATGCAGTACGTTTTTTTCCTATATGGACAGCTACCCTCTTTTTTACTAGCACTGATGATAGCCTCTTCAAATAAAAAATAAATGAACGTGGAATTCAGTACGGTATTTTCCTATATGGAATGCTATTCTCTTTTTTACTAGCACTGATGATAACCTCTTCAAATAAAAAATAAATGAACGTGGAATTCAGTACGGTATTTTCCTATATGGAATGCTATTCTCTTTTTTACTAGCACTGATGATAACCTCTTCAAATAAAAAATAAATGAACGTGGAATTCAGTACGTTTTTTTCCTATATGGACTGCTACCCTCTTTTTTACTAGCACTGATGATAGTCTCTTCAAATAAAAAATAAATGAACGTGGAATTCAGTACGTTTTTTTCCTATATGGACTGCTACTCTCTTTTTTACTAGCACTGATGATATCCTCTTCAAATAAAAAATAAATGAACGTGGAATTCAGTACGTTTTTTTCCTATAGAGACTGCTACTCTCTTTTTTACTAGCACTGATGATATCCTCTTCAAATAAAAAATAAATGAACGTGGAATTCAGTACGTTTTTTTCCTATATGGACTGCTACTCTCTTTTTTACTAGCACTGATGATATCCTCTTCAAATAAAAAATAAATGAACGTGGAATTCAGTACGGTATTTTCCTATATGGAATGCTACTCTCTTTTTTACTAGCACTGATGATAACCTCTTCAAATAAAAAATAAATGAACGTGGAATTCAGTACGTTTTTTTCCTATATAGACTGCTACTCTCTTTTTTACTAGAACTGATGATAGTCTCTTCAAATAAAAAATAAATGAACGTGGAATTCAGTACGTTTTTTTCCTATATGGACTGCTACTCTCTTTTTTACTAGCACTGATGATAGTCTCTTCAAATAAAAAATAAATGAACGTGGAATTCAGTACGTTTTTTTCCTATATGGACTGCTACTCTCTTTTTTACTAGCACTGATGATAGTCTCTTCAAATAAAAAATAAATGAACGTGGAATTCAGTACGTTTCTTTCCTATATGGACTGCTACTCTCTTTTTTACTAGCACTGATGATAACCTCTTCAAATAAAAAATAAATGAACGTGGAATTCAGTACGTTTTTTTCCTATATAGACTGCTACTCTCTTTTTTACTAGCACTGATGATAGTCTCTTCAAATAAAAAATAAATGAACGTGGAATTCAGTACGTTTTTTTCCTATATGGACTGCTACTCTCTTTTTTACTAGCACTGATGATAATCTCTTCAAATAAAAAATAAATGAACGTGGAATTCAGTACGGTATTTTCCTATATGGACTGCTACTCTCTTTTTTACTAGCACTGATGATAACCTCTTCAAATAAAAAATAAATTAACGTGGAATTCAGTACGTTTTTTTCCTATATAGACTGCTACTCTCTTTTTTACTAGCACTGATGATAATCTCTTCAAATAAAAAATAAATGAACGTAGAATTCAGTACGGTATTTTCCTATATGGACTGCTACTCTCTTTTTTACTAGCACTGATGATAACCTCTTCGAATAAAAAATAAATGAACGTGGAATTCAGTACGTTTTTTTCCTATATAGACTGCTACTCTCTTTTTTACTAGCACTGATGATAACCTCTTCAAATAAAAAATAAATGAACGTGGAATTCAGTACGGTATTTTCCTATATGGAATGCTACTCTCTTTTTTACTAGCACTGATGATAACCTCTTCAAATAAAAAATAAATGAACGTGGAATTCAGTACGTTTTTTTCCTATATAGACTGCTACTCTCTTTTTTACTAGCACTGATGATAGTCTCTTCAAATAAATAATATATAAATGAACGTGGAATTCAGTACGGTTTTTTCCTATATGGACTGCTACTCTCTTTTTTACTAGCACTGATGATAACCTCTTCAAATAAAAAATAAATGAACGTGGAATTCAGTACGTTTTTTTCCTATATAGACTGCTACTCTCTTTTTTACTAGCACTGATGATAGTCTCTTCAAATAAATAATATATAAATGAACGTGGAATTCAGTACGTTTTTTTCCTATATGGACTGCTACTCTCTTTTTTACTAGCACTGATGATAACCTCTTCAAATAAAAAATAAATGAACGTGGAATTCAGTACGTTTTTTTCCTATATGGACTGCTACTCTCTTTTTTACTAGCACTGATGATAGTCTCTTCAAATAAAAAATAAATGAACGTGGAATTCAGTACGTTTTTTTCCTATATGGACTGCTACTCTCTTTTTTACTAGCACTGATGATAGTCTCTTCAAATAAAAAATAAATGAACGTGGAATTCAGTACGTTTTTTTCCTATATGGACTGCTACTCTCTTTTTTACTAGCACTGATGATAACCTCTTCAAATAAAAAATAAATGAACGTAGAATTCAGTACGTTTTTTTCCTATATGGACTGCTACTCTCTTTTTTACTAGCACTGATGATAACCTCTTCAAATAAAAAATAAATGAACGTGGAATTCAGTACGTTTTTTTCCTATATGGACTGCTACTCTCTTTTTTACTAGCACTGATGATAGTCTCTTCAAATAAAAAATAAATGAACGTGGAATTCAGTACGTTTTTTTCCTATATGGACTGCTACTCTCTTTTTTACTAGCACTGATGATAGTCTCTTCAAATAAAAAATAAATGAACGTGGACTTCAGTACGTTTTTTTCCTATATGGACTGCTACTCTCTTTTTTACTAGCACTGATGATAGTCTCTTCAAATAAAAAATAAATGAACGTGGAATTCAGTACGTTTTTTTCCTATATGGACTGCTACTCTCTTTTTTACTAGCACTGATGATAACCTCTTCAAATAAAAAATAAATGAACGTGGAATTCAGTACGTTTTTTTCCTATATGGACTGCTACTCTCTTTTTTACTAGCACTGATGATAGTCTCTTCAAATAAAAAATAAATGAACGTGGAATTCAGTACGTTTTTTTCCTATATGGACTGCTACCCTCTTTTTTACTAGCAATGATGATAGTCTCTTCAAATAAAAAATAAATGAACGTGGAATTCAGTACGTTTTTTTCCTATATGGACTGCTACTCTCTTTTTTACTAGCACTGATGATAACCTCTTCAAATAAAAAATAAATTAACGTGGAATTCAGTACGTTTTTTTCCTATATGGACTGCTACCCTCTTTTTTACTAGCACTGATGATAGTCTCTTCAAATAAAAAATAAATGAATGTGGAATTCAGTACGTTTTTTTCCTATATGGACTGCTACCCTCTTTTTTACTAGCAATGATGATAGTCTCTTCAAATAAAAAATAAATGAACGTGGAATTCAGTACGTTTTTTTCCTATATGGACTGCTACTCTCTTTTTTACTAGCACTGATGATAACCTCTTCAAATAAAAAATAAATGAACGTGGAATTCAGTACGGTATTTTCCTATATGGAATGCTACTCTCTTTTTTACTAGCACTGATGATAGTCTCTTCAAATAAAAAATAAATGAACGTGGAATTCAGTACGTTTTTTTCCTATATGGACTGCTACCCTCTTTTTTACTAGCACTGATGATAGTCTCTTCTAATAAAAAAATAAATGAACGTGGAATTCAGTACGTTTTTTTCCTATATGGACTGCTACTCTCTTTTTTACTAGCACTGATGATAACCTCTTCAAATAAAAAATAAATGAACGTGGAATTCAGTACGGTA
>OY744546.1:11073425-11085925 GCA_963556195.1 Sepiola atlantica
TTCCAAAATTCATAATGATCAAATTTTTAATGTATATCTATACACTCTTTGAATGTTAACATTTACAAAAAAATAATATGCTATGTTACTCACCGTGTTGCCTAGAATATATATTCTAAAATTAATAATGATCCGTTCATTAGTTTAGGGGATTTCTCTCTCTCTCTCTCTCTCTCTCTCTCTCTCTCTCTCTCTCTTTATATATATATATATATATATATAATTAATTATTAAAGACAATATATGTACTATCATATATCATCAGATTCTTTTACTTTGTAGTCTCCTTTAAAGATTCAGCTCAATGTTTGTCAATTATTGATAACAGAGCAAAATATAGAACAGTTTTTTATTATATTCCAATAACCATGGTTTGTTTTATTACTTTTATTTTTATTTTTATTTTTTTCACATTTCCAAAAATTCCAAATTTCTGTGAGATATATTTAACGGTCCGTTTGATTTGTTTTGTGCCAAACAACATTTGGACACTCTAATCTAAGAACTCTTTTATTATTTGTGAACTTTTTCTGATGATTTTGTAGTGTTGCAGAGACGATATTGACATACAAATGTTGTTTGGCACAAAACAAATGAAACGGACCGTTAAATATATCTCACAGAAATTTGGAATTTTTGGAAATGTGAAAAAAATAAAAAATAAAAGTAATAAAACAAACCATGGTTATTGGAATATAATTTTAAAAAAACTGTTATATATATGTATATATATATATATATATATATATATATATATATATATATATATATATATATATATATATATATATATATATATACAAATTATTTTTTAAACTATATGTTACATATTTCAGCGACGTACCATGGTTTCATTAACATGTATTGACCTTTCACCGTTTAAAAAGGCCGTTAGAGTCCATGCAAAGTATCAGCAACTCACGAAATGAAAACAAATCGAAGATAACGCGTAGAATTCCTCAAAGAGCTTGTATTCAATATAACCATTGATACTTATCTCACTCGCGTGGACTTCTTAGACGCAACCCTGGACCTAATTAACAACTCAACTAGACCCTACCACAAACCCACCGAACAGCTCAGGTATGTCAACCCCCAATCTTTTCACCCCTCTTTTTTTTAGAACTTCATACCCAAAATAAACAAAAGAATCCCCCACCTTTCATCCAGCTGCAAGATTTCCCAACAAGCCGCCACATATTACAACAGAGCCCTCCGCGAAAGCGGTTATAGAGAAGAAATATCTTACATATCCACCAACCAACCAGACAATACAGACACAATAAGAAAAGGAAAGATTATCTGGTTCACTCCCCCTCTATCCCCTCAGTGTTAAATATAACACAGAGTAACAATTCCTCCAATCAATAGATTAACACTTTGTACTATCTAATAAGCTTCGTAAACTTTTTAATAGCAATACAGGCAAAACGAATTATTCTACCTATCCCTCCGTAGGATCCCCTTTTAACCTCAAACCCCACAACTACAATTAATTCCCCTAACCCCCGCTGCTCGTGGGAGGGGTGCACAATCAGATCCATAGTTTACAAAGCCAAAGTCATATCTGTTGTAAACTCCAAGAAAGAAGAAATTTATATTTACTTTTCACCCCCCCCCTTTTTTCAAACCTTATTAAACCTTCCTTACACTAAATTTAAACAAACATACATAACACTCTAAGCAAATAACGCGTCCAAACGAGAGTGACACGTGACTTCATATTTCCGAAACAGATGACAACAGAAGCTGAAGAGAGCCGGATGGCTAAGTCCTTCAGTGCTTGAAACCGACGGTACGAATGTTATACTAATTTTTCTGTACCAAAATAATGATATATATATATATATATATATATATATATATATATATATATATATATATATATATATATATCATTATTTCTAAAAAAAAAAAAAAGTCCACAGGCGATAGGGTAAGGCGACGGGAACAGGTAAAGGATATTACTGGAAGTTCTTAGCTCGATCTCTACACTTTGGCGACCGGTGGGTGATGGCCGTTCTTCCCAAACATTTGAGCAATTGTGCAGTCCGTGTCCTCTATCGGTGACAAAGCAGCCCTGTTTAGGGATAGCACTGCTTTCCCTATGCTGGGGAGGGGGCGATAAAAGGAGCCCTAAACATATGCTTGCTCATCATTACCCTTGGCAGCCAACTGCAGCTGTCTGGGTATCCAACATGCAGTCCCAATAACAGAAGAAGTAAAAACTTTCATTTTGGATCTTGGAATGTCCGTACTCTACTTGACAATGATACTCAGCCAGAACGTAGGACGGCTCTTGTCGCACTTGAGCTTAAAAGGTTTGACATCGATATTGCCGCCCTTAGTGAAACTCGCCTGGCTGGAAATTCACAACTGACGGAAGAAAAGGGTGGTTATACCTTTTTCTGGAGTGGCAAAGGCCCAGAGGAGCCTCGACATTCTGGAGTAGGATTTGCTATCAAGTCCAATCTTGCAGAGTCATTGCCGACCCTTCCAAAGGGGTTTTCGGATCGCTTGATGACATTAACCCTTAATCTTGAATGTGATACCCGTGCTATTTTAATTAGTTGTTATGCTCCCACGTTGAACAGACCAGAGCAGGAGAAAAATGATTTTTACCAGCAACTAAGAGAAATTATCACTAATGTTCGACACAAGGACAAACTTATTCTTTTGGGTGATTTTAATGCACGTGTGGGTGTGGATAGTACATCATGGCGTGGTGTTCTGGGTCATCATGGCATTGGTCGTATGAATGGGAATGGTCTTCGTTTGTTGTCTCTTTGTGGAGAGCTTAATCTGTGCATTACCAACACTGTATTCCAGCAGAAAAAATCCCACAAGACTACATGGATGCACCCTCGTTCTAGGGATTGGCATTTGATTGACTACATCATCACCAAGAGACGTGACCTTGGGGACTTTCGTATCACTCGTTCGTTCCATACAAGTTGCTATCTTTCAGATCATGCCTTGCTTCGAAGTAAAACGTCTTTTCGTTTACAGCACAGACGAGTGAAACGCTCCTCTGTCCCTAAACAGATAAACATTCTACCATTAAAGAATACCGTTCAGCGGGCAGCACTGTCGGCCCGTCTTGATCGCTCATTGGATTCTGTTGAGATAACCGATGATATCGAATCTTCCTGGAAATCCTTGCGGGACGTAATTCACACATCTGCATTGGAGGTTTTGGGGTTACCGGTCCGTAAACATCAGGACTGGTTCGATGACCAGAATGTTGAGGCCCAGGAGTTGATCAATGAAATGCATAAGGCTCATAAAACCTGGATTGATGATAAGAACTCAACACTAAAGAGGAAATTATACAAGGAATGCAAGAGTAAAGTCCAGAAAGCATTACGGCAGATGAAAGAGGCATGGTGGTCCTCACATGCCAAATTGATGCAAGAAGCATTTGACAGAAAAGACTTGAAGGTTTTTTATGAAGGTATTAAGAAAGTTTTTGGACCACACGAATCTGGCGTTTCTCCCGTATCTGCAAATGATGGCACACTGATAAATGATAGAGCGGATATATTGAATCGCTGGAAGGAGCACTTCAAAGCGGTCCTAAACAATACTTCCACAACTGATGAAGAAATACTTTCGTCTATCACTGAACGACCTGAGATTCCTGAACTCTCCTTCCTTCCAGCAATACATGAAGTTTTCGTTGCTATTAGGCAAATGTCGTCAGGCAAAAGGTCAGGGAAAGACACCTTACCTCCTGAGGTGTTTAAGTACGGTGGCCAGACACTAGTGAAGAAGCTGCACAGTCTCTTTGTGAAGATCTGGCAAGGTGGAAATGTCCCTCAGGATTTCAAAGATGCATTAATTCAACACTTGTATAAGAATAAAGGCAATAGAAACATCTGTGACAACCATCGAGGCATCTCACTTTTGTCAATTGCAGGGAAGGTCTTGGCAAGGCTTATTCTCAACAGAATAATTAAACACCTTGTTGATGATATCTATCCCGAATCTCAGTGCGGTTTCCGTGCTGGTCGGGGTACTGTTGATATGATCTTTTCCCTCCGCCAGGTTGCCGAGAAAGTTCGGGAAAAGAACGAGGAGTTGTATATGGTTTTCATTGACCTTACAAAGGCCTTTGACACAGTAAACCGCGAAGCCCTCTGGAAAGTGTTGGACAAGCTGGGAATACCCGACAACATGCTGAATGTAATTATTTCTTTCCATGATGGAATGAAGGCATCGGTTGTTTCAAATGGAGAGTCTTCAGAACCTTTCAATGTGACAAATGGTACCAAACAGGGTTGCGTAATGGCACCTGTGCTATTTGCTTTGTTCTTTTCAGTTATGCTGAGATATGCTTTCGCTGATATAGATACTGGGGTGAAGTTTAAATTTAGAACAAGTGGTGGTCTCTTCAACCAGCAACGTTTCAAAGCTAAGACCCTTCTTCGACAAACTGTCATCAGGGATCTTTTGTTTGCAGATGACGCTGCACTTTGTGCAACATCTCGGGAGGAAGCGCAACTGCTTGTGGACAGGTTTTCGGCTGCTTGCAAGGCTTTTGGTCTGACAATCAGCATCAAGAAAACAGAAGTGATTCACCAACCTCGCCTCATGCCTAAACAAGTTCAGGGTGTGAAGCAACGGCCACCAGTAAAGCAACGACCACCAGTACACTGTTTTCCAGATACTCCAATCCAAGTGGATGGTAAAGATCTGAAATATGTGAAAAACTTCACTTATCTTGGGAGTAAGATAAATTGGAGTGCCTCCCTTGATGACGAAATCTTTAACCGAATTGCGAAAGCAACCACTGCCTTTGGAAAACTGCGTCATCGGTTATGGAAGGACAGGGGGATAAGTTTGAGAACAAAAGTACTTGTGTATAGAGCAGTTGTGCTAACATCACTGCTTTATGGATCGGAATCATGGACAGTCTATCGCAGCCACATTCAGAAGCTTGATGTCTTTCACAAAAATTGCCTTAGAACGATTTGTGGTGTCACCCTAAGAAATCGGATGTCTAATGCGGACCTATTTACATGCTGCGGTATTGGCGGAATTGAAAGCTTTTTGATGCAATCACAACTGCGTTGGGCAGGACATGTCTTACGTATGGAAGATAATAGAATACCAAAGCAACTGATGTACGGCGAGCTCAACAGTGGAAGGCGAAATGTGGGTCGACCGCTGCTTCGCTTTAAGGACAAGTTGAAAATGAATTTGACATCTATCAATATTGCTTATCGTGATTTTGAACAGCTTGCTTCTCGACGGAAGGAATGGCGATCTGACTGCCAGAGGGGCATCAGGCGGTTCTCTGTAACTGCCATTGATCAACAGCGTTAAAGACGCGAAAAAACAAAAACATCTACAAGTATTCCAGCCGATTTTTCTCAAAATCTTCCTTCTTGCATCCATTGTGGGCTGGTTTGCAAATCTCTCGCAGGACTCAAATGCCATTTACGATTGAGTAAATGTAAGCATGCTACATCCATCGTAGACTAAACAAATTTTGAGTTGTCAAGACCTCATACGTCGAAATCGACGGGAGAGTCCATGATATATATATATATATATATATAGTATATATATATATATATATATATATATATATATATATATACATACACAGGGTGGGCCAAAATAAGGGTCCTATCTTTAAATTTGAATAACTTGAATTTGAATAACTTCCACAAAATAAAAGTTAAACTCACCAAACTGTATGTGTGTGTAGACTGACCCTTCCGAGATTTTTTTAAATAAACAAAACAAATTTTAGCCGAAAAACACTTCTTAAAACTTACAAAAACTAAAGTATTGTTTTTTACACTGTTTTGAGTTTTTTAAGCAAAAATAATGTTTTCTAAATGAGGGTACGTTCCTTAGGGCTAATACGGCTCATGCTTGCTTCGGAAGGGGTCCTTTACTTATTCTAAAAAAAAAAAAAAAAATCAATAAATAAAAAAGTTATGAATTTTTAAAAATAGGACCCTTATTTTTTGCCCACCCTATATATATATATATATATATATATATATATATGATTTTATATAGAGAGAAATAATCAATCATCATCATACAAGAATTCAGACGAAAACAATGTTTCGTTGCTGTGTTCTGGTTATTGTGTCCTTCTTTTTGTTGTTGTTCTTATTTAATTTCCTCCCTACGAGGGCAAAGTTAGACACATGGTCGGTTTTAATGTGGGGAACCCAACTCCCAAAAACTAGACACTCTGAATTGGAACAACAATTAAAATTATCTTCAGTCTAGAAGGACTTCTCCGTCACTGACCTGGGACAGAATAGCCAAAGTTCAGCATCAGAACATATACTACACTTTTCTCCGAGCCAAAAAGCCAAGAAGGCGTTTGTTATAGTTATTCGGCTCGAAAACAGTGAATATTAATTAACTGTGAATTAATGAAACAAGTCTTGTACGGTTGGAGGACATTTTGGTCTTTTGTTCGAGTCAAGATGGCGGGAATGGCGCGAAGAATCGAATATGCAAATGTGTTTCGCTAAAAAATTGGCTTTTGATTCAGAATTAATTCTTCATCGATTGTTATAATTACCTAGACCATCCGTTACCACTTGAAGCGGTATTTGATATATATATATTATTAAATATTTCTCCCTCACTCTCTTTCGCTCTCTTATATATATATATATATATATATATATATATATATATATATATATACAGGGTGGGCAAAAATAAGGGTCCTATTTTTAAAAATTCATAACTTTTTTATTTATTGATTTTTTTTTTTTTTTTTTTAGAATAAGTAAAGGACCCCTTCCGAAGCAAGCATGAGCCGTATTAGCCCTAAGGAACGTACCCTCATTTAGAAAACATTATTTTTGCTTAAAAAACTCAAAACAGTGTAAAAAACAATGTTACAATATGTAAGTTTTAAGAAGTGTTTTTCGGCTAAAATTTGTTTTGTTTATTTCAAAATATCTCGGAAGGGTCAGTCTACACACACATAAAGTTTGGTGAGTTTAACTTTCATTTTGTGGAAGTTATTCAAATTCAAGTTATTCAATTTAAAGATAGGACCCTTATTTTGGCCCACCCTGTATATATATATATATATATATATATATATATATATATATATATATATATATATATATATATATATATATATATAAAGAAGGGTCAGAGAAGAATATAACGATGCAATAAGAAATGGAAATATGTCCGAGTTGAGAAGGGGGACAAAACCGAAGTGATATTTTTTATTGAATTTATTTTTTCATTATAGATCTTACTTATTTAGTAACAACTTCAAAAAAGTGATCTAATGAATGTGACCTTGTTCCATAATATATTTCGAGGTTAGACCTCTTTATCAAATTGTGGGTGTTTCAATTTTCTGAAACCTCAAGTCTATAAGTATAAAAGTGTTGACTAAACAAGTAAGATTAACTATTAAAAAAAATGTTTCATATTTTTTAACGGTCACTTCATACTTGTCCTCCTTTTGAACACTGAAATCATGTCAATTGCTTGCATTTCTATTATATAGATATATCGTATTATATATTATTTAAGATTCCTTTAGAAAAAAAACTTGGAGTTAAAGATTTTTTCAAATAAGCCTTTCGTTAAGAAATAGAAATAGAAGCTAAATGCCCATCATACAATAAACTGAGCTAAGACGAATTTTTCGTTAATATTTTTATTTTTTATTTTATACGTACATAAAGTAATCCATGGACACGTGTTTCTCGTTAACAGCTGTCATCAGCATGGCTAATTTAGATAAGGATTGAACCTTCGATATTGATGTCTATAGTCCAGCGTTTTACATCGGATCAAGACGCCCTGTCTAGAAATATGTACGATTTGTCTAAGTTAGCCATGCCGATGACGGCTGTGAGCCAGAAACACGTGTCCATAGATTACTTTTATGTACGTATAAAATAAAATAAAAATATATATATATCAACGAAAAATACGTCCTATAAAGTTAAGGGCGACTAATAATGCAATTTTCTGCACCTTAATCACTTAGGAAGTGAGACAATCGAAGTAGTAGTGAGAAAAAAAACAACGAACGCTGCAATCACTAATAAAACAACTACATAAAAATACATTATATATATATATATATATATGTATATATATATGTGTAAATAAATATTATTTTTTAAATAAACCCATATACACATGTGTCTCATGCCAAACCTGCAATCATCAGTATGGGAGGAAACAATCTCCGACGGTCACACGGTTCGAAACCCGATAGGCTGAGGTATAGTGTTGTTCAGTCCTAGAAGGTTCACGGTCTACTCTTCAAGGCGTTACCTTCTCTCTGAGAAGGGGTTAATTTTTTGCTAATCGCCTGAGGCGCCTCAACTGATAAATGTTGACGGGCTACTCAGCTCCTTTTGACCTTTTGGCTAAGATCAAAGTGTAGTATCTGTTCCGATGGATACTGCACCCCATACTGGTGTTGTATTGGCCTTTGGGTCTTGATTTACGCCGGTCAATGGGTCTTATTCTAGTGTGCTTGTTTCTAACCTCCTGGCAAGGAAGTACATAATATATATATATATATATATATATATATATATATATATATATATATATATATATATATATATATATATATAGATTTAGATTTTTCACTTATAAAATAGATCATTCAGTGAAGACCGGGGTTGTTCCAATAAAAAACAAGCTCGATGATACTCGATTACAGAGTACAGAGCATTTATATGTGATTTTATGAAGGCTTACCAAAGCATTCCTTTCAAGACACCAATGATCACCATTAAAGATATTTTTTCTTACAAATACTATTTATTCAAATTAAATGTTTTTTCCTACACGTGTTTCACTACCAAGCAGTTACTTGCTTGGCAGATCATCAGGGAAATTAAATGTCTGGAATACTGGTTTCAACTGCCGACAAAACACAATGTGGCGTTGTAATAGTTGAGGTCACTTAAGAAAAGAAGAGGAAAAAAATAAAAATAAAAATAAAATAAAAGTCAAACTTAAAAAGCAAGGAAGAACAACGATAAGAAAAGAAAGTCCTAGAAAAGTCTTAGAAAAGTAGCTTGTGCATTATTTCTTCCACCAAGCCAACAAGCAAGTAGTCGGTCCCAAATACATTCAATAAAACCACAAAACCGGAACAATGTGCGATAATACACTTTCACGTTAGCCGGTACAATGATGAATAAATCCCCCCCCCCCACAATAAAACAAAAGAACTAAATCATTCAAGATACCGCTCACAAGTTACCATTCCAATCCAATGATAGTATGGGAATTCTAAATCCAACTTCTCACAAAGAAAAGTCAACACAAATGTTCGTCCGAGTTCAAAGAGTCTTATTTCAATTGTTGATTTATTACCCTTCGAAATAAACACACGACGAGTTGAATGTCAATCCCGCAGAAAACTCCCTTCCATCAAGAAAAAATCTTAATATAGAAACTATTTATTCAAAATACTGTTTCTAAAAATATTTATTATTAAACCTATTCCTTATAGAAATTAATCATCTAGTGTCTGGGACGTCATTTTACATTTTGGGAAAATATCCTTCATTTAATTAACTGCCGAATTATTATCGTTTTGTTGTTTAACGAAGCGAAAAAGCCTATCCCGCAGAATTTGTTTTTAAAAAAATTATTCATATATCAAAAATAAACTGTTATTATAAAAAGGCCTTCTACAAAAATCTAGTTATTATTTTAAATCATTTAAAATATTTCCTTAACGGCTGTGTCTGTTTGTAACTCTCTGTGGAGAATATTATTCTATATTCCATAAATAAATGTTAAAACGGAATATCGTTATCAGAAATCTATTTTCTATTTTGAAAAAAAAACAAACTTTTTTTTAATGGACCGGTTTATTTTTTTGTCAACTTTACGGGAAAATATCACTCTTACTCGTTAAATGACAGGAAACTTTATTATTACTAATTTAAAATCCCGTACAAAATACTTTTTTTATAAAATTCAATTGTTTCTATTTTTAGAAATTAAGTCCGTGTCGGCATGCATGTTTTTAAAATTATTTTTTCCTTAATTACTTTTCCCCATTCCTGCCACCAAATTGTTTTATTTATTTTAATCTAATTAAAAACTAATTTAATTTAACCTAATTTAATTAAATAGTGATAGCATCCAGGTTGCTATTTCTTATTTTTCACTTAAAATTACTTGAAATCCCCAATGCATTTCGTATAATATATCTATTTCTGAGAATAAATTGTGATTTATTATTTATTATTCCACTATCTTTTTATATGTAACACAATTTCCCCCCTCTATTCCGCTGAATAAGTATTTACTATAGTTGACTATCACTGGGCCTTATTCCGATAGAATATTCCTACCTTATCACCCCCAGCCTAAGTCTCGAGTATCCGCTAATAATTGAATTAAGACATATCTTAGCATAAGTACGTGTTACTAATTCTCATCCTCCCTATTATACACTAATTATTGCCCCAGATTGCCTCAGGAAGTGTCCATCCTGCCTATCTCTGCTGTAAGTTTATACTTCCCCCAATTCCCCTCCTATCCAGGTTTTAGGCTTGATAACAGGTAACGGTTTCTATGCAGACAGCATTGTAGTATTTCCTGCCTAGCGTTCAGTAAATTATCTCTAGATGTCATGATGTGGTACGACTCCAATGCACATAGGTTGCATCTCTTCTTTTTGTTCGGTTTATATTTGTTAGCCCTCCCCAAAATTGACCATTTCAGTTCGAAAGGGTCTTGCCTAGCAATGAGGTTTCTCACAAAACGACCAACAGAAGTGTTAGGCCTATCTATGTCTTCCCTTTGGCCTCCCCTGAAGGAACTCATGTGGTTTCTGAATCTATCTTTGAACTCACCCCCGGTTGAACCGATATATGATTTCCTACTACTCTCTGTTATCACATCGCATTTGTAGACAATGCTTGAAACTCTACAGTTCCCCCCCAGTGGACAGATGTTAGAAGCTCTGCAGTTACAGTTGTGTGCTGGGCCGTTGCTGGATGTTCTACTACTATGGTTATTTATAATGGAGGTTCTCACTGAACTGGTGTTACTGGGATCAACACCAGAAGAGAACATGGCTTCCCTTGTTTTAGTTATCTTAGAATTATTATATCCTATGATGGATGTGGCTATATTTCTACAGGTTGAATAAGAGAGTTTTACAGTATTTTTGTTAATGATTCCCCCCAATCTGCTATCCCTTGGAAAGTTTTTTTCCACTATGCTATAAAAAATCTTTGGGATATTAGTCTTAATATGCTGGCTATAGGGGGGGTTGAACCATGTAGTGGTCCTTCTCCTATTTTTCTTCCTACCTTCCCCCCCGGTTTGGGTAGCATGTGAGTTCAATTCGTTACTTCCAACTTCACGAATATTATCATCAACCGGTTCCCACCCTACCTGGTTTACATTACCGTGGGATACACCAGGTCTCCTATATCTAGCCTTGCCCATTGCCCTACTATATGAAACCATTGATCGAGAGGCAATCGGTCTCCCGTTTAGTCCCCCATTCCCAACCGAAGGAGGCACAAGGTAATTAATTTTTTCCTTGTATCCTGATCTGTTTAAAGCTTCATTGTAGAATTGCTTACTGCTGTCGAATATTTGTTGATTCTTGGACAGCTTAGATATCCTACTCGATATTGCAGGAATAATGGCTCTTTTCACCATCGGTGATATATAATAAATTTGGTAAAAGTTCTTGGAAGCATCTTTAAAAAAATTTTAAATACTGAGAAACAGACAATGTATTTACCTCCCCAGGAGGTTAGGCACAAGGCCAGTTTTATCTTACTCCCACATGGTAAGATGTGACCCAAGGTCGGGTCGGGAAAGTGGGACTTGAAAAGCCAGCGCCCGAGAAGGTGAGCACTCTGGCCATTCAAAATTGCCTGGCCAGTCCCGTCGGCATTCCGCGGTAGGGGCGCCTCAGGCAGTAAGCAATAAACTTACTCCTCCCCAAAAAGGGGAGGCAAAGCCTGGGAGGGTGGACCTCCTAGAACTGCACAGTACAGACCCATAGACCGGCGTAAATCAAGCCCCGAAGGCCAAGACGATACCAGTTTATGGGGTGTAGTATCCATCGGAACAGATACTACACTTTGATCCCGGCCAAAAGGCTGAGAAACAGACAAAAGTACGTAAACCACGTGTGAGATGCGAATATTTTTTATTAAAAATGGTTTAACTTTTTTTCTTATTAATTTCGGACAATAGCATGTCCATCTTCAGTGAAAGAGCGTTTATTTTTTTCGCAACAAAATTAAAGGTTTTTCAGTTATTTTTGTTTTTGTAATTAGTGAGATAATTTCGATGAAGCGACGGCCAGGTGTTATCGAACGATGTACGCTTATAGGATGCTAAACTTGGAAATGAACTAATTAAAATAAAATTGATATTTTACAATTATTTCGAAGCCAATTTATTTTAAAATCTATTTTATTACAAACAACATTCTGATTTAGCACTTCTTTTATATACACACAAGTTTGAAACTG
>OY744546.1:11098425-11135925 GCA_963556195.1 Sepiola atlantica
CATATCCAGGACCGGGAGTAGGGTAGGAAAAATAAAAATAAAAAAGGGGAGGGAGAAAGGGAGAGGGGCTGTTGTTTTTGTTTTTGGTTTTGTAGAACATAATTAAGTTTTACAAAAAAAAAAAAAAAAAAAAAAAAAAAAAAACGTCAATGTAGGTGAATTTCGTCTCAGGGAGCCACAGGGCAGCCTGATCTGGTATCACCAGGTTTAGATAGAATTAAACAATATTAAATTTATATAACATATAAAGTAGAACGAAATTTCAAGACGAGATTTGCGAGTCGAACAGAAAACGTGTCAAGAATCTTACTTAAACTAATACTCTAATTGTGTAACCGACAACAAAAAGTTGTGTACATCATTCGCTCACTGACCGCCATTCGACCCCTTCATAATCACCGACCCCCTGGAGTTCCTTGCCGACCCCCCCCCCCTCCAAGGAGTCACTCGGAGCACCTTTGACGACCCTTGCTGCACGACCACGAAATAAATTCAACTTTCTCTTCTTTTCTTCGTTATTTATGTGTAACATATTGTGGCGTGTTCTTCGATCTCTAGTTGGTTATCTGTCTGTAGTGGCAGTGGTGATGTGGAAGCCGAAGTTTCTCTCTTCTTACTTCGTCTGGTAGGTGTTTATCTCCCTCCCATGGCGGGAAGATCTGACACAAGGTCAGGAAAGTGGGATTTGAAAAGTCAGCGCTCTAGAGGAAGAGCACTTTGGCCGAAGAGAAATTGCCTGGGCAGCTATGTCAGCATTCCCCGGTAGGAGCGCCTCAGGCGATTGTCAATAAACTAATCCCTTCTCAAAGGGCTAGAAGATAAAACCTAGGAGGGTAGACCTAGAAATGCACAGGACCATACCTCAGACTGACAGAGAACTAGTCCACATTAGCCATAGTATGCCCAAGACTATGTCTGTCTGATGTTAGTATGAAACTACCACCCTGGACGGCCGTAGGTGTATTATGTACAATATAAAAGTTTGTACAACATAAAAAGTATCTCACTCCTGGATCAATAAGAGCCACATATGTCCTAAGATGGGGAGGTACTGTTGCCACATCTGGGGAGGTACCACTCAGAGCTCCCTTTCCTGTCTTGACAGAGTACAAAACCGACTTCGAAATCTAGTGGGCGATGTCCTCATCCCTTTCTACAGCCTCTTTCTTACAGAAGAGACGTTACTACTCTTTTTCTACTTTATTTTTATTCTCATGGCAGGTTAGGATTAGGGTTAGGATTAGGGTTATTGTCGTTATTTTCTTTTTCGTTATTTTTATTTTTGTATTGTTATTTTAATGGTAGGATAGGGTTAGTGTTAGGGTTATGTTCGTTATTTTCATGGTAAGCTAGGGTTAGGGTTAGGGTTATTTTCGTTATTTTCATGGTAAGTTAGGGTTAGGGTTAGGGTTATTTTCGTTATTTTCATGGTAAGTTAGGGTTAGGGTTAGGGTTATTTTCGTTATTTTCATGGTAAGTTAGGGTTAGGGTTAGGGTTATTTTCGTTATTTTCATGGTAAGTTAGGGTTAGGGTTAGGGTTATTTTCGTTATTTTCATGGTAAGCTAGGGTTAGGGTTATTTTCGTTATTTTCATGGTAAGCTAGGGTTAGGGTTAGGGTTATTTTCGTTATTTTCATGGTAAGTTAGGGTTAGGGTTAGGGTTATTTTCGTTATTTTCATGGTAAGTTAGGGTTAGGGTTAGGGTTATTTTCGTTATTTTCATGGTAAGTTAGGGTTAGGGTTAGGGTTATTTTCGTTATTTTCATGGTAAGTTAGGGTTAGGGTTATTTTCGTTATTTTCATGGTAAGTTAGGGTTAGGGTTAGGGTTATTTTCGTTATTTTCATGGTAAGTTAGGGTTAGGGTTAGGGTTATGTTCGTTATTTTCATGGTAAGTTAGGGTTAGGGTTAGGGTTATGTTCGTTATTTTCATGGTAAGCTAGGGTTAGGGTTAGGGTTATTTTCGTTATTTTCATGGTAAGTTAGGGTTAGGGTTAGGGTTATTTTCGTTATTTTCATGGTAAGTTAGGGTTAGGGTTAGGGTTATTTTCGTTATTTTCATGGTAAGTTAGGGTTAGGGTTAGGGTTATTTTCGTTATTTTCATGGTAAGCTAGGGTTAGGGTTAGGGTTATTTTCGTTATTTTCATGGTAAGTTAGGGTTAGGGTTAGGGTTATTTTCGTTATTTTCATGGTAAGCTAGGGTTAGGGTTAGGGTTATTTTCGTTATTTTCATGGTAAGTTAGGGTTAGGGTTATTTTCGTTATTTTCATGGTAAGTTAGGGTTAGGGTTAGGGTTATTTTCGTTATTTTCATGGTAAGTTAGGGTTAGGGTTAGGGTTATTTTCGTTATTTTCATGGTAAGTTAGGGTTAGGGTTAGGGTTATTTTCGTTATTTTCATGGTAAGCTAGGGTTAGGGTTAGGGTTATTTTCGTTATTTTCATGGTAAGTTAGGGTTAGGGTTATTTTCGTTATTTTCATGGTAAGTTAGGGTTAGGGTTAGGGTTATTTTCGTTATTTTCATGGTAAGTTAGGGTTAGGGTTAGGGTTATGTTCGTTATTTTCATGGTAAGCTAGGGTTAGGGTTAGGGTTATTTTCGTTATTTTCATGGTAAGTTAGGGTTAGGGTTAGGGTTATTTTCGTTATTTTCATGGTAAGTTAGGGTTAGGGTTAGGGTTATTTTCGTTATTTTCATGGTAAGTTAGGGTTAGGGTTAGGGTTATTTTCGTTATTTTCATGGTAAGCTAGGGTTAGGGTTATTTTCGTTATTTTAATGGCAGGCTAGGGTTAGGGTTAGGGTTATTTTCGTTATTTTAATGGTAAGCTAGGGTTAGGGTTATTTTCCTTATTTTAATAGCAGGTTAGGGTTAGGGTTATTTTCGTTATTTTAATGGCAGGTTAGGGTTAGGGTTATTTTCGTTATTTTCATGGTAAGTTAGGGTTAGGGTTAGGGTTATTTTCGTTATTTTCATGGTAAGCTAGGGTTAGGGTTATTTTCGTTATTTTAATGGCAGGCTAGGGTTAGGGTTAGGGTTATTTTCGTTATTTTAATGGCAGGTTAGGGTTAGGGTTATTTTCGTTATTTTCATGGTAAGTTAGGGTTAGGGTTAGGGTTATTTTCGTTATTTTAATGGTAAGCTAGGGTGAGGGTTATTTTCGTTATTTTAATGGCAGGCTAGGGTTAGGGTTAGAGTTATTTTCGTTATTTTAATGATAGGTGCTTGACTAAGTTCCAATCTATGGTTTACCGCTGTAAAACATTTACAACAAAAACTCGTCTAGTTACAACCACTGTAAATAATTTTCCTTTCTCCCTCTGTTTACCTAAAACTAAACGGAACTTCCATGAGCAAAGTTTATTTCCTAGAACTCTCCGTCTGTTGAAAACAGTACAACAGGGCTGCTTCCCGGCTGACTATCACATTGCTGCTTTCAAGCCGAATGTAAACAAATTCTTGTTGAGCTGTCCTCTCAAATAACCAATTTCTGACCAGTTACAACCATCGTTACCAATCATCACGATGTTGTCTCAACGTCCATCGTACAAAGTCATTAACCTTTATCCTTGAGTGACCTCTGGGCCTGTATGTATAAGGTGACCCGTTAATACATAAAAAATGAGACAGACTGATAGCTGAACGCTAATTTCTGATGAAAGGGGAGGGAGGACGTATTTTTTAGTTAAATGAGCACTCAGTTGTGGGGTGTTTTTCGATGGCGACAGTTTGTAGTACATTTCGGTGAATTGCTTTCTCGCTTCCATCAACACTTGAAATGTTTTCGACCGGCACGTTTTTTACTCACTAACTTTTTCGTGACAGGATAGAATTAACCTCAGACGGCGTGGCTTGTCTAACTTGCGCAAGTACAACATTGCATTATATATATATATATATATATATATATATATATATATATGTGTGTGTGTGTGTGTGTGTGTGTGTGTGTGTGTGTGTGTGTGTGTGTGTGTGTGTGTGTGTGTGTGTGTGTCGACCAGCCGATTTTCCAATAATTACTTTTATGCAGAATAATCGATAAAGACATCCCTCATTTCAAAAATACACAGGAAAATTAATACAAAATGAACTCCGATACAAGCCTGCATAGAAATACAACGTGCGTACACATTGCGTTAGTTATAAATATATTTGCGTGTTTCTCCCGTGTCCGCCTGTTTGCCAACCAACGGCTTGCAATACATGTCACCGGATCTCGTGACATGACGTCAGCATTGACGTCACACTTGCAGGATGTCGTCAATGTTTTCGTAGTGAAAAAAAGAGAGGGCGAAAGATGTCACCGTGACTGCAAGAAGCACCTGCCGGGTTTCCAGGCCTATTCAGCATAGAAACTTTCCCGCGCCAACCACCACATGCCTGACATTGGTTTCTTCACCCCACTACACACAACCTACCTATTTTTGTGACGTAGAACAATCCCCCTCCCCCGAGTCTCACGCCCCCCCCCCCCTACTACCATCTACTATAATTTTATACATAGTGTATTTTTCGTCGGAGAAACACCAGGAAATGATCTAGAAAACATTTTTTTTTTTAATTTTTATATAGTATTACTAGATTTATTATTAATGAAGATTTGGTATCTGTCTGTCTGAAATGAAAGCTATACTATTACTTCTATATCTGAAGCCGAAACTATACTATTACTACCTTCTGATGCTTATTCAGATTACTATACTATTTCAGGCTAATGTACTAACTTTTCAATGCTAAATTCCGGGGGAGGGGGGGTAGTGTGTATCGGTTCTGTTATCGTGATACCATCCTCCTAGGCATTACCGTCTCCTTTGCTTTTTTGTTTTTGTTGTTTATTTGGTAATAATAGTGTAGAATCTGTTCTATTGCCATGATACCATCCTCCCAGGCATTACCTTCTCCTTTGCTTTTTTTGTTTTTGTTGTGTTTTATGGTAGTAATAGTGTAGTATCTGTTCTGTTGTCATTATACCATCCACTTAGGGGTTACCTTCTCCTATCTGGTTCAGTGTGAACTATTTCCCTTTTAAAGTTAACCTCTTCTCTTTTTATTCAATTGTATACTTACCTCAAAAAATTGTTTAAAGGTCGATCAATCAAACTAGTTCGATTATCATCTCTCTTGAATTTTCTGCTTTAATTGCTTTACAAAACACATGCCATCGGTTCAGTTTATTCAGCTCAAGAACAGTAAAACAAAATAACAATACGTAAAGCAATAGAAAATGACATGTAATGAATTCTGTTTATTAACTTTCATTGACACTGTTACACATCAAGAAGGACTGTAAGAACACCATCTTTTTTATAGCAAAAAATAGTGCGACGTAGTGACCCGCGTAAGATTTTTTTGGTAATTGTTTCTTTTATTTTTGGTAATGGTAACAAGACATTCGGACCACTATATTTAGAAAAAAATAATCTTAGAATAAGTAGACAAACGCATGCCTACATTTTATAATAACACTTTCGGACCACTTGTATATTATTTAAACAAAGGAATCTCAGAATAAGTAGACAAACGCATGCCTACATTTTATAATAACACTTTCGGACCACATGTATATTCTTTAAACAAAGGAATCTCAGAATAAGTAGACAAACGCATGCCTACATTTTATAATAACACTTTCGGACCACGTGTATATTATTTAAACAAAGGAATCTTAGAATAAGTAGACAAACGCATGCCTATATTTTATAATAACACTTTCAGACCACTTGCATATTATTTAAACAAAGGAATCTTAGAATACGTACACAAACGCATGCCTACATTTTATAATAACACTTTCGGACCACGTGTATATTATTTAAACAAAGGAATCTTAGAATAAGTAGACAAACGCATGCCTACATTTTATAATAACACTTTCGGACCACATGTATATTCTTTAAACAAAGGAATCTCAGAATAAGTAGACAAACGCATGCCTACATTTTATAATAACACTTTCGGACCACATGTATATTATTTAAACAAAGGAATCTTAGAATAAGTAGACAAACGCATGCCTATATTTTATAATAACACTTTCAGACCACTTGCATATTATTTAAACAAAGGAATCTTAGAATACGTACACAAACGCATGCCTACATTTTATAATAACACTTTCGGACCACGTGTATATTATTTAAACAAAGGAATCTTAGAATAAGTAGACAAACGCATAGCCACATTTTATAATAACACTTTCGGACCACTTGTATATTATTTAAACAAAGGAATCTCAGAATAAGTAGACAAACGCATGCCTACATTTTATTAACATTTTAAAAACACTTTCGGACCACTCTGTATATTAAAGCCGGATCTTTCGTAGAAAAGCCTTATTCTCCTCCCTCTCCCCCTAAATACCCCAGACATCCTAATATCAGAGAAAATATGGGTTATAATACTTACACGGGTGCTGTGGCTTTGTAAAGGGTCCGGAAATAAAAATATGAACTCGGGGTTAATTGAAATAAAGTATATTGAAGAAAGTTTAAATACAGCATACAAAGAGAGCGGTTGAACGTCTGTCTTGACTGCCAGTATTAGACTGGTGTGGTTCCGGGTATTCACTTCCTTCCCACCGCAGGAAGAGGTGGCACAAGGCCGGAAGGTGGGGACAGTCAAGCCAGCGCTCCTCAAGAAAGAACACTCTGGCATCTAAAAAAGTTGCCTGTGCAGCCTCGTTGCCATTCCGCGGTCAGGGTGTCTCAGGCAGAAAGCAATGAACTTACTCCACCCCAAAGAGGGCAGGCAAGGCCTGGGAGGGTGCACCTCCTAGAACTACCCAAGACCAAATACCGCAGTCCGGAATGTGCTCTCGGTATTTATAGTTAAGCGGAAAGGTTCATGTAGTCCATAAAGGTTCATGTAGTCCATAAAGGTTCATGTAGTCCATAAAGGTGTGTACCATAACAACAAGACCATGAAAGCCATTCATGTCATTGAGTATTTACAGAAAAGGGGTAGTTTTTCTTATATGTTTGATTTCCAGTAATCAT
The DNA here is from genome assembly GCA_963556195.1 of Sepiola atlantica. Lineage (NCBI taxonomy): Eukaryota > Metazoa > Mollusca > Cephalopoda > Sepiida > Sepiolidae > Sepiola > Sepiola atlantica. Next base: position 11,105,417 of record OY744546.1, read on the forward strand.
CGACCTTTCGATAGCCACCGCAAATAAATTTGCAGTATCACAACAGCTGTTTACCATTGGTTTCTCGCCGGCAAGGACCATTGGTGTTTTCTGGGGTTTGGGTGGCAGTAAGCCTCCCCGAGGTCCCAGCAGTTTCTGCACTTCCAGTGGTTTGTGCTGTCCATCCTCGGTCTTCTCATCCTCCTTGACCCTATGCAGATATTTTGTGTGGTGTCAGCCTAGACTGGTACCATTTTTTTTTTATTATATATATATATATATATATATATATATATATATATATATATATATATATATATATATATATATATATATATACAGGGTGGGCCAAAATAAGGGTCCTATCTTTAAATTTGAATAACTTGAATTTGAATAACTTCCACAAAATAAAAGTTAAACTCACCAAACTTTATGTGTGTGTAGACTGACCCTTCCGAGATTTTTTGAAATAAACAAAACAAATTTTAGCCGAAAAACACTTCTTAAAACTTACAAAAACTAAAGTATTGTTTTTTACACTGTTTTGAGTTTTTTAAGCAAAAATAATGTTTTCTAAATGAGGGTACGTTCCTTAGGGCTAATACGGCTCATGCTTGCTTCGGAAGGGGTCCTTTACTTATTCTAAAGAAAAATTTTTTTTAAAAATCAATAAATAAAAAAGTTATGAATTTTTAAAAATAGGACCCTTATATTTGCCCACCCTGTATATATATATTTATTTTATTTTTTTTTATTTTTTATTATTATTATTTTTTATTTTGTATTTTTCATTTTATTTTTTTATTTTATTTATTTATTTATTTTTATTTTTTAAATATTTTTTATTCATTTTTTTTTGGGGGGGGGGAGCTGATTATTTTTTATTTATTTATTTTTTGAGGGAAGCTGATTATTTTTTATTTATTTATTTATTTTGTGGGGTGGGGTGGTGAGCTTATGGTGTTACTTGCTATTTCTGTTCATTGGTCCATTTTTGTGTTGTGTCAGTTGAGGCCGTAGTAATTTATTAGGGGAGGGGGGCTTATTAAGTGATGTTTCTTGCATTTTCTGTTTCTTTGTTTGTGGTGTGTTCTTTCATTAGTTTTGTTTTCTTCCTGTGTTAGATTCCGTATGATCCTTCGTAGCTTATGCGGGTTAGTTTCCGCATTCAATAATTTTTCTTAAGATTGTAGCTGTTTTGATCATTGCTGTCCTTTGTACAGTTCCAATGATTCCTTTGATCCCAATTTCTCCCTGTCGTTTTTCCAGGTTTTTGGGGATTGTTCCTAGTGCTCCTACGATTATTGGTATTATACTGACTTTCTTCATGCTCCATATTCCTTTCAGTTCTCTGGCTAGTTCTGTGTATTTGCTTCGTTTTTCTGTTTCTTTGCTTTTCACTCTGTGGACTGCTGGAACAGCGAAGTCTACGATTTTGCAAGATTTTTCCTTCTTGTTGATTATTATAACATCCGGTTGTCTTGCTTGTATGAGTTTGTCTGTTTGAATATCCATATCCCAGATGAGTTTGTGTTTTTCGTTTTCCGATGTACTGCTTTCCCCACACAGTCATGTCTGTTCTTATACTCGTTCTGGGCTAGTTTGCAACATTCACTTATTATATGATTCATTGTTTCGTCTCTTTGTCCACAGAGTCTGCATTTACTGTTTTCCTGAGTTTTATCTATTTTAGCTTTAATGTAGTTTGTCCTAATTGCATTGTTCTGTGAAGCCATCAGTAGAGATTCCGTTTCTCTGTTCAAGTGTCCTTTTCTTAGCCATATCCAGCTGTTTTCATTGGTTTCTTCTCTTGTCAGTCTTCTGAAGTGTCCATGTAGTATTTTTTCCCCCCGCTTTTCTTTTCTTGCCGTTTTGTTTCTGGTTTCGGTGCTTCCCGAGTTGTTCGTTGGATTGGTGTCTCTTGCTGCGGTGATAAGGATTTCCCTGTGTTGAGTTATGTATTTTTCCAGCTCTTTTTTTGAGTCTTCTACACAATCTTCTATATTTACTAGTCCTCTTCCCCCTTCGTTTCTTTTCATGTAGAGTCTGTCCGTATCGTCTTTTGGGTGTAGTGCATTGTGCATGGTCATTAATTTTCTGGTTCTCTGGTCCAGGTGCCTGAGTTCCTCTTTGGTCCAGCCTATGAATGGTCCAGAGTATCTTATTAGTGCTACTGCCCAGGTGTTTATTCCTTTTACTAGATTCCTGCTATATAATTTCGTTTCTAGGAGTTTTCTTGTTCTTCGTAAATATTCTTTTCCAATCTTCTCTTTCATTTCCGTAGATTTGATGGCGTCTGCCTCCAGAACTCCAAGATATTTGTAACTATCCTGTTCGTCTAGCGCCCTCATTTCCTCTTGGGTGGGGAGTTCTATTTTCTCTGTTGTCTCCAGTTTTCCTTTTTTTTTATTTCTAGTAGTGCACACTTTTCCATTCCGAATTCCATTTGGATGTCCTGGCTGAAGATTCTGGTCATATTTATCAGTTTTTCCAGTTCCTTTTTGCTTTTTGCAAATAGTTTTAGGTCATCCATGTACATCAGGTGGTTTACTCTTATTTCTGTGTCTGTAAACTTGTATCCGGCATCACATTTTCTGAGTATGTAGTTAAGTGGCATCATAGCTATTATCAACAGTAGTGGTGATAGGGAGTCTCCTTGGAAGATGCCTCTCTATATCTTTATCTCAGTCAGCTGTTGTCCTCCGGCTGTCAGTTCCAGTCTCCATGTTTCCATTGCTTTCTTAATAAGATTAATCATCTTTTCGGGTATTTTGTATGTTTTCAAACATTCAATTATTCATGCTTGAGGGATTCTGTCATAAGCTTTTTTGTAGTCAATCCATGCCATGGATATGTTCTTTTTCCTGTTTTTTACCTCCTTCAGTATCTTTTGATCGATGTATAGGAGGGCATGCGTCCCTCTTTTCCGTTTACGGCATCCTTTTTGTTCTTCGGGGAGTATTATTATTATTATTATTATTATTATTATTATTATTATTATTATTATTATTATTTGTACTAACTAGGAGTTCTGACACAGATCATCGTCAGTGATTGCTCATTGACAACAACCAGTGGTATTTCCTGGAGTCTGAGTGACAACAAGTCTCCCCAGAATTCCAGTGTTCTTCACCTCTTTTCGATAACGATGCGGTATCGCAACAGTCTCTTACCATTGATTTCTCGCCGGTAAGGACAATTGGTCTTCTCTGGGATTTGGGTGGCAACAAGCCTCCCCAAGATCTCAGCACTCTCTGCACTTTTTCAGTGGAGGTCTGGTTTGTGCTGTCCCTCCTCGGTCTTCTCATCCTCCTCGACCCTCTACAAATATGTTGTCTGGTGTCAGCCTAGGCTGGCATCATTTAAAAAAATAAAAATAAAAAAATTTTAATTTTTTAATTTTTTCCCTTCAATTCATTTTTTTTTCCCTTTCCTTTTCTCTTCCCTTATGGTTAAACATTTTTTTTTTAAATTCTTTTTAATTATTGGGGGGTGGGTGGGTGAGGGAGAGGGAGGAGCTTATAGTGTTTCTTGTAATTTCTGTTTCTTGGTTCATTTTTGTGTAGTGATAGCTGAGGCCGGTGTAATTTATTTGGGGGGGGGAGATTATGAAGTGCTGTTTCTTGCAATTTCTGTTCCTTAGCTCTTGTTGTGATGTTCTTCGTGTGGTTTTGTTTTCTCCGTTGTAAATTCCTTGTGACTGGTTAACCTTTGTAGCTTATGTGTGTTAGTTTCCGCATTCGAGGATTTTCCTTAAGATTGCAGCTGTTTTGATCATTGCCTTTGTATGGTTTCGATATTCTCTTTGATTCCAATTTCTCCAAATCTTTTCTCCATGTTTTTTGGGATTGTTCCTAGTGCTCCTACGATTATTGGTATTATTCTAACTTTCTTCATGCTCCATATTCCTTTCAGTTCTCTGGCTAGTTCTGTGTATTTACTTCGTTTTTCCGTGTCTTTGATCTTCACTCTGTGGTCTGCTGGAATGGCGAAGTCTACGATTTTACAAGATTTTTCCTTTTTGTCTATTATAATAACATCAGGTCTCTTTGCTTGTATGAGTTTATCTGTTTGTATATCCATATCCCAGAGGATTTTGTGTTTTTCGTTTTCCAGTACTGTTTCTGGTTAATGTTTGTACCATTTGTCTGCATATTCGAAATTCAATTGTTTGCACAGTTCCCTGTGTATTACTTTCCCAACACAATCATGTCTGTTCTTGTATTTTTTTTGAGCAAGTTTGCTACATTCACTTATTATATGATTTACTGTTTGGTCTCTTTGTCCACACAGTTTGCATTTATTGTTTTCTTGGGTTTTATCTATTTTAGCTTTAATGTAGTTTGTCCTAATCGCATTGTTCTGTGCAGCCATCAGTAAAGATTCCGTTTCTCTGTTCAAGTTTCCTTTTCTTAGCCATGTCCAGCTATTTACGTTGGTTTCTTCTCTTGTGAGTCTTATGAAGCGTCCATGTAGTTGTTTTTCTTCCCATTTTTCTTTTCTTGTCTGTTTGTGTCCAGTTTCGATGCTTCCTGCGTTGTTCGTTGGGACGGTATCTCTTGCTGTGGTGATCAGCTTTTCTGTGTTCTGGTTTATGTATTTCTCCAGCTCTTTTTTAGTGTCGTCCACACAGTCTTCTATACTTACCAGTCCTCTTCCCCCTTCGTTTCTCTTCACGTAGAGTCTGTCTGTATCGTCTTTTGGGTGTAGTGCATTGTGCATAGTCATTAATTTTCTAGTCCTCTGATCAAGGTGCCTGAGTTCTTCTTTAGTCCAGTTTATGAATGGTCCAGAATATCTTATTAGTGATACTGCCCAGGTATTTATTCCTTTGATTAGGTTTCTGCTATATAATTTTGTTTCTAAGAGCTTTCTTGTTCTTCTCAGGTATTCTTTTCAAATCTTCTCTTTCATTTCTGTTGATTTGATTGTGTCTGCTTCCAAAACACCCAAATACTTATAGCTCTCTTGTTCATCTAGCGCCCTCATTTGCTCTTGGTTGGGTAGTTCCATGCCCTCAGTCGTCTCCAACTTTCCCTTTTTAATCTCTAGCAATGCACACTTTTCCATTCCGAATTCCATTTGAATGTCCTGACTGAAGATTCTGGTCGTATTTATCAGCTTTTCCAGTTCCTTTTTGCTTTTTGCAAATAGCTTCAGGTCGTCCATGTACATGAGATGGTTTATTCGTTGTTCTCTGCCTGTGAACTTGTATCCGGCATCATATTTCCTGAGTATGTAGTTGAGTGGCATCATGGCTATGATGAACAGTAGTGGTGATAGGGAGTCTCCTTGGAAAATGCCTCTCTTTATTTTTATCTCCGTCAAGTATTGTCCTCCAGCTGTCAGTTCTAATCTCCATGTTTCCATTGCTTTCTTGATGAAATTAATAATCCTGTTGGGTATCTTGTACATTTTTAAACATTCAATTATCCATGCTTGAGGGATTCTGTCGTACGCTTTCTTGTAGTCAATCCATGCCATAGATATGTTCTTTTTCTTGCTGTTAACTTCTTTCGGGATCTTTTGATCTATGTATAACAGATCATGCGTCCCTCTTTCCCCTTTCTGGCATCCTTTTTGTTCCTCGGGAAGTAGTCCACGACTGTTCAGGGAATGGTAAATTTGCTCTCTAAGTTGTGCCGTTAGGATTTTCCACATTGTCGGTAAACAGGTTATTGGTCTGTAATTGCTTGGAGTCGTTCCCTTCTTGGCATCTTTTTGTATGAGCGTTGTCCTTCCTTTGGTCATCCACTCTGGTACATCTGTTTTATGGATACATACTCTCAGTTTCTGTGCTAGCCTTTCATGTAGGGTCGTGAATCTTTTGAACCAGTACGCATGTATTCCATCGTGACCTGGTGCTTTCCAGTTTGCCATTTTCTTTAGTGTTGTCTTAATAGTTTCTTCATTAATTTCTGTTTCCGTTCCTTCTTCAATTTCTAGAAGTTTATCTTTCATGTCTTTCAGCCATTTAGCATTTTTGTTATGATCTTCAGCATTTTCCCATATCTTGCTCCAGAAATGTTTTGTTTGTGTCGGGTTCGGTTGTTCTGTTGTTGTTCTTTCTCCGTTTACGTTTTTGTAAAACTGGCTTTCATTGTTTTCAAAGGTCCTGTTCTGTTTGTACTGTTCCGATTTGTATCTGTATCGTCTCAATCTTCCTTCTTTTGCTGCTATCTTTTGTTTTAGTTCTTCGTGTTTCTTATTTAGTCTTTCCTTGCGATTCAGATATCTGCTCTTCCATCGTTTACTGTTCTCCTTCATCCTATTCACGGTTGTAGCTTCCTTTTGAAGTTTGGTGATTTGGGTTTCCAGTCTGATCTTCCATCCAGATTTCGTCTGTCCATTCTTTTGGTCAGTCTTCTTTCCCCTTTTTAGTTTCATACTTATTGATCTTGCCCCCGCATATATCAAGTTGTTTAGATCTGTGATAGTGTCTGTTGGGATGTACGTGAGTACTCTGTTTACTTTCTCTGTTTCAACTTTTAACTTCTTCCAGTCTTCGTTCCTTAGGGATGGAAGTTTTGTTTTGTTCTCGGACATTAATCGTTTGATGTTTTCCACTTCTCTTGCTTCTTCCTCAGATAGTTCTATAGTTTCGTCGTCTTCGCCTTCTTCAGTTTCTGTGTTTATGTTTTTCTCGTTTTGTTCCTGGGAGTTTTCGTCAAGTGATGTGTCTTGATCTGTCACGCCATTTATCTTTTGTTTAATTTCCGTTAATTCCATCTCCGAGAACCATCCTCTCTTGAGTATCTGTCTTGCTTGATCTGCTATCCTTTGTGCCGTTGTATGGTAGTCAGTAGAAGAAATTATTATTATTATTATTATTATTATTATTTTTATAATTATTATTATTATTATTATTATTATTATTATTATTATTATTATTATTATTATTATTATTATTATTATTATTATTATTATTATTATTAGGGACGTATTTAGTTTGATTTATTTTCATCCAAAGGGTTAAAAGCTCGTCGTTAACATTCAGATACCTCTGATTTTGATGAAATTTTAACAACATCATTATCATCACCGTCGTCGTGGTCGTGGTCGTGGTCGTGGTCGTGGTCGTCGTGGTCGTGGTCGTCGTGGTCGTGGTCGTCGTGGTCGTGGTCGTGGTCGTGGTCGTCGTTGTTGTTATTGTTATTGTCATCATCATCATCATCATCATCATCATCATCACCACCACCACCACCACCACCACCACCATCATCATCATCATCATCATCATCATCATCATCATCATCATCATCATCATCATCACCACCACCATCACCACCACCATCATCATCATCATCATCATCATCATCATCATCATCATCATCATTATTATTATTATTATTATTATTGTTATTATGTGTATTTTTATTTAAATATAAATATTCATGTATAGGTATGTATAGAATTTTGAGTTGACGCAACTGGAGATACTTAAGGTTTAATCAACATCATGAATATCTTGCTGTCTCAGTTGACACGTTGTTATCTTGATGGGGGGGGGAGTAACTTGTTGCCATCCTTTCGTCTGATGAAGCTGGAAATTAATTTGACGCCTAAACCTACTCAAGTGTTGTATACAGAACTTGTCACCATTCTCGTATATTGACATCTGTCGATCGAGCAACGACTGTAAAAAATCTCGTTAGGAACAACAAAGAACGACAGATTGGCCATTCACATTTCGGCAAGAAAACGCACGCGTATGTTTATATATTGTGCTTACTTTGAAGGGTTACACAAGTACACGTGGCGTCATTCGGATGAATCAGCATTTGACGACTTTATTCTGTTGTGTTTGTGTTGGTTCAACCCCACCACCCGATTATTTTTAGAATCATGAACTCACTAGAGGAACCACGTGGTGGTTCTTAACATACCTAGTGGAAAGGTGGCGATATGGAACTTGCAGGACTCGAGCACGACACGCTGAGTTGTTAGCTAGCGCGGGTATCCACCTCACTAGAGCTATTTCTGCCGAAGGACTCATCCCTAAAACTAACCTTGATAGAAGAATCTGCGTGGGGCCCTGGGGTCAAGAAGGCATTTTCCAACCTCATCCGCGACCACTTGGTTGAAGGCCGACGTACACCAAGGGTGCAATCACATTTCTTCAACAGCTTTATAGAGGGGCAACCTGGGTGTAGAGTAGGGCAGCAAGATTTTTTATTCACATTATATTTAAATTTCAGCATGTTGGTACGGTCGGGAAAACAGGAAGAAGGGAGAAAATCCCAAGGCGACTAGTGCGAGGAAAGAATCTATTATTCAACATCTAGGGACCTCTACAATGAAGGGGTGGAATTTTGCTGCCAGTCGGGTGGGTCAGGGGTATTTTCATAAAGTGGGTACAAGTGTAGAAAGTTAGTCGGATCCCATTCCGTGGAAATACTTGTGAGGGATGCGACACTGTGACGATGCGCTCAGATTACTGTCGGGTTCCAGTAAATGGGGTGATCGGAACGGGAGATCCGCTCTCAGTGGAGTTGGACGCCACGCCGGAGTCATCTCAATAACTCTGAGTTTTCTCTGACCTGGCGATTCGTCCGGAGTGCGCTGCTCCTTAATGACAAACTCTTCAAAGCTAAAACTAGCATCATCCCTTTTTGTCTGCGATGCGCGGATGTTGAAGAAGAAACGGCCGCATGAGTTTTTGAAGTATGTCAACGAGGTGACGGCTCGCATCGTACCCGAGCAGTTGATACCCCGAGATGTAACATCTGCAGTGTACAATGTGATGCCTTCGTAGCCCAGGGAGAAACGAATGATGTTTATTACGATCCCAGCCATAGCTAGGCTAGTAGTGTGAACCTAATCTAATTTCGCACTTTAAACATCAGCTTAAAGTCAAAATCAGATGTGATAGGAGGAGATTGCACTATGCACTATTTAAAGGAAGATGGATACACGTCGCTAGCCTATGTGTGTTTGAATGAACCAAGTTTGAGTACGTGTTTTCTGTCTAGGCATGGTGCAAGCCGACCTGGGGTCTTATCAGATCCCATTAGGCTTTGTATTTCGACATTAATTAACTTTTCTCCTTCATTTATTTCTCTTTTTTATTTAGTTTTCTGTTTCTTCTCCGTGTAGTTTTCTATTTTCTTTCTTTTTTCTTTCCTTCTTATTTTTATTCTTCATTTAAACGTATTTACCTTCTTCTTTTCTTTTCTTCTTCTTTTCATTCACCTTCTTCATATTTTCTTTCTTCTGTACCTTCATTTTTTTTCTTTTTCTTTTTCTTCTTCTTCTTTTTCTTCTTCTTCCTCCATCCTGCTTCCTTTCCCTCTCCACCATCCAAACTCGCACTTTCTTCTTTTTCAATTCCTCATTCGTCTCCGTCTTGTTCGTGTTCTGTTTTTATTCTTTGCTTTATATAAAAAAAAAAACAAGGCGTTGCTCGGGGAAAAAGTGTAACAGATTTCTATTAAAACTTATATCTCTGTACCTCTCTCTATCTTTCTCTCCTTTCTCCCTCCCGTTTCTCCATCCCTATCCCCATCCAGCCCACCCCTCTTTCTGGGCATACACACGCACATACACACAGACAACTCTCATTTATATAGATTCCTCGAGAAATAAGTCGGCATTTCTTAATAAAAATCTCAGAGTTACTTCCCTTTAGTTAATACGTGAAACAGCTGGAAAACCGACACCTGACGAAATCTGCGCCAATTTAGTGTCAAAGAATGAACATTTTTTTCTAAATTTTAGATATTACTCATCCAATACTTTGTGTATGTTTCGTTGGTATTTTTTACTTTTAGTAGAACATACACACACACAGACAACTGCTCTTTATATAATAGATGTTCAATACATTTTCATCTCAGCAGAGTTCGTTTTTTTTTTTTGTTTTTTTTTTTGTTCGTTTTTTGTTTTGTTTCTTAAATCTATTTTTCTTCGTTTTCCCCGAATTTCTGAATTTGTTGTTTTGCGAGAAAGAAAAAGTAAAAAGATTTCTTTTAACAAAAAAATATTTCTTATGAAAAAAAAAAAAAAAAATGAAAAAAAAAAAACAGCGTCTGGAAATCGGCGCCGTTATTTTCGATTTTCGTCTTTAAGATTATAGAATGGCTTTTTTTCTCTCTTTCTTTCTCTCGCGCGCATGCGTGGACGCACACGCACGCAAATGCACAAACACGTACATTCCCATGTACACGCAGAAACACATACTCGCACACGAAAACACGTACTCGCACACGAAAACACGTACTCGCACACGAAAACACGTACTCGCACACAGACACACTGATGAATACGCACACAGAAACACTATCAGATGATCCTGAAAATTTTGTTTTAAATCCAGCGGGGAAAAAAAAGCCGACAAATAAAAAATAGAAAACCTCAACGACCGACAAAAATGGTGGCGTCGTTTTCAAAATGAAAGCGACTGTCTCACGTAACTTCATTGTCTTGTCTTACTCTCTTCTGCTAGAGAGAGAGGGGCTAACCTCTCTCTCTCTCTTTCTCTCTCTCTCTCTCTCTCTCTCTCTCTCTCTCTTAGATAATGGGCAAAAAAGAATGTCTAACATAATAGGTCCCGCATTGTCTGCAAAGCTCCAGCCCCTGTCGCATCGTCGCATCCATCACAAGTATTTCCACGGAATGTGATCCGCCCGACTGGCAGCAAAAGTCCACCCCTTCATTGTAGAGGTCCCTAGATGTTGAATAATAGCTTCTTTCCTCGGACTTGTCGCCTTTGGAATTTTCTTCCTGCTTCCTGTTTTCCCGACCGTACCAACATGCTGAAATTTAAATATAATGTGAATAAAAAATCTTGCTGCCCTACTCTATACCCAGGTTGCCCCTCTATAAAGCTGACGCTTATCACAGTAGCCCCTTACGCTATGGTGAACCACGCCTTTTTTAGACTGAACAAAAATAAAGAGAGAGAGAGAGAGAGAAGCGGCTTTTTTCATATTCCTGACTTCAGAACGTGGCGTAATGGTTAGCATTGAGGTGTCTAACTTCGGAAAAGGTATTTATCATTCTCTGCTCTGTAAGGTATGGAAGCCAGCAAAAAGTTGTTTAAAACTATCCACTCTCGATTGGATAACCTCTCAATCATACGCTTATTTCAGACAATCACAGGCGCAGAAATATTCACCTCCGCATGATACCATTTCACGTGTAATATAACAACCTAAACACCATTTCTCTCTATCTATCTCTCCCTTCCCCACCTCTCTCTCTCTCTCTCTGTCTCTCTCTCTCTCTGTCTCTCCCTCTCTCTCTCTCTCTCTCTCTCTCTCTCTCTATATATATATATATATATATATATATATATATATATATATATATATATATATATATATATAGTCTAAAGAAGCTTTGAGTCATTAAAAAAAAAAAAAAAGATTAAAAAAAGTAAAATGCAGTTTAAATTCCCAGACAAACTAACTAAATCCAAGATATGGCAGACTTAACATTCGTTGGAAAATTAATAAATGAAAAAATATAAGTAAAATAAAAAAAATATTTAAAAAAATAAAAAATAAAAATAAAAAGGGGGGTTAATTATCTAAGAGTGAAACAAAAACAGGAAACCTTAAGCGTCTAATATTAACATATATATCTTCCAGATTCTTTCAAAGTTGACGTACGTAAAAACGTCCCTTATAACACTAACGTCAGTCCTTGGCCGACGACACTGTTATGCGCAAACACATATGGCAACAGCCGAAATAAACATGTTTACTTAATTTCTTTCACAAACTCAATTCTTCTTCTCTTTACTTTTAAAAAACTTTTATTCACCCCAAACAAAGCATATTTAAAGCTGAGACGTAAGAGGCTACTATGAATTAAGAGTCAGATTTATAGGAAGCATCCTAAATGGGGAGTTGTGCAGCGAGATGTTTGTTCACATTGCATTTAAATTTCTGCATGTTGGTACAGTTAGAGAAACAGAGAGCAGGGAGGGAATTCCAAAGACTAGCATTTTGAGGGAAGAAGCTATTAGAGTAGAAAGTCGTCCGGCATTTGGGAACTTCCACGGTGAATGGATGGGAATTAGCTGATTGTCGGGTTGGTTGGGTGTATTTACGTCGAGGGGGGCACTAGAGCAACAAATTCGTCAGAGGACATTCTATTGAAGTATTTGTAAAACAATCACAGGGATGCAACATTGCGGCGATGGGACAGAGGCTGGAGCTTTGTGGACAGTGAGGGACCTATTAGATTACACTCTTTTTGAACCCTGTCTAAGACGGAGAGACTGGCGGTTGATGCACCAGCCCAGATGAGGAAAATAAAAGAAAATATAAATAATAGATTTGTTTCGGAATTTTTTAGATGAGGGTTGATAATTTGTAGAATTTGATATATTCGAACTACTGTTCTCATCTTGGGTGTTTTTATCACAACGTTTCGGTCGATGTAACCTCCGACCTTCTTCAGGTGTACCTTGTCGAATAAAATTCAGTTCTAAGTGACAGTCATCTGAAGGTTGAAAGTTCAATCCTCAGTGCGGGCGATACGAAGAATTGCGAATTACTGAAGACTTCTTCCCAGTCATGGCAGATGGAACGAGAGCATGCTACTCCCAGTGGATTTAATAAAGGGTTCCGTTTGAAATTCCGTCCAGATTCCCGAGTTCGACAGAAAGATTCCCGAGTTAGACAAGGTACGCCTGAAGAAGGTCGGAGGTTACATCGGCCTAAACGTTGTGATAAAAACACCCAAGATGAGAACAATAGTCCGAATATACCAAATTCTACAAATTATCATCCAAATAAATTTTAAAAGCATCCAAATAAATTTTAAAACAAGGGGTAAGGTAAATCAAAATACCTTTTAAAGCATGCTACTAAATAATCATTATTTATTTATTTTTGTCAATTGTATGTCGGTCTTCGTACGAACAAGAGGTCAAAATTATTTTAGTAAGCGATTTCAAGTGTGTTTCTTATATCTAAAATATGTTTGTTTACTTGTGTGTATGTTATTTAGATTTAGTTACTGTTTCGGGGAGGTTTTGGTGGCCATTAAAAAAAAAATTTATAATTTAATACGTCAATAAATCTCTTCAACTTAAATTATTTTTAATTTTCACTATTTAGTTAAAAATAAAAAGAATTAGACTTGGACCAGATTAAATAGAGAGAAGAAGAAAAAACGCATTTTTTCCACGTTAACAATAGCATTCCATTTATCATGTGTGAAAGAGAAAGTGAAAAAGACATTTATTTTCTTTCTTTTATCTTTTACTTCTTTTTCTTCTTCCTTTTCTTTTTTCTTCTTCTTTTTCTTCTTCTTATTATTATTAGCATTATTAGCATTATCCTTTTTCTTCTTTTTCTTCTTCCTTTTCTTTTTTCTTCTTCTTTTTCTTCTTCTTCTTCTTCTTCTTATTATTATTATTATTATTAACATTATTAGCATTATCCTTTTTCTTCTTCCTTTTCTTTTTTCTTCTTCTTTTTCTTCTTCTTCTTCTTCTTCTTATTATTAACATTATTAGCATTATCCTTTTTCTTCTTTTTCTTCTTCCTTTTCTTTTTTCTTCTTCTTTTTCTTCTTCTTCTTCTTCTTCTTATTAGCATTATTAGCATCATCCTTTTTCTTCTTTTTCCCTTTTTCTTTTCCTTTTTCTTCTTTTTCTTCTTTTCCTTCTTCTTCTTCTTTTCCTTTTTCTTCTTTTTTTCCCTTTTTCTTCTTCTTCATAATTTGAAATCCAGCCTTGCTTCCAATTGTGGGGATAACAGAAAATACTCGAGCGTTTGAAAAATAATTAACCTAATTGAAACGTAATTTGCAATGCATTTTATTTAGAGATTAAATTAAATTGCGGTCACATTGTGTTTTCTCTCGATGGGATTTAAACAAAAGCAAACCCCTAACCCTAACCCTACCCCTAACCCTAACCCTAACCCGAGATCCGTTGTATTCTATTAAGTTGCACTTGGCTAATTTTGTAAAAAATTCTTTCCAATTTGATTTCATTCGAACATTCATAAACTGTGAAATATCTGTTGAGGAGTTTGAATTACCCACTGGAGAGTTTGAATTACCCACAGGGGAGTTTGAATTACCTACTAAACACCATCCTCAAGTGTCTTCGGTCTCTCTGTACAAGAGTTTGTCAGGAAAACCTGACGTGAGGATACTTCCCCAACAAGTAAACCCTGATCAAATATTCAAAATAACATAGTATTCGAAGCCCAAATAAGATCCCCTCGACACGGCTATACACCGGCTCATACGATGAATGGTGCATCTTCTCTTATTGATATTACCTCAAGTAACAGAACTTAGTTGGATACTCCACCAGACTAGATGAATTACTAACTCAACGTTTCACAAGTAAAGGAGAAAATTAATAGAATATTTGTATATTTATGTATTTTATATAGAGATCAAGTGTTTCTGAGAACTTCAACTGAAGTAAAATAAAACCAAAACATCAAGAAATTCTGCTTGGATAACTAAAAATAATAAGTCTTTTTACCCATATATAATGCTTATGGATAATATAGAAGTAAATGAACTTATTATTTTTCCATCTAATTTATATACGCGTTTATGATATGTATAGACACTATGTAATTAGATGGCAACATTGACAAAAGAGTGTCGCTCTTTCTCTAAATGCTCACAGAGACGTTAAGAAATATTAGAAGATGGTTGAATTGACTGTTGCGTGCTGCGATTATTTAAGTCGGTGAAAATGTAAACACGTTTTTTTATAAATTGTAACGAATAGATATAAGAGAGAGAGAGAGAAAGAGAGAGAGAGAGAGAGAGAATGGACGGTTATAATAGGTAAATTTAAAGAAGAAAAGAAAACGTCTTACGTAAAATACCCCCCCCCCAAAAAAAAAAGAAAGAAAAAAGAATAATACCTAACGTGAAAAGGAAAACACGAATGTTGGATTAATCGTAGATATGTATGGATGGGCAAAAGTGAAACAATAAACTTGTGTTGCCTGTTAATTATTAGTTTACGTTTCGTAGAGAAACTGATATTACGTGCTTCCATGGAATTAGTATTAACAATTGAATGTTGTCGAAATAAACACTGCAGTTCGTTTTACGCTGTACGTGTTTTGAAAAAGATTTTCAAGCCTTAAAGGTGGTATGTATTTAATTTTCTAAGTGTTTAAGTTAAAAAATGAAATTATACCTGAATCAATCGAAGATTGCTCAGGGAAATGTCTAAGTCGATTCGATTAAAAGAGTGTAGTCGCCATTTTGAACGAATGTACAGTATAAGTGATTAAGTTCGTTAAATGTATTCCCTATAATCCGAAATGAGATGAAGTCTATACGTAATAGTTAGAAATAACGTAATCCGATATTCTCGAAAATCAGTGGAATTTATTGTATTATTTATTAAATTAATAGAAGATTAATAATAATAACGGTTAATGAAAGATGAATAATAATAATAATAATAATAATAATAATAATAATAATAATAATAATAATAATAATAATTTTTCCTCCCTCTCTCTGTCTCTCTCCCTCCCTCTCTCTCTCTCTCCCTCTCTCTCTCTCTATCTCTCTCATATTCCTCCTCATGATTCACCAAGAAAGAACATTACTTTATTTCTGGCATCACTATTTAACCTCTTACCTTTTCTCTTTCCTCCTTTCTTTCCTTCTTTTTCTATCGCGTGATGTATTCTTTCAATAACTTTATCCCTCCAACTTTCTTATTTTCTCCTCCTCCTCTTTCTGTTCTTACACCTCCTCCTGCAACTAACTCTTCACCTCCCCATATATATATATATATATATATAGAGAGAGAGAGAGAGAGAGAGAGAGAGAGAGAGAGAGAGAGAGATTTATCTATTTATTAGTATTTTGAATTCTTCACCTCTTCAACTCAGCTTTTTCCTTCTCCTCCTCCTCCTTCTCCTCTTCTTTTTTTTTCTTTTTTTTCTTCCTCCTCCTCTCTTCACTCTTTCCTTATTTTCTTTGTTTTACTTGTATACAACATGTAATAACTTAATTCACACTTCGCTTTCTTTCTTTCTTTCTTTCTCCATCCTCCTAACTTTTGATCAACCACAATTATCGTTATTAATTACTGCCTTCTCTTCATCATTTTATCTCCATCCCTCTCTTACTTTCATCGTTTTCTTCTCCCTTTTTTTTTCTTCACATTTTTCCTCCTTCTCTGAGTTCTCCTCCTCCTTCACATTCTTGTCCCCCTTCTCTTTCTCTATCTCCCTTTTTTCTTCTTCCTTCAACTACTTCTCTTCTTTCTTCTTCCCTCATTCTCTTTCCTCCACCCTTCTTCTCATTCTTCTTCTTCTTCTTTTCCTTCTTCTTCTCATTCTTTTCCTTCTAGTTCACATACTTCTTTTTCTTCTTCTTCTTCTTCTTCTCATTCTTTTCCTTCTAGTTCACATCTTTTTCTTCTTCTTCTTCTTCTCATTCTTTTCCTTCTAGTTCACATACTTCTTCTTCTTCTTCATCTTATTCTCATTGTTTTCCTTCTAGTTCACATACTTCTTTTTCTTCTTCTTCTTCTTTTTCTTCTTCTTCTTCTTCTCATTCTTTTCCTTCTAGTTCACATCTTTTTTTTCTTCTTTTTCTTTTTCTTCTTCTTCTTCTTCTCATTCTTTTCCTTCTAGTTCACATACTTCTTTTTCTTCTTCTTTTTCTTCTTCTTCTTACAACCTCTCCTTTTCCCCCTCCCTACTACAACTTCTCCTCCTCCTCGCCACCCCCTTGCTATTGCTAACTCTAACCGCTACATACGCACGCCCTAACCCCTGCAATGTTTCTTATTCTATTTTCCTCTGGCCTTTGTCAAGACGCCAGTAACCAATAAGCCAGACCGGCAAACGCCCGACAGGCCGAACGGAGAGAGAGGAGGGGGGGGGGGTTAGAGAAGACATACACAACAAAAAGAAGAAACAAAAAAGATGTCCGGATGTGCACAACGCATCTATCTTGTCTATCGATTTGGCCTTGTTGGGTCTGTTTGCAGAAGCGAGCGAATCAGGCAATGGCAAACAGGTTTAATAAAAGAACAAAATGGGTCAATACACACACTTGGACAACAAAGCAAATATACCCACGTACACACGTATGAAAACACGCATATATATATATATATATATATATATATATATATATATATATATATATATATATATATATATATACTAGCATGGCTACCTGGTGTTGCCCAGGAGCATGAACACAAAATAGAAGAGTTAATAAGTGCGTGCAACATCTTTTTACTGCTCTCCTTCTCTCTCTCTCTCTCTCTCTCTCTCTCTCTCTATATATATATATATATATATATATATATATATATATATATATATATAGTAAGAGAGAGAGAAAGAGAGAGAGAAGTTAAATACAGAGACTTAGCTAGTGTATATATATATATGTGTGTGTATGTGTGTGTGTGTGTGTGTGTGTGCGTGTGTGTGCGAGACAGGCCACCCGCCGACGTTCAAAGAGAACACCCTCCACACTCACCGAGCAGACAGTTTTAACTACAGAACTCCTCTCTTTTCTCATGTATTTTCTTTTTCTTCCTGGGACATACGTACTGGAAATAAAACAGATAATAAACCCCCACTACATATGAGCTTGACCGGCGCTTCCTAGTGGCCCGTTTGTGAAATATTAATAAGATTTATCTTAGTTCTCCGTTTTCAAGACCCTTGTTCACACTTCATAGAAGGCTTGAAGAAGGGGATGGTTCCTGAAAATGTCCTACAGACTAGCCCCAAGAAACAAAAACGAAAACTGAAATTGGGTTTTACTTTACTTTGCTTCTAAAATCGTCTAATAAATTCGGCACGAAATTGTAAGTTGCACCTAAATTTTTATTCTCTTTTATTCTTTTATTCTTTTATTCTTTTATTCACTATTATTATACTTTTTTGCGCTTATGATTTTCTGTTTACTGATTACACACACACACACACACACATATATTTGAATTACCTACTAGACACTATCCTCGAGTGTATTCGGTCTCTCTGTACAAGGGTTTGTCAGGACAACCTGACATGAGGATACTTACCCCTACAAGTAAACCCTGACCAAATATTCAAAATTACATAGTATCCGCAGCACAAATAAGATCCCCTCAGCACGGCTATACACTTGCTCATACGAGAAATAGTGCATCTTTTCCTAGTAAGGTTACCTCAAGTAACACCACGTAGCTGGATACTCCACCAGACTAGATGAATTCTTGTCCTGGAATCCGCCAAGACCAACAGACCACAAGAAAGATATACTATGACATACTTGACTGGTCAGTTGGGGAGAGAATAAATGTATTATTCTTAATAGAATATTCGGGTACCTATGTATCTCATATAGAGATCAAGTGTTAGCCCCAGGAAGGGGCCTCATGATTTCTGAGAACTTCGACTGAAGTAAAATGAAACATTGAGAAAATATATATATATATATATATATATATATATATATATATATATATATATATATATAGGAAGAGAGAAAGAATTCAATATGTATACTACCTAAGTCTATTGCTTATCATTTTTTTATTATCTTGTTATTCTTATTATTGTTTGTACTCACTAGAGGTTCTCACACAGGTCATCATCATAAATTCCTCACTTTGTTTTCCCTGGAGTATGGGTGACAATAAGTCTCCCCAGATTTTCAGTGCTCTCCACCTCTTTCGATAACCTTTGCAAATGGCTTTGCGTTATCGTTACTATTGATTTCTAACTGGCAACGACCATTGGTCACCACTGAGAATTGGGTAAAAATAACTCTCTCCAAGATCCCAGTACACTTCGCACTCATCCAGTGGAGGTCTGGTTAGTGCTCTAACGCCTCGGTCTTTACATTCTCTTTGACCCTTCACGACTATTTTGTAGTATCAGCCGAGGCTGATACCTTTTTAGAGAGGGGGCACAGTTTCATGCAGTGTCAGTTCTCTTGGTTTCATGTGGTGTTATTTACATCTTTTTGTTTTACTTTCGTTGCAGTTTTCATGTGGCTGGTTCGTGTTTGTAGTTTATGAGGCTTGATTTCCGCATTCGAGGATTTTCCGTGAGATTTCAACTGTTTTCATCATTGCCGTCCGCTGTATAAGTCTCAGTCTTCCCTTTGATTCTAATTTCTCCCAGTCTTTTCCCCAGGTTTTCGGGACTGCTCCTAGTGCTTCTACAATTATTGGTATCATATTGATTTTCTTTATGTTCTATATTCCTTTAATTTTTCTGGCAAGCTCCATGTATTTGTTTCGTTTTTCCATCCCTTTCATCTTTACCCTGTGATCTGCTGGGACGGCAAAATCTACAATTTTGCTGTTTCTTTCCTTCCTGTCAATTATTATCACGTCCGGTCTCCTTGCTTGGACGAGTTTATCTGTTTGTACCTCCATGTCCGAGGGGGGGGGGGCGTTGTGATTTTTGCTTTCCAGAACTGTCTCCCGCCTGTGTCTGTACCATTTGCGGGCATGTTCAAAATCCAGTCGTTTGCATAGTTCCCAGTGTACTACTTTCCCCACGCAGTCGTGTCTGTTCTTATATTCTTATTGGACTAGTTTACTGCATTCACTTATAATGTGGTTTACCGTTTCGTCTCTTTGTCCACATTCACTGTTTTCTTATGTTTAATCTACAGGGTGTTTCAAAAGTCTTGGGGACATAACGATTTTTAATAACTCAAAAACTATTAGGAGTTGAAAAAGACACGCCAGACAGTTGCTGGAGCAAGCTGAAGTTCCCTGCTGGCTCTTCTCACTGATTTACGGGGGCTCCGCTGAAAGGCTGTCCGAACTTGCTCAACTGCATCTTCTGAAGTTGAAGGGCGACCTGTTCGCTTACTTGGGCACAAACACCCATCTTTCACAAATTTAGCATGCCATCTGACAATGGATTTCCTTTCAGGGGCTTCTTTTTTAAATTTCCTGCGAAATGCACGCTGAACACATGTCCACGATTCAGTCTTTGCAAATTGGAGGACGCAAAATGCCTTGTCTTGTTTAGAGAACGCCATTACTGCACCTGGAAAGATAACACGAAAATCATTAGTATGACCAAAAACTTGATTAAGCAAGCTTTAAAATGGCACCACTTTCATTTTTCTACCTGGAATAGTTCATGAGATATACGCATTTGTAATGTTACCAAGACTTTTGAAACACCCTGTATTTTAGCTTTAATATAGTTTTAATCGCATTGTTCTGTGCAGCTGCCAGTAGTGATTCCGTTTCTCAATCCAAGTGTCCTTTTCTTAGCCATATCTATGTGTTTTCGTGATTCTCTTCTTTTGTCAATCTTATGAATCGTCCATGTAGCTGTCTCTCTTCCAACTTTTCTTTTCTTGCATTTTTATTTCTGGTTTTGCTGTTTCCTGTACTGTTTATTTTGACGGTGTCTCTTCTCTTTCTGAAGTGATCAGTCTTTTTATATTGTGTTTCTAAGTTGTTTTGTGTCTTCTATACTTACTAGTCCTTTTTCCCTTTGTTCCTTTTCACGTAGAGTCGATCAGTATCATCTTTCGGGTGTAGTGCATTGTGCATAGTCATTAGTTTCCTAGTCTCTGTGCCAATATGTCTAAGTTCTTCTTTGGTTTAGCCTATTAATGGTCCAGAGTATCTTATTAGTGATATTGCCCAGGTATTTATTCGTTTAACTAGATTTCTACTATATAGTTGTGTTACTAAAAATTTCCTTGTTCTGCTCGGGTATTCTTTTCCAATCTTCTCTTTCATTTCTGTTGATTTGATAGTGTCTGCTGCCAGAACTCCCAAATATGTGTAGGTTACACGTTTACCAAGATCCCTTTTTGCTCCTCTTGGTTAATCAGTTATCCTCCGACGTCTCCAGTTTTCCCCCTTTTCATCTGTAGCAGTGAACACTTTTCTATTCCGAATTCCAGTTGAATATCCTGGCTGAATATTCTGGTCGTGTTTATCAGCTTTTCTAGTTCCTTTTTGCTTTGTGCAAAAAGCTTTATGTTGTCCATATACATGAGATGGTGTATTCTTTGTTCTGTTTTTGTGAACTTATATCCGGCATAACATTTCCTAAGTATGTCTCATGTACGTCTATTATGCAATCTGTGTATTAGAAGCATCCTAAACAAATCTCTTAAAACCGGATTACCTGTACATTTATGGATTAATTTCTTCTTGGATCTGCTACCCTTGGAACCCACTGCTGCATTCTTCGTGACGCATTTAACAGTGAACTTTTTTCCTATATTTTCAATCTTTTTTTCATTTTCTACATTTGTTTCATAAAATGTCTCTATGCTACTTCTATTTACATCTGTTTAAATTATAGATTTTGGTAATTATTTTACCAACTTATCTATTTTTATTCCTCTGGTGATAAGAATGCATTCTTTGAAAAGCCATGGCTTAAGTAAGGAAAGATAAATATTCTTTAATTGAATATAGCTTGTATTTTCACAACGTTTATTTCTCTTCGTTCATCTCTCTCTTTCTCTCTCTCTCTCTCTCTCTCTCTCTCTCTCTCCATTTGAGTTGTAAAATTATCGGAATCCTGGGTTTCGAATCGCATTACCAGTAGTGAATAGTTATATGCTGATGAGTCCCGATTATAAAGGACGAAACGTATACGTACATAGATAATGAACAAAAACAAATATTTTATATATATATATATATATATATATATATATATATATATATATATATATGAGGGGGTCACAGTCAAAGATAATAGAACTATCTATAAAACAGAATAGTGGAATAGTCTATTATGAATAATAGGGAATATCACCTCAAATATTAATACTATTTAACCCATAGCTGGAGAGAAAGAGAAAAACGAAAGACGGGACGAAATATAACGAACAGAAGTACTAATTTTGTATTTTAAAAAATTTAACTGGCTTTGCAAACTCACTTTTTCTTATTCAACCCATTTAACCCGAGCTCAATGGGTGACTCAACGAGTCTCATTTTGTTTCTAATAATCAGTTATATAAATGGTAGTTGTTCGTTTGTTAGTTTGTGTCCAGCTAAATGTAAGGACCTACACAAGACACACTCAAAAAGCTGATATATTCTTTTTTCAACATTGCCTCGGACAGAATATGAAGACATTTTTTTTAGTAATATTCACTCTTTTGAGAGTCATAGCAACAAAATAAGTCAGGGAGGATTTCGATTTTTTTTTCCATCGACCTTTGGTGTGAAACATGAACTTTCTTGGCCTTCGGACTAGGATCAAAAGTATATGTTCTGTCCTAGGGAGAGGAAGAGGGGGATGAAGAGTGATGGAGAGAGAGGGAATAAAAAGTGGTAAAAGACATATGTTACACACACTTTTTAACTCGTCTACTTTGCTTCCCATGCTCCCGGGCAACGCCGGATAGTCATGCTAGTAAATATATAGATTAAAGTTTTTAGCGGATGTATTAGATCCGATAGCATTTGAAGTCGACTTAGCCGAATTTCATAGTCCGTGTTATTATCCATTATCCCACTCAAGCTCTACCCCATATTATGCGTGGAATGCAACGACAATGAAACCGCGCTTGCGTTCCTCGTTTTGTAGATGCGCATGCGTTATCTTCGCCATTAGCGAGATGCCGTTTCGTGAGAGAGAGTAGGGGGGGGGGGTGCTCCGAACGTCGTACATTACGTTGTTAAAGCGCGATCGATACTTTGTACACGGTCGTGACACGCCATACTAATGGATTTTCATCTGGCCCGTCTCGTCTGTACAACATCTATATACGTCGATTCATATCTATCATTGGCCCGGGCTTTCCATGTGTATCAATCAGTTATCCTAGATAAATCTATCTTCCGGTGTTACTAATTTAAGACCACTATGTTTTTCATTTCTCGAAATAATCCGCGACCGCACAGTGTATATATATATATATATATATATATATATATATATATATATATATATATATATATATTAGTGTTAAAATGAATAATTTTGGTAAGATTTTCTAATATGTAGCTGTCCCGTTAGCATTCTGAAGAGACTATGTAGTCGAAATAAATTATAAATGCTGACAATTACAATGTGTATGTGATTTTTTTCTTTCTATATTCTATATATGTGTGTGTGTGTGTGTGTGTTTATATAAAGATATTGATGATATAATTTACGAGCGCCGTTCTCGTAGTTCAGTGAGTAGAATCACGGCCGTCGTAATATAAAACGGTAAAGGTCGCATTGCCGACATCGCACACTGCCCATGGCCGTAGCGGCGGTGATTTGTTAAGAATCACCGTGTCTAGGGCACAGCATATGGAAGGCGGAGCCCATCCCTCTCCTTCCGCTGACTTGAACCTTCCCTGAGTTTTAGTCAGGTACCCATTTACTGCTGGGTGTACAGAGAGAGTTTTCAGACCCGAAAATTCGCAAGTGGGATCGAACCCGGGTCGTCCAGCTTATAGACAAGTGCTATAACCACACGTCCACAGCCCCTCCATCGTAATATAAGGTCTGTTAACTGAGTCGAGTTTGTATGGTGGCATCATTGATAGTGCGAGTATGAACCACTATCAATGAGGACCGGAAGTGCCAGAAAGCGCTTAACGCGCATGCGCCAATCTGTAATAAGAGCA
Source organism: Sepiola atlantica (assembly GCA_963556195.1). Taxonomy (NCBI): domain Eukaryota; kingdom Metazoa; phylum Mollusca; class Cephalopoda; order Sepiida; family Sepiolidae; genus Sepiola; species Sepiola atlantica. The sequence continues at coordinate 11,128,932 of OY744546.1, forward strand.
ATTACTCAGAGCGAGCAGACTCACGTCGATAGGATTATTCATTCACTTGGAAATCATTGTTAACTTGTTCCTTTTTTCAAACGTATTTTCTTTTTTATAGATATGAAGCGCCAAAGAACATAAAAAGAAATTAGAGCACGGCCTCCAACGATTAAGGCATTGCATTAAAGTTCGAATTTCAAGTCTTCAAAAATAAATTATAATTTTATTTCGGGATAAAAAATACAATTTTAGACTAAGTAATAAGTTTCATCCAAAATATGTGCGAAGATTCAACGAAATGTGCAAGATATTCAAATAATATATTGTAAATAAACTGTCCGTTTGGAAAAATAAATCCTCTTCCCCAAAAAAGCATGACTGTTTTAATTTATTACAAATTGTTACTATATTATAAATAAACTGTTCGTTTTTGAAAAAAAAAACGTTTTAATTTATTTCAATAAAAGTTCTATTAATTAATTATTTTTAATTATTGATTTTGTGTTACTTTACGGAATGCGTAATCTTTCGTGTTTGATTTACTTTTTATGTTTGATTTACTTTTCATGTTTGATTTACTTTTCATGTTTGATTTACTTTTTATGTTTGATTTACTTTTTATGTTTGATTTACTTTTTATGTTTGATTTACTTTTCATGTTTGATTTACTTTTCATGTTTGATTTACTTTTCATGTTTGATTTACTTTTCATGTTTGATTTACTTTTCATGTTTGATTTACTTTTTATGTTTGATTTACTTTTCATGTTTGATTTACTTTTCATGTTTGATTTACTTTTCATGTTTGATTTACTTTTCATGTTTGATTTACTTTTCATGTTTGATTTACTTTTCATGTTTGATTTACTTTTTATGTTTGATTTACTTTCCATGTTTGATTTACTTTTTATGTTTGATTTACTTTTTATGTTTGATTTACTTTTCATGTTTGATTTACTTTTCATGTTTGATTTACTTTTCATGTTTGATTTACTTTTTATGTTTGATTTACTTTTCATGTTTGATTTACTTTTCATGTTTGATTTACTTTTCATGTTTGATTTACTTTTCATGTTTGATTTACTTTTCATGTTTGATTTACTTTTTATGTTTGATTTACTTTTCATGTTTGATTTACTTTTCATGTTTGATTTACTTTTCATGTTTGATTTACTTTTCATGTTTGATTTACTTTTCATGTTTGATTTACTTTTTATGTTTGATTTACTTTTCATGTTTGGTTTACTTTTCATGTTTGATTTACTTTTTATGTTTGATTTACTTTTCATGTTTGATTTACTTTTTATGTTTGATTCACTTTTCATGTTTGATTTACTTTTCATGTTTGATTTACTTTTTATGTTTGATTCACTTTTCATGTTTGATTTACTTTTTATGTTTGATTCACTTTTCATGTTTGATTTACTTTTTATGTTTGATTTACTTTTCATGTTTGATTTACTTTTCATGTTTGATTTACTTTTCATGTTTGATTTACTTTTCATGTTTGATTTACTTTTCCTGTTTGATTTACTTTTCATGTTTGATTTACTTTTAAGTTAAAAAAATTTAAAAACGTCATTTTTTTTCGGAAAACAAAACAAAAAACTGTTATGGTACCTTACCTATAAAGGACTGTGGACTCTTCCATTCACCATAAATACTGCGATCATCTGCTCCTCAGTGTTAAATCAACTCAGTTTATACTGACATTCAAGACTGACGTACCAGCACTCATGTTTCTCGGTTGTATCATATTTTTCCTAATATACTTGTTTTATCTAAACCCCGAATTCGTGTTATCATTCCGGACCCTTTACAGGGCCGCAACAACTGGCTACGAGCTATTCGAACTTACACGAGAAAAAACAACATTAAAGATTTTTCTTGAGAACCTTAAAAAGGATCTCACAACTGGCGACTTGGAATTTCGAACTGACACCATCACAACGGCTTACACCGTGCTTACAGTAAAGGATTCTTGAGAGCCTTAAAATAGACGCCACAACGAGTAACAAAGTATCATTTTTAAGGTTCTACTTAATAAGTAGAACCTTAAAAATGATAAACGTGGAGAAATCAACGGCAAATTCACCAGACAACGTCCTTATTCTAAATGTGTCCTTTTAGAATACGTTTTTTTAGAAGTGGAAAAACACATAAAAGACCAACTAATTTTTCTCTCATTAAAGAAAGTTCAGTGATTTTTTTTAATTTCTATTCCAACACTATTGTTAATTTTTAACAAGTTTTTCTTTTCTCTCCAATCTCCAAAAGAGAAAAAATCATACTGCTAAAATAGAAAAAATAAAACCTTTTTTTTTTTCTCTGCCGACTAAAGTGCCGAACTCAAATTCTACGGAAAAGCGTACTTAGAAAAAGAAGATTTGGGGAGGGGAAAGGTATTATACTCTTTTTACTACTAAGGTTACGTTTAGAAGCGTAATATTAGAAGAAAGAACTTCTAAAAAGCCGTATTCTAAAAGGACACATTTAAAACATGGAAGATTTTAAAGCTACTAAACAGAACTGGTGAAGTTTCAAATGCAACCGGAATTAGAATCTGAAGAAAGATTTAAAAAGCTTCTAATAGAACAAAAAGAAGCCGACGAAAATCAAATAGAACAAAATAAGAAGCCGACGAAAAGCTTCTAAAATAGAATTTAAAAAACTTTTAGAACACAAAAAAAAACAGCCGCCGAAGAGTTTGTAGAAAGAAAAACCGACAAAACGATTAAAGTATTAATGCAAACAATATCGGTAAGGGGTCAAAGTAACGAAAACGCTAATAGTTTCTCGCAGAATGCCGTTTGGAGTGCAATTGACAATTTCACTTATTCCCTAGACGAGGATAAAACTTTTGCTTCGTATTTTATAAGATATGAGGATCCATACAAAATAGATTGTGAAAATTGGGAAGACTTAAAAAAGGTGTGCCTACTGCTCCGAAAATCAGGCACCACCACCATACTAAGTTCGTGGATTTCATTTTGCCCCGAAAAACGAGCGATTTGACTTTTGCTGAAGCTGCTAACCTTTTAACCGAATTATTCAGCCCCAAGACTGCGTTGTTACACAAACGCTGGAAGTGTTTGAACCTGATCAAAAAAGACAACGAAGAATATTCAACGTTCGCAGCAATCGTCAATAAACACTGTGACGATTTCAAATTAGCTGAACTTAGTGCTGATAATTTCAAATGCTTAATTTTCGTACAAGGATTGGTATCAGGAAAAGACGCTGAAATCAGACAGGGGGTTCTAAATAAATTAGAAAGTGAACCGAACTTAACACTACAGAAATTAACTGAAGACTGCCAGAGATTTATAAATGTTAAACAGGAGTTGAAGGACTTCGAAGAGTCGGGCATTGCACACATTAGAAAAGTACGTCAAAAATCAAAATTAATCTCTTGTCAAAAGCAATTCAAAACAAAAAAGGGATTCCCACGCCTCTACACAAACAAGCCAGCCTTATAAAAAAAACAGGATAAATTACAGTCGAGCCTCTGTTTCCGATGTGGAAGCTTCATTGGGTAGCAGATTGCCCATATCGTTTTAAAACCTGTCTAACTTGTAAAAAAAAGTCAGACACTAACCCTAACCCTAACCCTAACCCGACGTTCAGATTGAGGAACGAATAGAGGAAATAAAACTCGAGTTCAATCCATCAAAAAAAAACATGGCGGCAGAATTATTAAAAAATAGTTGGATTCTGGTTCAGACGTGTCAATTATCAACATGCATGCATGGAGGAGATTGAGGAAACCGACCATGCTAAGAACCAACCAAATAGCCAGAACGGTGACTGGTGAAAAATAAAATTTGAGGGTGAAATATTTACTGACATTACTCTAAACAGAGCTACGAAAAAAGTAAAAATGTTCATACTAAAAAACACCAATAATTTATTTGGCACAGACCTATTGCAACTATTCAATTTCTGTGGTTACTGTTACACCAGCCGTTCTTACAGAAGAGAAGTTACACCGGTTCTCACTATAAATAGTGCGAGTCACCAGAGTCACGAGAGAAGGAAAAAGGACAGTCTTGTAACTGTCTAGCCAAGAGCCAGTCAGTCTCCTTACCTTGTTAATACACTTGAAGACGTCGGGATGGGGTAAGGTATTACCAGTCGAGGACAATCAGTCCGGCAGGAACTGGGCCATTTCGGTGGCCTTTTATCTGCCGGGCTGAGGTATACTGTCCTGGGTTTTCCTAGGAGGTGCGCCCTCTCAGGCCATGTCTCCCCTCTTTTGGGGGGGGGAGTTTATTGCTTGCTGCCTGAGGCGCCCTAACAGGGGAATGCCGACAGGGTTACCAAGGCTATTTTTGCTAGGCCAGAGTGCTCCTTCTTTAGGGGCGCTGGATTGACTCTTCCCCCACTTTCCGACCTTGTGTCACATATCCCTGCGTGGGAGGGAATTAAATACCTGAGCAACCCCAGTCTATACTGGCAGTCAAGACTGACGTACCAGCACTCTTGTTTCTCTGTTGTATTATATTTTCTCCAATATACTTGGGGTTTTTTAAGCCCGAGTTCATGTTATTATTCCGTCCCCTTTACAAGACCACAACAAAAAAACACATGTTAATTCATTTCAATAAAAGTTCTATTAATTAATTATTTTGAATTATTGATTTTGTGTTACTTTACGGAATTCTTAATCTTTCATGTTTGATTTACTTTTCATGCTTGATTTACTTTTTATGTTTGATTTACTTTTCATGTTTGATTTACTTTTCATGTTTGATTTACTTTTCATGCTTGATTTACTTTTTATGTTTGATTTACTTTTCATGTTTGATTTACTTTTCATGTTTGATTTACTTTTCATGTTTGATTTACTTTTCATGCTTGATTTACTTTTTATGTTTGATTTACTTTTCATGTTTGATTTACTTTTCATGTTTGATTTACTTTTCATGTTTGATTTACTTTTCATGTTTGATTTACTTTTCATGTTTGATTTAAGTTTAAGTTTTAAAAAATCAAAAAACATCATTTATTTCTTTCAGAAATGAGAGCAACTCTTATCAAATTATTCAGCTAAAACTAATGATAATGAAATGTTCATATAAAGAATAAAACTGCCGAAGAATAGGGATTTGTCTTTTTCTTGTTGTGTTTATGAACCAAGAGATATTTTCATGCAGCATAACTGATATTAGTATTTTCATTTTATGGAGACTCGGTTGTCATAACAATCAATGAAACATTAAAAATAATCCGAAAAGAATGAATTTATTTAAAGAATGAATATTAAATCAGACAAATTATCTTTCAAAGACTGATTTCCATGTTTTAAGAATTAAAAAATTTATAACAACACCATTTTATTATTAAGTATTAATTGTATGTGTGTTGTATAACTTACGCAAATTACACGAAATAATACATTTGCACTAAGTGTTATAATAAAGTAATGGGTTAATTATATTCCGTGATCGTCAATTAATAAATACATTATTTATTAATTGACAATCACGGAATATAATTAATCTGTTACATTAAAATTGGTTGATTTCCTGGAATTCAATGAATTTTTACGTGAACGGAGGGTTCGAAATGCATATAGTCTGACTGTTCGACATATCTCGTTTGTTACTTTATAGCATGACGTCATTTTCCAGTGCTCTGACCTCTTTTACGACGGCCGTGGTAGAACTGCCAACTATAAACTAAATAGTATCATTTAGATGGTTGTGATGCTTGCCTAGGGATGGGTGCTCGTTTAGCCGCAATGAAGAGCTGTGATACAGCGAAACAGTCTGCTTATAGATGACTGTATATATATATATATATATATATATATATATATGTGTGTGTGTGTGTGTGTGTGTGTGTGTGTGTGTGTGTGTGTAAAACTCGCCCTATTAACATGCGAGAGATCTCGTAAAGGAGTTTTCTCTGTTCGAATGGTCACAAATAACACTGTCATTGGGAAAATACATCTTCCGCTTCCGCCTCCTGCTACAGTATATATATATATATATATAATTTAGATACTGTATATTACATATTTCAGCAATGTACCGCGGTTTCATCCAAAGGGGCAGATTTAGACATCTTTAGTCTTTTGGATGAAACCGCGGTACATTGCTGAAATATGTAATATACAGTATCTAAATAAATTATATTAGCTCTCTTATATGATCGAGCACTTTATTAGATTTCTTTTCATATACAACCTGACACTATATATATATATATATATATATATATATATATATATATATATATATATATATATATATATAATTATTTTTAATGCTTTAACCTACGTACGACGTCGTCTCAAGCTTATGCCTATCATCAGCGCAGAGAGGTAACAATCCCAGACGGTCATAGGGTGCGAACTCATTTCACAAATCTGTAAACGTTCACCCAGTCCCACTAGGCCACGAGGGATTGTCACGTAATAATGGAGAAATTAAGTGATATTTACACTGTAAGCTATCTAAATATTCCATAGTATTCAACGACTAAGTCGGAGCATCGCACGGATCCTTTTAGGTGAATGTTTATTTTCAATCTTTCCGATAAGGCTCAACTTTCAATTTTACTTATAATAATATTAAATATTCTTTATATTTTTTAATATTTTACCTACGTACATGTATATATATATATATATATATATATATATATATATATATATATATATATATATATATATATATATTATTATTATTATTATTTCATGTATCCACATCAAATGTTATAAAAAGATATCATTTTTTATGTATCAATTTCAGTATTTACCTCAAGAGTGCTCGATACGTGAGTGGAGCTAGGAAGTAAGTTATGAAAATATATATGGCAATTAAGCTACACAGAGGCTTCTGCGTTTCATCCCGGGAGGGGGGGGTCGTCAGACTAACGATTCCCTCCGGCGATTAAACGCGGAAGCCTCTGTGTAGCTTAATTGCAATATATATTTTCATAACTTACTATACACTCTGGATTGTATTTTCGTCGCACCTGAAGACGGTGGTTTCTGGTGTTTTACT
>OY744546.1:11145925-11163425 GCA_963556195.1 Sepiola atlantica
GGTTGGGGGGTCAACCTAAACTGGGATCCGCGCAGAGAGATGTCTGTTTACATTAATTTTAAATGTCTGCATGTCAGTACTGTCGGGGAAACAGGGGACAGGGAGGGAGTTCCAGATGCCAGCAGCACGAGGAAAGAAGCTATTTGAGTAGTAAACTCTTCGGCATCTGGGGAACTCCACAGTGAATGGATGGGATTTAGTTGATTGTCGAGTTAGTCTAGTGAACTTATGTCGAGGTTTGTTTGTTTGTTTGTTTGTTTGTTAAGCGAGTCACCCGTCTGCATAGAGCTCACGAAGATTATGCTTCAGGATTCTCTGGTCGGCACGAAGTCCTGCTCGTTGGTCGCAGCTATCCATTAATCTGCAGGTGTTTACCCTCAACACAGAGAGCAGATAGGGTTCGGCCTAGAACACACAAAAGAATGGCGAAAGAGCAACGTTTCCACTTTCACTCCATTAATTTGTGATTCCGTGCCTGAAGCGTCAATCCTTGATACACACACAGGCAAAGACGAACAGGGGACAACTGACCCTGGTTACGACTCCTCCTGGATTTTAACCAGAGCCTTGTTAGCCGGATTGCGGCCCTAATATCACTGGGTTCATACCTGCCCGCCGCTATAGGTGGCCTTGCCAGAAATCCGAGTTCCAGGCGGCATAGCTCTAATACTGCCACGTTGCCACCTCCTCTACGACGGTGAGGATCGATTAGACTTAAAAATACTGCTGCTGCTGCTGCTGCTGCTAATCTAACGTTACAGTCGGGTATTATTCTCATAGCAAATCTTTTGTTACACACGTAATCAATTAACAGCTGTGTTTTGTTGACACGCATTAGTAGTAAGCTCAATCGGTTGTGACGTCTCTCTCCTTTTTGTGGTAATAGTAGAAACGTGTTATCTCCCTCTCTTTCTCTTTCTCTCTCTTACTCTCTCTCTCTCCTTCTGTCTATCATTCTTCAATGAACTTCTCTCTCACTCTCTCTCTCTTTATTTCTCTTTATCTCTCTCTCTCTTTAAATAAATAAATAAGTAAATAAATAAACTATTCTGTTTTTTTTTCTGATTAAAGCGGTCGAGACGAAACCAAATCGGAAGTGACGCTATTAGTGAAAACAAAAAAAAAGGTTCAAGTGGACGCTCTTACATAAATAAATAAACTGAGGCTGGAGTTCTTTCTACCCTCCCTCTCTCTCTCTTTCTCTCTCTCTCTCTCTCTCTCTCTCTCTCTCTCTAAATAAATAAATAAATAAATAAATAAATAAATAAATAAATAAATAAATAAATAAATAAACTATTCAGTTGCGTCTGATAAAATGATACTTTCAGTGTTATTTCTCCTTCCGCCAGGTTAAAAATAACTGGAGCTTCTGGCCGCAGTGGACAAACATCATGGCGAGCATCATGGCGCACAGATTTGATAATCAATTAATGGATGAAACAAGAGAAGAAGACAAAAAGAAGAAAGAGTACATACTTTTAACGTCCAAAACTAGTGAACAGAATTGCTTCAAATTTGACATGAAGCACCCTTGGCATGTCAAATTTTTGCTTGAGAAGGAAAATACCAGGAGCTGCAGAAACCTGATGTCGTCATCCTCGCTTGACCGGGTATACATGCGACTGTGGATCGCTTGTGAATTTGACCCTCGCTTCGAAGAAAGCCGGTTCAACCCGTCTAGGCTGAATCTCGCTTCGTTCGTTCGTTAGTTCGTTCGATCTGTCAACCGTTTGGTCAACCGATTGGTACATGGTACATCAGTTGATGCATTTTTCATCTTGAATCGATTATGAAATAAAATTAGATATTTTAAAATTATATTCATTTATTGACAGTTTATGGAACATCTATTAGATTAGAAGGAATTGCATGACTTTTTACTAAATATATTTTTTTTTTTTTTAAATATGTTTAACACGTTTTAACACGATTCACAATATTAACTCTAATCAATAGACAAAACATACACTTTTCGACGCGTCCAATTTTCACAGAGTAAAAGGATTTCAGGATACATTGTGATGTCATAATAGATCTCCGATGTTGAAAAAGGAAAATCCTAAAGGAACCCTGGGAGATCATTAATTGGAGAAGGAGATATATATTGACGATCAACATGACTCTGGCTCCCTTCGTCTTTTTTTCACTTCATCTAGAGTACCCCTTTTTGTGGAGTTGGATTGTCTCCACATTTAAAAAAAAACGACATTGTCTCTAACTCTACCCTCGTGGGAAAGCAAATAAATAGGGACTCAGGCATCAAAAGACGTTCAGGGTAGCTGCTGTTTGTTTCTATGGTTTTCCCGGTTTTACGGTTCTCGATCGTTATTTTATGCGAATGATTGCTGCCGCAGATGACTTGCTTTTAGAATTCCTGCCACATGAACAAGTTGTTGCGCCAAAGTCTGGCGATTGATTTGCCTAATCACTAACGAACATTATCGATTTCGGAAGATGCTCGCGTTACACTAGTGTATCGATGCCGGGCGTTCAAAGCGTATGAACCGCGGGGATTCTGACAAGGAATCTGTTTTAAAATTATACCTTTTAGACGAGTGCATAGAGTCCATACTTTTTGAGCCCTGCGACAATTTCATGTACACGTTTTTTTTTTGTGTGAGATCAGCGTCATCAATCTCATGTGAATATAAAGAAAGCTAAATATAGCACACACAAATTACACACACACACACACACACATATATATATATATATATATATATATATATATATATATAGTCTAAAGAAGCTTTGAGTTATTTTAAACAGAAAGTAAAAAAAGAAAGGAAAATGCAGTTTAAGTTCCCAGAGAAACTAACTAAATCCAAGATATTGCAGACTTAACTTTCGTTGGAAAATTCATAAATAAAAATAATAATAATAAGTAAATAAAATAAAAAGGGGGGTTAAGTATCTAACAGTGAAACAAAAACAGGAGACCTTAACTTAAGCGTCTAATATTAAAACGGGGATTATCAGCTGTTTATCATGTAACTGTTTCGGAGATTTAAAAACAGGACAGTTATAATATTCATGGCTCTCCAATGGTACTGATCAAACTACCATTTCCCCAATAATCAAGTGTCGAAATAATTCAGCTTAAAATTTCACTAATATATACATCATCATCATCATCATCATCATCATCATCATCATCATCATCATAATAATAATAATAATAATAATAATAATAATAATAATAATAATAATAATAATAATGATGATGATGATGATGATGATGATGATGATGATGATGATGTCCAAACACTACACCCAAGAACCATTCTGCGATATGGTAGCTAGCAATAAAATTATATAGGAACTAAAGTTGCATTAAAAAAAAAATAATAAGATTTTAAAAAAAGCTTAGGTACCAGATATATATATATATAGGTACCAGCTTAGGTACAAGATATATATATATATATATATATATATATATATATATATATATATATATATATATATATATATATATATAGGTACCAGATATATATATATATAGAGAGAGAGAGAGAGAGAGAGAGAAAGATGAAAGATCAGAAAAAAATTGTAAAGATACAATATTTATAAAGAACATCAAAAGTTCAGAGCAAAGAGCTTCATATCCTTAATATATGTATTTTCAAAGATAAACTCTTTTCATTAAGGGATAGGGAAAAGCCGATGAAAAGAGTTTATCTTTGAAAATCAATGGATTAAAGATATGAAGCCCATTGCTCTAGACTTTTGATGCTCTAATAAATATTGTATCGTTATAATTTCTTATTTTCATCTTTCATCTCTAGTATTGATTGCTCTATTCAATATATATGTAGCTTTATATTATCACAATAGATTATTATTAAACGATAATTCGATTATCTTTAATTTAATTCAACATTTATAAATATAATAGAGAATGGTAGTTTGCTTAAAACACTGCTGAAGATAGTAGTAGTATGTTTAAGAAGGCTGAGGTTAATGACGAGTGCCGGATAGGTTGTAAGCTGGAAGGAACAAAAATAATAAATCGAAGTGGGACTTACTATTTATTTTCTCCTAAAATCTTACATAACAGCAAGTGTGATGTTGGCTGTTTGTGTGTTGTCCGGATGATGATTAAAACTCACGTATTTAATGTTTCGGGAAAAATCTTCCCTTTGTCAAAAGTAATAAGCACCAAAGGAAAAATTCGTCTGTGTAGAGAATTAACCTAAATGGATATGGATATATATATATATATATATATATATATATATATATATATATATATATACAATGTGTGTGTGTGTGTGTGTGTATCGAGGCAGCATTTTTTCCTTAAGACACGTATTATTAAAAATAACCGACAATTCTTATCTGGATATTTTCGTATTGATCCCTTCAATCTTCGGGATTAAAGTCTTAATCTAGGAAGAAAATTGGCTGATGAAACTGCCGTAATTAACGTTTGGTCCAGAGTACTTTCTGACCCATCTGGGTCCATCTTCAGTGGAGTAATGTCAAACAGGTAAAGACCTGGAGTGAGATTTATAATTAATTATGGCGGGAAAAATTTGAATATGAAACTATATTTATTAAGTATTATATACATATACATACATACATACATTTCAAATATATATATATATATATATATATATATATATATATATATATATATATATATATATATATATATATATATATATGCAAACATTGTTAAAAATAACAGAATGCGTCTGTTTAATTATACTTTTTTTTTTCAATTTTTCTGGTGTTTTTTTTTTTGTATTAAATTCAAAAAAGAATTAATAAATGTTCCATAGGTTTCACAGGTTTCACGAACGTTTTCGATTCTTCGTCAGAAGCAAATGAACAAAAAAGCTGGAGAAAGAAGAGAATTTTCGTAGGTGCTCAACTAAGCTTCAAGGTCTTATTTCTTCCTCATCCCTTGTAAATCTTTCTTAGCAATACCTCGTCTTCTACCACCGCTATATAGAACCATCCTTTCTTCCTCTGTGTTTAAAATCGAACGGAACTTTCATGGAACATGGTACTGTGGGAATGTTTCCTACACACTACAACATAGCTGTTTTCAAATCCAATGTCGACAAATATCCGTCATGTCGTCTTGTGTATTAATCACAGTCCTTTTAGAGTAGTTTCATCCTCCAACTGAAAATGTCACTAACCCTTATCCTCGAGTGGCTTTTGGCCTTGGTGATTGGCGAACCATTAGTATAAACAAATAATTTACGAAAACATTTGTCTATTTGTTAGACTTATTCTTATATATACAGACCTGGCACAGCCTCCTGCACAGGAAAGTAACCTATGTCAGGTCTCGTCTTGTCCTTTGGGGCTTGACCACACCGGTCTGTCGGTCAACCTATGTCGGTCTCGTCTTGTCCTTTGGGACGTGATTCCACCGGTCTGCCGGTTGTTCTGCCCTGTGCAGTTCTAGGAGGTGCGGTGGTGCGGCTGTTCTATCCTGTGCAGTTCTAGGAGGTGCACCCTCCCAGGCTTCGCCTCCCCTCTTTGAGGAGGAGTAAGTTTATTGCTTACTGCCTGAGGCGCCCCTACCGGGGAATGCCGACGGGGCTGCCCAGGCAATTTTTAAATGGCCAGAGTGCTCACTTTCTCGGGCGCTGGCTTTTCAAACCCCAATTTCCCAACCCGACCTTGGGTCACATCTTACTTGTGGGAGTAAGATTATTGGCCTTGAGCCTAACTCCTGGAGAGGAGTAAATAAAATACAGAGAAAGCGACTAAGGAGATGTTATTGAGTTCATAAGTTTATGACGTGGCTGGGCAATTAAGACAGAGTTTATTGATTCCACAGATTCAGGATATATAATATTAATACTGTCATAAATTATTGACAATCGATACGTGCTGCACTACATTACTTATATATATATATATATATATATATATATATATATATATATATATATATATATATATATATATATATATATATATATATGGTATTGTCGTCCATGTTGTATGAAAAATCGCCATATTTTCGCGAACGTTTTCGACCGAAAAATTTTAAGCAAGATTTCCCAGTAAGCAAAACTGATGGCTTTAATTGGCGTTGCACATGTGGCTACTGTGCAAGGAGAACGTCAATGTATATATATATATATATATATATATATATATATATATATATATATATATATATATATATACATATATATGTATACATATGTATGTCAAGATGTATATATATGCATGTTTATATGTATATATATATATATATTTATTTATATGTATATATATATATATATATATTTATTTATATGTATATATATGTATATATATACATATAAATACATATATATATATATATATATATATATATATATATATATATATATATATATATATATATATATATATATATATATATGCGTTTGTTTAAAAAGTCTATCTAAAAGAATTCGTTTCTAAGTAAGTTTCGATTTATTGGGATCTTTTTCTTATTTTTTCTCATGAATCGATGAGAATCAGGAATTGGTTCATCTCAAAAGTAAACTTGATTGTCTGGACAGTTTAAGCCAGTTGTTTGCTGGAGAATAATTATATTGTCCTGGAATTTATCTTTCTACTTTCTACTTATAAATGCTTTGCAATTGTATAACGATATATATTGAGCTTAAACACTGATCTATATATCTATATATAGTAGTATGGTCATTTACTTACAAATATGAACGTGCACGCGTGCGTTCACAGCACTGGCCGCGATCGTCCCACTTGTTGTGCTGGTCTAAAGTTGTTGTTCGATTCAGTCATTGCTGCAACAAAGAACTCTCATCGTAAGTAGAGTAATAATTCCAGTTTTAAAATAAGTAACAGGTTTATTTTTTGGCGGTTACAAATCATACTCCTGTTACCAGGTTGAATGGCAGACTTGCATAATGAGATTTTTGCCCGACCAAATCGAAACGTGAGGGAAATAAACACAATCCTTTAGTTAAGGGCCCCAAGGCCAGAAAAAAACCCAAATTGCCTCTGTCACGCCCAAAGGGCCAAGTCCAACCGACCCTCTCCCATAGTCTGGAATATATGTACTTTTGACTGGAAATCCAAGATGTCTCTATTCGACCACCCTGAAATCGACCACCCAAGATAATGGCTACTGAAGATATCAGCTAGAGATAACTGCCAGACGGTGTCCACTCAAGGGGGTTTATCATGGAGCTCATCTAAGAACATTACCTTTCCCAAGCAGGCCGGTCTCAGCATAATTCCTTGTGTTTATGAGGTACTTATTTTATTTCAAAGAGAAATAAAATTCTGAGTGGTCAAATATAAAACCAGAGATATTTTCAATTTCCTCTGAGCCCCCTTCCTTTTCCTTTTGGCCGAGCATCTGTCACTTGTAATGTCTGCGATTCGCATGCACCACCAAAACACGCAGTCTAGTGCATGTTTACAAGCCAATGTAAATTCCAAATGTCTTTTCGAACTCGAGAATCTTCATATCAAACTCGATAATCAGTTCTGCATTCTGCCACACTATTCTGAGACACGTTTTGACACGTTCTGAGACACCGTTTCTTCCAGTCCTGAAGTGGAACTGGTTTGATCGTTTTTTCTGATGAATTTGCCTCACTGACACCAAACAGCATGACCAAACCAGCGAAGACACCTTGACAAACAGAATGCTACAACGCAGATAGTAGTGATCAAAGACCTTTACTTTATTTAAAATAAAAGACAATTTCTGTGTGATCTACCTCACAATCAGAGATATCTTCAATTTCTTCCGCCCCCCCCCCTTTTTCTTTTGTCCGAACATCTATCACCTGCAACTGCCAGACGGTGTCCACTCAAGGGGGTTTATCATGGAACCAATCTAAGAACATTACCTTTCCCAAGCAGGCCGGTCTCAGCATAATTCCTTGTGTTTATGAGGTACTTATTTTATTTCAAAGAGAAATAAGATTCTGAGTGGTCAAATATAAAATCAGAGATATTTTCACTTTCCTTTTTTCTTTTTTTCCGAGATCTATCACTTGCAACGTCTGCCATTCGGATGCACCACTAGAACATGCAGTCTAGTGCCTGTTTACACAAAGAGGAGTCCATGTTTAATCTCCGCGAGGAATTATCAGGCTAAAAGCATGGATTTCTGTTATTGATTGTTTTTATATATCTAAAAAGTCTAATTAATTCTAGCTAATTAACCAATCATATTCGTTGTTATTTCTCTCTCACGTTAATTATGTAATTGGCCAATCACCGATCTTCTCTCAAAAAACAACTTTTACTTGACAGTTTCTCTCCATATATATATATATATATATATATATATATATATATATATATATATATATATATATATATATATATATATATATATATATATAATTAAAAGCTCTATTTGATACTGAGCACTTTTTATAAACCCAGCTTGAAATTCTTTGGATTACTATTCTGTGGATTTTTTACGTGAATTATATATATATATATATATATATATATATATATATATATATATATATATATATATATATATATATATGATTATTTTTATTTACACAAACATGTAAAAAATCGGCGACACTGGCATGTCGATGTTATCGATTAACTGTTGATCGATAACATCGACATGCCAGTGTCGCAGATTTTGTACATGTCTGTGTAAATAAAAATAATCATATATAAAAGCTCTATTTGATATTGAGCACTTTTTATAAACCCGGTTGAAATTCTTTGAATTACTATCCTGTGGGTGTTTTACCTGGATGATGATTATTATTATTATTATTATTATTATTATTATTATTATTATTATTATTATAATTATTATTATTATTATTATTATTATTATTATTATTATTATTATATATATATATATATATATATATATATATATATATATATATATATATATATATATGAGTGAAATATTTTTGAAAATTAACACATGGTGCAATTAAAATTTAAAATTCATTTATTTTATTTTATTTATTTATTTTTTTGCAAAATACAAAAAATTAAATAAATGACTTTTTAAATTTAATTGCACCATGTGTTAATTTTCAAAAATATTTCACTTAAATACATTTTCATGCTTGCCTAAAATATGTTGTCAATTTCTTTATATATATATATATATATATATATATATATATATATATATAAATGATAATTTATTCCATTTTGACTACAAAATTTATTTTGTTTCACGAGAGCAGTTTGAGGGGCCTCCGATCTTCAGGTCTTGAAATAACATTATCTGGAGATCGGAGGCCCTTCAAACTGCTCTCGTTAAACAAAATCAATTTTGTAGTAAAAATGAAATAAATTATCATTTATATTTATATATCTGCTCTATATTTTTATTGAGCACTCTCATTAACCCGATTCAACTCCCCTGGATTTATACTCTGTGAATCTATACCATACTCGGATTTTATATATATATATATATAGTAAGCTATGAAAATATATTTATGGCAATTAAGCTACACAGAGGCTCCCGCGTTTCATCCCCGGGGGGAATCTTCAGGCTAAAATGCGATCCCCCCGGGGATAAAACGCGGGAGCCTCTGTGTAGCTTAATTGCCATGAATATATTTTCATAGCTTACTACCTAGCTCTACTTACGTATCGAGCACTTTTGAAGTAAATACTGAAAATTGATAAATAAAAAATTATATCTCCTTATAAAATTTTATGTGGATAAATGAAATACTAATATATATATATATATATATATATATATATATATATATATATATATATATATATATATATATATATATATATATGCAGGCTTCATTGAATACTACGGAGTTTTCACTTTATTCTCTTTGTGGTCTTCTCGACGCTGCGATATCGCAATGTCTTTTATATAAACATTGACCACCACGAGACAGTGCTCTATTTGTTTATTTACAAAGCTCTAAATTTTCGGTCAAAAAATGAATTAATACAACAGATCTTGGACAAACGGAGTGCTCGATATCCTTTTGTACAGAGCTATATCTAAAACAAATGATGATAAAATGGGTTCATCTCAACGCATTATTACAGCTTCAACACAGTACTGATCATCAGAATGTGTACCTGACTGACCTCTACCGTCTGGAACTAATCGAAAAAATATATTCATTTATGCTTTTATTTTTTTTACCTATATTTTATTATTCATTTTTCATTTCTTTGCGCAGCTTCCGGTCAAATCAGGCATCGAGGTTTATCAATATTTTCCACTGATTTGGCGAAGCGTCCAAGAATCCGTATTGATTATAAAACCTGTGAGGACCAAATGAAGGAAGTGAACAATACTCCTTCCCCTCCCCCCTCTCTCTCTCTCTCTCTCTCTCTCTCTCTCTCTCTCTCTCTCTCTCTCTATCTCTCTCCTTTTCTCTCTCCCTATCTCTCTCCTTTACTCTCTCCCTCTCTCTTTATATATATATATATATATATATATATATATATATATATATATATTGTGTAATTAAACGGACGAATTCTGTTATTTTTAATGTGCGCGCTCCGACTACTGAGTTAAACATGGCTTATACTGATGATTGCAGGTTAGCCATGAAAACTATGTGTATATAGGTTAATGTAAAAAATACTATTTTAAAATTATTATATATATATATATATATATATATATATATATATATATATATATATATATATATAGCATTGGAAGTTTCTCAACCATTAAAACTATATAAAAAAAAACAAAAAAACCTTATGTCCCAAGTCGTTCAGTGGAAAATCACTCATGTAAGTCAATTTAACTTTTACAGTTATTATATTAGTTTGCTTCTAACATTATTTAAGGGATCATCAGTTGTTTACCATGAAAAACTGTTTCGGGAATTAAAAAACAAACCGTATTTAATTTCATGGCTTCCCAGCAGAGTTGATCAGACCCCGCTTCCCTTAAAAGACAAAAACATAAACGTTCCGTATACTTAACCTAAGTTTTGTTCCGTATAAATGTTTTGCTAACTTATATTATATATATATATATATATATATATATATATATATATATATATATATATATATATATATATATATATGGGAAATGAAAAGGAAAACCCAAAAAGAATGTTTTTTTTATATATTCATCAACGTTTCGTCTTTATTTGTAAGACTTCCTCAGGATGATAATTTTAAGAAAAATGTCATGCAAGTCCGTGAAAATATTGGGTTGACATGATGGGTTGATGATGAAAAGTGGTAGCCTCTACTGGGTGCGCAGGACCGAGGTCCGGGCTTAGTGAAGTCAGTAGCATGGAATGAGATTAATGAAGATGGTTAACCATCCTTCCTTTCTCATATCTCCGCTTGACAACGTAAGGATGGTCCAAAGTCTTATCTGGACATTACTCTAATAAGTATTCCCGAAGTTATACCATGGATAACTCAAAAGATAATTATCTGATTCGACAGTTTGTCTAGTATATATATATATATATATATATATATATATATATATATATATATATATGTATATATATATATATATATATATATATATAAAGATAGATGAATGAAGAGTGATGAACATGTACGAATGTCCAGATTTATTTCAAACTTCGATTGTTCAGTGCAAGGTATATTCTGTAATAAAATTATCTTTATTATTCTTTCCTTAAGCCAGGGCTTTTCAAAGTTCGAGATCTTATCATCAGAGGAATTATACAGATAGATAAGTTGGCAGTAGGAAAGCTAAAATTCAACATTTGAAAAAGATATATTATTAAGAAAATGGAGGGTGAAAAAAAGTTTGTGTAAAAAAGATATGGGGTTTGTCCAGATGGTAATTGTCCGTTGATAAGGTGTCCAATGGAAGGAGATTTAGATGGAGAAGAAAAAGTTTCGTGAAGGAAGCATAGGAACGTGCTCAAAAATGAAGTAAATCCAATAGTGAGATGTTGAGTTCAAATCGTAGATGGAGCCCACTTAAACGAAATTATATGTCTCGGTCAGCTCGACGGTTGAGTTTCAATCCCGGCTTGAGGCACTAACTGGTCTAGCCGCACTGAAGAGCTGTGATACAGCGAACCAGTCTGTATGTGGATGACTATATGAAGCTCCCTCCCTGGGTGGAGCTTATTTGTAAGGATATCGCCAACTGCCTTAAGGCATAGCTCATTAGGTAAAACTAATTCAAGCTCTCGGCACTTGCAATGTTTACATTGAGATATTACTTACATTCAGTCAGTGTCGTATGATAGCGCAGGGTAGGAGCGCCAACAATCAGCTCGACGGTTGAGTCACAACCCTGGCTTGAGGCACTAACTGGTCTAGCCGCACTGAAGAGCTGTGATACAGCGAAACAGTCTGTATGTGGATGACTATATATATATATATATATATATATATATATATATATATATATATAGATGTAGAAGGATGAAAAGGAATTAGAAAAGCAAAAGTCAAATCTTTTTTCAATTCAGTTGCTCAGAGCAAGGTATATTCCGCAAAAAAAGGCAATTTATTCAAGTTAAATTTTTCCTTAAGCCAGGCTTTTCAAAGATCAAAATCTTATCATCAGAGGAAATCGCTGGGATATATAAGTTGGCAAAGGCGATTTCCTCTGATGATAAGATTTTGATCTTTGAAAAGCCTGGCTTAAGGAAAAATTTAACTTGAATAAATTGCCTTTTTGAGGAATATACCTTGCACTGAGCAACTGAATTGAAAAAAGATTTGACTTTTGCTTTTCTAATCCCTATTCATCCTTCTACCTATCTATCTGCTCTATCCAGTATATTGAGCTGTATACTTTTCACAATAGGTTTTACCTTTCCTAAAAGTTCGCTACATCTATAATAAAATATAATAAAATTAGCTTTAGCACTTGACTGCAGTTTCACGGTATCACCGATCATAAGTGTTTCATTTTTTTTTTTTCGTTTTATTTTTTATGTTTCAATTGTTGCATATATATTTATTTATTTATTTATTTTTATTTTCTATTTTACTTTTTCTTTATCTAGTTATTTTTGACGCAGTCTCCGGACAAATCAGGCATCAAAGATCTATCATCGATATTCGGCCGCGGTTAGAAAAGGAAGAAAAAACATCGCATCATTGATTTCATTTCATCGATGGCTTTTCTTTCCTTCTCTTTCTTCCTTCCTTCTTTCTTTCTTTATGTCATCTCTCATATTGTACATCCGTTTGCGAGTCCCCAATTAGGGAGAGTGGAGGAGAAACCCCTTAGTTGATTGCCATACTTCAGCGGTAACTCTGACCCCGATGTGGCAGTATCTCTCAGGCAGGATCTCATCTATAGGTTAATTATGTAGAAGGTATTTTATTTACCTCCTAAGTTAGACATAAGGTCAGGTGTGGGTTTTGATGAAAGTGTTTCTGTAGAACGAACTGGATTCGAACCCGGTACACCCAGGTCCTCAGTCCGCATCGTTAACCACCGTGCCAAATATGTAGAAGGTATAAGTGACAAACTCATTTCTTTTGCGCTAGTTTACTCTTCCACACGGAGTGATTGATATATTATCCAATCAGAACACGTTGACACAGACACACACCTGGTCAGAAGAAACAAAGCAGGGTTGATGGTCGGAAGAAACAGTCTATTTTTGCAAATAAGATAATTGTTGATTGATTCAAAACTACCTGCAAATGTTATGCTATCCCAAAAGGTTAGCTGCAGACAGAAATACGCCATCGATAAACAAACGCCCTAGGGACGTTGCGGCACATGTTCGTCTTTTACCATAGTCCGTTTTTCACAACTTTTTACTGACCATTTTGTTTTGTTATTCGGTGTACACTTACCTATCAGGCTGCTAGAGAATTCAGGAGTTTTGGGAAAATCTTTTCAAATATTTTACATTTTAGGAGGGGGGTCAGTTTCCAATGTAAATTCAACGTGCTCTTCTTTCTCTAAGGCGCTGGTTTTTCAAATCCCACTTTCTCGACCTTGTGTCACATCTTAGCGCAGTGGGAGATAGATAAATACCAACTTGCTAATCTACACATGTGAAGACATAACGAAACAACCAGGCAAAAGTTCTGTTCTCAATCATGTGGCGATTCGTTAATGTTTTTGGAAGGGGGGTTCACTCTGTACAAGGAATTCAGATATCCGACCTTCAAATGTATATTATCAGATGTATGGTTAGGTCTAAGGTTAGATGTGGGGTATGTGCAATCTGCGCTCCGACTACTGAGTCAAATATGACTTTCGTATTGGGGTTCGAATCGTGCTACCGATCTGTAAATATGCGTTAATTAAAAAAAATTGGTTTGCGATTGACGTGACTTTTAAGATTGTAAATGAAATTTAACGTTTCAAGATTATTGTTTGCTATTTCAATTTAATCTATTCCGTACCTCTGCCCCCCCCCCTCCTCCATTGTTGGATTTGAAACCGACGGTACCTATGTTGTTCTGAACTTCTATAATACATATATAAGTAAATATTACCCTGTTATTTTTTTTTTAATTCTTAATATTCAAGCACTCTGCTGAGGTTCTCTTCAACTAATCTTACATATATATATATATATATATATATATATATAACCACGTGACTTTTCACATTTTGACATTTTAAATTTCTTTTCTTTCTTCTTTTTTTCTCCATTTCATTCTTTCCAAATATGATCTAAGATTAAGATAGGATTCTAACTCTTCCTGATGAGATCTCAGTTTATAATAGCTGTTGATCGATAACATCGACATGCCAGTGTCGCAGATTTTCTACATGTCTGTGTAAATAAAAAATAATCATATATTGAAGCTCTATTTGATATTGAGCACTTTTTATAAACCCGGTGGAAAATTCTTTGGATTACTATCCTGTGGATGTTTTACCTGGATTATATATATATATATATATATATATATATATATATATATATATCTTTTATCATATATATATATATATATATATATATCTTTTATCATATATATATATATATATATATATATCTTTTATCATATATATATATATATATATATATATATATATATATATATATATATATATATATATGATAAAAGATGGATATAATATTCCAACGTAATGGAAAATGAATAAACGGAAAACCAAAAATAATATTTATGTATTCATTAACGTTTCGTCTTTATTTCAAGACTTCCTCGAGATGATTGATTTGAACACTTGTGTGTTATTTCTTAAAATCAATCATTCCGAGGACGTTTTGAAATAAAGATAATAATATTTTTGGTTTTCCTTTTTTTCATTTTATTTCCATACATATATATATATATATATACATATATATATATATATACATATATATATATATATATATATATATATATATATATATATATATATATATATATATATATATATATATATATATATATATTGAGAATGATTGGTTGTGTTTTCAGCATGAAAACTATGTTGTTGTTTTAATAACTTTATTTTTATCCAATATTTCAAATGCCTGGCGTTTTTCATCGGGAATAATCAGAGAAGAAAGAGAAAAGGACACATAAAAACCGGAAATGAGATAACCCCCGTAATATATGGTGATGGGTTGTAATCTATAGTGATAAGTAGTAAGACTACACATCTAAAATAGGAATAAAATCCATACTAGAATCGTCCGCAGGAACCTGTGGCGTAACGAATATCAGTGCTAAGTAATAATCTGTTCTAAGCGACAGTCTTCTGGGGGTGGAAGGTTCAATCTTGAGTGCGGGCGATACTAAGAATACAATTACGAATTACTGAAGACTGCTAACCGGTCATGGCTGACACAACGAGATCTAGCAAAATAGGGATTAAATAATAATGGCTTCTGTTCGAAATTCCGTGCAAATTCCCGAGTTGGACAAAATGCACTTGAAGAAGGTCGGAGGTTAGGGTTAGGGTTAGCGGTAAGATGCACTTGAAGAAGGTCGGAAGTTCCATGCGTATAAAGACATATTTAATTGGTCCCCCGATTTATAAAATCGGGGGACCTATGTTTTGAGGCATTTCCGTCCGTTTGTCCGTCCGCCCGTCCGTCCGTCCGGATTTTTCTCCGCAACCATCCATTGAATTTCTCTGAAATTTTACATGAAGTTGTAACTTTGGTCAGGTTAGAAAGTGACATTCTACGATTTTTTAAGAAAAATCTGGTTAACCCCCCAGGGGGTCAAAAGGCCCCGAAATGGCAAAAAATGACATTTTTTGCCCCATAACTTTTCATCCATCCATTCAATTTCTCTGAAACTTGGCCAAAATATGGAGGCAATTGTTCCTAATAGAAAATAAGTATCGCTGACCTTGGACAAAATCTGGTTCGCGCCCCCAGGGGGTCAAAACACCCCAAAATTGCAAAAAAATGACACTTTTCTCCCATAACGTTTGATCCATCCATTCAATTTTTCTGAAACTTGGCCAATATGTAGAGGCAATTGTTCTCGATATAAAATGAGCATCCTTGACCTCACAAACATTCTGGTTCGCGCCCCAGGGGGTCAAAGGGAGGTCAAAAATCCCCTCAAATTGCCCAAAATTATTGCATTTTACACTCGCCACATCGAGTCACATACAGAGGGGGACCACGCATGTGCGGCTTGTTTACTTTTAAACATAGATTCTCTTCTTCGAGTTCCGTTTTCTAACCGCTGTGCTAAGTCCACTGTGTCTCCCAGCGGTTTTTCTTTCTTTCTTTCGTTCCTGAATAGGCTTTCTTGAAGTCAGACACATATCGATTGATTTTCATCGGGGTTTGATGTACAACGCAGAAAGGGTGATATGAAGATGCCATATTTTATTAGTCGCCTTCGGGACTGCGGAGTGACGAGGGGGGGGGGGCACTTCGTTAACTGAAATATCTCCGTTTCCACTTTATTTTGCGAATAAACGCCGGCCAAAAAGAAAAATTGAACCTAATGACTATTTACCAAAGGAGTCGATAGGCAAGCGAAATATAACAAGATTGTTGATTTGTTAGTGAAACTACCCCGGCGTTGCTCGGGTTAGGGTTGTGGAGTCGGAAAGTCCGACCAGGACTACGACTCCGACTCATTATTTCAGAGTCTTCAAATATTCAGACTGTCTGTTCTTATTTACTTGCCTCCCCACGATGGCAAAGTTAGACAGAAGATAACCACACCACTGCACGGCACTGAATATGCCTTTATTGACTTGGAAACTGGGAACTACAAAATGGTTGTTTTGTTTTACGGCATATCAACCCTTTTCGGGTT
The DNA here is from genome assembly GCA_963556195.1 of Sepiola atlantica. Classification (NCBI taxonomy): domain Eukaryota; kingdom Metazoa; phylum Mollusca; class Cephalopoda; order Sepiida; family Sepiolidae; genus Sepiola; species Sepiola atlantica. The sequence goes on from OY744546.1 coordinate 11,163,092, forward strand.
ATTAAATGCCGAATGCAGTCATTTTGGTGAAAGTTTTTATGCTTCAAGTTGTTTATATCTGCAAGTATTTATTCATGGTGTTTAGTTTGGTTGTTTTGTTTTACGGCATATCAACCCTTTTCAGGTTATTTCATGCCGAATGCAGTCATTTTGGTGAAAGTTTTTATGCTTCAAGTTGTTTATATCTTCAAATATTTATTCATGGTGCCTAGTTTGGTTGTCCCGCTTTACGGCACATCAACCCCTTTCAGGCCACTCAATGCCGAATGCAGTCATCCTGGTGAAAGTTTTTATGCTTCAAGTTCCTCACACGTTCAAATATTTATTGATGGTG
>OY744546.1:11168425-11460925 GCA_963556195.1 Sepiola atlantica
AAGATTTCCCTCTACTGTCCAGATGTAATCTTCATCTGAGCTCATCAGTAAGCATGTCTTTTAGATTCACATTACACATCGATTGTATAATTCTCATATCATTTTTTTATCCATGCAACGCATGTCCTCAACCCTCAGTGGCCAATTTTCTACTTCCATACATCATCACACTGCGTACGCATGCCTGATAGACTCTTCTCTGAGTTGACAGTGGTAACGCTCTGCTGGTTAGTAATGACATCCATTTCTAATTCTTACAATTGCTGCACCCTTTTTCGAAGAGAGGCAGTTGATATGCCGTAAAACGGTTAAAAGAAACTCAGAAGATTATTGGTCCCTCGATTTAAAAAATTGGGAGACCTATGTTTTGAGGCATTTCCGTCCGTCCGTGTGTCTGTCCGTCCGGATTTTTCTCTGCAACCATCCATTGAATTTCTCTGAAATTTTGCATGAAGTTGTAACTTTTGTCAGGTTAGAAAGTGACATTCTCCGATTTTTGAAAGGGGGTCAAAGGAGGGGTCAAAAATGCCCCAAATTGCCCAAATTTATTGCATTTTACACTCGTCACATACAGAGGGGGACCACGCATGCGCGGCTTGTTTGCTGTTTAGATTTTGTTTTTGTTTTTTTGTTGTTGTTGTTTTTTGTTGTTGTTGTTTGTTTATTTTGAGATTGTTTTTCATTTGTTGAACTTTATTTCCGCCTTCAAATTGCAGCCATTGGTGATTTAACAAGAAGCCTTAATTAAAACGATCAATCAATCGACTCATCGAGAGAGATCGATTGAATAATCGATACCTTTTACCCAGAGCATTTGACTCGGTTTGCAACTGACCAAGATGATCAGCGGGACTTTGTCGATATTCTGCCGTTGAAGTTCGTTGTGGTCGTAACATTTCTTTTTCTACTTTCTACTTTTTCGTTTAAGAGTCGTACACCATCGATTTTCTTCTGATTATATTTTCATTTACCGAAGCGTGTATAAACCATTATACACACGTTGTATAAACCATTATACACACCAGGGTTCCATTCGTCGTCTTATCAACCCACTCGGACGCCGATGTTTATATAAAGAAAAAAGGTTTATTAAAAAGAGAACAGTCACAAAAAAACATAAGAGAAACAGGTTACTTTCGTACGCGGGAGAGAGAAAGACAGACAGATAGACGGATTGCTCGTCCCGCTACACATGGTTACATTGTGCGCGCTCGCTCCCCATTGAGGGGCGGCACCCCAGACACATTTTTCTTGCTTGAAGTTTCGCCAGGCAACAGATTGAAAATATCCGAACCTGGTGTAGTATTAGCCCTGATCGGGCTATGCCGGCTTCCTCGGAAGGGGGAAGTTTACAGGAAATATAAAATTCATAAGCGGTCCTCAGACGCATGCATCTAAACAATACGAACCGAACTGCTTTTTTTTTTACTTTTAACCCTAACCCTAATCCTAACACTAACCTAAACAAACCATTACCTAATCCTAACCCTAAGGAGAGTAGAAAGTGGATCTTGGGTTAACATTTACAAAAAAATATGACGAAGAAATATACTAAAACAACGTGTTCTTTTTTTAATAAACATTTATTTATCTTAAAGTCTTGAGATCTTTCAACGTGTACAAACGTCTTTGTCAAACGTATACATTATCATTTTTTGACAAAGAGCGGAGGACCGTTCGAAATATTAAAATTATAATAACACTTATGATTTTACACGCTTTTACGTTTTCTATAAGGCTATTTTTTATTTCACAAATTTGAAGAAATGCATTATAAAATAATTTTATTCATATATATATTTTTTATTCATATATATATATATGTATTTAAATAAAATATGAAACTAAAAGTATACTTTTAGTAGATAGTGAAATGGTTTAAGCTCAATATACGAGATAGACCCCATATGTTTTTACACGCACACTCTCACTCTTCATTACTTAATATTTTTTCAAATTTTGAATTTTGCCTTTTCCACTGCCTACTTATCCATCTATGTAATTCCTCTGGTGATAAGATTTTAATCTTTGAAAAGCCTTGGCTTAAGGAAAGAATAATAAACATGTTTTTTACCGAGTACACCTTGCATTGAACAATCGAAATTGAAATAGATTTGTCATTCGTACATGTGTATCCCTCTTCTTTAATTTACTTATATATATATATATATATATATATATATATATATATATATATATATATATATATATATATATATATTTAAAGAGAGAGAGAGAAAAAGAGGGACATGTATTTTTTTAATTTAACATAACACTATGTGTTATTTATATACGTTTATATATTTTACATATATATATATATATATCATGTGTATATATATATCATGTATATATATCATGTATATATATGTATATATATACATATATCATGTATATATATATATGTATATATATATATCATGTATATATATATATCATGTATATATATATCATGTATATATATATATCATGTGTGTATATATATATATCATGTATATATATATATCATGTATGTATATATATATATATATATCATGTATATATATATATCATGTGTATATATATATATCATGTATATATATATATCATGTATATATATATCATATATATATATTTTTTGTATATATATATATTATTTATATATATATTATGTATGTATATTATCTATATATTTATATTATGTATATATATATTATGTATATATATATATATATTATGTATATATATATTATGTATATATATATTATGTATATATATATATATATTATGTATATATATATTATGTATATATATATATTATGTATATATATATTATGTATATATATATATATATATATATATATTATGTATATATATATATATATATATATATATATATTATGTATATATACATTATGTATATATATATTATGTATATATATATTATGTATATATATATTATGTTTATATATATTATATATATATTATGTATATATATATTATGTATATATATATATTATGTATATATATTATGTATATATATATATGTATTATGTATATATATCACGTATATATATAAATATTATGTATATCTCTCTATATATATATTATGTATGTATATATATATATATATTATGTATATATATTATGTATATATATATTATGTATATATATATATATTATGTATATATATATTATGCATATATATATTATATATATATATTATATATTATGCATATATATATATATATATATTATGTATATATATATATATATATTATTTATATATATATATATATATTATGTATATATATATTATGTATATATATATATTATGTATATATATATGTTGTATATATATATTATGTATATATATATATTATGTATATATATATATGTTGTATATATATATATATATATATATATATATATATATATATATATGTTGTATATATATATATATATATATATATATATATATATATTAGAATGAATGATTACTATCATACACTTACTTTCAGATTCAACGACATTGAAAGACACGCTTTTACTCTCCATTCTTCTACTATCAATCTTATGATCTGATAATTATATTTACGTCTATTCTAGTCTATCGGATTTCCTAGTCTTCGCGGTCAGACTTACAACGTCATCAGATTATGATATTTACGTATGTAACTCGTCATTAACGTCATCAAATCGTGCGTTCCTTCTATTCCTACTCAATCTCGTCTATGTTTTCATGAAGCGTCTCTAATTTCATAGGTACTAAGCGTACACATTTTATGGATGCCTTCACCAATGGAAAAGCGGTGAGTGGGGGCGTCGTGGCTTTTTTCTTTTTCTGGTCTGCCTAGGCGGTGACAGTGCTTCTATATTAAACGAACTTATAGAAAGAGGGGGCAAGAATTAAAAAGTAAAGTATTCAGAATCTGACTGTCTCGCCTAATTCAGTGTTCTTTTTGGAACATTTAATGGTAAGAATGAAAGAAAGTAATTTCATAACCGCTCCCCTACACTAGTTTCGCTCCTGGTGACCCCAAGCGAATGCAGATTAGTATATCGTTTTTACAAGATCCTTCAGATCATACTAAATCCGAATATATAACGTTTCTGAGTGTATACTGTGTAGTTCCTGAGTTTTAGCCGGACACCCATACACTTTGATAGATGGAATACTGCTAAATATCCAGGCCGGGTGTACCGTAAAGGTCATTTGACAGAAGTAGGTGCACTTGACATGGATACGCACCTGGCCGAAGAAAACATCATAACATGATTGATTGTCAAAAAGAAAATAATCGTTGGTTGAAGTAAAAAAATAAATAAATATGTGGATTAACAAAAATAAAATAATTGTTGATTGGAACCACCTGCAAAAATTTAGCTGACAGAAAGGAAACACCTCGTAACCAAATATTGACAGTGAAGCCCGACGGTGTGCATTTGCAGGGGGATCACAAATTGCCATATAATAAAAACCCGAAATTGATATCGTCAGTTGGTTGGCGATTTCGGTCCGAGAAAATACACCCGTCAAATTCCTGTTCGTCTTCATTCATCACTAACCCACACTTCTTCGCCGCCACCGACAATAAAGACCATATCATTATATTTTTGTATATTAGATCGTCATAATTCTTTTATTCACAACAGAAATACGGCAATATTCGCGCGGGACAGATTTATAATACTGGGAAAAACTTGGAGCCTTTGAATAAAGGCAATAGTTCAGATCCTGACGTATTTAAATGCTTTTTTTCATACTACTATAGGGGAAATTGCTTTCAAATAGTGCCTACACGACTGAGGCTAAGAAGAAAAGGTTTTATTTTTTAGCTGATCACTTATTTCAGGCTTAAAATATACAAAAGATTTTTTAAATATATAAGAAAAATAGGCTTACAGTACCACTAACCCTAAGTCCGAGGGTGGTTTCCAATCAGATTAGGGTAAGTAGTGTTTGCATCTTAAGTTAAGCGATCAGCTAAAAAATAAAAATTCGATGCCATTTTCTTCTTTTTTTAACAAAATCTTTCTTTCTTCCTCTGTGCACCTCGAACCAAACGAAACTCCCCTGGGCGAACTTTCTTTCCGATAACTTCCTATCCGTGGAACACAATACCACGGGAGTGCTTCCCTGCTGACCACAACGAGTCTTTAAGTCCAATGTCAGCAAATGGTTTATTGAGCCGTCCTTTTAAATAATCCGACTTTGCCTTTTCACTCATAGTTTCAAATCCTTTCATAGTATTGTTCTATATTCAGTTGACAATATCATTGTTGTATTTCTACTGTTCTTAAAAAAATAACGACAAACATTTATGTACAAAAATTATAATGATACATCTGCATTCTCGTTAGCAGTGAACGAGTGCAGGTCAGTGATGAAGAAGAAATTTGACAGAGGTTGTTTTCTCGATCCCAATCGCCAGTCGACTGACAATCTTAATTTCGGGCTTCTTCTTCTTCTTCTTCTTTTTCTACTTCTTTTCTTTCCTCTTCTCTTTCCTCTTTCTTCTTCTTCTCCTTCTTCTTCTCTTTTCTCTTTCTTCTTCTCCTTCTTCTTCTCTTTTCTCTTTCTTCTTCTTCTACTTCTTCTCTTTCCCTTTCTCTTCTTCTTCTCCTTCTACTTCTCTTCTCTCTTTCTCCTTCATCTTCTCCTTCTTCTTCTTCTCTTTCCTCTTTCTTTTTCTTCTTCTTCTCTTTCCTCTTTCTTCTTCTTCTTCTTCTCCTTCTACTTCTCTTTCCCTTTCTCTTCTTCTTCTTCTTCTTCTTCTTCTACTTCTTCTCTTTCCCTTTCTCTTCTTCTTCTCCTTCTCCTTCTTCTTCTCCTTCTTCTTCTCCTTCTTCTTTACTCTTTCTTCTTCTTCTTCTTCTTCTCCTTCTTCTTCTACTTCTTCTCTTTCCTCTTTCTTTTTTTTCTTCTTCTTCTTCTCCTTCTTCTCTTTCCTCTTTTTTCTTCTTCTTCTTCCCTTTCCTCTTTCTTCTCCTTCTTTTTCTTTTTTCGTTTGCTTCAGCAGCATCTCGTTGTCAGATCACCAGCTCGGTTAAGAAAAGCCATGCTAACGTTTCGTCGTCTAGCGCAGTTATGCCGGTGTATTTTATATAACAGTTAGTGACACCCATACATCCAACTAAAAACGCCCATTCTGGGATTTCGCCCTTACTGTCAATGTAACCATGCCCCTATGTCGTTTATTTAGCGATGAGTTATTCCCGTCGTTAGCTGACCTTTGGATAAAGGAAACATTTACAAGTAGTTTCTGCTCAATAAACAATTATTTTATTTCCGACAATCCACCGTGTTTGTTTCTTCCGACCAGGTGGTTTCGCCTCAATAAACAATTATTTTATTTCCGGCAATCAACCATGTTGTTTCTTCCGGCCAAGTGCGTGTCTGTGTCAAGTACGTTTATTCCTGCCAGAAGACCTTTTCGGTACACTCGGCTCGAGTGGCATATGGGCCTTGATAAGCGGTGACTCATTAGTATTAAAAGAAAATCGAATTAGTATCGCTGAACACGCAGATTGAATGGAGAATTCTAAGAATTGGTCCGTTCTTGTTTGTTTTTGTTTCTGTTATTTGTTTGTTTTTCTTTGTTTTTCTTTGTTTTTTGGGGGGGGTTTTGCCAACTTTTAATCACATTTAATGCCATTAATTTTGTTGGGGCGTTGGAAAAAGTGAAGCTGACGCATTTCTTTCGAATTTATTCGCATTAATTAAAGGGGTATGCATTTGCTGAAATGTGTGTCCTTTACTTGAGAGAAAAAAAAACCCAGGTTTTCTGAGTTGTGGTTTTTAGCAGATCATGGCGTTGTCTTTTCTGTTTCTAGTCGTCTTGTTGCAGCATCAGATAACGTTCTACGATCAGTTCGCTATTCACAGCTGCTCGTCTTTCTACATCGTAAACTAATTAGATGTTCGCCTATTCAATTTCAGAACTTTCCTTCCTATTTGAGTCATCGTGCAACATCATCAGATTGTGTCAGCTACGTTAGTTATTGATCGTGCAACGTCATCAGGTTATGGTAGCTACGTGTAGTATTTTGCATGCAACGTCATCAGATTATGATGGTTATGTTTGCTATTAATCGTGCAACGTAATCAGTTTGTGGTAATTACGTTTCTTAATCATCGTGAAACGTCATCAGTTTGTGGTAACTACGTTTGCTATTCACCATGTAACGTCATCAGTTTGTGGTAAGTACGTGTCTTGTTAATCGTTCAACGTCATCAGTTGGTGGTAACTAGGTTTCTTATTCATCGTGAAACATCATCAGTTTGTGGTAACTACGTTTGCTATTCACCATGTAACGTCATCAGTTTGTGGTAAGTACGTGCCTTGTAAATCGTCCAACGTCATCAGTTTGTGGTAATTACGTTTCTTATTCATCGTGAAACGTCATCAGCTTGTAGTAATTACGTTTCTTATTCACCATGCAACATTATCAATTTGTTGTAACTACGTTTCTTATTCATTGTGGAACGTCATCAGTTTGTGGTAACTACGTTTGCTATTCACCATGTAACGTCATCAGTTTGTGGTAAGTACGTGTCTTGTTAATCGTCAACGTCATCAGTTGGTCGTAACTACGTTTCTTATTCATCGTGGAACGTCATTATTTTATCAGACTATGGTAACTACGTTGACTATTCATCGTGCAACCTCATCATTTTATGGTAATTGCGTTTCTTATTCATTTATTATTTTTCGCTAATGGACTGGGAGATATGCGTTCAATCCTAGGTCGAGTCATATTATACTTCTTGCTAAACACTCAGTATTGTAATGTGAAAGATCAAGGGTAAGTGGAGTAATCTTGGGAAAGGAGTGGCGCCCTTCCCTACACTTAGGTGTAGTAGCTAATGAAAAGGGAACCTTCTGGTCGCCCTCAACTACGGTCGACCACTATACTTACTATTCATCAGGTTGTGGTAACTACTTTCGCTATTCATCGTGCAACGTCATCAGATCCGCCCATGCATGGAGTACTGTTGTCACATCTGGGCTGGTGCATCATCTACTAGTCTCTCCCTCCTTGACAAGGTCCAAAAAAGAATCGCCAACCTAATAGGCCCCTCACTGTCAACCAAGCTCCAGTCCCTGTCCCATCGCCGCAATGTAGCATCCTTGTGCTTGTTTTACAAATACTTCAATGGATTATGCTCCGATGAATTGGCTACTCTGGTGCCCCATCGACGTAAATTCACTAGACTAACTCGACAATCAACTAAATATCATTCATTCACTGTGGAGGTCCCCAGATGCCGGAGAGCCTTCTACTCAAATAGCTTCTTTCCTCGTGCTGCTGGCCTCTGGAACTCCCTCCTTGTTTCCTGTTTCCCCGACAGTACTGACATGCAGAAATTTAAAACTAATGTAAACAGACATCTCGCTGCGCAGATCCCAATTTAGGTTGACCCCCCCCCCCCATCCCACAATCTTCTACCCTTTTCTTTTTTCTCAGTAGCCCCTTACGTCTACAGTGGCGGCCTGCCTCGTTTGGGGTGAACTATGTTAAAAAAAAAATTTAATTTAATAAAAAAAAAAAATTACGTTTGCTATTCCTACGTCATCAGATTATTTGTTGTTGTTACCTCCGCAAGGAGGTTATGTTTTCAGTTGAGTTTTCTATGTTTTTTTGTTTGTCACTGTGTTTTTTTGTTTGTTTTTTTTTTTTTTTTGGCATGATAGGCGGTCTCTCGATTAAACTGATGTTCCTGCGTTCCCTCTCCAGCTGTGAAAAATAAACGATAGTTTTCTTGGGGTTACCCTTGCTATCTATTAAAGAGGTGGTTTGCTTCTCGGATATATACACCCTAAACAGGACTCTTAAATGATCTCCTTGTGCATGTATCCGTCTGCCTCGATGAGGTTTGCAGCAAAGGCAGAATTCTCATTGTAGGGAACGTTTCTTGAGTCACACTGGTGCTGAGAATTGCTGGGTTATCCCCCTTGGTTTTACCTATAAAAGGTTAGTAAGTGAAAAGGAATCCACCAGACTACACATATCCTACGAACTTTCTTCCGAATGAAGGATATCTGGCTTATTCAGATATATTTAACCTACTTTGTAGAGAACTGCCGATACTTGTAAGTAGAAACTAATGTCTTTCATGTTTTGTACGACGTTACGTTTACGGTTTTTATATGTTGTCAACTGTAAATAAATGTGTAAATTGTACTTGATTTTAGTTTCGTCTATTATTTGTTCTGATGATAAGCGTGTTCGGGATATCTATTAATATTAGATATATTTAACCTACTTTGTAGAGAACGGCCACTGTTCGTGAGTAGAAACTAATGTCTTTCATATTTTGTACGATGTTACGTTTACGGTTTTTATATGTTGTCAACTGTAAATAAATGTGTAAATTATACTTAGTTTTAATTTCGTCTATTAATCGTTCTGATGATAAGTATGTTCGGGATCTATGTTTAATAGAGCGCTGTGGGGCAAAATAACCTCATATCCCAACATCATCGTAGGGCACGGTAGACAAGCACCAAGAAAATGTACGTGAATTTTTTTTTCCAGAAGGTGGTAAGGGGGGGGGATAAGTATGAAATCATAATATACAAGCAGTATCTAGCCGGCGTTGCCCTGGAGTGTGCATGTAAGACACCCTTACAGTCTGTGTGATACCCTCATACTCTGTATGTGTGTTGTGTGTGCGTCACCCTGACACTAGGTGTGACACTTTCACACACTGTGTGTGAGTGTATGTGTGACACTCTCACCCTCTGTATGTGTATGTGCGTGCGTGCGACATCTTCATACTTTTTTTAAATTTTTATTTTCATTCATTTGCTGGGGACGGGGCATTCTTCCAAATGCCATACGATCACCCGCTATTTAGACTCCAACCGAGAGCTCTTTTCAGGATTCTGGCTGTTCCCTTGAGTGCAGTTGTTTGGATTTCTCTTGCACTTGGTTCACCAGGTATACTTGCTAAATACTTTTTCAAGTTCTTCTTCATGAGTCCAGTGGCTCCTATGATAACTTGAATGATAGAGATCTCTTTGAGGTTCCAGTTTCTTTTCATATCATACATTAGACCCTGATATTTTGTTATTTTCTCCCTTTCAGCTCTATTTAGGCCCCCATCATTAGGGACACTGACCTCAACCAAAGTTGCCACTCTCTCTCTCTTGTTCCATATTACAATGTCACGTTTGACAGCTGCGTTTTCCAGATAGGTAGCTGTGGGGATTTCATGGTCATAATGGATGGTGTATGTTTCATTCCCTACAGTTCTCTCAGGTAGATGTTCCCAGTGCCTGCTGCTACATCTGATATTCAGTTTCTTACAGATGGTCCAGTGGAGGGATCTGCACACTCCATACTGTGTGTACGTGTGTGTGTGTCATTATGTCACCCTGACACTGGGTGTGACACCTTCACATTCTGTGCGAATGTATGCGTGACACCTCACACTGTTTATGTGTGTGTGTGTGTGTGTGTGTGTGTGTGACACCCTCACACTGTGTGCGATACCGTCACACCCTGCTTATGTGTGTGTACGTGTGTGACACCCTCACACTCTGTATGAGCGTGTGAAATCTTCACACTCAGTTTATGTGTGTGTGGCACCCTCACACTGTGTGTGTATGTGTATGTGTGTTGGTGTCCGTGTGTGCGTTAATTCTGCCGTTAAATCGTCTTCTGACTCTACCCAACCCTCGCTCGAAAAAAGCGATCATTCAGTATTACCGCAGACGACGCGGCGGCCCCGGGCAGTTTGCCAGGCTAACAAAGGGGATAGGAGGAGGGGGGGGGGGGGGGTAATCGATATCGGCAAAGAAGAAGAAAACATATTTGAAAAAGAATGCGGGGGGGGGGGGGTAGGCATCTTTTTTTTATTATTATTATTTATTTTTTAGCCAATTCCACTCAGGAGGAAATGTTTACGTGCTAACCTTCAAAGACATTTTGTTTTGTTTTTTTGTATTGTTTTCTTCTTTTGTCTTTTCTTTATAAAAGAAATGTCTTTGAAATGTTCTCGTCCGAAACCATCCGCCTGTATATGTAAGTGGTAAACAGATAAAGGCGATTGTGCAATATAGTTAACGGCAAAAAGATGCGGTGAAAAAAAAAGTTACAACATATAACTTTTACCAAACGCAAGAAAATTTAATCTATTATCGACTGGGTAGTTTTTCACTTTTGGAAATGTTTTAAGTGTTTATTTGTTTTTTCAGATTTTGTATCGTTTCCAAGAAGGCTTGTAAATAATAGAGATTCAAGCTGGCGTCGTTTCTTAACTTGATGTGAAGGTTCGCCGTCATATATTTAATAACCGAAAAATCGAAAATTAAACAAAAATACAACTAATAACTGTCACGAATCGGTCAAATATTTAATTTTCGACAGATCTGTATATTTTTAACCTTCTGAAACTGTTTTTAAGTTCTTTATTTCAAAATACATTGCATTATACGGAACCAAACTCTGGCAAAAATGGCGGACATGATAGATGCTGGCTTGGCTTAGTAAAAGTGATGTCAACAAATGCATAGATATAAATCTTACAATCAGTAAACACACTTGACAATTATATGGGTAAATAGTAAAGTAAATTTTCTTGCGTTTGGTAACCGTTATTTGTTATACTGCACAATCGGCCAGATAGACATACATAGATGGATATGACGATGTTGCATTGCTGTTTACCTTCGCCGTGGGTACCCGGATTTCATTTTTGTTGTTCTGCATATCTCGGGCTTCATCGCTGCTGGCTCTTGTCCTTCGGCCGTGATCGACAACACATGAACGCCGGATTTCATTTTTGAAGGTTTTATTAAACATGACAGAGACAGAAATTAACAATATTGTGTATGAGAGGGAGAGAGTCTAGGGCAGTGGTTCTTAACCTTTTTTCTCCAATTCCCCACTATTTAGTGAGCCAGCTCCCCATTCCCACCACAGTTATCACATGGAAATAAATACATACGAAAAGATTCGTTATGTTTTTTCTAAATATATTTGGCCTATATCAGCGTCTCTCCGATGTTATGTGGCTTCTTCGCCTTCGCCGCCAGCAGAGAAACAGCATACGATGCGTGTAATATCGCTTTCGACTCAATTTGAAATTTTCCGCCCTGATCCATTCTCATTTTCTTCAAGCAGTTTGCCTTCAATTAAAAAAACTGCCTCTCCTGGCCAACGAACTCGGGGTGTACATTGGAGAGGTGCTTCTTCAGTTGATGGGGTTTCATCGAATCATTGCTGAGCGTTTTGTGGATGTAATGTATTAAATTTTGAAGCAGTGGTTCTTCTGTCCGACCGGTCATTCCCCACTTGGCAACTCCACCATTCCCCACCAGTGGGGAATTCCCCACAGGTTAAGAACCAGTGGTCTAGGGGGAATTGGGGAGAGATACCATAACGACTTTTGGCCACCTGTGCCCATTGTCCCTGACCCGCCCCTCTACCTGCCGAGGTTAGCGGGATGATCAGCTCTCATGTCTGTTCAGCTCGGATGCTTTCAAACCCGGTAACGTCACAAAACGAATCTGGCTGAAACGTTGCTGGACGGAGGAATGGCAGACAGCAGATAAATCAAGGTGGCACGGATAACCTACCAGGCATGGACTTCCCTCGCCAGCAGTGGACAATGCTCAACCGCCTCAGGACAGTTGTTGGCCGTTTTCAGCCGCGACCATGAAAGGATGGGGACTCAGGGACTCGGCTGTCTGTGACTGTGGTCACTCTGAACAGACAGTAGACCACATCATCGAGTCATGCCTTAAACATCGACCACCCAAGGGCGAAGCCGGCATAGCTGCGCTAAACAACAAGACATTAGCATGGCTTTTCTCAACCGAGCTGGTGATCTAACAGTGAGATGCTGTGAAGCAAACGAAAGAAGAAGCTCGGATGTCAGCAGCTAAGCGAGAGAATCGGTTCCAAGCGGAAGTGATGTCATGTCCGACTTCTGCTTAGGCTCCCCCCTTCCAGCCCCCCTTCATTATCTAACAACGAGACTGACATAGATATGAACATGTCGCAATAGATAGATAAATAGATAGATACTTACAGACCCTTTTTTAAAGAGGAGACGTTGCTAGTCTTTCTCTACTCTATCATTATACTAATGGTAGGTACTCAGCTAAGCTCCAATCCCTGGCCACCCCTATAAAACACTCACAGTAAAAACTCGTCTAGCTACAACCGCTGTAAATAATGTTCTTTCTTCCTCTGTGTACTTAAAACGAAATGGATTCCATGAACAAAGTTTCTTTCCAGAAACTTCGCATTAGTATAATACAATACCGTAGGGCTGCTTCCCAGCTGAGTACAAAATGGTATTTTTTCAAATCCAATGTTAACAAATTCTCGTCGAGCCGTTTGCCTAAATAATCAAATTTTGATCATTTCATCCGTCGTTTCCGATCCTTTCAAGATATTGTTCATCGCCAATTGACAATTGCATTAACCCTTATGCTTGAGTGGCTTTTGGGCCTTGATAAGCAGTGACACATTAGTAAAAAAAAAAAAAAAATAGATATATAGATAGCATGTACAGATGGTTTTTTTTTTTTTTTTACAAAAGATTACCTGAGTGCTCAATTGTCCAGGTAAGAGTCCAACATATTTATTTAAAAAGATACAGTTAAAGGGTCAGAAATAAACCCGCAGTCTCATTGCATAACCCGGATTTTTCAATTCAATAAATTTGGCAAAAATTAAAACAGGCAGTGTTTAAGTTATCTCTGAGTTGTCTCCCTTTGAGCCATCTTCTTTATATAGGATAAAGCATTGAGAGTGACTTCCCTTAGTTAGTTGTTGTTGGAAGACAAGATGGCGACATGCACGAACGGTTAAAGGTCTCCATTTGGAAAGAAGAAGTGACACAGATGCTTCAGTTGCTATGAAGGGCAAGGGGAATAGAAATCTACAGTGGCCCATCACCTGTCGAAATTCCCCTTGATTTGCTGCGTTTACTACATCTCCTAGAAGTCCATTCCAAGATCCAGGGATCCTGAAGGAAATAGCGGTTTCTCGTAATGACCTTGTAAACATCTTTCTGATGCAAGAGTGAATAATAGGTCCCGAAGGAAGTCATAATCGCCATTGAGGCGATTGTAGACCAAAATGAGATCATCACATAAACGTCGGTGCTGAAGGGAGAAAAGGTTAAGCTTCTGGAGTTGGCTTTCGTAAGGCAGATCCCGTAGTTCCTGCACCGTTCGAGTAGCCGGTTATTGAACTCTGTCCAGATGCTGGATATCAAAATTTAGATATGAAGCAGAGGCCGAGACTAACAGTTGTCTAATAAGAGAGACATAAAGTTGGATGCAAATCCTCAGCATTGATGGAGGGAGGTAACGGTGGTTAAGTGGATAACGCCACGGACTGAAGACCTGGGCGTTTCAAGTTCGAATCCAGTCGGTTCTACAGTACCACTTTCACTTATGCATGTTGGCAACCTTCTCGTGGTCCTTCCCGTAAGTACTCGATGTCTTTCCCGAAAGATTTCTAACTAGAAAAACATTGGGGAAACTAATGCCAACACCAGAATTATTTGAATCACACGAAAGAAGAAGAACTTATCTATTTGGACCTTTTTTATAAAGAGAGCTTAAAACATTACCTCAACAAAATAAGTATAGTTTTGGCGCGACGTCATAGATTCATGATTTACGTCATGTTTCAAAACATGAATTTAAACATTCAAGCATAAGTGATAAAACATAAACAAGGTGACGGTGGTTAAGTGGATATCGACATGGTCTGAATATAGCCGGTTCCACAGTATCCCTTTCACTTAGAGATGTTGGCAACCTTCTCGTAAGTACCCGATGTCTTTCCAGAAAGATTTCTAACTAGAAAAACATCAGGGAAGCTAATCCTCAGCATTGAAGGCCAAAAATTATTTCATGAACAAGCCGGAAATAAGTATAAGTATATAAATATTTATTTATATATAATGAGCTTATTTGAAATTTAGGATAACCCCCTAAACTTTCACCCTAATTCTCAGTAGCCCCTTACGTCTACAGTGGCGGCCTGCCTTGTTTGGGGTAAACTAAGCTAGAAAAAAATGTGTAATGTGAATCTTAGACAGGCTTAGATTCCACTTGGTCATGGCTGATAGGATGAGAACAAGTTACGCCTGTGGATTAATTTTTTTTTTTTAACATGGTTCACCCCAAACAAGACAGGCCGCCACTGTAGACGTAAGGGGCTACTGAGAAAAAAGAAATGGGGAGAAGGTTAGGGGAGGGGGGGGGGTGTTCAACCTAAATTGGGAGCTGCGCAGCGAGATGTCTGTTTACATTAGTTTTAAATTTCTGCATGTCAGTACTGTCAGGAAAACAGGGAGCAGGGGATGTCCAGAATCTTTTAAATAGACTGATCTTTTTTCGCATTATCGTCTTGTAGAATTTTTTGTTGTTGTTTTAACATAGTTCACCCCAGACAAGGCAGGCCGCCACCTTAGACTTAAGGGGCTACTGAGAAAAAAGAAAAGGTAAGGTGTGGAGGGGGGGGGGGTCAACCTAAATTGGGATCTGTGCAGCGAGATGTCTGTTTACATTAGTTTTAAATTTCTGCATGTCAGTACTGTCGGGGAAACAGGGGGTAGGGAGGGAGTTCCAGAGGCCAGCAGCACGAGGAAAGAAGCTATTTGAGTAGAAAGGTTCTCCGGCATCTGGAGACCTCCACAGTGAATGAATAAAGGGTTTTGTTCAAAATTCCATACAGAATCCCGAGTTCGACAAGATGCAACTTGAAGAAGGTCGGATATTACATCAACTAAAGAATAACTTGCAAGAATAATATCCAAGATGAGAACAGTAGTCTGAATACAAATTATCAATCCTCATCTCAAAAATAAAAAAAAAGAGAAAAAAAAAGAAGAAAAAAAAAGAAAAGAAAAAAGGAAAAAAAAAGTGTCGGTTCATCACACACTTTTAGACATTTCTTGTTAAAGAGGAAAAGCCTCACTTGTAAAAGATTATGCAACTTTTGGTCATCCATTTTCATACCTGATAGAAAATGCTAGGTTCTCACTGAGAATGCAGACAGGGCTATGATTCCGTAGATTATTCTGTACATCTTGACAACATGTTGACTATCCGTGTCGGGTGTATCGGAAATGTCACCTGGCAGAAATAAAATGTACTTAACACAGACACGCACCTGGCCGGAAGCAAAACACGTTTGATTAACACAGAAACACAATTCTTCAGAAATAAAATATTTGTCAATTGATTCGAAACAACCTGCAAAGTTTATCTGCAGACGGGAATACCCCATCACTAAATAAACGCCCTACAGGTGTGGGTACATTGACAGCAAAGGCGAAATCCCAGAATGCGTGTTTACAGGGAGTTGTGTAGATGTGTCAAATTATTATACAAACTAACTAAAGATTGAGATTGAGTCGACTGGTGACTTCCATCAATTCCTGTGCGACCTTCAACATTTCTCACTTAGCCCACTCATTCATCGACACCAACAACACAGATATATCAGCTGGTACCACCACACATGTGAAGAGTGTCATGCTCTATGGCTCCGATACATGGGCTGCATCAGCAAGCACTCTTAAGAGACTGCAGCGCAACGAAAGTGCAATGATTAGATAGATCTGCCATGTCAAGCCAGAAGACGACACTCACCTCGAGACTTCTCTCTAAGCTTGGTATAAAAGAAATATCTGATGTCCTTAAGCTGAGCAGGATGAGGTTGCTTAGCCATGTCGAGCAAAGCTCCAGCTGGATCTCCCAGGTCAGAGACATGTCCATCGCATCAAATCGGCAGGTTGGAAGACAAAAGCTCTCTTGGGATGAGCTGTGTAAACGCGACCGTGCAGCCCTGAGGATTGCGAACTTTGATCCTTGCACCGCCGAGCCTGGAGAGGAAAACTTTGATCAAGACTGACAGACCGGCCTCACCCTCCTATAGAGGACTAGTCAAAGGTCTGTTAAAAATAAATCAGATGCTGATGATGACAACTCAGCAATGACAGATCCATGATTTGATGATCTACAATGTGAAATCTGACCATATCCAACTCATCAGATCAGAGGATTTTCTGAAAGTACTACATTTGCCTGTATATTGCCCTCCGTTTAGTCTAGAGAGACTATGGACACCCCTGTAAGGGGCTGGCTGCGCGTGTAATTGTGAAGCAAGGGTTGCACAATTCCTAACAACACTTCTCCCGAGTCGGCACTGCTTGATTCCAATGGCAAGCAATTCAAGACGACTGGAAACAATGCGGAGATAAGCAGAGAGCACATACAGCACCTGGTATTCCCAAATGGTCATCCATTTAGTACTGGCCAGGCTCGACGTCGCTTAACTTCGGTGATCTAACAGGAACCGGTGTGTCAACATGATTGTGCCTAGCATAGTGGTTATTAGGATGGTCATGTGGAGCATTATTCCTCCTGTATAAACCACTATAAAAGTATGGATGCCTTAAATCGCAGGAAGTTTGGCAGGCTACGGACAACTTGGAAGCAAGCGATAAGACAAAACTGCACATCTGGAGATAGTTGACCCGCTAACCATGAAAACTGGAGAATGAGCTTGCGTAATATCAGAAAACGTCTGAACCCCGAACAAGGGAAAAGCCGACGTTAAGTGAATAGAAAAAGAAAGAAGAAAGACATATATACATATGTATATCTGAGCAGCATTCTTTCTTAAAGACATATTGCACTTAATATTACGGACAACTTGTGTCTGCATATTTTTTCTTTGATCCATTCTAAATTCCTTATTAGCTTTCGAGTTTGGGGTTGGAACTGGCTGATGTATCTGCCATACTCATTGGATGGATCCAAAATTATTAAGGTACACAACAAGTATGGCAAATGCATTGGTCAGTTCCAACCCAAAACTCGAAAACTAATAAGGAATTTAGAATGGATCAAAGAAAAGATATGCAAACACAAGTTGTTCGTAATATTTGATGAAATATATATATATATATATATATATATATATATATATATTATTAATAGTCAGACTTTCAAGGTTAAATCTGAACGGATGTTATTTTTTTTAATTTTTAATACCAGAGCATATTTAAATAATCAATAGAAAGTTAAATTCCAGTAACCATGTCTTCATTCACCTTTCAAAGAATCCAAAAGACTGGATGAACCGTTTCGTCTACACATGAACAACCAATAATATAGAGTAATATATCCTGGATTTTCAATAAGTAAATAGAACCTTAGGTTCTTTGAGACTGTATTTATGAATTCTTTAACAATATGAGTGTTATTGTTTTTTTTGTAGTTTTCTGTTTTTTCTGTTTCTGGACACAATCTTTAGACTTCTGAAGAGTCACACTTATGGAAAATCCAGTATATATAACTCTATATTATTGGTTGTTCATGTATTGACAAAACTGTCCATCAAGTCTTTTGAATTTTTTGAAAGGTGAATAAAGACATAGTTACTAGATTGTAACTTTCTACTATTTATATATATATATATATATAAACACATAAATAAATAAACTAATAAGATTTCATTTCCATCTCTTCTCACACTTTATATACATATTGCACAAGCATACAACTTTTTATGCTCATTTATTAATGATATTTGGTTAACTAGTAATACAATAATAATTAAATAAATGGGAATAAATAAATACATTCACACACTCTTTAAAACAGTATGAATATCATATCCTTGTTGTTTTTACTTATATTCACATATACATACACTTATATATTTTAATAATTATTGATCACTTAATAATACACAAATAATGAACTAAATAAATATAAACACATTCATACATAAATAAATTAACGAGTTAAATAATTTCCAACCCACTTTTACACATATTTCCACATATTGCAAGAAACTTATTGATTATTTAATGAGACACAAATAAAGTAATCAAATAAATAGGAATAAATTAATACACTCACACTTGAATAAATAAACTAATAGGTATGAATATCCCCCCTCTCTCCTTATGCCAAAACTTTTTGTGTTTTAATCAGAAATTGCGTTCTGAAATAATAAAAATCTCCATGCTTTTACATTCATATAACAAAAAAATTATAATGGTTTTTTTTTTGGTTTTTTTCTTTCCCTTTCTAATTCAGAACATAATAAATTCAGATTTTCGTCCCCCATCCCACCTCCACTATCGACCAAGCTCGGCTGTCACATATTTTGAACCAGACAAACTCCCTAGCTAAAAATAGATATGGGAATCTAATAAATCCAAGCTGTCACCCCATTCACTTCTCGCGTCCCTTGAAATGTACAAACTGCTGCTGATGATGGGTTAACCATTTTTTCATCCACAGCCATGCCGAAATTTGGACAATTTCTGGCAAATCAAAATTAATATCTGTATGATTTTTCTGCATTGTTTCTTCATCCTGCGGAAGTCTTTCAATAAAGACGAAACGTTGGTGAATACATAAATAATATAGTTCTCGGCTTTTCTTTTTCATTTTCCATATATATATATATATATATATATATATATATAAACTTAAAGAAAGAGGCAAAATGCCTTCAAAAACCATGTGTTAGATGCAGATATTTTTATTAAAATCAAAACAAAAAAATCAAAACATTTTTTTTTATACATCTTGATTTTTTTTATCTAATATTTCGCTAAAAAAGTCAAGATGAATAAAAAAAAATGTTTTGATTTTTTGTTTTGATTTTAATAAAAATATCTGCATCCAACACATGGTTTTTGAAGGCATTTTGCCTCATTCTTTAAGTTTAAGATTCTAAAGATGCTTAAAAAAAATGAACTTTCCCAAATTTATATATATATATATATATATATATATATATATATATATCTCTGGCCAGCATTTTTTCTTTGCAGCCTATTAAATTAAATATTACGGACTACATGTGTCTGCAAATTTTTCTTTTGATACATTCTAAGTTCAGGTTTCAAGCACATCAAAAAAAAAAAGCCATTCATTAACAAAATAAATTTCAATAATTATGAAAACATTTTAACATGCTTGTAATACTAACACCTTATTAATGCCACAACCATCACACGGTTCCCGATAAAACTATTAATAAATACTTAAAAATACACGTTCTTACTTGACAGCCACCCCTGAAGATGGATCCAGATGGATCTGAAAGTACTAGGGGCCAAAACGAGTTAATCAAGAAAAAAAAAAAAGAAAAAAATGCCAGCTGACCTGTTTCGCCCTCTCTTAACAAAGGCTGTATCGAGGGATTTGAAAAGAAAACGAGGGATTGTAACCCCCACTGATTGCGAGGGGCCTACTGTATATATATATATATATATATATATATATATATATATATATATACAGTAGGCCCCTCACAATCAGTGGGGGTTACATTCCAAACACGCCTGAAAATAATTTTGATACCTCAAACTTCACTAAAAATTAGGTTTTTGTACATTAGCATGTGTTTTTTGCATGAAAACCAACAAATTAGCATAAATTAGCCCTTGATTGATATTTTTTAATATTTCAGTTTCGTATTAAGTTTGCGATAATTTTGAATACCAATGTTTTTGTATGAGTTGCGTTTAATATGAATCCTACAGAATAATTAGTGTTTTTAATTGCGTTCTTTTGTCATATTGGCCTTAGTTGGACTTAAATGATGATCCTATTTGTAAGTTCTACCGAATTTATTAAGAAAATGGTAAGTCAATGTTTATGATGAAAGATCTGCGAATAGCGGGGTTTATATATATATTTAAGCAAGCGTGGTTGAATAATAGAGAATTTTCACTTTTAATACCGGTATTAACATATTAAACATATTCCATAATTAAAAATAAAAATACTAAATAAATGAATATACAAAACAAAAATTCACATATAAATAAATAAAATACAAATAAAATAAATAAAATAAAATAACTAAAAATGAATACAAAAATAAACAAAAACAAACAACCACACCTCCCTTTTCATTTTCTTTCCCTCTCCCTCTCTTCCTGCCAAGATCTTTCAAGAAAATTATAAAAATCACAAGTCTCCGTAAAAATTTTAAAAAACTACTTCTGATGACGACCACAAAGGTCGAAAGTGCTAGAGTGATGGCCGAATTAAGAACACTCAGAGCCATAATATACCGGCTACTACCGGAGACCAGAAAGCTTGCTGGACGCATCAAGAATATCTTTAAACAGATCAACAAAGGCCAATATTCTGTGGTATTCAACTATGGTTGCTTAAATAACGACTTGCTGCCTAAATATATACACACACACACACCCACACACACATATATGTGTGTGTGTTTGTTTTATTTTATGTATATATATGTATGTTTATGTGTGTACTTGTGTATTTATAAATTTGTGCGCACATGTGTATTTTATATGAAGATCAGATATTCATGCTTGAAAATGTATGTACATGGATTAAAACTTTGAAATGTTAAATAGAGAAGAAAGGAATCCAAGCTAAGTGGGTAATAAAAAAATAGAAAAAGAAAGACATTGAAGGAACGGTAGGTAATAAAAATGATGAAAAAAGATAGAAACTAATTGAAAGAGTTAACAAGTAAAGAATGTAATCCGGGGAAAAATTATAAAAATATCTCATCCCCAAAAAAGATTTACTTAAGGGGAAAGTTTTCCAAATTCATCTCATTTTCTTGTCTTCCTTGGTTTGAAGAGGTTGACTCTCTGAAGAGTACAACTGAAAGATATGTGCACATATATAACCAATAATGTTTGTATAAATAAAGATTTATACTAAAAAACAGCTCTACTTGTTATTGAGCACTGTTTATAAACACTAGAGTTTCAACAAATTTATATCTACAGAAACTCATACAATATGTGTACTATATATATATATATATATATATATATACTTCTTTGTAATATAGTAGGAAAAATCCCAGCAGAGTTCTCGATTAATTTAGAATTAAAGTTAAAAATTAAGAGCATAATATTTATTTATTTTGGTACAGAAAAATTAGTACAACATTTGTACCGTCGGTTTCAAGCACGGAAGGACTTAGCCATCCGGCTCTCTTCAGCTTCTGTTGTCATCTGTTTCAGAAATGTGAAGTCACGTGACACTCTCGTTGGGGTGCGTTATTTGCTCAGCGTGTTGTGTATGTCTGTGTGAATTAAAATTTAGTGTAAGGAAACGGTTGAGATTTAAAACCAGAGGAGATTTTGGGGAGATATAAGAATATAAAATTAAAGAGAATAAAAAATAAAATAAGAACAAAAATAAAAATAAAATTAAAAAATAAAATAAAACTTATATATATATATATATATATATATATATATATATATATAGAGAGAGAGAGAGAGAGAGAGAGAGAGAGAGAGAGAGAGATAGAAGAAAAAAGAGTGATAAATATGCGACGATTGTCCAAATTTATTTTAAATTTCAATTGTTCAATGCAAGGTGTATTCAGTAATAAACTAGTGTTTATTATTCTTTCCTTAAGCCAAGGCTTTTCAAAGATCGAGATCTTATCATCAGAGGAGAAATACAGATAGATAAGTTCAAATATTTGAAAAATATATGAAAAATATTATTAAAAAATGCAGTGAAAGAGAAGTCCTTGCATTGAACAATTGAAATTTGAAATAAATTTGGACAATCGTCGCATATTTATCACTCTTTTTTCTTCTATCTCTACAATTGCTCTATCTCGTATATTGAGCTAAACCTCTTCACTATAGGTTCCATCTACTAAAAGTTTTACTTTTGGTTTATATTTGATCCTATATATATATATATATATATATATATGTATAGATATTTGTCTGTATATATATATATATATATATATATATATAGAGACAAATATCTATACAAAATTTGACAGTGGTTTAGAATAACTTATATCAGCTCCTAAAGATCTATTTTTGTCAATTCTTAAGTGCAGGAAACAGTTCTAATTCTGTCGATATATTTATGTCAAAACTTTCAACTTCCTTAAGGCATCCATCGGAAGAATATACATTCTTGCATTTTCCATATATGATTGCAAGGTTTAAACAAAAAATAAAATTCACAAATTCCATAGACAAAAAAAAAAAAACAGCAAAAAACAAAAATTCTTCCAAAATATTGATCAGCATTAATTTCGATTTTCGTGGTATTTATTTTCTCCTCAGAGAAACAACAAATCTTTGAGAAAAAACAAACGGAAAAAAAAAAAAAAGGAAGACTTCATTCACTGGATCTGTTTGAACATCCAATGATCGTCGGACGACTGCAGGAGGCGGACGACAATTGCACCTTTCCTTATTTCCCAGCAGAGTTACTTCCCCTTATTAAAGCCAATATGAAGATTGCACAGCTTCTTCAAGCTCGCGGCCGAGGGATCACTTCTTTTTCTTATTCTTCATCAAGTTCGGTGCTGCCAGTTTTACTTTGCCGGGAATGTTTCGAGAAATATCGCTGTCCTGTGAAGAGAGAAAAGAGTGGTGAGATTAACAAAATGCACAACGGAAACACGAATTGCATTTTATACAAATCTGGAGATGGCTAACGTAATTATTTCTCTAATTTTCTTTTATAAATGCCATTGCCGGCAATAGGGGCTTATGACGATCCCCCA
This sequence comes from Sepiola atlantica, assembly GCA_963556195.1. Lineage (NCBI taxonomy): Eukaryota > Metazoa > Mollusca > Cephalopoda > Sepiida > Sepiolidae > Sepiola > Sepiola atlantica. The sequence goes on from OY744546.1 coordinate 11,191,961, forward strand.
CCCTTATCTCTAAAATCTATGATACAAGAACCATCTGCAAAGAAACTACACATTTTGTAAATAAACCATTATATAAAGGGGAATGTATGTTTCTATCTTTTTTTAATTTTTATTTTCTTTCATTTGTTGGGGACGGGGCATTCTTCCAAATGCCATACGATCACCGGCTATTTACAGACTCCAATCGAGAGCTCTTTTCGTGATTCTGGCTGTTCCCTTGAGTGCAGCTGTTTGGATTTCTCTTGCACTTGGTTCACCAAGTATACTTGCCAAATACTTTTTCAAGTTCTTCTTCATGAGTCCAGTGGCTCCTATGATAACTGGAATGATGGAGATTTCTTTGAGGTTCCAGTTTCTTTTCATATCATACATTAGACCTTGATATTTTGTTATTTTCTCCCTTTCAGCTCTGTTTAGTCCCCCATCATTAGGGACACTGACCTAAACCAAAGTTGCCACTCTCTCTCTTGTTCCATATGACAATGTCACGTTTGATAGCTGCGTTTTCCAGATAGGTAGCTGTGGGGATTTCATGGTCATAATGGATGGTGTATGTCACAGTTCTCTCAGGTAGATGTTCCCAGTGCCTGCTGCTACACCTGATATTCAGTTACTTACAGATGGTTCAGTGGAGGTACCTGCACACTCCATTATGTTTTGCTGTATAGGAGCCATCTGCCATATATGTATGTCTGTATGTATGTCTGTATGTATGTATCTATGTATTTATGTCTTGCTAAGGCATTCAAACTACCAAAGAAACACCCACAAAGTTGGCATATTCTTGATCAGTGTTATTCTAACTTTTATCCTCAAGTGGCTTTTAGCCTTGATGAATGATGATTCATTAATTGAAAAAAAATGCTATATTTTGAATGTATATTGAATATATTTTGAATGTATACTGAATATATTTTGAATGTTTATTGAATATATTTTGAATATATACTGAATATATTTTGAATGTATATTGAATATATTTTGAATGTATATTGAATATATTTTGAATGTTTATTGAATATATACTGAATATATTTTGAATGTATATTGAATATATTTTGAATGTATATTGAATATATTTTGAATATATACTGAATATATATTCGTTTTTAAAAATGCGTTCCAGAAAGAGTCTCTCTGCCTTTCGCTTTTTTTTTTTTTTTACCAACAAAAAATTGCATAGTTATAAAAACATAAAAATATTTACAAAACAAATTTGAACATAATGGATCCTAGGCAACGCCGGGTCGGTACAGTTAGTTAAGAATAAAAAAAACTCAGTTAAAAAAAATAATTTAGTAATTTTTAACCATTTGTCCACCATCAACAAGGAGCTAAGACAGTGAAATGTGAACGTAATCAATCCTCAAGATCGCTGCCAAACTTGGAAACCGAGATTGCGGGCTGCCAGAAAATGTTAGACTCCTGACCAAGGGAAATAAGACGATAATATGGATGATAATGATTTAAATTCATTTTCAGCTTATCTCCGTCAGATGAAAAAAGATTCATCTAAATAAATAAATATGGAAACATTTTTATATTTTTAAAGGAAGTAACTCTTGCCCTTGTTGTCCTGCTTGCCTCAAAGATATTTTGAGAAAAGTTACGTCCCTTGCATTGATTTTCAGAGAGCAGATTTCAATGGACGTATGTCACACAGTACTCTTCAATTAATGTCCTCATTATAAAAGTAAATTCTTCTTTCAGTTGTAAATATATTAATAAATATTTTTGTTGATCAATACCTAAGACTTTTCATCCAAATTCATTTTCATATATTCATCCTATGACTAATAACATCACTTCAATAACCGACACGGTCAAATCACTCCCTTTATCACAGTGTTCTGATAATAACGCTGCCTGTAATATCACTGTGGAGTGAAATAGTCATTCTTTAAATTAAAACAACAATTAACAAAAGAGAGAATTTTTTTTTTTAAATACGTACCTTAAGGATTTTTATCAAATCCTTTTCTCGACTTGAAGCACTTTTGTCATGCAGGAAATTCGCTATAGCTGTTTTGGCCGCTGAGAAAATGAATAAATTAAAACATTTCTTAAAATCAAGTGAATTTTAAGTGAATTTCAACATGACAAAACGAAAAAAAACACGTTTGCTGAGATTTTGTTATATAAGAGAGTAGAAAATGGATCTTAGGTTTACTTTCGGCAGTCTCATTACTCTTGCTTCCCTTATTTTGTCCTTTAGTCCTCACATTCTATGAACGATGTTTCTGACAAAGGGGGAAAATTGTCGTTTTCTCGGTCGGAATCTATCCATTTAACACTTATCATTGGCTTGTTTTTGACCTTGAAGTATAATTTTTCTTTTTAGCTCCTTACATCAAGTGGCTTCATGCCTTGTCTGGAGCGAAAAGACAATGCATAAACCAAAGAGAAGTGCTCATTATTATTTTGTTTAGTTTGTTTTACGGCATATCAACCCTATTGCATTATTTAATCCCGACTATTTTGGTAAAAGATTTCATGCTTGCGGTTCATAATATTTTTAAACATTTAATAGATTAAACCTTATATATAAACCATTTGCAGATTAATTTCTTTTATATGTGTATATCTTGTGAATAAACAGCTTGCAAACGATGAATTTTTATTCATTTTTTAATTGTTTTTTTTTGTTGGTTTTCCCCCCATAGAGCAGTTTGGTTTATTATAGATATTAGATTTTGGGGTATAAAGCGACCGTCTTCAAAAAGGGACATAATTATCCCCACCCTGATGTCATTAAATAATTCTTTCATAATACTAACATTGCGGTATCTTTGTCGCATGGGAGCAACATCAACATATTCTAACAAAATGTTTCACCGTGTATGGGAGTTAACAAGTCGCACACCATCGTGGCTCCTTCTGCTCAAGCAGGAGGAAATATTTACCTTTGCCGCGTTTTGTCGATCCTGGGAGTAATTTTACTTTGTATCTAAAACAAATAAAAATAAGAAAAATTGGCTTTTAATGAATGATTTCATGCAAAATGAAAAAAAAACGTTTGAGAAATGTTTTTATTTTAAAATGAATGATTTTTTAATGAATGATTTCATGCAAAATGAAAAAAAAACGTTTGAGAAATGTTTTTATTTTAAAATGAATGATTTCTTAATGAATGATTTCAAGCAAAATGAAAAAAAAACGTTTGAGAAATGTTTTTATTTTAAAATGAATGATTTTTTAATGAATGATTTCATGCAAAATGAAAAAAAAAACGTTTGGGAAATGTTTTTATTTTAAAATGAATGATTTCTTAATGAATGATTTCATGCAAAATGAAAAAAAAAACGTTTGAGAAATGTTTTTATTTTAAAATGAATGATTTTTTAATGAATGATTTCATGCAAAATGAAAAAAAAAACGTTTGAGAAATGTTTTTATTTTAAAATGAATGATTTCTTAATGAATGATTTCATGCAAAATGAAAAAAAAAACGTTTGAGAAATGTTTTTATTTTAAAATGAATGATTTTTTAATGAATGATTTCATGCAAAATGAAAAAAAAACGTTTGAGAAATGTTTTTATTTTAAAATGAATGATTTTTTAATGAATGATTTCATGCAAAATGAAAAAAAAACGTTTGAGAAATGTTTTTATTTTAAAATGAATGATTTTTTAATGAATGATTTCATGCAAAATGAAAAAAAAAACGTTTGGGAAATGTTTTTATTTTAAAATGAATGATTTTTTAATGAATGATTTCATGCAAAATGAAAAAAAAAACGTTTGAGAAATGTTTTTATTTTAAAATGAATGATTTCTTAATGAATGATTTCATGCAAAATGAAAAAAAAACGTTTGAGAAATGATTTATTTTAAAATGAATGATTTTTTAATGAATGATTTCATGCAAAATGAAAAAAAAAACGTTTGAGAAATGTTTTTATTTTAAAATGAATGATTTCTTAATGAATGATTTCATGCAAAATGAAAAAAAAAACGTTTGAGAAATGTTTTTATTTTAAAATGAATGATTTTTTAATGAATGATTTCATGCAAAATGAAAAAAAAACGTTTGAGAAATGTTTTTATTTTAAAATGAATGATTTCTTAATGAATGATTTCATGCAAAATGAAAAAAAAACGTTTGAGAAATGTTTTTATTTGAAAAAGAATGATTTTTTAATGAATGATTTCATGCAAAATGAAAAAAAAACGTTTGGGAAATGTTTTTATTTTAAAATGAATGATTTTTTAATGAATGATTTCATGCAAAATGAAAAAAAAACGTTTGGGAAATGTTTTTATTTTAAAATGAATGATTTCTTAATGAATGATTTCATGCAAAATGAAAAAAAACGTTTGAGAAATGTTTTTATTTTAAAATGAATGATTTTTTAATGAATGATTTCATGCAAAATGAAAAAAAACGTTTGAGAAATGTTTTTATTTTAAAATGAATGATTTTTTAATGAATGATTTCATGCAAAATGAAAAAAAAAACGTTTGGGAAATGTTTTTATTTTAAAATGAATGATTTTTTAATGAATGATTTCATGCAAAATGAAAAAAAAAACGTTTGAGAAATGTTTTTATTTTAAAATGAATGATTTCTTAATGAATGATTTCATGCAAAATGAAAAAAAAAACGTTTGAGAAATGTTTTTATTTTAAAATGAATGATTTTTTAATGAATGATTTCATGCAAAATGAAAAAAAAAACGTTTGAGAAATGTTTTTATTTTAAAATGAATGATTTCTTAATGAATGATTTCATGCAAAATGAAAAAAAAAACGTTTGAGAAATGTTTTTATTTTAAAATGAATGATTTTTTAATGAATGATTTCATGCAAAATGAAAAAAAAAACGTTTGAGAAATGTTTTTATGTTAACATGAATGATTTTTTAATGAATGATTTCATGCAAAATGAAAAAAAAACGTTTGAGAAATGTTTTTATTTTAAAATGAATGATTTTTTAATGAATGATTTCATGCAAAATGAAAAAAAAAACGTTTGGGAAATGTTTTTATTTTAAAATGAATGATTTTTTAATGAATGATTTCATGCAAAATGAAAAAAAAAACGTTTGAGAAATGTTTTTATTTTAAAATGAATGATTTCTTAATGAATGATTTCATGCAAAATGAAAAAAAAACGTTTGAGAAATGTTTTTATTTTAAAATGAATGATTTTTTAATGAATGATTTCATGCAAAATGAAAAAAAAACGTTTGGGAAATGTTTTTATTTTAAAATGAATGATTTTTTAATGAATGATTTCATGCAAAATGAAAAAAAAAACGTTTGAGAAATGTTTTTATTTTAAAATGAATGATTTCTTAATGAATGATTTTATGCAAAATGAAAAAAAAAACGTTTGAGAAATGTTTTTATTTTAAAATGAATGATTTTTTAATGAATGATTTCATGCAAAATGAAAAAAAAAACGTTTGAGAAATGTTTTTATTTTAAAATGAATGATTTCTTAATGAATGATTTCATGCAAAATGAAAAAAAAAACGTTTGAGAAATGTTTTTATTTTAAAATGAATGATTTTTTAATGAATGATTTCATGCAAAATGAAAAAAAAAACGTTTGAGAAATGTTTTTATTTTAAAATGAATGATTTTTTAATGAATGATTTCATGCAAAATGAAAAAAAAACGTTTGGGAAATGTTTTTATTTTAAAATAAATGATTTTTTAATGAATGATTTCATGCAAAATGAAAAAAAAAAACGTTTGAGAAATGTTTTTATTTTAAAATGAATGATTTTTAATGAATGATTTCATGCAAAATGAAAAAAAAAACGTTTGAGAAATGTTTTTATTTTAAAATGAATGATTTTTAATGAATGATTTCATGCAAAATGAAAAAAAAAACGTTTGAGAAATGTTTTTATTTTAAAATGAATGATTTCTTAATGAATGATTTCATGCAAAATGAAAAAAAAACGTTTGAGAAATGTTTTTATTTTAAAATGAATGATTTTTTAATGAATGATTTCATGCAAAATGAAAAAAAAACGTTTGAGAAATGTTTTTATTTTAAAATGAATGATTTTTTAATGAATGATTTCATGCAAAATGAAAAAAAAAACGTTTAGAAATGTTTTTATTTTTAAATGAATGATTTTTTAATGAATGATTTCATGCAAAATGAAAAAAACGTTTGAGAAATGTTTTTATTTTAAAATGAATGATTTTTTAATGAATGATTTCATGCAAAATGAAAAAAAAAACGTTTGAGAAATGTTTTTATTTTAAAATGAATGATTTTTAAATGAATGATTTCATGCAAAATGAAAAAAAAAACGTTTGAGAAATGTTTTTATTTTAAAATGAATGATTTTTTAATGAATGATTTCATGCAAAATGAAAAAAAAAACGTTTGAGAAATGTTTTTATGTTAAAATGAATGATTTTTTAATGAATGATTTCATGCAAAATGAAAAAAAAACGTTTGAGAAATGTTTTTATTTTAAAATGAATGATTTTTTAATGAATGATTTCATGCAAAATGAAAAAAAAAATGTTTGAGAAATGTTTTTATGTTAAAATGGATCTACAACAGGAAGCTGACAAATTTTATTTTTTTATAAAGAGCATCCTAAGCAGGAAGTTGTGCAGCAAGATTTTTGTTCACATTAAATTTCTGCATGCTACTACAGATTGGGGAATCAAGGAGGAGGGAGGGAATTCCAAAAGCAAGCAATCTGAGGAAGGAAGTTTTTAGATCAGAAAAGTTTCCGGCATCTGGGGACCTGTACAGTGTAGGGGAGAGATTTTGCTGCTAGTCGGGTGTGTCAGGGATATTCACGTTGAGGGGGTACAATGCAGTAAGTATGTCAGAGCACATTCCGTGGAAGTACCTATAAAACAAGCACAGGGATGCAATATTGCAGGGCAGGGGCTGGAGCTTGGTAGACAGTGTGGGGCCTATTAAGTTAGAGACTCTGTTTTGCACCCTGTTCAAGATGGAGAGACTAGCAGTTGATGCACTAGGCCAGATGTTGCAACGATACTCCATGAATTTTACATAAAGTAGTTTTGTTTGATGAAAAAGCAAAATACTTCTAACACGTCTGACTAAAAAGGTACATTCATAACGTAATATATAAAATTATGTCGGTTGGATTAAAAAAGTTGGACCCAAATAGCATTTAAGCTGACAAAGAAAACTTTCATTCTGACTAACCAATTTTCATTTGTTGTTGTTGTACCGTGTTATTGGCAATGTAGACCTTGGGTTTACTTTTGACAACCTCGTAACTCTCTTACTTACTCACTTAGACTTCTTTTGGCTAAGATCAAAGTGTAGTATCTGTTCCAATGGATACTGCCCCCCATGGACTGGTATTGTCTTTGCCTTCGAGGCTTGATTTATGCCGGTCTATGGGTCTGTCCTGTGCAGTTCTAGGAGGTGCACCCTCCCAGGCTTCGTCTCCCCTCTTTGGGGAGGAGTAAGTTTATTGCTTACTGCCTGAGGCGCCTCTACCGGGGAATGCCGACGGGGCTGCCCAGACAATTTTTAATGGCCAGAGTGCTCACCTTCTCGGGTGCTGGCTTTTCAAGCCTCACTTTCCCGACCCGACCTTGGGTCACCTCTTACTTGTGGGAGTAAGATAAAACTGGCCTTGTGCCTAACTCCTGGAGAGGAGTAAATAAATACTCACTTAGACTTAGGAACTCCTTCGTCCTGCGACGCATGAAGCAGTCAAAGTAAACCATTGTTTTTAAATCTGAAGCCAGATCAACAGTGTCCCTCCAGTTTCCTCCCATTTTGTTCAAATCTCTCTCGATTGTTTGCTTCCAGTTCATATTTTGGTCTTCCTCTCCTTTTTCCACCAGGGTCCACTGAAGCACTTAGTTTGCAAATCTCTCTGGGGCCAATCTTAGTGCACGTCAGAGCCAACCTAGACGTGGTTTGCAGATTATTGACGATACCACCTGTTGGTTAGGGCAGTCTCTGACTTCTTGGTTGGTAATTCGATCGCTCCATTAGATACCTAGAATTTTTCTAAGACATCGTAACTCTCACTTCCCTTATTTTGTCCTTTAGTCCTCACATTCAATGAGCAATGTTTCTGACAAAGGGGAAAGAATTGCTATTTTCTGGGTCGAAATCTATCCATCTAACACTTTAAATAACGAAAAACACATTGCACACTACGTTTTAATTAAGAAAATTACTTTAAATGAAAATCAAATACTCATTTTTTTATTTGTAGCGGGGATAGACTTTACCATTTTATGACTAGACTAGCGTACACCATCCGTTAAAAATGATAGAAAAAATATTATGCTTCTTCAGTGTTCTCACTTTCATATAAAATCATAGAATCTTGTTAGAGTGAAGGATATCTTTCCGAATTAATTTCAAACAGTGGGGGTGGTCTGACTTGCTATTTGCTTTCCAATGTAAGTCTTTCTAATGCTTTTTTTTTTATTTCTATCCATTACTTTCTATTAGAAACTGAACTATCAAGCGTTGAAAAAAATGTCAGTCATTTCTGATGACCTAAAAGGAAAAAAAAACACTGTTGACTTCGTATGAGTCGGTGGTGTCTTTTCTTCAATGGTCACATTTACGTCATGCCGGTCATACTCAGGAAGATAAATAAAATTACCATTTGATCATTAAAGAAAGAAAACGTCTCAAACTGGAAAGTTAAAAAAAAATGAAATAAAACAAAGAAAAACAACGTATAATTCCTATAGAAAGCAGAAAAGAAAGAAAACGTTTCATATGGGAAAGTTTTAAAAATGTACCTTGGTAAAATGATTGGTTATTTTAAAATGTGTGATTTAGCATGATCGCCCCTTAAATGCAATATGCATCGGAGTTTACATTTTTATGACTAGATACAGTATATTCGTTTGTGTCCCCCCCGCCCTTCCCGTACCTGAGAAAAGATGCAGCAAGACTTCATGGTCGTAATGTCTATGTGAGTGACACGTTCGGACAATAATGAGAATAATAAGTGTACAGAAGAGAGAGAAACCATGGCTGAAAAGGTGTACAAGAGATGAGGTTAATGCTGACCAGCGGAAAACAAAACTTTTTCATAGAGACAGTGATTGATGATTTTTCTGACAGTCAGGTCAGCTGACGTAATAATATTACAGATTCACTGACAAGTTGCAAGAACCAGAACAGTGAAAGAAGGAAAAGAAGAAGGAAAGGGGGGAAAAAAGGAAAAGAAGAGAAAGGGAAAAGTATTCACTGACAATTTGCAAGAATCAGAACAGTGAAGAAGAAGAAGAAGAAAAAGGGAAAGGAGAAGGTAAGGAGAAAAAGAAAAGAAAAAAGGCGAAAAGGAAAAAGAAGGAAAAAAGGAAAAAAGGAAAGAAGAAGAAGAAGAAGAAGAAGAAGAAGAAGAAGAAGAAGAAGAAGAAGAAGAAGAAGAAGAAGAAGAAGGAAAAAAGGAAAGAAGAAGAAGAAGGAAAAAAGGAAAGAAGAAGAAGAAGGAAAAAAGGAAAGAAGAAGAAGAAGAAGAAGAAAAAGAAGAAGAAGAAGAAGAAGAAGAAGGAAAAAAGGAAAGAAGAAGAAGAAGAAGAAGAAGAAGAAGAAGAAGAAGAAGAAGGAAAAAAGGAAAGAAGAAGAAGAAGAAGAAGGAAAAAAGGAAAGAAGAAGAAGAAGGAAAAAAGGAAAGAAGAAGAAGGAAAAAAGGAAAGAAGAAGAAGAAGAAGGAAAAAAGGAAAGAAGAAGAAGGAAAAAAGGAAAAAAGAAGAAGAAGAAGAAGAAGAAGAAGAAGAAGAAGAAGAAGAGGAGGAAGGAAAATAGGAAAAAAGAAAAGGAGAAGAAGTTTGAGAAGGAGAAGAAGAAAAAAGGGAAGAAAGAAAATATAGCAAAACGGGAGGAGGAGGAGGAGGAGGAGGAGGAGAAGAGCTGATACCACCTAAAAAAAAAAACTGTCAATTCAATCTGTGCACTTAGCCATGAAAATATTATTGCAAATTTAAATATGACAGACAAAACCTCTTACAGCTTGACAGACTATCTGACACTGACATGAGACAGACCAACAAATGGATGAACAGATAGAGTCTCTTATAGAGATGAGTGCACACTCTTTCTTGCCTTGACAGAGTACAAAATCAACTTCACAATCTAGTGGGGGACGATCGCTTCTCTTTCTTACATCCCCTTTCTCTATTCTTTCTATCGTTATTTATTTCTGTAGTTATGACGTAACACAAACCAAATAAAATCAACTTCAAAAGCTAATGGAGGAGGAGGAGTCTTCTGTTCTCACAGTTAGTCTTTCTCTACTCTAACGTTATTTCCATGAAAGGTGCTCGACTGAGCTCCAATCTCTGGTTCCTCCATGTAAGACATTCACAGCAAGAACTCGTCTTATTACCACAACTGCAAAGAACTTTCTTCTTCTTTATAACTGTTTTCTCACAGAAGAGACGTTGCTAGTCTCTCTCTACTCTAACGTTATTTCCATGAAAGGTGCTCGACTGAGCTCCAATCTCCGGTTCCTCCATGTAAGACATTCACAGCAAGAACTCGTCTTATTACCACAACTGCAAAGAACTTTCTTCTTCTTTATAACTGTTTTCTCACAGAAGAGACGTTGCTAGTCTCTCTCTACTCTATCGTTATTTCCATGGAAAGTGCTCGACTGAGCTCCAATCTCTGGTTCCTCCTTGTAAGGCATTCACAGCAAGAACTCGTCTTATTACCACAACTGCAAAGAACTTTCTTCTTCTTTATAACTGTTTTCTCACAGAAGAGACGTTGCTAGTCTCTCTCTACTCTATCGTTATTTCCATGGAAGGTGCTCGACTGAGCTCCAATCTTTGGTTCCTCCTTGTAAGGCATTCACAGCAAGAACTCGTCTTATTACCACAACTGCAAAGGACTTTCTTCTTCCTTATAACTCCTTTCTCACAGAAGAGACGTTGCTAGTCTCTCTCTACTCTATCGTTATTTCCTTCGAAGGTGCTCGACTGAGCTCCAATCTCTGGTTCCTCCTTCTAAGACATTCACAGCAACAACTCGTCTTACTACCACAGGTGCAAAGAATTCGTTTTTTTGTCTGTCCATGTGCCTAACATCAAATGGAATTTCTATAAACAGAGTTTCTTTCTAAGAACTTCCCATTAGCAGAACATTTTTTTTTTTTTTTTTTAACATAGTTCACCCCAGACAAGGCAGGCTGTCACTGTAGACGTAAGGGCTACTGAAAAGAAAGAAGAGGGAGAAGGTCAACCTAAATTGGGATCTGCGCAGCGAGATGTCTCTTTACATTAGTTTTAAATTTCTGCATGTCAGTACCGTTGGGAAAACTGGGGTTAGGGAGGGAGTTCCAGAAGGCAGCAGCATGAGGAAAGAAGCTATTTGAGTAGAAAGCTCTCCGGCATCTGGGGAACTCCACAGTGAATGGATGGGATTTAGCTGATTGTCGAGTTGGTCTAGTGAACTTACGACGAGGAGGCACCAGAGCAGCCAATTCATCGGAGGTTTTTTTAGACAATTACATGTGGTTTTGATGACCTTGCTACTTGGATTTAGGGTTAGTGGTAAAAAAAACTTGGTTAACTGTCCTAAAAAGTTAAAATGGCTCTGAAATGAGGGATGATTTTACATTAAATTTATATACGAAACTGATCCCTCATTCTAATTTCTAAAATAATTGTTTGTTTTTTTTTTCTTCTTTCTGCCAAGTTTTTTCAAGGTGTTCACACGTAATCACCTAAAAAAGGTAGAATCTCATTTTTTGTTTTGAAGGGTGGGGGTGATTCAGCGGAGGGTGTTAATTTACAAATTTACCGAAAACTTATGCGCGACAGACTAACAAACAGATGTCGTTCAATCTGACGTTAGCAAGGAAAATATTTCTAACTGAAGCGTGACTGACCTACTGACAAAGTTTTTCATAGCCCGATCTGTCCGACCAGCAGCAAAATCCCACCCCTTCACTGTAGAAGTATCTAGATGCTGGAAGATTTTTTTCTCTGATAGCTTTTTTTCCTTGGACCGCTTGCCTTTGAAATTCTCTCCTTGCTCCCTGTTTCCCTGACCGTACCAACATGCAGAAATTTAAATGTAATGTGAACAAACATTTTTCTGCTCAACTCTCCACCCAGGTTGCCCCTCCATAAATCTGGCCCCTATCTCAGTAGGCCCTTCAGCTTCAGTGGCAATATGCTCTGTTTAAGGCGACAAAAGTGACAAAAGAAGAAATTTTTTAAATCTTAAAACTCAGGCTACTTTTTCAACTAATTGTTTTTTTTGTTTCGGAATTTTTTTAAATGCAGATTGATAATTTAGATTATTCAAACTACTATTCGAATTCTATCCGGTGACTGCAGCAAGACAAGGATGCCACCTGGATAAACAGAAGAGTTTCCTCTGGTGGCTGTGGCAGAAACATGGAAACCACATGTATAAAACAGAAAGAAATGCCCCTGTTCACTAAATAAACAATACACAGCTGGAGGGAATCGTGGGTACAGGAAGTTGCATAGGAGACATGCCGGAAAAGGTGTGGCCACAGTGGGTGACATACGTGACATGCCGAAAAGAGGTGGCAGTTTGAGGTGTCCAAAAATATTATCAAACCAGTTCGTTAGAAAGCAACTGCCTAGAGAAAACAAAATTTTATTCTTCGTTGTTATTTTTCACAATGTTTCGGACGATGTAACCTCCGACCCCCTCAGATGCACCTTTTCAAACTTGGAAATCTTTTTATGTCAAACTCGGGAATCTATACGGAATTTCCACGGGGGTAGATTTTTCTCATTCCGTCAGCCACGACCAAGTAGAAGTGTTAATTATTATTAACTTATTCTTAGTTAGTAACGCCTTTAGTAAGGATTGAACCTTCAACCTTCAGAAGACTGTCACTTAGAACCACTTATCAAGGCCAAGAACACCTCAAGGATGAGGGTTTATGAGATAGAATGATTGTCAGCCAAAAAATGGAGAATATTATTGAAGTCCTAAAATTGATCAATGAAATGAACAAAGCTTGGTTACTCATGGGGGACGGTTTATAACAAGTATTTGTTGACATTGGATTTGAAGACGACCATGTTGTAGTTTGCAGGGAAGCAGTCCAATGGGTCTCTTGAAATCTGTCAGTTTTAAAGGAGATGGTTTCTTTTTTTAATCAATTTTGAACATTTGATAATTAGGGTTTAATAAGATTTTTTTTAAAAACTGCTACTAGGGTGAAGGAGAGAAATAGCTCAGTGGTCATGATAGGAGAAAGAGAGAGAAACAGAGAGAAGAATAGGAGAAAGAGAGAGAAATAGAGAGAAAGATAGGAGAAAGAGAGAGAAAGATAGGAGAAAGAGAGAGAAAGAGAGAGAAATAGAAAGAAAATAAGAATTTTTAAAAAAAGAAGAGAAGGAGTATAGAGTGGTGGTTTGAGAAGAGAAAAGAATGAATAAAAAATATTTTTTTTGTTTTTAAAGGAGACAATAGAAAAAATCTGAGGAGTATACCGAGTGAGGGTTTTGGGAGAGAAGAAAAGAATGAATGAATGAATAAAAAAACTTTGTTTTTAAAGGAGACAATAGAAAAAATCTGAGGAGTATACCGAGTGGGGGTTTGGGGAGAGAAGAAAAGAATGAATGAAAAAAAAAACTTTGTTTTTAAAGGAGACAATAGAAAAAAAATCTGAGGAGTACTGAGGTGGGGTTTGGGGAGAAAAGAAAATTATTATTTTTTTTTTTTTTTAGAGAAAAGCAAAAAGGGAAAAAAAAAATATATCTAACAACTCACTTGTAATTCAGAATTGAATTGTATGGAGCAACCATACAGACAGAATATAGTAATTCATCTTCCGTTACAGGGCAACCAGTTAACGAATCCAGTATTTGTGGATCCTAAAACAAAAAAATAATGGAATAAAAAAAAAAAATTTTTTTTTAAATTCTAAATGAATTTATATCATAAGAAATTGATTAATTTAACAAGTAAAAAAATTTTTTTAAATTATACCGTAATAATAAAATTCAACTTTAAAAATTCTATGTTAAAAATAACATGATAATTTTGTAAAAAAGAAACAAAAAAGAAACAAGATAATTAAAAAGAGAAAACAAAACAAAAATAAAAGTAAAATAACTCCTGAGCAATGCCGGATAAGGACAACTAATAACAGAGATGAAAGTGACAATTTTCAAAAGAACCCTGAAAATATTTTGTATTGATATTAAAGCGATGATTATGTGAAACTTTACTAGGGGGGTCCGAAAACATTTGACGCAAAATAGAAGGCTGTGGTGCATTCTGGTGAGATCTGAGCTTCAAATTTTACATAAATTTCAGTTGGAAAAACATTTTTTTTCGTAACAAAACTATATTTTTGTGAAATCAGTACATATATAAAAAAAACTTAAAATGGAGATCATTTGTAATATAATGATCTTTGTTGAAACTATAAAATAACTTCAATAAGATGCAAAATAAAATATTTAAAAAATTGTAATTTTTAAAGCAGTAAGGAGACCAATAAATGCAGGCTTTTTTTTTAAATAAAATATTATTTATTTAAAATATTGGATATTACACACCAAACTTCAATAAGAACAGAAGAATAAGTGACAACATGTTGTTTAAAAAAAAAAAGAAAAAATATTATCTGTACCATCCTGATGAAGATTCTTTTATGAATCGAAAATTTGAATTTTGAATAAATAATATTTTATTAAAAAAAAAAAAGCCTGCATTTATTGGTCTCCTTACAGCTTTAAAAATTACAAATTTAAAATGCATTCAAGCAGTGGAAATATTTTATTCATATTTTTATTTTTATTTTTTATTAAATTACATTTTAGGAAGAGATCCAACTTTAGTTCATACTAAACATGTTTTTGTTTTTTTTACTAAATAAAACATTTTTAGTATGAAAAAAAAAAACATATTCAGTATGAAAAAAAAACATGTTTAGTATGAAAAAACACAAAAAAAAATAAACATGTTTAGTATGAAAAAAACCCAACTTCTTCAGCTAGTTCATACTAAACATGTTCAGTATGAAAAAAACAACAACTTCTTCAACTAGTTCATACTAAACATGTTTAGTATGAAAAAAAAACATGTTTAGTATGAAAAAAAAAACATGTTTAGTACAATAAAAATAAACATGTTTAGTATGAAAAAAAAACAACTTCTTCAGCTAGTTCATACTAAACATGTTTAATATAAAAAAAAACTTCTTCAGCTAGTTCATACTAAACATGTTTAATATAAAAAAACAACTTCTTTAGCTAGTTCATACTAAACATGTTTAGTATGAAAAAAAACAACTCCTTCAGCTAGTTCATACTAAACATGTTCAGTATGAAAAAAAAACAACTTCAGCTAGTTCATATTAAACATGTTCAATATAAAAAAACAACTTCTTCAGCTAGTTCATACTAAACATGTTTAGTATGAAAAAAAAAACAACTTCTTCAGCTAGTATACTTCTGATAGTTTTCGTTTTTGCTGCTTCATCATACTATGTCTATAAATGTCAATCCAAAATATTCCGTTGAGAATTAAAATGACAGCATTAATGTGCATGTGTTGCATTACCCGTTCTTTCGGGGTGTTGAATATTTTGTTTTATAATAATACGTTGATGCGGAATCTGGGGTAGTACAACAGCTCCTTTGTTGATCCAGCGAACGGCATCGCTTGCTAATGGGACGATATGTTATTTCTCGATCCGGGCAACGTCGAGTGGTCTTGTCAGTCGGTTCCGGCTTTCAATCTCTCCCCTTTCGGCTGACACAGCAGTAAACCCAATTCGGGAATCATTATATTTCTCTTTCTTCTTTGCTGTCTCTTCTCTTTCTGCTTTTCAATGTCTGCACCCTAGCTGTTTTGTTAGCCGCTGACCCGTCGTTGCCACCACTCTCTGCAGACGCTTTGTCGTTGTCACAATTTCGTGCCGGCGGTTTCCTTCTGTAAGTGAAATCAATCTACACATAACAAAATATAACAAGCCTTCTCTTCTAGTTCCGAGCCATTTATTTCCATTAATTAGCTTGTCGACACCGAAGCAAGTCCGTTGAAACAGAGAGAGAGAAGCTTACGCTACTTAATTAACTAATTAGCTAATCACTTGCAAGCGAAGGAGGAGGGGGATATCGTCTGGCTCTCATTTTGGGGGATCTGAATTCCCCTATCTTATTTAATCGCTGTAGTGGAAAATGAAAACAACAATGTTAATTCATTAACTCTCTGTGGTTAGCAGAGTTGTCCCCCTTTGCAAATTGGCTGTTTGGAGAATTTGAACGCTAGATGGCTCTGGTTAACATAGGTGGGGCAAAAAGCAGCATAAAAACTCTACTCTTTTGTGAAGAGCGCGAATGCTCAGTGAGCTGAGTGAAGTGGAGAACGAGAGATGGGCAGAAGGCAGTTGGCAGTTCACAGTTTGGAGAAATCACAGATTTTTTTATCTTTTCAAGAAACTTTCTTTTCACGGATAGACCACAATCGCTACATGGCTAAGGCGACTTGACTCGTCGGCTTCCCGTCAAAAACTCCAATCTCACTGCAGTTTTCTCACCGGGAAAACTGTGACGTCACGAAATCTCGTAATCAATGCACAGGTGCAGACTGACCCTTGATCTGGGGTCTCATCAACTGTCACCGCGAATCGTGAGAAAACATTGCACCAAAGTTGCACGAGATGACTCCGTTACAAATCGCACAAGTTAAGCAATCTCTCTGTACGCCCATCATCACATGCGTCCCATTATATAACAGGGGTACCCGGTAAGATCCAACAAGAATGACAAAGAACAGAACGTATATGGAAAAACTTTGGTTTTCTTTATTTCCCATCACCGGATCGTTTACGCCGACTACGCACACACATATAAAAAAAAATCTTTTGACATACTTTTGTCTCATGAAAGTCTTTTTCTTGCTGAGGTCACAGACTTAGTTTCCACTAGCAACTCGTTCATATATACATCCGATTGGAAAGCAATTTGCTCTGCATTGTCTATCCGAGCGTGAACTGAAGCAATTGTTCCACAAGCACTTCCAATTGTCTGTTTGATGAAACACAAGTCAGGGGATTCCTTCACTGTACCAACTTGCTTATCAGTCGCATTTTTAGTCAGCAGACATGAAAACCTAACAGCAAGACAGGCTTGGGTACCATAGCCAATAAAGCTTCATCGGTGTCATAAACATCGGTAAACTCCGATTCTTCCGGTACTTCGATACTCTGATCACCAAGCGCTCCAGCTCTTCGCGTTTCTGAAACCGCCGCCTTTCAAGTCTCGCTTACACTGCGGAACCTTCTCCTATTTTACAGTTATCAAGTCGCTTTCTTTCTTTCTCGACGTCCCACACACAATGGACTCGTCCACGATTCATTTGTGTAATTCTTCATTATCTTACACATGCAATAGAACATGCTGCTATTTCCTGTCAACAACTTTTGTTGTGTAAACGCAAGAAATTTAACAAATATGTTAAGAATTTTACTGAATGTATTTAATCTTTTATACGAAAACTGAGTTAATCAACATTTGTTTACCTAAGATATTTTTTTTTTCGTATCTATTTTAATCATACAAAATACATGTTAAAATATTCTTTAGTTTTGGGACCATCATCATCATCATCGGTTTAACGTCCGTTTTACATGCTGGCATGTGTTGGACGGGTTTAAGAAATTGACTTCCAAACTAAACTCTATCTCTGACCAGGTCTTTATTTATCCCTCATTCTCCCAAGTTCATTTTTATCACTTCTTCCCATGTTTTTCTTGGCCTGTGAACTGGACCTGCTACCTCAACTGTTTTACATCTAACAACCCACAAACTCTCATCCATTCTTTCATTTAAGTCTCCTGTTCTACACACATCTCCCTATACTGTCCGGATTTAATCTTCCTCTGAAGTCATCAGATCTAAGCCTGTATTTAAAACTCACATTACACATCCACCGTATCATTCTCATATCATTTCTCTCCATGCAACGCATGTCCTCAACCCTCACTAGCCAAATATTACTTTTATACCTCATTATACTTCATACACATACCTAATAGACTCTTTCCTTGGTCGACAGTGGTAACGCTCTGCTGGTTAGTAATAGCTGAAGTTCCGTTAACTTACTCCATCCACTTCTAATTCTTGCAATCACACTAGCACCTGCTCCACCCTGTGCTCCAATAGTATCACCATGGTAACAAAACTTCTCGACAGCTTCGTATGTACCCCTGAATACATATTCATAAAAGTAGAAATGAGAATAACTTACGACTATTTGATGAGAGAGGTCATCTTCATCCGGCTTCTCATCATCTGATTCTTCTTCCTAAAAAGAAAAATCAAATTATATCAAATTCAATGCAGACAAAATAATCAAATAGAAACACTTATTGAGCAACGACCTACTTTAAGACATTTGATGCTTGTGGATTGTAGGTCCGAAAAAAAAAAAAAATTGTTATCTTTAATTTGAGGAGAGTCAAATAAGGGGGAGAGAACTCTAGTTTCGAGTTTACAACCACGATTTATCTTAAAATTAATTTTACTATTGTAATTATTCTAAAATAAAGTTTTAAAAAATGTATACGTGAAAGGATAATTTAGGAATAAAACAATCACAACGCATTCGGCACCAATTAAAAATATAATTATTTTGAAAAATAAAATGAGTTATTAAAATAAATTATCACAAAAGAAGGAAAAAATAGAAAAAATATGTAAATGAAAGGGAAAAAACATGACACACGAGAAATAAAGTTTTTTGAAATGGCCTTTTGGCCAAGATCAAAGTGTAGTATCTGTTCCGATGGATACTACACCCTATAGACCGGTATCGTCTTGGCCTTCGGGGCTTTATTTCCGCCGGTCTATGGGTCTGTCCTGTGCAGTTCTAGGAGGTCCACCCTCCCAGGCTTTGCTTTCTCACCCTTTGAGAAGGGGTTAGTTTATTGCTAATCGCCTGAGGCCCTCCTACCAGGGAATGCCGACGGGGCTGCCCAGGCAATTTTTAAAGGTCAAAGTGCTCTTCCTCTAGGGTGCTGACTTATCAAATCCTACTTTCCGACCTTGTGTCACATCTTACCGTTGTGGAAAGTAGATAAACAAATGACAGTTTTACACTGGGTAAAATTCGCAATTTGTTTGAAAACAGTTCCTTTCACGAATACATTTTTTTAAACTTTATTTTAGAATAATTACAATAGTAAAATCCATTTTCAGATAAATCGTGGTTGAAACTTGAAACTAGAGTTCTCTCCCCCTTATTTGACTCTCCTCAAATTAAAGATAAAAAGTTGGGGTTTTTTCGGACCTACAGTCCACAAGCACCATACATTTTAGTTCTCGTTCATACCTATTTATTTCTTTTTACTTGGATTTCTGAAGTATTAGACTACAGCAGCACAAACCAAGGGCCACTATTTGGACATTTGAGCATTTCCTGAACCTAATTTTGGAAACAACATAAACTTGGGAAAACGTTTTTATTCTGAATTTTTTAGATGAGGATTGATAATTTGAATTATTTGGATTATTCGGACGAACTGTTCTCATCTTGGATGTTATTTTCCTAACATTTCAGTTAATGTAACCTTCGACCTTCTTCAGCTGCGTCTTGTCGAACTCTTGTCATACAGATTCCCGTGTTCGACAAGATGCACTTGAAGAAGGTCGGAGGTTACATCAGCCAAAATGTTGAGAGAATAACATCCAAGATGAGAACAGTAGTCCCAAGAATCAAAACAATACATTTTAGTTCTCACTCATACCTATATATTTCTTTTTATTGAGATTTTTGTAGTATGAAACTACAGCAGCACTAATCAAGGACCACTATTTGGACATTTGGGCGCTTCCTGGACCTAATTTTGCAGACTTCTTTAATTTTGGAAACGACATAAAATGATCGTAAAAACAAATAAAGTTTTAAATTTTTTATTTAAATACTAGCTGTATCTAACCGGCGTTACCCGGGACTCTGTTTACTTTCATTTTTGTTTCGGTTCTATGTTTTAAAAATAGTTTGTTTTTTTACTATGCTATTTCTTTTAACAAATCATTTGTTATTTTTGAATAGGATTTTAACAATTAGATTTTATTATTATAGCATATAGTATAAACCGGCCCATTTCAACATAATGGTTAGGTGTTTGTTAATGGGCCGAGAGATCGGGGTTCAATCCTCGGTTGAGTCATACCAAAGACTCAAAAAATGGTACTTGATGCCTCCTTACTAATCCCCCAGCATTAAGGTGAGGATCAAGGGTAAGTGGAGTAATCCTGGGAAAAGAATGGCGTCCTCCCCTACATCTTGGTGCAGTAGCTAATGAAAAGGGAGCCTTCGCGTTGCCCTTGACTATGATCAACTACTTTACTTTTTACTGATTATAGTGTCATTTGGTCATTAAATCATAAATTGAACCCATTATAATCTTTATTTATAAAATTATTGATCATAAAAACATTCAATCTTTTAATACATAAAGTGATGTTTAACTTTAGTGACCAGGCAGCTAATCAGCTTGATCTATAATTGGCTGCCAGTTTGATTGTTTTAACTTTGCTTTAAGTTTTGATTTTAGTTTTTGATATTGTATATTGTTGTTGTTTTAATAGTTTAAATAATTTTATTGTTTGCATTGTATGTCCGTGATTATTGATTAAAACAAAACGTCATGCAAATATCATGACATACTGTTGTTTAACTCCAGCGGCTAGGCTGCTAATCAGCTTGATCTATAATTGGCTGCCAGTTTGATTGTTTTGACTTGGCTTTAAGTTTTGATTTTAGTTTTTGTATATTGTTGTTGTTTTTGTAGTTTAAATGTTTTTATTGCTTGCATTGTATGTCCGTGATTATTGATTAAAACAAAACGTCATGCAAGTATCATGAAGTAAAAAGTAAAAGTGGTCATGGGTAACCTGAAGGCTCTCTTTTCAATGGCTACTACACCAAGAATTAGAGAAGGGAGCCACTCCTTTCTCAAGATTACTCCACTTACCCTTGATCCTTACCCATAATGGTCAGGGTTTAGCACGGGGCATCAAGTATCATTTTTTGGTAGTTTGGTATGGTTTGGTAGTTTTGTTTTACGGCATATCAACCCTTTTTGGGTTATTTAATGCCGAATCTGGTCATTATAGTGAAAGTTTTTATGCTTCAAGTTCTTTATATCTTCAAATGTTTAATCAGGGTTTTTGGTTTGGTAGTTTTGTTTTACGGCATATCAACCCTTTTTGGGTTATTTAATGCCGAATCTGGTCATTTTGGTGAAAGTTTTTATGCTTCAAGTTCTTTATATCTTCAAATGTTTAATCATGGTTTTTGGTTTGGTAGTTTTGTTTTACGGTACTATTTTTTAGTCTTTGGTATGACCCGATTGAGGATTGTCTCCCGGTCTATTAGCGAATACTCTAACCATTATGCCAAATCGTGAAATACTATTGTTTAACTCTAGCAGTCAGGCAGCTAATCAGCTTGATCTATAACTGACTGCCGGTTGGATTGTTTTGACTTTTGCTTAAGTTTTGATTTTAGGTTTTGATTTTGTATATCACTGTTGTTACTGTAGTTTAAATGTTTTTATTGGAAGATAAAGGTGTCTCAAGGGTTACTGACAGGGACTGACAACCTGGGTGTGCTAAGTTCGAATCCAGTTCGTTCCACAGAAACACTTTCCCTTAGGATGTTGGCAACCTTCAGGTGGTCCCTCCTGTAAGTACCTGATGTTTTTCAAGAAAGAATTCTAACTAGAAAGATATCATTTGATTCATACAAAATGAATGAAATGTTTTTATTGTTTGCGTTGTATGCTTGTGGATTTAATGTATAATATAAGTCACAGGTTTCTTACATATTTTGACTCATAGTTTACTTATGTACAATTCTGTGTTGATTGCTATCGGTGGTTGAATGTTTCTTTATTATTATCATTTTATTTTATTGGTCTTTTTTAGCGATTGTGCAGTATAGTTAACAATAAAAAACTTGGGGGGAAACAAATTTTCAACAAATAACTTATACCAAACACAAGAAAATTTAATCTTCTATAGACTTGCATAGATTTTAAATTTTGAAATTTTTTGAGTATTTGTTTTTTGTAGATTTTGTATTGTTATCTCAAAAGCTTGTAAAAAAAAAAAATTTTTTAAATTAAAAAAAGTTTAAATTAAATAAAAAATTTTTTTACAAGCTTTCGAGATAACGATAGAAAATCTAAAAAGCACAAACAGTTAAAAGGTTCCTGTTACGTCTTGATGTTTATACGTTTCGGTTCAATTACAACTCAGAAAAATGAAGGAAGTACGAAGTAAAACCTTTAACAGATTGATTTATCAAACACACTGATTAATTTAAAATGTAGAAAAACCGCTGAACGCGAGATGCTTGTTTGATTGTGAGACCGTTCCATTTACTTTTTACTGTCCGGCAGACGACTCCTTTAATCCAATGGGGCGATAACTCTTACTTTTAATCCAAGGGAAATAACTAGATTTTGTTTTGTTAGGTTGCCCTAACAGTTCCAAATCTTAAAAGCTATGTGAGTCAATAGAGGATTAAATATTCTTGCTTTGATAAATTTATTTGTGGTAAATTTGTTTTTTCCACCCCTCTTTTTCTTGTTGAGAATTTTTTTTACGTTTTTGAATTTTGGAACTTTTTTAAGTGTTTTTTTTTTTTTTGAGATTTTGTATTATCTCAAAAGCTTGTAAAAATTTTTTTTTTTTAATTAAATTAAAAAAATATTTTTTTTGTTTTTTTACAAGCTTTCAAGATAAAAATAAAAAATCTACAAAAACAAACAATTAAAAAATGTTCAAAATCTTAAAAACTATGCGAGTCGATAGAAAATTAAATATTTTTGCTATGTAATTCCTCTGATGATAAGATTTTAATCTTTGAAAAGCCTTGGCTTAAGGAAAGAAAAATAAACATGTTTTTATCGAGTACACCTTGCATTGGTAAATTTATTTGTTCTAAACTTATTTTTTCCTATTAACTATACTGCGTGATTGCCTTTTTTTTTTGTTCAGAATTTTTTTAGATGAGGATTGATAATTTGTATTATCCGTTGTGGCATCGCATTGGTCCATGTGGCGTAACGGATAAAGTGCTAAGTAAAAAATCAGTTTTAAGTGACAGTCTTCTGGCAGTGGAAGGTTCAATCTTCAGTATGGAGTGATACTAAGAATACAGTTAAAGATTACTTAAGACATATACCCGTTCATGGGTGACACAACAAGAACAATCTACCCGTTTATTAAATAACGGGTTAAGTTCGAAATTTCGCACAAATTCCCAGGTTCAACATAAAAATCTTGAGGTCAGCAAGATACACCTGAAGAAGGTCAAAGGTTACATTGGCTGAAATCTAGTAAGAATAACATACAAGATGAGAACAGTTATTGCTTTTGTTATAAAGGAGTTCACCCTGGTCGGGATGAGTCGGCTTCTTCTCTGACCTACATTTCGAATCATGAGAACAGTAATCCAAAAAATACATTATTAATAAGAAAATTGACAACATCTTTGAAGCACCCATGAAAGTGTATTTAAGTGAAATATTTTGAAAATCAACACATCGTGCAATTTAAATGAAATAATCATTTATTTAATTTATTGTTTTTTTTGTGATAAAAACCCAACAAAAACTCAAATAAATGAATTTTGGTGCTTGTCCAGTGCAAAGGCCGTACGAAAAAATTATTTATTCATGAAAACAATATCATGTACCTACCTGGCACACGCTAGGAAGTAAGTGTAGTATCTGTTCCGATGGATACTGCACCCTGTCCTGTGCAGTTCTAGGAGGTCCACCCTCCCAGGCTTCGCCTCCCCTCTTTGGGGAGGAGTAAGTTTATTGCTTACTGTCTGAGGCGCCCCTACCGGGGAATGCCGACTGAGCTGCCCAGGCAATTTTTAAATGGCCAGAGTGCTCACCTCTCGAGCGCTGGCTTTTAACCCCACTTGCTCGACCCGATCTTGAGTCACATCTTACTTGTGGGAGTAAGATAAAACTGGCCTTGTGCCTAACTCCGCGAGGAGTAAATAAATATCATGTACCTGTTCTTGGCCTTTTGGCTAAGATCAAAGTGTAGTATTTGTTCAGATGGATACTGCACCCCATAGACTGGTATTGTCTTGGCCTTCGGGGCTTGATTTACGCCGGTCTATGGGTCTGTCCTGTGCAGTTCTAGGAGGTCCACCCTCCCAGGCTTTGCCTCTCCTCTTTGGGGAGGAGTAAGTTTATAGCTTACTGCCTGAGGCGCGCCTACCGAGGAATGCCGACAGGGCTGCCCAGGCAATTTTTAATGGCTAGAGCGCTCACCTTCTCGGGCGCTGGCTTTTCAAATCCCACTTTCCGACCTTGTGTCACATACTCCTATTGTGGGTAGGTGTTAAATAATGGCCTTTTGGCTAAGATCAAAGTGTAGTATCTGTTCCGATGGATACTGCACCCCATAGACTGGTATTGTCTTGGCCTTCGGGGCTTGATTTACGCCGGTCTATGGGTCTGTCCTGTGCAGTTCTAGGTCCACCCTCACAGGCCTCGCCTCCCCTCTTTGGGGAGGAGTAAGTTTATTGCTTACTGTCTGAGGCGCCCCTACCGGGGAATGCCGACTGAGCTGCCCAGGCAATTTTTAAATGGCCAGAGTGCTCACCTCTCGAGCGCTGGCTAATCTAATCCCACTTACCCGACCTTGTGTCACATCTTACCTTGTGGGAGGTAGATAAATAACATCATGTACCTGTTCTTGGCCTTTTGGCTAAGATCAAAGTGTAGTATCTGTTCCAATGGATACTGCACCCCATAGACTGGTATTGTCTTGGCCTTCGGGGCTTGATTTACGCCGGTCTATAGGTCTGTCCTGTGCAGTTCTAGGAGGTCCACCCTCCCAGGCTTCGCCTCCCCTCTTTGAGGAGGAGTAAGTTTATTGCTTACTGCCTGAGGCGCCCCTACCAGGGGAATGCTGACGGGGCTGTCCAGGCAATTTTTAAACCCCACTTTCCCGACCCGACCTTGGGTCACATCTTACTTGTGGGAGTAAGATAAAAACTGGCCTTGTGCCTAACTCCTGGAGAGGAGTAAATCAATACTCAGTGGTATTTTATTGTTCAATGTTAAAAAAAGTAAAAAAATTATCCACTAGAACTTTAATTACAAGTATTTTCCCATTTTTCGTATCATAACAATCACTTCGATGAATATGGTTCCATCTTCTTTCGTTGAACAGAATTCAAGGGCAGATAATTTGCAAGGGCAGATAATCACGCAATTTAAAAAAAAAAACAAAAAACAACTACATAGTTAAAATATTCTGAAAATGGACGTCAACCTGTTGAATATGGAGGATATAATTAATTTATGTAGTGATGTTAGGGAATCTATTGCTTTTTTACAGTCTCAGCTGCTAATTGCAGGAATAAGCATATGTACATGTTTTTTTAAAATTGCGTGATTATCTGCCCTTATATGCATTTATAGACGCGCTTCTTATCAAAATGTACCTAGATTCTACTAGCTTATGAACATTGGACTGTTTATAAATAATAATAGGGCACTTTCTTCATCGGCGTGTGATTGTAAAGGTGCACCTCCAAATAGACAAAGATTTTCAGAGTTTACGACTGACGCAATAATGACGCCAATTTTTTAAAGTATATTCACCTGTTTATAAATAATAATAGGGCACTTTCTTCATCGTCGTGTGATTGTAAAGGTGCACCTCCAAATAGACAGAGATTTTCAGAGTTTACGACTGACGCAATAATGACGCCAATTTTTTAAAGTATATTAACCTGTTTATAAATAATAATAGGGCACTTTCTTCATCGTCGTGTGATTGTAAAAGTGCACCTCCAAATAGACAGAGATTTTCAGAGTTTACGACTGACGCAATAATGACGCCAATTTTTTAAAGTATATTCACCTGTTTATAAATAATAATAGGGCACTTTCTTCATCGGCGTGTGATTGTAAAGGTACACCTCCAAATAGACAAAGATTTTCAGAGTTTACGACTGACGCAATAATGACGCCAATTTTTAAAAGTATATTCACCTGTTTATAAATAATAATAGGGCACTTTCTTCATCAGCGTGTGATTGTAAAGGTGCACCTCCAAATAGACAAAGATTTTCAGAGTTTACGACTGACGCAATAATGACGCCAATTTTTAAAAGTATATTCACCTGTTTATAAATAATAATAGGGCACTTTCTTCATCGTCGTGTGATTGTAAAGGTGCACCTCCAAATAGACAGAGATTTTCAGAGTTTACGACTGACGCAATAATGACGCCAATTTTTAAAAGTATATTCACCTGTTTATAAATAATAATAGGGCACTTTCTTCATCGGCGTGTGATTGTAAAGGTGCACCTCCAAATAGACAGAGATTTTCAGAGTTTACGAGTGACGCAATAATGACGCCAATTTTTAAAAGTATATTCACCTGTTTATAAATAATAATAGGGCACTTTCTTCATCGTCGTGTGATTGTAAAGGTGCACCTCCAAACAGACAGAGATTTTCAGAGTTTACGACTGACGCAATAATGACGCCAATTTTTTAAAGTATATTCACCTGTTTATAAATAATAATAGGGCACTTTCTTCATCGTCGTGTGATTGTAAAGGTGCACCTCCAAATAGACAGAGATTTTCAGAGTTTACGACTGACGCAATAATGAAGCCAATTTTTAAAAGTATATTCACCTGTTTATAAATAATAATAGGGCACTTTCTTCATCGGCGTGTGATTGTAAAGGTGCACCTCCAAATAGACAGAGATTTTCAGAGTTTACGACTGACGCAATAATGACGCCAATTTTTTAAAGTATATTCACCTGTTTATAAATAATAATAGGGCACTTTCTTCATCGGCGTGTGATTGTAAAGGTGCACCTCCAAATAGACAGAGATTTTCAGAGTTTACGACTGACGCAATAATGACGCCAATTTTTTAAAGTATATTCACCTGTTTATAAATAATAATAGGGCACTTTCTTCATCGGCGTGTGATTGGAAAGGTGCACCTCCAAATAGACAGAGATTTTCAGAGTTTACGACTGACGCAATAATGACGCCAATTTTTTAAAGTATATTCACCTGTTTATAAATAATAATAGGGCACTTTCTTCATCGTCGTGTGATTGTAAAGGTGCACCTCCAAATAGACAAAGATTTTCAGAGTTTACGACTGACGCAATAATGACGCCAATTTTTAAAAGTATATTCACCTGTTTATAAATAATAATAGGGCACTTTCTTCA
The DNA here is from genome assembly GCA_963556195.1 of Sepiola atlantica. Classification (NCBI taxonomy): domain Eukaryota; kingdom Metazoa; phylum Mollusca; class Cephalopoda; order Sepiida; family Sepiolidae; genus Sepiola; species Sepiola atlantica. The sequence continues at coordinate 11,219,158 of OY744546.1, forward strand.
TCGGCGTGTGATTGTAAAGGTGCACCTCCAAATAGACAAAGATTTTCAGAGTTTACGACTGACGCAATAATGACGCCAATTTTTTAAAGTATATTCACCTGTTTCGTATTAACTTTGCCTTGTTTTGTTGAAGAAACTTGACCATCGCCTGAAAGATAAATAAAAAGTTATAAGAAAAAGTGTTCAGAGTAAATGCAATATATAATTTATATAAGGATTTTAACATGCAGGGTTTAATAAATTATTATTATTATTGACTTATAATCTTCGCATTTAATTTTAATTTATATATATATATATATATATATATATATATATATATATATATATATATAGTCTAAAGAAGCTTCGAGTCATTTTAAAAAAAGAAAGAAAATGCAGTTTAAATTCCCAAAGAAACTAACTAAATCCAAGATATCGCAGACTTAGCACTTGCATAAGCCGACCCACCGTTGGAAAATTCATAAATAAAAAAGGGAATTTAAGTATTTAACAGTGAAACAAAAACAGGGGACCTTAACTTGAGCGTGAAATATTAAAACAGGGATAATCAGCTGATATATATATATATATATATATATATATATATATATATATATATATATTATACTTCTAATATATGAAGTAAAGTTAATCATTTTATTATTGTTTTATTTATATATATATATATATAATAATGGTAATAATCCAGGTGAAAAATATCCACAGGGTGGTAATCCAGAGAATTTTAACCGGGTTTATAAAAAGTGCTCAATATCAAAATAGAGCTTTATATATGATAATTTTATTTACACAGACATGTACAAAATCTGCGACACTGGCATATCGATGTTATCGATCAACAGTTACTATAAACTGAGATCTCATCAGGCAGAGTTAGAATCCGACCCTAACCTCAGATCATATTTATGAGATCTCAGTTTATAGTAACTGTTGATCGATAACATCGATATGCCAGTGTCGCAGATTTTGTACATGTCTGTGTAAATAAAATTATCATATATATATATATATATATATATATATATATAGTTTTGATTCCATTTGTTGCCTGACGATGTTGACGCTATTTGCAAGTGTTAACGAAACAGAATATGTTTTGTCGCAAGTAATGGAATAAAATCATCAACAAAAAATATATTTTGCTCTGAATTTTCATTGAGCACTCTCATAAACCCGGTTTCAACTTCCTTCGGATTCATACCCCCTGGATATTGGTAACAAGTTAATTATATATATATATATATATATATATATATCTTATACTTCTAATATATAAAGTAAAATTAGTCTCGTTTGATGAAAATCCATGACATAATTTTGATTCTAGAAAATGATTAAAATTTAAGACTTAAACTTTATATTTTAGAAGTAGAATATATATACATATATATCTTATACTTCTAATATATAAAGTAAAATTAGTCTCTTTATAACTGTTTTATTTTAATACATACATAGCTTATACTTTTTACATATAAAGCAAAGTTAGTCATTGTTTTATTTCAATACATATATAATATCTTATCCTTCTACTACATAAAGTAAAGTCAGTCTTTTTATCATTTGTGATTGAATGTAAGAGAAACACGCAATTATATGCACCTGATATTATAATTGTTCCAGCAGTTTGGTCCTTCGCAGATTTTTCGGAATTGATTTTCAATTTCTCAGGAATTTGACCTCGCATTTTGATTTCTGTCAGAGGTTTTTTCTCCTTTTTACCTTTCTTTTTCTTGACTTCTTTGGCTGGCCGAGCCGACTGAAAACATAAGGGGGGAAAAAATACAATCACGAATGACACGTACAATAAAGAAAAAAAAAAGATGTGACTTGAAGGCATTCAGCTATTCTATATATGCATAAAACATATATCTATTATTATTATTATTATACTAAAGTTGAGTTAAGGATTTTTTTTCTTATATATTTTAATCGCACAAAATAGATGCTAAAATATATTCTAGTTCTGGGATTATCAATAAACTCTTTCTCAAAGAGAGAGAATAAAGCCTGGGAAGGTGGTCCTCCTAGGATTGAACAGAATCATGCCCAAGCCGAACAGCAACAAAGCCACTATCGGACTAATTGTTGTTCTTCCGGGATTTTTGTGAAAATAATAAAAAATAACTTAATAATCTGAATTATATTAAATATTATTAATCTGATATTAAAGCTTAGTTAATCAACGTTTGTTTCCCTAAGGGTTTTTTCTTATATATTTTAATCACACAAAATACATGCTAAAATATTCCTCAGTTTTGGGATTGAGTTATGTTTGAACAGTATTCAATTTTAATTGGTCTACATCACATTTTGCAATTAACTCAGCAAGGGACCCATCTCTTACCAAGCTTCTATCTATCACTTTCACCCTCGCTCACTGTATGTGGTTTGACCCCTGCTCTTATTTTATACGGTATCTATAACTCTCGCTTCTCTCTCTCTCTCTCTCTCTCTCTCTCTCTCTCTCTCTCTGTGTTGATTAACAATCGAAGGAAATAAAGAAAAGAAAGAATAAAAAGATTGGAATAATCCATTATAAACAAAATGAAATATCACCATAAGTAGTAATAGTATTTAACCCGTAGCTGTAAAGGGTGGGGGGGGGGGCAGAGATAGAACGAGGGAGGAAAGAGAAACGGAGAGGAGGAAACAGAAAGGGGGATATAGCAAGCAGAAAGAAACTAATTTTGTGATTTTGTCTTTATTTTTTTTGTATTTAACTGGCTTTGCAAACTCACTTTTTTCTCATACAAATAATCTAAGCCAAGTTCAATGGGTAACCCAACGATTCTCTTTTTTTTATTAGTATGTCTACATACTACTGAAATTCTATCAGAATACGGTAGAATCCAACTGTCAAAGTCTTTCTTAGACAAAATTAAAATTCAATCATGAATTAAATTGAAATTGGCAGCTTTCATTAAAGGGGAAGTAACTGCAGTCTCATTAACTAGAAACCCTTCTATTGAAGTCAAATTAAACAATCAAATGTACTTAGCTTCAGTTTGATTGAAAAAAAATTCTGGTTAGAAAAATTGTTACAATGGCAACAATTTTAAATAATGACTCAAATAATGTAAGGAAGATAAATCTTTGCAGCTTAAAATATGACTTATCTCCCTTATATTCATTGAGTTATCATTGAGCATTTTTCCATCTGTTCTTTTCTCTATCTTAACATTTTGTGACCACTTTGCATGTTTATGTGTTTGTGTTTCTCGCCTATATGTGACTTACACATTTTTATTTTATTTTACTTTTACAATTATTTTTTAATTTTACTTTTAGAATTATATTTTCATTTTACTTTTCATCTAAATTTTCTTGAGATAATTATTGAAATAATAAAAAAATAAAAAATTGGTTTTTCTTTTTCCTTTATAGCTTAAAAAATGTGCAAGCAATGAATCCCAGACGACTCCAGGTAGGTATAACTAGTCGGTTATAAAAATAAATAAGTGAGGTTTTTATTTTCACAAACGTGCAGTATTTTCTAACAAAGGGAGCTAATTCAAAAAACATTCAAAGTTTTAGAATTGTAAAAATGAAAAACTGAAACACTCACCGCCAGAATCTCCATTCTAAGCAGACGTTCTTCTTCATCCTGGTATTTATATTTCTCCTTCATTTTTTTCAATTTATTCTTTAAAAGTAAAAATATAAAAAATAATAATAATAGAAAAGATCACTTGGTGGCTCAAATTAAATATTTACGCAAAGGTCTTTCATAAAAAATCATCTTGACACACACACATACATATAAAGTAGTAGAGTGAGTATATGGAATTAGTGGATAAGCATTTAAACAAACTAGTTAAAAGAATGACACAGACAGATCGTTAAAGCCAACCGATATTTCGGTCATAAATCTGACTTTAATCTTCTACTCCAATAGCTTCTTTCCTCGTGCTGCTGGCCTCTGGAACTCCCTCCCTGCCCCCTGTTTTCCCGACGGTACTGACATGCAGAAATTTAAAACTAATGTAAACAGACATCTCGCTGCACAGCTCCCAATTTAGGTTGACCCCCCAAACCTTCTCCCTTTTTTCTCAGTAGCCCCTTACGTCTACAGTGGTGGCCTGCCTTGTTTGGGGTGAACTATGTTAAAAAAAAATTTTTTAAAAAAAACAAAAAAACTATAGCTTATGGTCAGGTATAAATCCTCCAAACTAATGTACTGGGTTTGGTAAGATCTCACATTGCATTTTACGTCAGGAAGTTGGTATCTTCAGACACATCGTATATGAGAACGCAATCATATGCTAGTGTACGTGAAAAAGTCCAAACAAAAACGAGACAAATTTACTGAGTTTTATGTTCGCAATTTTTTAGATGATGATTAATAATTTGTATTATTTGTATTATTCAGACTACTGCTCATGAATGGGGCCCATACTCATGAATGGGGTCCATACTCATGAATGGGGTCCATACTCATGAATGGGGTCCATACTCATGAATGGGGCCATACTCATGAATGGGGGCCATACTCATGAATGGGGCCCATACTCATGAATGGGGCCCATACTCATGAATGGGGTCCATACTCATGAATGGGGCCCATACTCATGAATGGGGCCATACTCATGAATGGGGGCCATACTCATGAATGGGGCCCATACTCATGAATGGGGCCCATACTCATGAATGGGGCCATACTCATGAATGGGGCCATACCAGATTTATGTATAGAGGGCAGAAAGCATCTACATAGGTACAGGTAGGGAATCCGACTGGCTTTGTTCGTCCTCTCGATACAATGACGTGTTGATTTGAAGGAGTTGTCTACATACATACTAATGTGTTTAGTAAGCTTTATATATAGCTTCATAAAACCCAAACTTGGTTGTATTTTTAGTATTTACGAATTCTCATTACAAATAAGCCATTTTTTCATGAATTATTTCTGGAAAGATCTTTCACGTCAAATCAATTTTTGAAGTAAATAAAATTTAAATCTCAAAGTGGAAACAGACAAAAGAGAAAAAAAATCTGTCATTCTTTGCTACCAGAACTATAAAATTCTCGATGCACCTCCTGCGTGCATCACAACAGTAAGCTAGGAAAACCACAACATATCATGTTAACAGTTTAACATAAGTAACAACTGAAAAAAAAAAATCAAAATATGAGATGTTTCATGGAAAATTCAGAAAGAGGTTAAATCAGCCGAAGCTGTTTGTGTTCTTGTAAAATAAAATAATATTAGGTCATACTTACTCTCTTTCCTCTTTTCAAAGGCTGTTGTGATTGTTGGGAAGGAAAATTTGATGCTATCTAAAAAATATGATTTTAATATAGGGTGACGATGTGAAACAATTTTACAACAAGGATACAAAGAAATAGAGTATTAAATAATTTTACTTTACAGGTTGATCCTAAAGGAGAGGTAAGAATCAATGATCTTAAAAAAAATACATTCAAGATGATTTTAATACAAAGGGATCTTAAAATAAAGGTACAATCTAAGGATCTTAAAATAAAGGTACAATCAAAGGGATCTTAAAATAGAGGTTAAATCTAAGGCATCTTAAAATAGAGGAACAATCAAAGGATCTACAAATAGAGGTACAATCTAAGGATCTAAAAATAGAGGTACAATCTAAGGATCTTAAAATACAGGTACAATCAAAGGGATCTTAAAATAGAGGTACAATCAAAGGCATCTTAAAATAGAGGTACAATCTAACGATCTTAAAATAGAGGTACAATCTAAGGATATTAAAATAGAGGTACAATCAAAGGCATCTTAAAATAGAGGTACAATCAAAGGGATCTTAAAATAGAGGTACAATCAAAGGCATCTTAAAATAGAGGTACAATCTAAGGATCTTAAAATAGAGGTACAATCTAAGGATCTTAAAATAGAGGTACAATCTAAGGATCTTAAAATAGAGGTACAATCTAAGGATCTTAAAATAGAGGTACAATCCAATGATCTTAAAATAGAGGTACAATCTAAGGATCTTAAAATAGAGGTACAATCAAAGGCATCTTAAAATAGAGGTACAATCAAAGGGATCTTAAAATAGAGGTACAATCCAAGGATCTTAAAATAGAGGTACAATCAAAGGATCTTAAAATAGAGGTACAATCTAAGGATTATAAAATAGAGGTACAATCTAATGATCTTAAAATAGAGGTACCATCTAAGGATCTTAAAATAGAGGTACCATCTAAGGATCTTAAAATAGAGGTACAATCTAAGGATCTTAAAATAGAGGTACAATCTAAGGATCTTAAAATAGAGGTACAATCTAAGGATCTTAAAATAGAGGTACAATCAAAGGGATCTTAAAATAGAGGTACAATCAAAGGGATCTTAAAATAGAGGTACAATCAAAGGGATCTTAAAATAGAGGTACAATCAAAGGGATCTTAAAATAGAGGTACAATCAAAGGGATCTTAAAATAGAGGTACAATCTAAGGATCTTAAAATAGAGGTACAATCTAAGGATCTTAAAATAGAGGTACAATCTAAGGATCTTAAAATAGAGGTACAATCAAAGGGATCTTATAATAGAGGTACAATCAAAGGGATCTTAAAATAGAGGTACAATCAAAGGGATCTTAAAATATAGGTACAATCTAAGGATCTTAAAATAGAGGTACAATGTAAGGATCTTAAAATAGAGGTACAATCTAAGGATCTTAAAATAGAGGTACAATCTAAGGATCTTAAAATAGAGATACAATCAAAGGGATCTTAAAATAGAGATACAATCAAAGGGATCTTAAAATAGAGGTACAATCTAAGGCATCTTAAAATAGAGGTACAATCTAAGGCATCTTAAAATAGAGGTACAATCTAAGGCATCTTAAAATAGGGATGCAATGTTAAATGATTTTCTTTCAGAGGTACAACTTAATGACTTTGCTATAGAGTTAAAATATAAATCATTTTATTATAGAATTTTAAACATTTTTACTACTGAATTTCAATTCTAAAAACTTTATTGCAAAAGTACAAATTAAATGATTTCACCGTATATTATTTTGTAAGTTGTAATACAAATTGATAATTGTACTATAGTAAGGTATAACAATTATTTGGCACCGAAACAACAAAATCGGATGAAAGGAGAAGAACGCGATTGTGAAAGGTCATTAATTAATAGAGAATCTGATTATGCATGCGATGCTTACATTTTCATCATCTTCATTTGTTTCTTCCTCTTCGTCCTCCTCCTCTTCATCCTCCTCATCTTTCTCTGAAGATTTTGTCGATGCTTCAATCACAGACTGTTCTTTCTGTTTCAGGAATTCATCAATCGGCATTCCTTTCTTGCGACTTTTCTTCAGATCCCTGGAATTTAGTTTAAGCATGAAGATCATAAGATTATGCTACCAGATGTGAGCAACAGGAGGATTTTTTTAGAAAAGGAAGAAACAAAAAAGGAAGAAACAAAGAAAAAAGAAAGAAAGAAAAAAGGAAGAAAGAAAAAAAGGAAGAAAAGAAAAAAAAGGGAAGAAAAGGAAAAAGAAGGAAGAAAAAAATAAAGAAAAAAGGAAGAAAGAAAAACAGGAAGAAAGAAAGAAAAAAAAGGAAGAAAGAAAAAAAGAAAAAAGGAAGAAAAAAGGAAGAAAAGAAAGAAAGGGAAGAAAAAAAGGGAAAAAAAAGGAAGAAAAAAATAAAGAAAAAAGGAAGAAAGAAAAATAGGAAGAAAGAAAGAAAAAAAGGAAGAAAGAAAAAAAGAAAAAAAGAAAAAAAGGAAGAAAAAAGAAAAAAAGAAGAAAAAAAAGGAAGAAAAAAGAATTTTAAAAAAGGAAGTAAGAAAAAAAAGAAAAAAAGAAAAAAAGAAAAAAGGAAGAAAAAAAGAAAGAAAAAAAAGAAAAGACAGAAAGAAAAAAAGAAAAAAGAAAAAAATGAAGAAAGAAAAAATAAAGAAAAAATAAAGAAAAAAAAGGAAGAAAGAAAAAAAGGAAGAAAGAAAAAAAAGAAAAAAAAAGAAAAAGAAAATAAAGAAACAATGAAAACAGAAGAAAACAAGAAAAAAGAAAAAAGAAAAGAAAGAAAGAAAACAAGGAAGAAAGAAAAAGGAAAAAAGAAAAAAAGGAAAAAAGAAAAGAAAAAGGACAATAAAGAATCTTACCTTCGCATTTTAGCTGACAACCTGCCACCTTTGGTTTCAGCCTGAGTATAAAATATCAATAAACAGAGAATTTATTCATTTGAACACAAAAGTTTTAATAGATATATGCATAATTATACTTTCATAGTGTTATACACTAAATCTTTAAAGGATTTTCTTCTTCTTCTTTTTTAATTGATGAAGTATGTCAACTAGTATTTATTTTGTTGAATTATGTTTGTAGGGGGATTAAATGAGAGAAATCATAAACAGGATACATCGTAGACAGAGGTCAGCAGTGTTCAGGTGGTTAACTTTTGGAGACAATCTGCCTAGAATGGGAACCAAGCTTAGCAGGAATGACGTTAAATGGGAGATTTGAGAGAACAGGTTCTAGCAGTCTGGAAGGAGAATGCAGAGCGACTGTACGTATTTTGAAATGTTTGCAAATCGATTGACTAAGTGTCTCCTTCTGTCTTTCTCTCCTCGTCTGCTCCCCTCCCCTGTTTCTTTACAGCCTAAATATAAACACGGCCAAATAAATCATCATCTTTTTTAAACTATTGAACAACATAAGAAAACGGTTTCTTGCTCCTGCTGCTTCTTCAAGGATTTAAAAAAACATTTCAACCATTCATTACTATTGAACAACATAAGAAAACGGTTTCTTGCTCCTGCTGCTTCTTCAAGGATTTAAAAAAAAGATTTTTAACCTTTTATTACTGTTAAACAAATAGAAAAACGGTACTTTGCTCCTGCTGATTCTTCAAGGTTTTTTTTAACTTTACATTCTGGTGATGGTGTCATGATAAAAACACCGGTTCCTGCTCAGCCGCTTAACCAGTTTAGGGGTAGACATTTTTGTCAGCTAGCCTTGTAACCCCTTCCATCACTATTAGGCTCTTGAAGGGCTTACATTTTGTTCAGCCTGTTTGGAGTCAAGGGAATTGAACTCTGGTCATGGGGTCTTTTCAGGCTTGGTTTTTCTTAAAGTGATTCTACTCTACTCTCCCCTTTTATTATTATGATTATATCCTTATATTAAGTGGCTTCATGCCTTGTCACACCCGACTTTACAAATGTCCGGCTTTACTTACAGCAGCTCGTCAACAGACCTTCTGCCACACAGCCACAATATGATGAAAAACAAGCCACGCGTGTGTGGTCCCCCTCTGTATGTGACTCGATGTGGCGAGTGTAAAATACAATAAATTTGGGAAATTTGGGGCATTTTTGACCCCCCTTTGACCCCCTGAGGGCGCGAACCAGAATTTTTCTGAGGTCAAGGATGCTCATTTTATATCCAGAACAATTGCCTCTACATTTTGGCCAAGTTTCAGAAAAATTGAATGGATGGATCAAACGTTATTGGAGAAAAGGGTCATTTTTTGCCATTTTGGGGGCTTTTGACCCCCTAGGGGCGTGAACCAGATTTTTTCCAAGGTCAGTGATACTTATTTTCTATTAGGAACAATTGCCTCCACATTTTGGCCAAGTTTCAGAGAAATTGAATGGATGGATGAAAAGTTATGAGGCAAAAAATGTCATTTTTTGCCATTTCGGGGCCTTTTGACCCCTTGGGGGGGGGGGGTAACCAGATTTTTTTTCAAAAATCGGAAAATGTCACTTTCTAACCTGACCAAAGTTACAACTTCATGCAAAATTTCAGAGAAATTCAATGGATGGTTGCGGAGAAAAATCCGGATGGACGGACGGACATGCCTCAAAAGATAAGTCCCCCGATTTTATAAGTCGGGGGACCAAAAAAAAGGGGTGACAAAAAATATTAATGTATTGGAGTTTTAAGGATTGATTTAAATATTTTACAACAATAATAAACCTAAATAAATGATTCTTTATCACAAAAAAATGGGGAGAGGGTAGCTACATAATTTCCCGTTTCTCCGAAAAACTTACATCCTGATTCAATTCCTCTTTCTCATCTTTAGCCGAACTGTTCAATTCACTCCGATTCTCGGCTTGGCTTTTTCGAACCATTAGTCTACAAAGAAAATATGTTTGTAAAATATGTTAACTAAATATCTTTTAATTTAGAAAAAAAAAGTTTTAAAAAAAAATCTATATCAGTAATAAAAGTAGAATGTAAAATCTTAATTTCAGACGTCATAATTGGAATTTAATTTAAAAGCATTTCAGCATTTTTCATTCGGAGAAGTCTTAAATAAGCACAGATGGTCATTTGGAGGAGTATCTGGGGGATTGCACAGGTGCTCATTTGGAGGATTCTTCGGGATGCTCTGGTTATCCTTTTCCCCTTTTCTCATTCGAACGCAATTTGTGGTTCTCTATCTATTACTGATGTCTTACTCTCTGTGACGGAGGACATATCGATCAAAACGTAGTCAAAAAAATAAATGGCAATGGTGAGGACTACAGTCTACAGAAAACTATGCAAATGATGAGAACTCTTCATACAAAAATTTTAAACAAATATTATGTACAGAAATGTGAGAGGGGGCAGGGAGGAAGTTCCAGAGGCCAGCAGCACGAGGAAAGAAGCTATTGGAGTAGAAAGCTCTCCGGCATCTGGGGACATCCACAGTGAATGGATGGGATTTAGCTAATTGTCGAGTTTGTCTAGTGAATTTACGTCGAGGGGGCACCAAAGTAGCCAGTTCAACCGAATATGATGATAATGATAAAAAAAAATGAAACAAAACTTACTTTTCACCACTGAAATCAAATTTAATAGTCGTATCTGGAAATGCAAATTCCTCCGCACTTTTCGTGGTGACATCCTTCTTTCGACTTGTAAGCGCCGCCGTTTTTATATTCTCTACTTTTGAAAGAACACCATTTTTCTCGGGAAATGCTTCTTCATCATCATCTTCTTCATCTTCTTCATCTTCATCATCATTTTGAGAATCAGAAGACTCTTCTTTGTCAGATTCTGCTTCATTAGCCGATTCTTCATTCGCCTTAGAGTCATCGGCACCAGAATTAGAATCGTCCACTTCCACCTTGGTCACACTCTCTTCCTCGATTCCACGCACCTTACGTTCCCCGACATGACGAAACACGCTGCCATCTTCAAGCTGCAAATACAAAATATCAGTGAGATTACAGAGGTATGGATTAGCGGATGTTTTTTTTTTGTGTGGCCTGATGTTCTCCATAAAACAGCAAAGTAAACCTTCTCTCCTTTCGCCGTCAACACTCGGATCTTTGTACACCCCAGTCGAAATGAATGACTCTCTCTTTGAAGAAGTCTCTTGCTTTGATAAGCTCCAAGGACTGACTTTCACTCCGGATCTAAAATGGAAGACTTATATCCAATCTGTTTCTAAGGTTGCTGGAAAAATGATTGAATCATTCTACCACACGAGATCTCTGTCAAGTCTTTATTTATTTCTCTTCCTCTCAAATTCATCCTTATCACTTTCTCCCTGCCAACTGACCCTGCTACCTCAACTGTTCTACATCTACTAACCCAAAAGAACTTCCAAAGTCCTATGTTATGCACCATACCGTCCAGATCAAATCTTCCTTTAAAGACTCACGTTAAACATGAATTGTTTAGATGAGGATTGATAATTTGCATAATTTTGGTTATTCGGACTATATTTACATCTTCGGCTGCTGTAACCTTCTTCGAATTCAGGAATAACTTCAATCTGGACGGAATTTCGAATGGAACCCTTTATTTAATGCTCTTGTTTCACAATTTTTCGCCCGCACCGAGGATTGAACCTTCAACCTTTAGATGACTATCACTTGGAACTGAATTTAACTTAGTACTATAACCACTGCACCAGTATGAATTTTGGGAGCCTTAAACCTATTCTTGTTTTTTCTATATATATACATATACATATATATATATATATATATATATATATATAGAGAGAGAGAGAGAGAGAGAGAGAGAGAGAGAGAGAGAGAATGGTAGTTTGCTTGAAGCATTGCTGGGTATAGTAAGAGTAAGTTTTTGAAAGGAAACTTGCATTGCCCACAGCCTTTCAAAAACTTACTACTAATACAGGGTGGGCAAAAATAAGGGTCCTATTTTTAAAAATTCATAACTTTTTTATTTATTGATTTTTTTTTTTTTTTTTTTTTAGAATAAGTAAAGGACCCCTTCCGAAGCAAGCATGAGCCGTATTAGCCCTAAGGAACGTACCCTCATTTAGAAAACATTATTTTTGCTTAAAAAACTCAAAACAGTGTAAAAAACAATACTTTAGTTTTTGTAAGTTTTAAGAAGTGTTTTTCGGCTAAAATTTGTTTTGTTTATTTCAAAAAATCTCGGAAGGGTCAGTCTACACACACATAAAGTTTGGTGAGTTTAACTTTTATTTTGTGGAAGTTATTCAAATTCAAGTTATTCAAATTTAAAGATAGGACCCTTATTTTGGCCCACCCTGTATATATATATATATATATGTAGAGAATGGTAGTTTGCTTGAAGCATTGCTGGGTATAGTAAGAGTAAGTTTTTGAAAGGAAACTTGCATTGCCCACAGCCTTTCAAAAATTTACTACTAATATATATATATATATATATATATATATTAGTATTTCATGTATCCACATAAAAATTTTATAAAGAGATATAATTTTTTACGTATCAATTTTCAGTATTTACTTCAACAGTGCTCGCTACGCAAGTAGAGCTAGGTAGTAAGTTATGAAAATATATTTATGGCAATCAAGCTACACAGAGGCTTTCGCGTTTAATCCCCAGGGGGAATCTTCAAACTAAAATGCATAGAGTTATTTTTGCCGGGTGTTTTTATATACACGGCTTGCTAGTTAACTAATCAGATTCTTTGTTGTTCTCTCAGCCAATCGTTGGGCTTCCCGCGAACAAAGGCTTTGTTGGTGTCACTCCCTATACCCTATTGTTTTGTTATCAATGGATTTGCTTATATCCTGTTTCCTTTGTTGTGTCCATATAATGGGTGAATTTATTTTAACACGTGGTTCCTTGTATTTCTATTTTAAGTTTTAATTTTTAAATTATGTTTTTTTTTAGCTTTTTTTTTTTGATTTTTGTTTATTTATTTATTTATCGTTAGCCTAAGGTAAATTTATTTCTGTGTAAGCAGCTGTTTGCTATTTCACTTCTAGAGTTTAATAGATTACGGGGATCTTTAAAATTTAGGATTTCAAATTTTTCATTCAGGTATAATTTACACGGGTCGTCTAAATTTCTCCATGTACTGGCCTGTCTTACTATTTTCCATTCAATTATTGGTGAGTGTCCATTTTCTTTGAGCTCCCAATAATGGTTAGCTAGTGCTGTTTTAGTTCGACGTTCTTTGTTTTTAAATGTGCTTTTGTGGTCATAGTATCTGGTCTTAAAATCTAGGGAGGTCATACCCACGTAGTATTTCTTGTTATTTGGTCTTTCCTTGGCAAATATCATTGCTTGGTATACAATACTTTTCGTTAGGCATTTATTTTGTAGTGGACAAAGTTTACGATTTATGCAGTTACATTTTTTCTCTTCATTGCTAACTTTTTCATTTCTATTCGGGTGGTTATTATTTGTGTTTTGTTTATTTCTATTAGTATTGTTTATATTTTTGTTCTTCGTAGTGTTACTTTTGTTATATTTTCCACCTTTTTTATGTAAGTTGTTATTTTTTTCCTCTCTGTTGTTTTCTTTTAGTATTTTGTTATTGTGTGCCTTAATTATCACTTCTAGGTTTTCGCAGCAGCTGTAGGATAGCCTCTGTGTAGCTAGATTGCCATAAATATATTTTCATAACTTACTATATTGTATCAAATTCTATACTAGGTCTACTTAGGAGGTCATTGTCGCCTAACATATGCACTGCTTCTTGAGTCGTTTTACTCTACACCGTTCTCCTCTATCTATAATTTTTACTTTGTCCCATAAGGGTAGATGGTTTCCTTTTTCCCTCCATATGTGGTCAGCCATACCTGATTTTTCGATATCTCCACGTATAACGGCTTTCCGGTGTTCTTCTAGCCTTACTTTTAGTGGGCGACATGTCTCATCTTTGTATATTTTCACACACTTACATGGCATCGCATACACGCAATTTTTAGTCATTTTTCTGTGGGAGGTTTGACTCTCACAAGATTGCTTTCGGACATTTGAGTCGCTCCTGAATACTGTCCTGATGTCATATGGATCGCATCCATTGTATCATTTTCATACCATTCCTCTCTTTGCAACACATATCCTTAATTTTCATTTTCCAGGCTTCATTTCCATACATAATCACACTGCATATGCATGCCTCATAGACTTTTGGTGCTTGTGCATATCAACCCTGACATTGAAATATTTAAAGAATGTATAAACTTTATTATGTACTTACGTGGTAGCTGAAAATAAGATTATGCAGAAAAATTTACGCAAATTCATCCAGTAGTTATTAAATTATAAGAAAAAGAAAAAAAATGATTTTACGTACATTTTGACATTTTTGTAAACAATGGAGACCCCAAACCCCGAAATCGTGAAAATATGAGTTATCGTCCTTGACCCCTGGAAAATGGTGGAAATATCTACCGAGTGATAAAATCGTTTTTTATTTATAATTGAATAAATACTGGATGAATTTGCATAATTTTTGGTGTACAGTCTTTTTTTATCTACCACGTAAGTACATAACATACATTTCTTTAGCTATTTTATTTTTAAGAGCGGTCTAACATGTCAGGGTTGATATGCACAAGCACCAGACTTTTCTCTTGGTCGGCAGCGTCAACAGTCTGCTGATTAGTTAATGGCAGAAGTTACCTGAACTTATTCCACCAACACCTAACTCTTACAATCACATCAGCTCCCATAGCAAACAGGAAAGACGCATGATACTTTCTTTTAAAGTGGTTGTTTTCTCAACAGTGTGCATCGATGGATCATAAAATGTGTAGCAGCAGCTACCTCCAGGAGGTAAACCACAGTGGGGAATGTAGTGTCCTGCATTTGGAAACGGCAACAATGTTTACACCCGAGATACAAGTTGTATCCTTATTACCTCCCTTACATTAGTCATTCTGTAATTATCTGTAATTATCTCCCTTGTATATTTCTCATGCTATATAAATAAATGCTTACGTGGATCGACCTTTTACGAAGAAAGTGACCGGAGCGCCCACAAAAACTGTTTGTCTCTCTTATTTATTTCTGTGTTCCTACCTGAATTGTTATGTATGTGAAGCCGTTACCCCGCGAGCCGGACACTAATGGAAACACAATAACAACCGACAAAGCAGTAATACTACAGGGAACACCCTACAGTTGAGGAAAGAAAGCCAGGAAAATAATTTGGCTTATCAGCATTTATGGCAGATGACACCAGCGCTACATAACCACCTCCTGGCTACCGTCACTTCATAAAAGCAGTCGCATAATAGGGACCGAAACTGATAGTATAGTGCTGGATCCAGTAGCGGAGCATAAAAAGATCAAGTGTTATTAAAATCCTGCTCCACCCGGTGCTCCAGTGGTATCACCAAGGTAACAAAACTTCTGGAAAATCTCAATAGCCTTGCATAATTTGGGTTATTCAGACTACATTTCTTATCTTGAATGTTATCATCACAACGATTCGGCCTTCGTCAGGTGTATCTCTTCGAACTCGGGAATATTTCTGTTGATCTCGGGGAATCTGGACGGAATTTCAATAGCCTTGCCATCCAAATATATTTTTTCTACATCTGAGTTCTCATCTGTCTCCATTATCATGCAATTCTTGCACACAAACTAGTTATTATATAAAAAAGGAAATTTCTGCCTGCCCTTCTCGGAGGGCTAAATCCAACTTCATATTTACATGCCCCAAAATGAATAAACGACAAAGAAATGTTTACCTTAAAAAGAAGACCAAATCCATAAATCAGGTGAGACGGCGGAAGGTAATTCTTTTTGCCTAAGAGAAAAATATAAGCAAAATCATAAATAAACAATTACTTTTCCAATATAAAACAAGTAAAGAAAATCGTCTATTATAAAGTTGGAAATTGTTAAGAATGCACAAACTGAAAAAGAAGAGAACAATGTATGCAAGTTGTGCATACATGAAAAACTTGCCATGTTACAATACTATATCAATAAATTACTAAACAAAAAAGTGGAACTTGTACCAAAAAGTAAATATAGACATAAGTTTCTCCTTTGCAGTTTAGCACCAGATTAATTTTATGCACAAAAAGTTCAAATAAAAACTAAAATTAAAAAAACTAAAACAAAAAATGTAATTGGAAGAGAAATGGAAAGATAAATAAATAATGATAATTATTATTATTAAAAACTTTATATTCCATATTTCTTTCCGCTCTCTGGCAATTTCAATATATCTGCTTCTTTTTTACTGTTGAGTTACCAGTTATCAAGGCCAAAAGCCACTCAAAGATAATGATTCTGATTTACTTTTTCCCCACGAGGGAAAAATTAGACACACGGTCGGTTTTTAATGTGGGGAAAATTCAGCTCCCAAAAAGAGGCACTCTGGATTAGAACAAAAATGAAAATTGTCTTAATTTATTCCAATAAAACAAAATGAAAATCAATAAACGAAATTAAATTAATTTATTGCATTATAACGAAATGTTTTATTGGAATAAATTTAGTTTTTATATATGTAGTTGTTTTTTTAAAATTGCATGATTATCTCCCTTGCGAATTATCTGCCCTTGAATTATTTTTATGAAAAAAGATGGACGCTTACTGAACGAATCGCTGTTATGATACGAAGAATGGAAAAATACTTGTAATTAAAGTACAGTGAGTAAGAATATAACGCTGAATAAGTATATAATATTGTTTTTATAAAAAAATAATTTTTTCGTACGGCCGCTCATCAGCACAAGCACCAGAAATTCTAAAGTATCATCAGGGTTTTTTTTCTTCATTTGTACAAACGAGAAATATAATTATGATTTGGGGAAAGAATGCAAGATATAAGTCGTTTTTGATTGGAAAAGATGCAACTTTAGTTCACAGTACACACATTTGAGATTTAAAAAAAAAAATTTTATTTTATTTATTTATTTTTATTTTTTTTCAGCTAGAATACTTCGGATAGTTTTCGTTTTTAGTGCTTTGTCATTTCTTTTTTCATCAACTAAAATAACAATTCACCAACGAATACACGTTGGTGAATTGTTATTTTAGTTGATTTTGTCGATATCTTTTTGATCTCCAATTCTTCTGCTTTCTTCAGCTTCTTTTCTCTTTCAATTTGAAGCCTTCGATTATATTATTTTCCATTGCTAAAATCTGAAATCCCAGAATTCCGGGAAAACCTGAAACATTTTTATGACTAGGCTTAACATCCGTTTTACATGCTGGCATGTGTTGGACAGCTTCTTCTTTAGAAGTTATTTCCTTAATTGAGGCAAGATTTTTATAGCCGGATGCCCTTCCTGACGATAACTGAGGCAATGGCGACCAGTGTTTTTAGCGAGACATCATCTTTAGATAATTGCTCATCAAGGCTAAAAACGTTTCACCTACGCTTCAAAATGTCAGCAATTTGCTCATAATCCAAAAGTCTTTTTTAGATGAAGGTTTCCACAGATTTTAACCCCCGTTTCAGATTTCTATAAATAATCCTGGCAAAAGGTATGAACCCCCTTCCCCTCTCCGCTCCTCTTCAGCTGCCACCTTCCCTCCTACCAGATATAGGTGAAATAATAGGATCACAGTTCTACGGGACCCTTACCTCTGATTATAAAACTTCCTGTCGTCAAATATTCTCCAGTCGGGGCTGTCTTCGACACTTGATCGTGATAGACCCACCAGGCACTGGTGATGACCTTAGCATCCCAAGCAACACTATTACAAATGGCCATGCTCCCAGCTTCATTCAAAGTTTTCGGGGGAACAGGATCACCTAAATTCAATAAAAACCAAAAAGATGTCAAGTGTAACAGCAGAAGAAAGAACAAAGAGGAAAATAGTACAAAAAAAAAAAAGAGTAAAACAGAATAGAAAAAGACAGCATGGTTGCGAAGTTGGAAGGTATAAGGTCCGACTCCGATTCCTAGAATTCCAAAATATCAGACTCTGTTGTTTATATTCTTAACCCCTACTCCCAGTGGATGAACTCGTCCGTCAGACTTTCTTTCGTTAAGCCCAAGACTATTTAAATGTCTCTTCACTGTATATTATTTGTTGTAACTTTCGGTACTGATATAGCTGACGCACCAGATTTCTGTGACTTCGCATCGGCAACGATCAGACAGGTCTAGGAAACACCCGAGTGCTGACAAAGTATTAACCAATCAGATTGCAGCATTCATTCGCCAAGCAGGCTAAAGGAAGCAGCCGACAATATTTGGAAACAAAAACAATAATCGCGTTCTATCGCAACAACAATGAATTATTATCAGCTGTGTCAGGTCGTCGAATTTCCGGAAGGACTAATTCAAAAGCATAACATTTTCATTTCTTTCTTTGTTTTATGTTAAAAAAAAAATTGATAAAATTTTACCCCCCCCTACCCCCCCCCAAAGAAAAAAATTATTTTCACAAACAAATCAAAACATTTACATCTACACATTTGATTGGCAATGGTTCATTTGGCCCACAAAAAAATAAAAATATATTTATTTACAGTTCTTTAGCTACGGTTTGTCTGTTTTTTTTTTCTTTTTATCTATGTATTTTTTTTCTTTGAAAGTCTTCCATTAAGCGCTTGGCAGTTTCAGCCTCGTTTTCGTCTCATCAGCTCTCGGGCGCTTCCGTGACTTGCCCGATCGTTGCCGATGCGAATTCACTGGCGTGTCAGCTATAACAGTAGCTAACTTTCTTTCGTGATTAAAACGTTTACCAAAATGAGAAGGAGAATAATAAAAGACCAGAATGCTCTTTTATTATTCTCCTTCTCACTACAATTTTAATTACAAAGCGAAATGGACAGAGTACTTCGTCCCGAACGACTCGACACAGTCTACAACCTTTATTGCAAAAAAAAAATATAAACATTGGAAACTTATGTTTCTGAATTTTTTAGATGAGGATCAGTAATTTATATAATTCGGGTTATTCGGACTACTGTTCTCATCTTGAGTGTTATTTGCACAACGTTTCGGCCACTGTAACCTTCTGCCTTCTTCAGCTATATCTTTTCAGGTGTATCAAAATTCCATCCAGATTCCCCGAGTTCGAAAAGATGCACCTGAAGAAGGCCGGAGGTTAAAGCGGCCAAAATGTTGTGAGAATAACACATTGGAACAACAAATTTGAAACTTACTTTTATGGATTAGCTGGGTAGGGTTAACGGCACTGAAGAAACTAGAAGCAGCCAAACTGACTTCTATGCATTGGTAAATAGCATACAGGTAGAAGTATTTGAAATCATTAGTGACACAGACGACTACACCTCTGCCATAAAAACTCTGGACGCGGCCTACATCAAGCCTACTTATATAATCTACAACCGACACCCACTTCTCACCATGAAACAGCAACCAGAGCAAACAGTGGATTCTTCACTGTTTATTTGTTGTGGCTTTCTTTTGTAATTAAAACCCTTACCAAATTATTTATTCTAGTCTTTTATTATCCTACTTCTCACTAGAATTTTAATTACAATACGAAATGGACAGGGTACTTCGTCTCGAACGACTCGACACAGAGTCTACAACCTTTATTGCAAAAAAAAAATACAAACATTGGAAACTCATGTTTCTGAATTTTTTAGATGATGGTTTGGTAATTTGTGTAATTTGGGTTATTCAGATTACAGTTCTCATCTTGAGTGTTATTCTCATAACATTTCGGCCACGGTAACCTTCTGCCTTCTTCAGCTATATCTTTTCAGGTGTATAGAAATTCCGTCCAGATTCCCGAGTTCGACAGAAATATTCCCGACTTCGAAACGATACACCTGAAGAAGGCCGGAGGTTACAGCGGCCAAAACGTTGTGAGAATAACACTCAAGATGAGAACAGTAGCGCGAATAATCCAAATCATACAAACATTGGAAGTGTACTTTCATGAATTACCTGTGTACGGTTAATTGCGCTGAAGAAACTGGAACCGACTTTTATGCATTGATAAATAGCATATCGAAAGAAGTATTTGAAACCATTAGTGACACAAACAACTAAACCTCTGCCATAAAAACTCTGGATGCGGCCTACATTAAGCCCACTAATATAGTCTACAACCGACACCCACTTCTCACCAAGAAACAGCAACCAGCGAAAACAGTGGATTCTTTTGTGTTACATTTGGGAAACCTTGCTAAAACATGCAATTTCCAAGCTGTGAGTGCCAAACTAAATAAAAACCAATACATGCGGGAGGTTTATTTTAAAGTCTTCTAATATTCAGATTGTCTGTTGATACTTCGGAAATAAAAAAAATCCAACTCTGACTCCTAGCATTTTACGAGTCCAACTGACTCTTTCCAAAAGAAGAGTAGAAAGTAGACCTTGGATTTACTTTCGGCAGCCTCGTCACTCTTTCTTCTCTTATTTTTCTTTTAGTCCTCACATTTCATGAGCGATGTTTCTGACAAAGGGGGAAGAATTGCTGTTTTTTGGACAGAATCTATCCTTCTAATACTTATCGTTGGCTAGTTTTTGACCTTGAAGTAGTATTTTCTTAGCTCCTTACATCAAGTGGCTTCATGCCTTGTCTGGAGCGATTTCCATAAAAAAAAAAACTGTGACTCCGACTTCACAACCCTTATGGAGAATACACACACATGCCATTGTCACTGCTGGTTTGGTATTATTAAACTGAGCTAGTGTTTGGAAGAGCTGCAGAAACATACAAGATTATTATTTTTAAACTCAAAACCACTCGAGGATAAAGGTTAATGAGATGAAGAGATTGACATTTCAATGATGATGAATACTATGAGAGGATTGAAAATCTTCACATATCACTCAACTCAAAACAACAGCCAACCCAGAAAACAGCAATTTTTTCCCCTTTGTTAGAAACATTACTCATGGAATGTGAAGACTAAAGGGCACAGTATAAGGGAAGCGAGTTACGAGGATGCCGAAAGTAAACCCCTGATCCACTTTCTACTCTTCATCAGTATAGATGGTGATTTTCTCCAATGGAGCACATCCGCCCTTTGACAACTCTCGTTTTTTTAATGATGTTGAGTGTCGACATATCCACCTTATCGGACAAGTCTAAGCCTGCCTGATGTGGGTGACCGAACATGGAACATGTAGTATTAGTTTACGTGGTACGGGTAGGAGGTAGGAAAGCAGACCCTTGTCATCGTTATCCTCGTCGTCCCAGCAACTTTTGAGAGATACAATGGCAAAGAAAGATGACAAAACACAGAAATCATCATCATCATAATAATAATAATATTCGGTTTAACGTCAGTTTTACATTCTGGCACGCATTGGACGGCTTTAAGAAATTGACTTCCAAACTAACCTATCTCTGGACAGGTCTTTATTTATCCTTCTTTCCCTCAAGTTCATCTGTATCACTTCCTCTCATGGTCTCCTTGGCCTTCCCCTGTGAACTGAACCTGCTACCTTAACTGTTCTACATCTACTAACCCAAGCATTCTCATCCATTTTTTTTCATCATATTCGGTTTAACATCCTTTTTTTTATCTGCTGGCACGCATTTGCCATCTTTAAGAAATTGACTTCCAAACTAACCTATTTCCGGTCAGGTCTTTATTTATCCCTCTTTCCGTTGTTCATTTTATCACTTCTTCTCGTGGTTTCCTCGGCCTTTTTTTGTGAACCGACCCTGCTTCCTCTACTGTTCTACATCTACTAACCCAAGAAGTCACATCCATTCTTTCATTAAAGTCTCCTCTTCTGCACACATCTCCCTATACTGTCCAGATTTAATCTTCCTCTGAGGTCATCAGAACTAAGTGTGAGGGCTATTAGAGTATTGATTTACTCCTCTCCAGGAGGTTAGACACAAGGCCAGTTTTTATCTTACTCCCACAAGTAAGATGTGACCCAAGGTCGGGTCGGGAAAGTGGGGTTTAAAAATTGCCTGGGCAGCCCCGTCGGCATTCCCCGGTAGGGGCGCCTCAGGCAGTAAGCAATAAACTTACTCCTCCCCAAAGAGGGGGGGGGGGGCGAAGCCTGGGAGGGTGGACCTCCTAGAACTGCACAGGACAGACCCATAGACTGGCGTAAATCAAGCCCCGAAGGCCAAGACAATACCAGTCTATGGAGTGCAGTATCCATCGGAACAGATACTACACTTTGATCTTAGCCAAAAGGCCGAGAACGGTGATAAAACATTAGGCGTTCTTTTTCATGGCGCGGTTATTGTAGAGAAGAAGACTCCTATCTTCAAACAAAGTTTTTACCTGACGGGTTTTTGATGATGACGCTGCTGGCTCCGTGAAGATCAGCGTGAACATAGATATCACCTGGAATCAAACAGAAAAACTGAATATAAAAGATAAGAAAATTATAGAGAATGTCAGAGGGGGGAGGAGGAGGGGGAGCTTTGTTGTAGATTTTAAAGGATAATTTTAGTCTGAACAACATGAGAAACATTTTTGGGTGCTTGTAGGTAGACATGCACAAGTGAAATATGGCAGTTCAAAATAAATTAAGAAAACTCTGATATGCTTACGCATCAGGAAAAACTATGTATCTCGTCCAAAAATTAAGGAAAATTATCGAGTAAGATTTAAAAATCTTACTCGATAATTTTAAATTATTAAAATATAAATCAGTTTTATCGCATATTTCCGATTCTCCAAATGTTGGCTGTTCTTCTGAGAACGAAACGGTCCATAAATGTACCAAAGTTTTTGTTTTGAAAAGATGATCAAGTAAGGTTAATGAAACCTTGGTCAGTGAAATGTAGCTTAATATTGTCTATTTATGCTCTGTTGTTATATGTTAACTATCATCGAGCTTTTACCTTGAAATGGTTGGTATAGAATAAAAAATAGAAAGTATATGTAAAAACATATTTTCCCACATATTTTGACACACTGGTTCCCATTAGATCACTGAAGTTAAGCAACGTTGATCCTGGCCAGTAGTAAATGGGTGACTATTTGGGAACACCAGGTGCTGTATGTGGCCTGGAGAGGATATGGGCATGACCAGGTTCTATCATACCCACAGAAAAGTTAGAACGGATAGAGTATCTGCCTGACTCCCCGAGGATGTTATGGGAAAAACAACAACATATATATATATATGTGGATTTCTGATGATTTAAATGATTTTTCAAATCATGTTCCAAATAAAGAGCATATATAAAAGGTATTATAGTTGTTTACAGCTGTTTCAAGGCAGTGTTTATTTTTTAAGTCATATAATGAGCTATAAAATTTTTATTAAACAAAATTTTTCATAGGTGCCTAGCAAAAATACAAATCAATAACAATGTCCCAAAAAATTTACAATTCCACCAAAAACAATACAAAAATCACAAGAATAGATTAATTCGTTAAGCGACGGTTTGTCTGGTCAGTATTAAACTGGATGATTTATTTTGGCATCGTTTCCAGTCGTCTTGCACTTCTATTTGCTACTGGAACCAAGCAGTGCAGATTCAGGAATGGTGTGGCTGGTGATTGCGCAGCCTTTGCTTCACAATTACATGCGCAGCTACCCTTACAGGAGGTATCAAGGGTCTCTCAAGACTGAACGGAGGCCATGAAGATTCATTGGCAAATACCTTGAATATATACCAAAATATGATTATTACTTTTAATTAAATATTACAAAATACTTTTCCATGCCTATATATATATATATATATATATATATGTATATATGAAGAAGAATGGAAAGGAATTAGAGACGCAAAAGCCAAATCATAATTCAATTATGATTTGGCTTTTGCTTCTCTAATTCCTTTCCATTCTTCTTCATATCTACCTGCTCTATCCTGGATATTGAGCTGTATACTCTTCTCAATAGGTTTTACTTTTCCTAAAAGTTCGCTTTTAGTACACCACTTTATATACATATATATATATGAAAAATGAAAGAGGAAAGCCAAAAACTATGTTATTTATGTATTCATCAACGTTTCGTCTTTATTGAAAGACTTCCTCAGGATGAAGAAAACAATGTAGAAAAATCACACAGAACATTAACTTTGATTTGTCAGAAAGTGTCCAGACTTAGGCATGGCTGTAGATGTGAATAAGCAGAAAATGAAAATCATGATTTTGGATATGACGTCATCACCATCATCCCGTTCATGTTCACATCCTTTGAATGAGACAGACTGCCATATCCAAAATCATGATTTTCATTTTCTGCTTATTCGCGTCTACAGCCATGCCCAAGTCTGGACACTTTCTGACAAATCAAAATTAATGTTCTTAATACTTGAGTAGCGGAACTGAAATTCTGTCTGCTCACCTGGCCGCATGTAACGTTTGACGACCATTTCGTTCTGCTGCTGATCTCGTCCACCAACGACGACATAATTTTCAGAACTTATGAACCACAAAAATTTCTCAAACCTGGAGAAAAAAATGGAATTGTAGGTAATTTAAAACTACGATAAAAAAAAACAAAAGAAACATATGTAGAAAATACAAATAAATATAAAGAAAAACATGAAAAAAATAGAATTGTAGGTAATTTAAAACTACGATAAAAAAAAAAAAAGAAACATATGTAGAAAATACAAATAAATATAAAGAAAAACATGAAAAAAATAGAATTGTAGGTAATTTAAAACTACGATAAAAAAAAAAAAAAAAGAAACATATGTAGAAAATACAAATAAATATAAAGAAAAACATGAAAAAAATAGAATTGTAGGTAATTTAAAACTACGATAAAAAAAAAAGAAACATATGTAGAAAATACAAATAAATATAAAGAAAAACATGAAAAAAATAGAATTGTAGGTAATTTAAAACTACGATAAAAAAAAAAAAAAGAAACATATGTAGAAAATACAAATAAATATAAAGAAAAACATGAAAAAAATAGAATTGTAGGTAATTTAAAACTACGATAAAAAAAAAAAAAGAAACATATGTAGAAAATACAAATAAATATAAAGAAAAACATGAAAAAAATAGAATTGTAGGTAATTTAAAACTACGATAAAAAAAACAAACAAAAGAAACATATGTAGAAAATACAAATAAATATAAAGAAAAACATGAAAAAAATGGAATTGTAGGTAATTTAAAACTACGATAAAAAAAAAAAAGAAACATATGTAGAAAATACAAATAAATATAAAAAACATGAAAAAAATAGAATTGTAGATAATTTAAAACTACGATAAAAAAATAAAAAAAAAGTAACATATGTAGAAAATACAAATAAATATAAAGAAAAACATGAAAAAAATAGAATTGTAGGTAATTAAAACTACGATAAAAAAAAAAAAAAAAGAAACATATGTAGAAAATACAAATAAATATAAAGAAAAACATGAAAAAAATAGAATTGTAGGTAATTAAAACTACGATAAAAAAAAAAAAAAGAAACATATGTAGAAAATACAAATAAATATAAAGAAAAACATGAAAAAATAGAATTGTAGGTAATTAAAACTACGATAAAAAAAAAAAAAAAAAAGAAACATATGTAGAAAATACAAATAAATATAAAGAAAAACATGAAAAAAATAGAATTGTAGGTAATTTAAAACTACGATAAAAAAAAAAAAAGAAACATATGTAGAAAATACAAATAAATATAAAGAAAAACATGAAAAAAATAGAATTGTAGGTAATTTAAAACTACGATAAAAAAAACAAAAGAAACATATGTAGAAAATACAAATAAATATAAAGAAAAACATGAAATCTGTACATTTACATAGTAGTCGAGAGGAGTAAATCAATACCCATAAAAACTGGCCTTGTGCTTAACTCCTGGAGAGGAGTAAATCAATACCCATCAACGGGTTCGAACTTACAGTCTGGGTCTTGCAATCCAATGTCGTTAACCTCTTTGCTAGCAGTTCAGCTGCGCGATTGAGACGTGTAAATACGGGTTTAATACAAACTCGTACCGATAGTTATATCTAAAGTGTCAAACCAAAGGGAGGGAACTATAGCGTTACTTCCAGGGCGATATAATTATTTTGTCCTAATCGAAGTGCCCTCCCTTTATTAAGGGGGCTTATAATAAGTAAATAATTAGATATTATTCATTTCATTTTATTTCAGTGTAAGTTCTCAGAAATCAAGAGGCCCCTTCCTGGGGCTAACACTTGATCTCTATCTTCTTCTTCTTCGTTTTCTTCTTCTTCTTCTTCTTCTCCTTCTTCGTTTTCTTCTTCTTCTTCTCCTTCTTCTTTGCGTGTCTTTTAAGCATGTAGTCATACAACAATTTCACTCTTTTTTACGCAGTCCTTTGCATTATAGTTGTACTCTGCAAGAAATTTCAAGCTGCACCGGTTGGGCAGTAGAGGGCAGATAAGGCAGTGTTGCATTGTATAGTACTCCTCTCCACACCTGAAGATGGTTGGGTCAGTTTTGTAGCCCCATCAAGTCATAGCAATTTTTGATGGCCTCATTCCCGTTTTCAGGCGGTTGAGTGTATTCCACTGGAGCTAGGGTGCTTCTGAACCGGGATTGAGGGCCTGAGAAGGGGGGACCATTCTGTAGCGATTTTATCCACAGCTGTAGTCTGGTCTCTTCCTGGGATGTTGTTAGGGGTTGGACATGGCTGAGGAAGCTTCTTGTTGACTTCAGTCATTGAACCATTGATTCATATCCATGAAGGAGATAGCGTTCATCTGTAGGGGTAATGCCAGTGTGGAGATGCAGGTTATTCAGGTTGCAGCCAGTGATCAAACTCAGAAAAATGAAGGAAGTACAAAGTAGAAACTTTAACAGATTTATTTCACAAACACACTGATTAAATTAAATGTAGAAAAACTGCTGAACGCGAGATGCTTGTTTGATTGTGAGACCGTTCTGTTTACTTTTCCACTGTCCGCAGACGACTTCTTTAATTCAAGGGCGATAACTCTTACTTTTTGATTCAAGGGAAAAAAATCGATTTTGTTTCATTAGGTTTACTTGTATTCTTTTCTGTAATCTACGTGATTCACGATGTAAGGTAGCCATGCTAGTATATAATAAAGCTTGACCACATCTTATATAAATAGAGATTTTGTCTGTCCGTCCGTCCGTCCGTCCGTCACAATTTTTAAAAAATGTAATAAATACATTGCGGAATTTGTCTCATTTCGAAATATCAGATCTTAACTACTTTTAGAAATGGAGAATACTGCATTAATAATAAATAATAAATTCACAACAAATAAAGCGGATGCCATGTCTGGAAATCGAAACTAAAACCTTGAGATCTTCAGTCTGAGGTTCTACCAACTGACCTATTTGAATTTTCTCATAATTAGACATTACCATAAACATTACCATAAAAAAAATAATTATAGCTTTGGCATGACGTCATAGATTTATAATTGACGTCATGTTTCAAAACATGAATTCAAACTTAAGCGATAATAAAAAAATAAATAAATGAATGGGTAAACATTATCAATAGCGTTGGAAATTATTTTAATCGTCCAAAATAATTTATTTTGCTTTAACTACGTATTAGCGTTAAAACAATTTAATATATACTAGAATTAAAGCCTGTAAGGCCCATAATTCTAGTCAATAAAAAAATAATATTGTCAGCAAGACAAGAACAGCAATTGGTAAGGAAGGGATTTAGTCAAAGAAATTTGAATATTTACCAATAAGTTTTTCTAGCTTTGTTGATGGTCGCTGCTGTAGCAACATTTTTTAACGTCTCTTTTGTTTTCCTTTCAGCAGATTTCAGAGCCTAGAGAGAAAAAGAAAACAAAAAAAGCAATATAGTGGTTGCAAGGTGAAACCTATAAGAGGCCTGATAGTCATGCATCTAGAATATCTGTGGACCTAAATTATTACTATTTACTTTATTTTTTTACATAATTTACCCCAAACAAGACAAGTTGCCACTGTAGACATAAGGGGCTACTGAGAATTAGGGTGAAAGTTTTTTTGGGTTTTTTTTTTTGGGGGGGGGGGGGGGGGGACACCTAAATTGGGAGTTGTGCAGCGAGATGCTTGTTCACATTAGTTTTAAATTTCTGCATGTCGGTACAGTCGGGGAAACAGGGAGCAGGGAGAGAGTTCCAAAGGTCCGACGATTGTGCAGTATAGTTAACAAGAAAAAATGGGGTGTAAAAAAACAAAAAAACAAATAGGCAATAACTTATACCAAACGCAAGAAAATTTACTTTTATATTTACCTATACAAGTTACACATGCGGATACTGATTGTAAGATTTATTATCTATGAATTTGTTACCGTCACTTTTAATCTATCGTTTCCAGTCATATTCAAAAATGGCGAACAATTTGTTTGGAAGCTGCTTGCTTAAAAGATAATAATTCGCTTACCATAATCCGACTGGTAACCACTCCGGACTCTGATTTACGATTCCATTAACGCATTTTTTTTTTTACGATCTTTTAAGCGTGAAATTAGCAAGCAGCTTTTAGACAAATCGTCCACATCTTGGAATATAACTCGACTGATAGATTAAAAGTGACAATAACAAATTCATTTTAATACATAAATGCAAAAGTATTTTTCATTTATCATTCCTATATAACCATAAAAAACGGCTTACTGTTATTTAAATCAATAACACAATATATTTATTTACTCCTCTGCAGGAGTTAGGCACAAGGCCAGTTTTATCTTACTCCCACAAGTAAGATGTGCCCACAGCTTGGGTCGAGTAAGTGGGGTTTGAAAAGCCAGCGCCCGAGAAAGTGAGCACTCTGGCCATTAAAAATTGCCTGGGCAGCTCCGTCGGCATTCCCCGGTAGGGGCGCCTCAGGCAGTAAGCAATAAACTTACTCCTCCCCAAAGAGGGGAGGCGAAGCCTAGGAGGGTGGACCTCCTAGAACTGCACAGGACAAACCCACAGACAGGTGGAATCAAGCCCCGAAGGACAAGACGACACGCGTCTATAGGGTGCAGTATCCATCGGAACAGATACTACACTTACTTCCTAGCGTGCAATAACACAATATAATATTTTGAAATACTCTATATATAGTACTGACGAAAGATCCATAGACATTCATATATCTGTCTAATTTGCATAACTACTTTTTAAACAGTCTATAATAAATTAATGTTTGGTGTTATGCATTTGTAATTTTATTGTCCTATTTTTCCTATATATATTTGCAATAGTTTTGTAGATATTAACAGTAATTAATTAAAGTAATTTTATTTTTTTTTTAAAAAAAGGATAAATTACGAAAACCTTTCTTAAAATATACTCATTAATTATCAAGGGAGATAATTTTAATGAAACTAATGTCTCTTAGCTAGCTAGAAAGATATATAGATGCGGCATAAGAGTCCATAGAGAGAGGGAGTGACCTCTCTCTCTCTCTCTCTCTCTCTCTCTCTCTCTCTGAGGGAGCTCTTTTGAAAACAATAAAAAAAGACAATTTTGCATTATTTCCCACTTTCCCTCTCTCTCTCTCACCCCCTCTCCTCATCCTCGTATTCCCTAGCGATGCCAATTTTTTTTGGTTTTATAAAGAGGCCCCCCCCACACACACACACACCATCAGGCAAATCGATTTCTTTTTCTTTTCATTTCTTTGATCTTATTTAGAAGATAAATAAATTTATCAAAATTTCCGAAATATTAATATTTATCTATTTATATTAATAGATGCAAAAAATTTTGTCTTCTTAACAAAATATGGCGTCGTTAACGGGAAAAACAAAGGGAGGGGAGAAAGAAAAAAAAGCGATTAAGCCAGCCAGTTTGCAAGCCACCCGCTTCCTTCCCTTTTCTCACTTTTGCCTGTTGGTACGAATTCTAACAGGCGATGTTAGAAGAAAGGTTTTTAGTAAGTTATCCATTTTTGTCGTAAATCATTTAAATTAGATACTGTTAATATCAATGAACCTATTGCATATATATATATATATATATATATATATATATATATATATACTCCAAGAACTTTTTACTCTTTGTGAATTTTTTCTGATGATTTTGTAGTGTTGCAGAGACGATATTGACATAAAAATGTTGTTTGGCACAAGACAAATGAAGCGGACCGTAAAAAAAAATATATCTCACAGAAATTTTATATTTTTTGGAAATGTGAAAAAATAAAAATAATAAAATAAAACCATGGTTATTGGAATATAATATTAACTGACTTATATTTTGCTCTGTTATCAATAATTGACAAGCATTGAGCTGAATCTTTTAAGGAGACTACAAAGTAAAAGGAACTGATGGTATATGGTAATACATATATTGTCATTAATAATTATATATATATACATAGACCAACTATGACAATAAAATTACAAATGTATAACCCCAAACATTAACTTATTATATACTGTTTAAAAAATAGTTATGCTAATTAGGCATTCAAATAATTGTATTTGGATCGTTCGTCGGTACTATATAGAGAGAATATCAAAATTTAATGTTGCATTATTGATTTAAATAACAGTAACCCATTTTGATGGTAATATAAAAGTAATAAATTTTAAAAACTTGCATTTATTCATTTGAATAAAAGTGTTTATTTCTGTACGTGAACAATGCAATAGGTAGTTACAAGTTGGGTAACTGGCTTGTAATGTATACGGGGAATGGCCCACATACAAATATAAAAGGGTTTATTACTGTAAGTGAACAATGCAATAGGTAGTTACAAGTTGGGTAACTGGCTTGTAATGTATACGGGGAATGGCCATACTTTACTCATACTAATGTCATACTCCTCGAGGCTATTGATAATGCTGCTAAGAATAGTCCATTGTATAAAGAAGGGGTTGTCAGTATTTTCTCTATAACAATAACAAAAAAAAAAAAAAAAAGGCAAATCATCTCACCTTTGCCGAAGCATCGATTGTTTTCTGCTCTTTTTTAGCTGCTTGTTTCTTCTTATCGAAATACCTGAAATACAAAAATAAAAGGTAAAGAATTGTTCATCCTTTGTTTTTAACGTCCAAGTCTCAGAAGCAGAGGATGATGAACGCAGGCTGTCTGTATTTGAAAACAACTGTCTCAGAACTATGGTCGGCAAAACCTATCTGGATTGCTGTCGAATAACCGAAAGTGTTTCGAAATGGCATCATCAAGGTTACCAAGAAAAGAAGAATGACCGGTTTTAGTCAAGTCAGAAGAAGTCCTGAAAGCAATGTTTACCAACCATTCAAGGAAGAATTTCGCAGTAAAAGACCTTGTGGTAGGCCTCCAGAGTGTTGGACTGATCAGATCTGCAGTAACGTAGAGTTTTCTTTGCTAATGTAGAAAGATTGGCTAAACACCAGAAAATGTGCAAAGATCCTTTGAGGATTACGCAATAAAGTTAACCAAGGAGATGTAGTTTGCTTGAAGCATTGCGTGTATTATGTTTTTTGGGGTTTTTTTTTAACATATTTCACCCCAAACAAGGCAGGCCGTCACTGTAGACGTAAGGGACTAAGAATTAGGGTGTAGGTTTTGGGTGTCATTCTAAGTTTGAAGCTGTGTATCGAGATGTCTGTTTACATTAGTTTAAAACCTCTGCATGTCAGTACAGTCGAGGAAACAGGGAGCGAGTTCCAGGGGCCGGCAGCACGAGTAAAGAAGCTATTGAAGTCGAAGGTTCTTCGGCATCTGGGGACCTCCACAGTGAATGAATGGGATTTAGCTGATTGTCGGGTTGGTCGAGTGTATTTACATTGAGCGGGCATCAGAGCAGTCAGTTCATCAGAGCACAATCCACTGAAGTGTTTGTAAAATAAGCACAAGGATGCAACATTGCGGTGATGGAGCTTGGTGGATATTGAGGGACCTATTAAGTTAGCGACTTTTTTTGGGACCTTGTCTAAGAGGGAGAGACTAGTGGATGATGCACCAGCCCAGATGTGGCAACAATACTCCATGCATGGGCGGATGGTGGCTTTGTAGAGATACAGGATTACTAGAGGAGTATTAGAAGGCTGTCACAATGCAAAAAAAGGAAATATCTCGGTGTTGAGAGGGAAAAAAACAGTGATCTTTTTTAATTTAATTTTTTTTTGAATTTTTACAAAAAATCTTATTTGTTTAGTCACAACTTCTACACAGTGATCTAATGTGTGTGACCATGTTTCATATATTTCGAGGAAAAACCTCTTTATCAAATAATAGATGTTTCGATATATATATAGAGAGAGAGATGAGAAATAACCCTATATATGTTTCAAGATGGCGGACAGTCAGCTGTCATAAGAGTGTTCGGCAGGAAAGGAACATGCATTTGACAGTTTATTTTATTTACTAATTAAAGGGTCTAGCTGAGAAAAGGCTACAAATAATTATTTAGATATTATCTACGTACGTATAAATTTCATCCTTGCACACAGTGTGTGTGTGTGTGTGTAAAGGAGTCATAGAAGGCTATCACAATGCGAGAAATGGAATTATGTCCGTGTTAAGAAGGGCAAAAATGTGGTGGTTGTTTCTAAATTTCTTGAAACACATAGACTTAAGCTCTGGTTTCTCTTGAAACATCCATCATTTGATAAAGAGGTCTTACCTCGAAATATGTCATGGAACACGATCACACACATTAGATCACTGTGTAGAAGTTGTGACTTAACAAGTATGATTTACTATAAAAAAAAAAAATTTGGAGCAGAACCTGCACTTGTTGTCATTGCTGAGACCACTCCTCTTCTTCTTAAAGGCATTGGTCATCAGGTTGACCCAAAATAAACTTTCAAATTACAATATTAAGCTGTGTATTTAGTTTTACTTGTATTCTTTTCTGTAATCTACGTGATTCACGATGCCAGGTAGCCCTGCTAGTATATTGTTACATCTGGATGTTTATGCGTTTCGGTTCAATTACAACCCAGAAAAATGAAGGCAGTACGAAGTAGAACCTTTAACAGATTTATTTCACAAACACGCTGATTAAATTGGAATGTAGAAAAACCGCTGAACGCGAGATGCTTCTTTGATTGTGAGATTGTTCTGTTTACCTTTTCACTGTCCGCAGACGACTTCTTTAATTCAAGGGCGATAACTCTTACTTTTTGATTCAATAGAAATAACTCGATTTTGTTTTGTTAGATTTACTTGTATTCTTTTCTGTAATCTACACTGTTTAAATAAATTTGTTTTTAAATTTAAGTAACTAATTATTTCTTTATTTGATTTTTTTTACGATGGTGCAGTGGTTACAGGCACAGACTGAGGGCTCAGCATGCCGGGTTGGAGTTCCGTCAGTATGGTTGCATCACTTTCACTAACATCCTCTCAATCTTTGGTTGTATGGCCAAGATTGGGTATCAAGTTACTTTTTATGTACAAATTTTAAATTGTTAAATATTATTTTTCACCAAAAAATATCCCCCTCCATTCTTCATTCCAATTAGCCAACCAACATTACATTCCAACCAATAGAAATCTGACCCATCAGAAAATACGCCTGATAGATTCTTCCCTTGTTTGACAGTGGTATTTTAAAATACCAATATTTTAAAATACAATCTAGTGGGGGATGATATCTTCACGTCCTGACAGCCTCTTTTACACAAGAGATGTTGCTAGACTCTCTACGGTATCATTATGTTCATGTTAGGTGCTCGACTGACCTCCAATTCCTGGTCCCCCACCCCGTAAGAAATTCACAGCAAGAACTCGTCAAGCCATGACATTACATGCCCTCCGTTCAGTCTAGAGAAACTATGGACACTCCTGTAAGGGGCTGGCTGTGCATGTAATTGTGAAGCAAGGGTTGCGCAATTCCTAACAACACTTCTCCTTAGTCGGCACTGCTTGATTCCAATGGCAAGCAATTCAAGACGACTGGAAACAATGCCGAGATAAGCAGAGAGCACATACAGCACCTGGTATTCCCAAATGATCATCCATTTAGTACTGGCCAGGCTTGACGTCGCTTAAATTCGGTGATCTAACGGGAACCGGTGTGTCAATGTGATTGTGCCGTATATACTCGTCAAGCCACAATCACAGCAAATAACTTTCCTTTTTTTCTACCTTTACCAAAAATCAAACAGAACTTCCATGAACAAAGTTTCTTTCCTACAACATACCATCTGTGGAACCAAATACCACAAGTCTGCTTCTCAACCGACTACAGCATGTTTGTCTTCAAGTCTAATGTAAACAAATACTTGTTGAACTGTCCTCTTAGATGATGAACTCTTCTTAAGTAATTTTCTGCCCATCCACCTATTATTTCCTATCCTCTCGTGGTGGCGATCATCGTCCAACTGATGATCTTTTTAACCCTTATCCTCAAGTAGCCCCGGAATTTGATAAGCAGTGACCCATTAGTAAAAAAAAAATTTTTTTTCAAATTTTGGACAAACAATTTGATTGCTCACCCAACATTGGGATTTCTTTTACTGGGAATAATTAATTACTAAAACAATTTGTCATAGTCCAGTTTAATAAATATAAATAGTTTTGTTTTCTTTAAATAATATTGATCCATTTCATCATCTTCTTTCTTCTTTCTTTCTATAAAGTAAAGTCAATCTGCTTATTGTTTCTTTGTCATCAATAGTTTTCTTCCTAAAAATCAATATTTGATTCTGGTTTGTCAGTTTTTCTTGCGTATTGTTACCGCATGTTGTTAAGAAGAATAAAATGTTATTCGATTTAATTCCTTCTAGAAAATACTTTGCCCGGGTGGGAATTATTTTTCAAATGGCCATCATCTTTTCTAAATATACTACCGCACAACACTGAGTAGGTACAACTAGCTATAGTATAAAAAATGGAATGCATGGACAGTATTGAGAGCTTTCAGAGGAGATATTTCTAAAAAATCACGAGTTACTAGAAGATATACTGATGAGTCACAAAAATGTATGGGAAGGGGAAGTTCAAGAAAAAGTAGAAACAAAAAATAATGAAACCATTTTTTTTAATAATTATTGTTGTTAGCAAATATATGCTCCTTCCGGTCACACATTTTTCCTAGCCTGTCAGGATGGTATCATGACGAACATATACTACACTATATACGTGCTCCCTGAATTGAGCAATTAGTACTAGATTAAATATTGAAATGGAGGGAAGAGGGGGTAATGTTTTAATCAAAATGTCCATGAAAGAATAAATAAAAGGAATAAATAAAAAGATTTTTTGGAAGAAATACAAGATTTATAAAGAATGAAAATCAAAAATAAAAACTCACTTTTTAGAATTCGCATAGGCACTAAGTCCAAGGTCAATATCAACCAAGATACACTTCGGGCGACCTTCCTCATCTTCTTCATCACTATCAACGTAAGGGTCACTGGAATTAGAAAATAAAATTAAAATGCGCGCAAGAAATTTTTAAGGATGGATAAAATTCCAATTAAGTCAACTCAAAATTCAAATGGATAGATTCTGATATAAAATGGAGTTTGTTCAGAATATTCAGGAGTTATCTCCCTTGAATCCTATTCAAGTTATCTCCCCTGAATAATACTGAGCAACAGAGAATGCACTCTTCTATCTGGAATTACAAAAAAAAAAAAAAAGAATCGCTCCATGTATTTGTGAAATTAAAAATGAGCTTTTCCTTTTTTACTGGCTGTGTTACATCTGACTCTACATTTTTACATGTTTTTTTACACGTCTGATGCTGTTTTATCAGATTTTGATTCTGCATCACGACAACACCCCCGCAAATTCATCCCAATTGATTCAACATTTCTTGGCCAAACATGGAAATCAAGTCGTTCGCCAACTTCCCTACTCTCCAGACATGGCTCCTTGCGACTTCTGGTTGTTTCGAAAATTGAAGACGCCACTGAAAGGTTCCCGTTTTGAGACTAGAGAAGAGGTAATGCGGAACGCGACGGCGGAGATGAACACCATTCCAAAAGAAGACTTCCAGAGGAGTTTCCGGCAGTGGATGGATCGGTGGGCAAAGTGTGTGCAAGCACAAGGGGCCTACTTTGAAGGGGATTAGGGTCCAAACCCTGTCATGTATTTTAAATATTTTTTCTGGCCTACGGTTGGATACCTTTTAGATACTCCCACGAAACCTTAAAAAATACACTTATTTGCATATTTTTTTTTAAACAATGTCTAATAAATTTATATTCTGTACGATTCACTTATAATTTGATTCTGTAATTTTATTATATATACACAAAAGTTTTCTTGATATTAATTATCATTATTATTATCAGTAGTAATATTATTTAAAGTGATTTAATGACCAAAGTTTAAAATTCAAAATCATAACTTTCGTTTCATTATTTGTTTTTTGGCTATGTTTTCGCACACATATATTTACACATAACAAACACTTGAATTAGTTTTGAATAATTACTTTTAAAAAATAAAGTCTGCATAAAAGGCAATAATTAACAAATGTTTTCTGTTAATAATTAAATACATACATATATTTTTAAAACTAAATTTTTTGTTGTTGTTGTTCCTATTTACTTCCCTACCATGAGAGCAGAGTAAGGCATAAGGCCAATATTTAATGTAGGGAAAAAAGGGCACTCTAGATTGGAACAAAAAATTAAATTGGCTCAGTCTAGAAGGATTTGTTATTTTTTTCTTGATAAATAAAATTTGACTATGTTTATGCACAGTAAATTTCCTCAACATTGGAATATATCAAATAACACTACGGCAATCATATTTTTGTTGTTTTCCTCCAAATCACCAAAATGTCAAAAGAAAATTATTTCTTTTTTTTTTTCAGTAAAGCCTCAGTAATTGCTGCCCGGGTGGTTTTTGCTAGTTAAGAATAAATGTGAAGAAGAGTATTCTCAAACATTTATTTGCTCACCTGAGAAGCATTGTAATGTGGTTGGTGTTAAGCTTGAGAGTTTTAATAGCCAAAGCAACCCGATCACCACGGGCCTGGGCCTGCTTGACTAATTCGTTGATCTCTGACCAGTTAATTTGATTGGCCACGGCACTCCGGACAACTGTCAAAGCTTGATCAACCTAAGAAGATAACATTGAGCATAAATGAAAAAGCAACAAAAAAAAGGTGATAGTCTACATTTTTTTATTTAAAAGATGAAGTTATTAGGGGTAAGGATGGGTAATGTGGACTATAATTTAATTTAGTTTTATATAATGTGGACTATAATTTAATATAGTTTTATGTAATGTCGACTATAATTTAATTTAGTTTTATGTAATGTGGACTATAATTTAATTTAGTTTTATGTAATGTGGACTATAATTTAATTTAGTTTTATGTAATGTGGACTATAATTTAATTTATTTTGATGTAATGTCGACTATAATTTAATTTAGTTTTATGTAATGTGGACTATAATTTAATTTAGTTTTATGTAATGTGGACTATAATTTAATTTAGTTTTATGTAATGTGGACTATAATTTAATTTAGTTTTATGTAATGTGGACTATAATTTAATTTAGTTTTATGTAATGTGGACTATAATTTAATTTAGTTTTATGTAATGTGGACTATAATTTAATTTAGTTTTATGTAATGTGGACTATAATTTAATTTAGTTTTATGTAATGTGGACTATAATTTAATTTAGTTTTATGTAATGTGGAATATAATTTAATTTAGTTTTATGTAAGGTGGACTATAATTTAATTTAGTTTTATGTAAGGTGGACTATAATTTAATTTAGTTTTATACAAAGGAGCAAAGAAGTTTGAAGCCCTTCGTAAAAATTCAGACACTCATTAACAAATCATCACCTAATTCCAGTTTCTTTGACATATTTTAAAGAGTTTTAGGGGTATAATATTGGCTCAACCTCCCATTTAAAAGTTCAAATATTTCAGATCTGCATTGAATTTGATC
Source organism: Sepiola atlantica (assembly GCA_963556195.1). Lineage (NCBI taxonomy): Eukaryota > Metazoa > Mollusca > Cephalopoda > Sepiida > Sepiolidae > Sepiola > Sepiola atlantica. Next base: position 11,256,953 of record OY744546.1, read on the forward strand.
CATAGTCATTAGACACCAATAAAGCCAAATTCCCTGATTTTCAATTTAATCTTAAGCCCCCTCAAGTTTAAATTTTAGATATTTTCTAGAATCAATATCATGTAATGGATTTTGATCAAAATTGGAATAAGGATTCTAAACATAAGGTTTAGTATTTTGATTTTAATATTCATAAGGGGACATAAAAGTGCTGCAAAACTGTTCTATTCAACAAATTAAGTTTACCTGTCCTAAGACGGGTATTATAGTATATATATATATATATATATATATATATATATATATTTTTTTTTTATTTTATTCCATTAGTTGCGACAAAACAAGTTTTGTTTCATTGGTGCAAATAGCGACCAACTCATCATATATATATATATATATATATATATTACAATGATAGGTCGTTCATTTAAAAACATTGGTGAGTCAGTATTATTAAAAGTGAAAATACAAGTCTTTATCAATGCAAGATAAGTTTATTATTTTTTTCTTTACTTTAATCTTATTTATTTCGGAATAATATTCCATCATCAGAGTTGACCAGTATTGTGTACTTTTTTTTTTTTCAAAAAATAAAAATAAACTTTTTTTTTTTATGTAACGTCTTTGTAATGGGTGTTATCCGCAGTGTAGTCTTAGCGGTTATGATGAATTCAAATTCTGGTTGTCAAACGAAGACGCATGGGCATGCTGGTATATTAAAAAACCCAATGCAAATCTAAAATATTTGAAATTCATAATGATTAGTTGTATGTACAGGATTCGCTCCTAAACTAATTAACCAATCATTGTGAATCCAGTATTTTTCACTTTATGATACGATATTCCAATCAGATTTTTTCAACAACTTTACTGATACATTCATTACTACAATGACTTTCTGCTTATTATTGAAAAAAATATTTGACGTTTTTTGCTTTAAAAATAACTCAACATTGTTTTTAGTTTTCAAATACTTACAAATAATTAGTCGATTATTGCTTTTTTCCTTCTGAGGATAAGAGTTATTTCTTTGAAAATCCATGGATTAAAGAAAATTCTCATATTTTATTCCTTGTTTAAACATTTGATGATTATAATAAACTTGTAAAGTATGTAACTTTTGTTTTATTATTTCAGTATTTCCTATCTCTCTCTCTCTCGATTAAAGTAATCCAACAAAAGATATACGCGTCAACTAATATCTTATAATTAGTGAAAACATCCGGATAAAAACTGAAGCTCGATATACTGGATACAGCTTTAATATTATAATATAAAATGAAAAAATTAAACTCTATGACTTGGATGGATTGTATAAATTCAACAAAAAAGTATGTTTTTGGGTTGATATATTTGATGTTATGTATTTTTATGTATTTTTGTATATATTTTTATATATTTTAAAAGTGTAATTTTATTGCCTGTAGTGATGTCACTATGGTAATGGTCCTCTGAGGAGAAGATTTATCTTTGAAAACTCATGAGCTAAGGACGTTAAGATACTTTGCTTGAACTTTGAATTTTAATAAAATTTGATTGACACCTTATTTTATTATTTCATTTTATATTATAATATATATATATATATATGCTGATGAGTCCCGATTATAAAGGACGAAACGTATACGTACATAGATAATAAACAATAACAAATATTTATTATTTGTAGCTCCTAGAAAAACTCGTCACTGTAAGTGTAGTATTAACACAGCATGACGTCGCTAGCTATAAATGCATCGTTCCTTTCATTAAAGTCGAACGCTCTTATGACGTCAAGCCACCAGATAAAGTGTTAAAATTATCACCGTTTATTTGCTGTTCAAAATTGGCCGAGTGGTTAAGGCGTCGGATTTGAGTTGCAAAATACTCGTAATCCGGGGTTTTGAATCGCATAATCGGTAGTGAATAGTCATATCTCTATGCTGATGAGTCCCGATTATTAAGGACGAAACGTATACGTACATAGATACTAAACAATAACAAATATTTATTATATAATATATATATATACATCTTGGGTGTCTTTCCTGAATATGTTTTAAATTTTAAATTGTTTGACTTGGATGAACTATATAGCGTTAACAAAAAAAAGTATGTTTTGGGCTGATATATTTGATGTTTTATATACTTTTATATATTTTTATATATTTTCAAAGTTTAATTTTATTATCTGCACTAATGTCATTGCAGTAATGGTCCTCTGAGGAGAAGAATTTTCTTTGAAAACTCATGAGTTAAGGACTGTAAGGTACTTTGCTTGAACATTGAATTCTAATAAAATTTGATTCGCACCTTATTTTATTCTTTCACTTTATCTAGTGCTATATATATATATATATATATATATATATATATATATATATATATATATATATGTGATACCTGTCGCTTTTGCATAAACTGAATTAAACTAGATATAGCCCACATTACCTATTCTTACACTTAACAGCTGTGTTCCAAAATTCATAATGATCGGTTAATTAGTTTAAAAGGGAATCGTATACATAGAAATATATAAACATATACACATACCTAACTTTATATAAATATTGTTATACTAAAGCCAAGTTAATCAACGTCTGTTTCCCCAAAGTATTTTTCTTATATATTTTAATCACACAAAATTTCCCCAAAGCATTTTTCTTATATATTTTAATCACACAAAATTTCCCCAAAGTATTTTTCTTATATATTTTAATCACACAAAATTTCCCCAAAGCATTTTTCTTATATATTTTAATCACACAAAATTTCCCCAAAGTATTTTTCTTATATATTTTAATCACACAAAATTTCCCCAAAGCATTTTTCTTATATATTTTAATCACACAAAATTTCCCTAAAGCATTTTTCTTATATATTTTAATCACACAAAATTTCCCCAAAGCATTTTTCTTATATATTTTAATCACACAAAATTTCCCCAAAGCATTTTTCTTATATATTTTAATCACACAAAATGCATGCTAAAATGTTTCGCATGTTCAGACTCGAGTCATATTTTTTAAAAACTTCCATTTTTATATGTATAATTTGCAATTAACTGATCAAGTGTCCCATCTCTTAGTGTTTCTATCACTTTCAACTAGTCATTGTATGTTGTTTTATCCTCCTCCCCTTTTCTGCTCTTATTTCATACGCTGTCTATTACTCTCGATTCTGTCATTCTCTCTGTCTGTCTATCTCGCTCTCCCTCTTAATTAACAGTAAGATAATCAATTTCTCTGTTGCAAACCACTTTCCTTTAAACATCCTCCTTCTCTCTCTCTATTTACGAAGATAATATTTTAGCATGACTACTTAACCTGTAAAAAGAGAGAGAGAGAGAGCAAGCAGAGAGAGACTAATTTTGTGATTTTATGTTTATTTAAAAAAATTTAACTGGCTTTGTAAACTCACTTTTTTTTTTCATTTCAGGGGAATATCCTTCTTTGTCGGATTGAGGTATAGTTCTATTTCGTTCTAGGAGGCCATTTTCCCAGGCATTACCTACTCCTTAATAATATCTTAAAATTGAATTGTTCAATCTCCTGCTTATAACAACATCCCCGATAAATTAGAGGCAAAAACATATTTTTGATAAAATTCTCACCAAAGTTAAGTTATATTCAATAAATTGTCCTTTCACTGTATCGGATTCCTGAAAAAGAAACAAAAAAGATAAAAATAATTAGAAATACTAGTAAACAACTGTGTCCTCCAGATGCAAATCTTTAGTCAAATCTTTAGTCAAATTTTTAATCAAATCTTTAATCAAATCTTTAGTCAAATCTTTAGTCAAATCTTTAATCAAATCTTTAGTCAAATCTTTAGTCAAATCTTTAATCAAATCTTTAGTCAAATCTTTAGTCAAATCTTTAGTCAAATCTTTAGTCAAATCTTTAATCAAATCTTTAGTCAAATCTTTAGTCAAATCTTTAGTCAAATCTTTAGTCAAATCTTTAATCAAATCTTTAATCAAATCTTTAATCAAATCTTTAGTCAAATTTTTAGTCAAATCTTTAATCAAATCTTTAGTCAAATCTATATACAAAGCTGTTGTTTATTGGTATGGTAATAAAGCAATTAAAGATGCTTCTACAGATGGGGGCACATATGAAAACCGCAGTTACACAGGTAAAAATCGCATTTCCAAATAAATTAACCGGAAAACTATTTGATATATTTATGTATCAGACAAAAATAGGTATCTACACCAAAAATTAGCAAATATTTTTGAGTAGAATTAATTAAGAATAAAAATTAGTTTTAACGTATTTTACGGATCCGCCATTGATCTGATCGAAAAACACGTAAATCAGGGCGACATAACTCAGTCTGTCACATAAACAAGTCATAAATGAATGGCGGTCCGCAAAATATAATAAAATTGATTTTTATTTTTAATTAAAATTCTACGCGATAATTTTTCCTAATTTTTGATGAGGATACTTATTTTTTGCTTGATACGCAAGTATAAACAATAATTTTTATTTGGAAACGTTTTTTCTCATATGTGCCCTCATCTGTATAAGCACCCAATGAAATTTAAAATCCATAAAACTTGGCAATTATTTATTAAAAGCTGCTTTTAAAAATTGTTATATGAATTTGACATCTCATTTATTACAGTAAGTGCCATTTCTCACTCACACTCACTGTAAACGTTGATCATCTATATTCCCGTCGACAGGAGGTTCAACGTTGTCTGGCTGTTCTTATGCTAAGTTGCCAGTGATCACAATTGTGGAGATAAACTGTGTCTATTAGCCACTGTTTAAAGTCTTACCTGATGATTTCTTTACATGTTTTCTTACGCCGCCAGGCTTTTTTTCATCATGATCTCGACTTAAATTCTGAACGAACCCGTAATACTTGGTATGGTTTTAGCCCTGGTGGAGCTATGCCGGTTTCCTCCAAAGGAGGAAGTTTACAGGGAATATCAAATTCACAAGCAGTTCCACATGTATATCCCGGTTATTGGAAGAGGATATACAGCGCCTAGAATTCCCAAATGGTCACCCATCTGGTATTGGCCAGGCTTCATGTCGCTTAACTTTGGTGAGCTAACGAGAACCGGTGTGTCAATGCGCTTAAATTCACAGATCAAGAAAAAATACTCTTTAAACTTGCTCACGACGCAAATCTCGGCAGAATTTGCGGATGGAAAGGCTGAATTAGTAAAAATAAAAATAAAAATAAAGCAGAAGATCCAAATACTGTCAAAATGTCACAAAATGCGCGAGCCCTATATTCCAGGAAAGCAGACATAAACAGAGGCTGAACAGAGTCCGGTAAAGGAGACCAATTATCGGTCTCCTTTTTTTGAGATTTGAAACTGACAGTACCGATGTTGTTCTGGTCTTTGCTCCTCGAAAAAGTAGAGCACTGTAAGTGTAGTATTAACACAGCATGACGTCACTAGCTTTAAAATGCATCGTTCCTTCCCTTAAAAAGAAGTAGAATGCTCTAGACGTTAAGCCCGCCGATAAAGTGTTAAAATTATCACCGTTTATTCGCTATTTAAAACTGGCCGAGTGGTTAAGGCGTCGGATTTGAGTTGAAAAATACTTGTAATCCGGGGTTTCGAATCGCACGACCGGTAGTCATATCTCTATGCTGATAAGTCCCGATTAAAAAAGGACGAAACATATACGTACATAGATAATAAACAATAACAAATATTTATTGTTACATATATATATATATATATATTACATTTCTTCCCCCTTTTTTGCACCTTTTTATTTTTTATAATTTCTTTTTCTTTCTAGGCTTTGAAATTTAAATTCCATAATACTTAGCAATTATTTTTTCTAAACCTCCTTTTTAAAATCGTTATGTGAATTAGACATCCTATTTATTCCAGTAACCGCCATTTCTTTTTCTCTCTTTTTATATATCACTCACGAACTATCCAGGTTTACCGTCTATGTTCCCTCTGACAAGAGGTTTAACGTTGTCTGGCTGCCCTTATGCTAAGTCTCCAGTGATCACAATTGTGGGGATTGACTGTGTCCATTTGCCATTGTTTACGGTCTTATCTGATGGTTTCTTTCCATGTCTTCCTAGGGCACCCAGCTTTCTTTTTGCTGTCCAGCCTTAGGTCTCTGCATGTGCTGATATACCCCTTGCTTCTTTCCACATGTCCGAACGAGCGAAGACAGTTTTCCCTTATTAGGACATCAAGTTTTGGAATGGCCAATTTCTCAAGTAGAGTGTCTGACCAAATGTTCTGGATCTTGTTTGGCTTTATACTACATATCCACCTAATCATTGCCCTGTCATTTCTCTGGAGTCGAGCAAGTGAGGCCTGGGTGAGGGCCCAACACTCACTGCCATACAACATCACGGTTCTTACGCAGCTATCATAGACCTTATCTTTGGTAATAATTCGGATGGCTCAGGGTGTGAGGATTGGGAGAAGTTTTATAAACTTTCTCCAAGCTGTCTTGACTCTGATGGTCGAACTTAGTTCGCAACCACCTCCAGCACTCAGCATATCTTCTATGCAACAAAAGGAGTCTACTATCTCCAGGGTGTCCTCACCTATTTCAACTTCTGTGTAAGAGCGGCCCTCAATTGGATGTGCAAGCCCTAGACATCTCTTATATCTGAAGTCTAGATCTGGTGTAAGCCTATCATGCACTTTGGCTGCACTTTTTGTGCAGCCATGGAGTGTAGTGGTTGCACTGTATCGTATTGCTCCTAACCCCCCCCCCCTCTACATACCGTGCATGGGTATTGACCAGAGTCCTGTCAAAACAGTTCTAGACCACTAACCATCACCTTTGTCTTTACAACGTTGACCCTCAGACCTTTTGTTTCTATGCCCTTCTTTCAATCTTTCTTCCAGCTCGTTCATTGTTTCTGCCATTATGACCAAGTCATCGGCATACAGTAGTTCCCATATGTGCCCTGTTCGGAACTCATTGGAGAGGGCCTCAAGAACAACAATGAACAACAAGGGACTATATATATTTATAATTTAATATTTATATCTACAGACAAGCGCTTGTTCTGTCTTATCAGTGTGGCTACGTATACAAGTGACCTTCTGGTTGCCTTAGACCTCAGGTCCCATAACCCAACATCTATATCCATGCAGCCAACAATTCTGTTGTACAAATGAGAAGTATGAATACCACATTTTATCAATATGATACATCACCTCTTAAGAGGGTTCAATCTCAGCTTTTGACAGGGGAGAGAACCTTTGCATTTCCGTTTTTAACTGAAACAATTCTCAATTCTCTCCAGGTTACCGAATAACTGTGATCAACAAGGACTTCACGCAGACCAGACGATCCTGAGGCACAATCACCGTGAGCTCTATGCAGAAGTCCGAATCACTTAACAACAACAAAAAAGCAGGTAAGAATTACAGAATTACATGTCCCTAAAATCGCCTTCAAAATTACTTACCTGAGCTTTCTGTAATTCTTGCATCCGTTTTTCATGATCTTTCTTCACATTTTCCAACTTCTTCACAGCCATTTTTTCCTGAATTAATAACACAAAACATGCATTAACATGCATGTTTAGATCATTACTGAAAACAAAAATACATAGATACTAGCTATCCCGACCCGACGTTGCCCAGGAGTATTTATATTTTCATTTTGCATTCACACATTTTTTTATAAAGTCTGGAGGGTTTGGGGAATTTTTTTACTAAAATATTATTCAAAATTACATTCAAAGCTGTTCTTCTAAATGTTATAAATAATAAGATGTTAATATCCAGGGTGTCATAATCTTTTTTCACTGTAAACCTAATGCCGACTTTATTTTATAATATTCATATTAAATCTTAATCGATTGTACATAATACGAAAATTATAAATTTAAATTGCATAAATACTTAAGTTGTTTTTGTGTAAGTAATGATTTTATAAATAATAAGAGGCTATGAGCCGATGTTCTGTTAATCTAATTCTGAAATAAATTGTTAATATCATTATTGTTGTTATTAGTAATAATATTATTATTGTTGTTATTAGTAATAATAATAATATTGTTATTAATATTATTATAAATAATAAAAAGTAGCTTGGAGCCGGTCTCCTGTAAATCTGTTTCTAGAATAAATTATTAATATTAGTAGTAGTATATAAAAATACTACTACTAATATTAATAATTTATTCTCGAAACAGATTTACAGTATAGTATAGTATTATTATTACTATTAACATTATTGTATTTAAATTAAGCTTCTTTATTTTCTGAAATATTAATTTTTTTTTGTACTTTAATACAAATTTCAAAGTTCAATTATTAATATTATTAGTAGTAGTAGTAATTTTATTATTATTATTATTATTACTATTAACATTATTGTATTTAAATTAAGCTTCTTTATTTTCTGAAATATTAATTTTTTTTTGTACTTTAATACAAATTTCAAAGTTCAATTATTAATATTATTAGTAGTAGTAGTAATTTTATTATTAATATTATTATTATTACTATTAACATTATTGTATTTAAATTAAGCTTCTTTATTTTCTGAAATATTAATTTTTTTTTGTACTTTAATACAAATTTCAAAGTTCAATTATTAATATTATTAGTAGTAGTAGTAATTTTATTATTAATATTATTATTATTACTATTACCATTATTGTATTTAAATTAAGCTTCTTTATTTTCTGAAATATTAATTTTTTTTGTACTTTAATACAAATTTCAAAGTTCAATTATTAATATTATTAGTAGTAGTAGTAATTTTATTATTAATATTATTATTATTACTATTACCATTATTGTATTTAAATTAAGCTTTTTTATTTTCTGAAATATTAATTTTTTTTGTACTTTAATACAAATTTCAAAGTTCAATTATTAATATTATTAGTAGTAGTAGTAATTTTATTATTAATATTATTATTATTACTATTAACATTATTGTATTTAAATTAAGCTTCTTTATTTTCTGAAATATTAATTTTTTTTGTACTTTAATACAAATTTCAAAGTTCAATTATTAATATTATTATTAGTAGTAGTAATTTTATTATTAATATTATTATTATTACTATTACCATTATTGTATTTAAATTAAGCTTCTTTATTTTCTGAAATATAAATTTTTTTTGTACTTTAATACAAATTTCAAAATTCAATTATTAATATTATTAGTAGTAGTAATTTTATTATTAATATTATTATTATTACTATTACCATTATTGTATTTAAATTAAGCTTTTTTATTTTCTGAAATATTAATTTTTTTTGTACTTTAATACAAATTTCAAAGTTCAATTATTAATATTATTAGTAGTAGTAGTAATTTTATTATTAATATTATTATTATTACTATTACCATTATTGTATTTAAATTAAGCTTCTTTATTTTCTGAAATATTAATTTTTTTTGTACTTTAATACAAATTTCAAAGTTCAATTATTAATATTATTAGTAGTAGTAGTAATTTTATTATTAATATTATTATTATTACTATTACCATTATTGTATTTAAATTAAGCTTCTTTATTTTCTGAAATATTAATTTTTTTTTGTACTTTAATACAAATTTCAAAGTTCAATTATTAATATTATTATTATTAGTAGTAGTAATTTTATTATTAATATTATTATTATTACTATTAACATTATTGTATTTAAATTAAGCTTCTTTATTTTCTGAAATTTTTTTTTTTTGTACTTTAATACAAATTTCAAAGTTCAATTATTAATATTATTAGTAGTAGTAGTAATTTTATTATTAATATTATTATTATTACTATTACCATTATTGTATTTAAATTAAGCTTCTTTATTTTCTGAAATATTAATTTTTTTTTGTACTTTAATACAAATTTCAAAGTTCAATTATTAATATTATTAGTAGTAGTAGTAATTTTATTATTAATATTATTATTATTACTATTACCATTATTGTATTTAAATTAAGCTTTTTTATTTTCTGAAATATTAATTTTTTTTGTACTTTAATACAAATTTCAAAGTTCAATTATTAATATTATTAGTAGTAGTAGTAATTTTATTATTAATATTATTATTATTACTATTACCATTATTGTATTTAAATTAAGCTTCTTTATTTTCTGAAATATTAATTTTTTTTGTACTTTAATACAAATTTCAAAGTTCAATTATTAATATTATTAGTAGTAGTAGTAATTTTATTATTAATATTATTATTATTACTATTACCATTATTGTATTTAAATTAAGCTTCTTTATTTTCTGAAATATTATTTTTTTTTGTACTTTAATACAAATTTCAAAGTTCAATTATTAATATTATTAGTAGTAGTAGTAATTTTATTATTAATATTATTATTATTACTATTACCATTATTATATTTAAATTAAGCTTCTTTATTTTCTGAAATATTAATTTTTTTGTACTTTAATACAAATTTCAAAGTTCAATTATTAATATTATTAGTAGTAGTAGTAATTTTATTATTAATATTATTATTATTACTATTAACATTATTGTATTTAAATTAAGCTTCTTTATTTTCTGAAATATTAATTTTTTTTGTACTTTAATACAAATTTCAAAGTTCAATTATTAATATTATTAGTAGTAGTAGTAATTTTATTATTAATATTATTATTATTACTATTACCATTATTGTATTTAAATTAAGCTTCTTTATTTTCTGAAATATTAATTTTTTTTTGTACTTTAATACAAATTTCAAAGTTCAATTATTAATATTATTAGTAGTAGTAGTAATTTTATTATTAATATTATTATTATTACTATTACCATTATTGTATTTAAATTAAGCTTCTTTATTTTCTGAAATATTAATTTTTTTTTGTACTTTAATACAAATTTCAAAGTTCAATTATTAATATTATTAGTAGTAGTAGTAATTTTATTATTAATATTATTATTATTACTATTAACATTATTGTATTTAAATTAAGCTTCTTTATTTTCTGAAATATTAATTTTTTTTGTACTTTAATACAAATTTCAAAGTTCAATTATTAATATTATTAGTAGTAGTAGTAATTTTATTATTAATATTATTATTATTACTATTACCATTATTGTATTTAAATTAAGCTTCTTTATTTTCTGAAATATTAATTTTTTTTTGTACTTTAATACAAATTTCAAAGTTCAATTATTAATATTATTAGTAGTAGTAGTAATTTTATTATTAATAGTATTATTATTACTATTACCATTATTGTATTTAAATTAAGCTTTTTTATTTTCTGAAATATTAATTTTTTTTTGTACTTTAATACAAATTTCAAAGTTCAATTATTAATATTATTAGTAGTAGTAGTAATTTTATTATTAATATTATTATTATTACTATTACCATTATTGTATTTAAATTAAGCTTCTTTATTTTCTGAAATATTATTTTTTTTTGTACTTTAATACAAATTTCAAAGTTCAATTATTAATATTATTAGTAGTAGTAGTAATTTTATTATTAATATTATTATTATTACTATTACCATTATTATATTTAAATTAAGCTTCTTTATTTTCTGAAATATTAATTTTTTTTGTACTTTAATACAAATTTCAAAGTTCAATTATTAATATTATTAGTAGTAGTAGTAATTTTATTATTAATATTATTATTATTACTATTAACATTATTGTATTTAAATTAAGCTTCTTTATTTTCTGAAATATTAATTTTTTTTGTACTTTAATACAAATTTCAAAGTTCAATTATTAATATTATTAGTAGTAGTAGTAATTTTATTATTAATATTATTATTATTACTATTACCATTATTGTATTTAAATTAAGCTTCTTTATTTTCTGAAATATTAATTTTTTTTTGTACTTTAATACAAATTTCAAAGTTCAATTATTAATATTATTAGTAGTAGTAGTCATTTTATTATTAATATTATTATTATTACTATTACCATTATTGTATTTAAATTAAGCTTCTTTATTTTCTGAAATATTAATTTTTTTTTGTACTTTAATACAAATTTCAAAGTTCAATTATTAATATTATTAGTAGTAGTAGTAATTTTATTATTAATATTATTATTATTACTATTAACATTATTGTATTTAAATTAAGCTTCTTTATTTTCTGAAATATTAATTTTTTTTGTACTTTAATACAAATTTCAAAGTTCAATTATTAATATTATTAGTAGTAGTAGTAATTTTATTATTAATATTATTATTATTACTATTACCATTATTGTATTTAAATTAAGCTTCTTTATTTTCTGAAATATTAATTTTTTTTTGTACTTTAATACAAATTTCAAAGTTCAATTATTAATATTATTAGTAGTAGTAGTAATTTTATTATTAATATTATTATTATTACTATTAACATTATTGTATTTAAATTTAGCTTCTTTATTTTCTGAAATATTAATTTTTTTTTGTACTTTAATACAAATTTCAAAGTTCAATTATTAATATTATTAGTAGTAGTAGTAATTTTATTATTAATATTATTATTATTACTATTACCATTATTGTATTTAAATTAAGCTTCTTTATTTTCTGAAATATTAATTTTTTTTTGTACTTTAATACAAATTTCAAAGTTCAATTATTAATATTATTAGTAGTAGTAGTAATTTTATTATTAATATTATTATTATTACTATTAACATTATTGTATTTAAATTTAGCTTCTTTATTTTCTGAAATATTAATTTTTTTTGTACTTTAATACAAATTTCAAAGTTCAATTATTACAGTATCATTTTGTTAATCAATTATTAATGTAACAAAAATTCGGTGCTTTTACACTTTAGCGGATACTTTAAATAAAACAAACTGAGGAATATCCGTTTGATGTACGTACCAGTCACGGGTTGAATAAATCCTCTACCAAAAATCACGTAAATTAACCAAGTAGTCTTTATTTTATAAAAAAAAATTAAATTTTAGCCATGTACGAAGAGGGCAGCCATTTTGAAAGTTTCCAAAGGGGGAAAAGTTAAATGTATCTCATTTTGTCTTATATAGTACATCTGTGTCATCTTTCAGAAATTGTGGGTTTTTTTTAAATGGTGTTTTTCATTTAAAAAAATGGGAAAAGTTAAATGTATCTCTCGCCGTCACGTGATCAAATTGAGCGATTTTTGAAGTTACGGTTATCCCCCTTTTATACTCGAAGGAAATATTTTTAACAAATGGCTTTCTAAATAATAACGTTATTATTTAGAAAGTCATTCTTAACATGGGGAGAAGGGAATCTTGTTAACTATTCTGCACTTTCACCTAACAATTTAATAAAAAAATATAAAATGTGTTTTTGTCCAAAAATAAGAATAGTTAACAAAGTCCGTGGTGAGAACGTAATATAGCGAGGACCGATTTTCGCAATTCACTGCGTTCTTTGCCATTATACCAAATAGTGATTGGTGATTAATCTGATGTCGCTAAGGTAAAAAAATTCCAACTTTACCCATTTTAAAATGAATTGTTTAAAGATCAAATGATGTCGTCCCGTTGACTAAGCGGGTACATATATATATATATATATATATATATATATATATATATACACATATATATGTGTGTGTGTGTGTGTGTGTGTGTGTGTGTGAAAAATGACAAACGGAAAACAGGTTAAAGTGCAGGAGAAAAACAAAAACAAGAGATTTGACCGGTTTCGTTCGTGTTGCCAAACGCCTTCAGAAAAAGTGAAGATTTGGAAATAATTTTATTTTGAAGGCACACAAGACAGAGGAGTCTTCTTCCCCCTTATCGCCTTTTACCCCCTCCCCCACCGCCTTCCCCATACTAGCTCATTAGGTGTGAAAGTGAAAAAGAAAAGAAAAAAAATATAAAAAGAAGAATAAGAAACACAGAAGAATGTGTCCCCCACTTGTCATATTTCAACGTCACTTAATGTCTTCTCATATTGTCCAATCGGATCATTCTTTCTTCATCCCATGTGTGTGCCTTCAAAATAAAATTATTTCCAAATCTTCACTTTTTCTGAAGACGTTCGCCAACACGAACGAAACCGGTCAAATCTCTTGTTTTTGTTTTTCTCCTGCACTTTAACCTGTTTTCCGTTTGTCATTTTTCACACATTTTGTCCACCACAGCATTTCATTTTCATGAATTATTGTGTACCTTACCCCATATATATACAAGATATATATATATATATATATATATATATATATATATATATATATATATATATATATTTAAAAAAGTGACATTAATTTTATTCATTGGAAGAATATTTAGCTGAAAATGACAATTATTTTTGTAGAAGAAAATAACTTTTTCTTAATAGTACTGACCATGACAGATATTTATTATTTCTAAAGGAATATTATTAATTATTATTATTATTATTATTATTATTATTATTATTATTAACAGTACATTATACAGATTAATGTAGAAGGCACTGTGGAATTTTCACGGGGTTCTGCTAGTAAATGTTAATGCATGAAGCTTTTTTAAGTGAGGACAGGCTTTGCACAGAACCAATTCTACTTTCTAAGCGACTGTCACTCTGACCCAAAAAGAAGAGCAAGTCGAAATCATTGAGAGCAACATTCATCGCATGTGTTATTCTTCTCCTAGCAGCCTGCCTTAACAAAGGCTGAAGGGGGACATCTCTCTCGATGGTTTTACCGTACCCTCAGACACCAAGCTGACCATTTGTACGTCCAGGTAGTTCCACGCACACATACATTTGCTTTACCTGTTGCAATATTTTCATATCAATCTTCTGCGTTTCCAACTTCGAGTAAAACTCATCAACAGCCTACAAAATAAAACAAAAAAGCAAAGATTATTTAGCAGGTGTGCTGATGCAACATCATACTAATACCTACTCACACTTGCCAACAGGCTCGTTGCAGGTGTCAAACAAGTTGCAGTTTGACACTTTTTCGTTGAATATTATATTAAATAGGCATTTCGTTGAAATGTGTCATATTTGAAACAAAAAGCTTATAAGGGTTTAGTTTGAAATAAGAATAGCATTTTTTTTTTTGAACAAATTAATATTTTATTTACTTTTTTAAAAGTTGAATGAATATTTTATTTTGTTTTTAATATAAAAAAATTCTTTCAATGTTTGAAAAATGTAATATTTCTTTAATAGTGTGTATTTCTGAGTGAATGAGAGAGAGAGAGAGGGAGAGAGAAAGATAGAGAGAGAGGGGGGAGAGAGAGAGAGAGAGAGAAAGAAAGAGAGAGAGAAAAAGAGAAAGAGAAAGAAAAAAGAGAGAGAGAAAGAGAGAGAAAGAGAGAAAGAAAAAGAGAGAGAGAAAGTTGCAGTTTGACACATTTTCGTTAAATATTATATTAAATAGGCATTTTGTTGGAACGTGTCATATTTGAAACAAAGGTTCAATCCTTACTAAAGGTGATTATAAATAAGAATAACAATAATTTGGGGTTTCACCTTTTTATATTTAACTGGCTTTGCAAACACAATTTTTCCTGATCGAAACAATCTAACACTTTTTTTTCTAGTAATACCGATGAAAATGAAAATGTAAATACCTTGTCAAACATTTCAAGTTCAATGTAAGGTTTTTTTGCATATTGAGAAAAAAGGTACGGGTGAAATTCATCATATCTGTAAAAGAGATTTTAAAAAATTGAACATTTTTTTGTCGTCTTGCAATTCGATAACGATTTCTTATTTTCAAACTTATTGTGCCTGTTTAGGCAAATCTCTTATTTAAATCAATTATCTCAATTAAAAATTTGGTGCTTGTGCATATCAACCCTGACATTGAAATATTTAAAGAATGTATAAACTTTATTATGTACTTACGTGTTAGCTGAAAATAAGATTGTGCAGAAAAAATTACGCAAATTCATCCAGTAGTTATTAAATTATAAGAAAAAGAAAAAAAAATGATTTTACGTACATTTTAACATTTTTGTAAACAATGGAGACCCCAAACCCCGAAATTGTGAAAATATGAGTTATCGTTCTTGACCCCTGGAAAATGGTGGAAATATCTACCGAGTGATAAAATCGTTTTTTATTTATAATTAAATAAATACTGGATGAATTTGCATAATTTTTGGTGTACAGTCTTTTTTTCATCTACCACGTAAGTA
Source organism: Sepiola atlantica (assembly GCA_963556195.1). NCBI lineage: Eukaryota > Metazoa > Mollusca > Cephalopoda > Sepiida > Sepiolidae > Sepiola > Sepiola atlantica. Next base: position 11,272,959 of record OY744546.1, read on the forward strand.
CATAACAAAGTTTATACATTTCTTTAGCTATTTTATTTTTAAGAGCGATCTAACATGTCAGGGTTGATATGCACAGGCACCAAAAATTTTAATGAAATCATCATTAACTGTTCTACATTTACTAGCCCTGCTACCTCAACTGTTCTACATCTACTAGCCCAAGCACTCACATCCATTCTTTCATCATCATCATAATAATAATAATAATAATAATATTCGGTTTAATGTCCATTTTGCATATTGGCATGTGTTAGACGGTTTTAAGAAATTAACTTCCTAACTAACCTATCTCTGTCCAGGTGTTTATTTATCTTTCTATTAGGGGCAACCTAACAAAACAGAATAGTTATTTCCCTTGGATCAGATAAAAAGAGTTATCGCCCTTGGATAAAAGAAGTCGTCTGCCATGAGAGTGAAGAGTAAACAGAACGACTCTCATAATCAAACAAGCATCCTGCGTTCAGCGGTTTTTCTACATTTCAATTTAATCAGTGTGTTTGTTAAATAAATCTGTTAAAGGTTCTACTTCGTCCTTCCTTCATTTTTGAGTTGTAATTGAACCGATAACGTATAAACATCCAGACGTAACACTTTCTTTCCCTCGAGTCGATTTTTATCACTTCCTCCCATGTTTTCCTTGGCCTTCCCCTGTAAACTGAACCTGTTACCTCAACTGTTCTACATCCACTAACTCAAGAACTCTACTCCATTCTTTCATCATCATCATCATATACAGTTTAACATTTGTTTTATATACTGACATGTATTGGATGGCTTTAAGAAATTGACTTTCAAACTGACCTATCTCTGACCAGGTCTTTCTTTATCCCTCTTTTTCTCAAGTCTATTCTTATCATTTCCACCCATGTTTTCTTTGGCCCCCCCCCCCTGCCAACTGACCCTGCTACCTCAGCTGTTCTACATCTACTAACCAAAGAACTATCATCCATTCTTTCAACATGGCCATATGATCAAAGTTTTCTACATCAATCTGTATAACTTAGTCTTAATAATATTTCTTTGGAAATAATAAATGTCTGGCAGAATGACTCTTTTTTTTTTTCTTTTGTAAAATTAATTTTCCATTGTCAGCTAAATATTTTTTAACTAATCAAACAAATATTTATTATTATTTATTCAAAATTGTAACAATTTAATTCTTTTTAAAACAATATCGTCCGCCTTCTTAACAAAAAAATTATTAAAAAGGGTATTTAGACATATTTTTTAAACCATTGTTTCGTAATAGTATTATATTTTTTTTTTTAAACCATAACAATGGGGGTGTAAAATAAATAAAATTTATTTTAATCTTAGCTTTCAAGAATTACAATTCTCCTTGTCAAAGAGTGTTTTTTTTTTCTTTTTTTTTTTTTTCTTTTCTTCATCATCCGATGGTAATGGACTTCTGGGTCAGAAATATTCTTCAACTAAATAAAACAAATGTTCTATTTTTCTAATGTGTTTATTTAAAACTGTACTCTTTAATCGACGGGAAGACATAATTTGATCTGGGAACAATTCATTTTAAAATCAGTAAAGTCAAGAATTATTTTACCTTAGCGACATCAGATTAATGATCAATCACCATCGTTGCTAATCGGACAATCTCATTTTTTTTTTTTTTATGTGTGTGAAAGGTGATAACGTATGCACAAACATGAACTGCCTTAGCATATTATTATTAGGGGTGGGACGTAATGGGTGAAAATTTCAGATTCATGCGAGTAGTATTTTTTGTGTTCATTTATACATAAATAACACTAAACAAACATTTTGAAAATTTTGCAAAATTCAGAAGGTGCAGGCCACTAGTTTTTGGCTATTTTACATTCATGAAAACCCTTTCACAACCTGAAAATCGTCCTAAATTAAAGTACTATATCAGATTTAACCATCTATATCCATTCATAGCTTTTGAGGATGTTTTAGAACCTGCAATGTTGCATGAAACCACTTTTTCAGTAAAAAATGATGGATTTTGAGTCCCGTGGAGCCCTAACGGCTATTTTTGGCCTGCACCTTCTGAATTTTGCAAAATTTTCAAAATGTTTGATTGTTTAGTGTTATATATGTATAAATGAACACAAAAAAATACTACTCGCATGAATCTGAAATTTTCACCCATTACATCCCACCCCTACTATTATATAGATTATGCTAAATGTGATTTCATCAGTGTTTGCTTCCCTAAGACTTTTTTTTCCAATATACTTCAATAACACAATATATATGCTAAAATGTTCCTTAGTTCTGAAACTGAGTTATGTTTGAGCAAAAATTTGGTGCTTATTGACAGAAATACACAGGTGAAATATGGCAGTTCAAAATAAATTAACAGGAGAACTCTTTGATATTCTTACGTATCAGGCAAAACATTCTACAGCGTACTGGCTTAAAGACGCATAATGGTTTGGTTGTTTTGTTTTGTGGCATATCAACCCTTTTCGGGTTATTTAATGCTAAATCCGGTCATTTTGGTGAAAGTTTTTATGCTTCAAGTTCTTTATATGTTCAAGTATTCATTCATGGTGTTTGGTTTGGTTGTTTTGTTTTACGGCATATCAACCGTTTTCAGGTTATTTAATGCTGAATTTGGTCTTTTTGGTGAGTCTTTATACTTCAAGTTCTTTATATGTTCAAATATTTGGTTGAGTGAAAGGGTGGGAAGGGACGGGGAGGGGAGAATGGGAAGGGAGGGAAATTATTGTTTTTTGTTTTGGATTTTGCAGAACATGATTGAGTCTTGCAAAGAAAAATAAAAAACAATAAAACATCAATGTTTGGTGCATTTTAAGTCAGTAAGTCAATAACTTTAGACAGCCTGATCTGCTAGCGCCAATAGGTTCTATTTGACCCATAGATGGGGCCTTTGAAGGTACTATCAATCCAGGCCAGAATGGACCTGGGAGTAATGGCAACTAAGGGACAACTCCACATTCCTCAAAGGTTGGCCTCACCACTGGATGTCTTTTAAGGTCATACTCAGGACCCGATGCATAATGGCGTAATTTCAACGTATATGAGTAAGAAATTACTTTTATTTATTATTAAAATTCTACTCGATAATTTTCCGTAATTTTTTATGTAGATACCTACTTTTGCCTGATACGTAAGTATATGAATTAGTTTTCCTGTTAATTTATTTTGAACTGCCATATTTCACCTGTGTATTTCTGTGTATTTCTGCTAATAAGCATGAAATTTTGTTTTTATTGTTCTAATTAGCGACAATTTAGCAGCATCAGTTGGCAGAGAGAGGCTACGTAAAACATGGGAGGAAGTGATAAGGATGGATTTGAAAGAAAGAGGGATAAAAAAAGACCTGGCCAGAGATAGGTAAGCTTGGAAGTTAATTTCTAAAAGCCATTTTACACATGCTAGCATAGAAAACAGACATTAAACCAAATATAATGATGATGATGATGATTATAACTAAACAAATCACCCATCTCTCAATTAGCTATCTATGTATTTCTCTCTCCCTCTCCCACAGTGTTGATCAACCACTCTCTAATGTTTCTGTGAGCATTTAGGGAAAAAGTAACTCTCTTTTTTGAGGCATAGTCATCTAATTTACATGTGTGCCTTTGCACACCACAAATAAGTATGTAAATTAGATGACAAAATAATAAGTCTCTTTGCTTCTATTTAACAAGTATGTGAGTGGCTAACGGCAAAAATAGTAAATAAAAACGTGAATCAAAATGAATTTCTCAACCGGGTTTGGGCAGCCCCCAATTGAATTTCCCAACCGCCCCCCCAAAAAAAAATTTCACAACCTGTGTGTGTGGGGTTCCTATAACCATTACAAAATGGAAACTTTCTTCTTTAACAAAGTAAGATGTGACCCAAGGTCGGGTCGGGAAAGTGGGGTTTGAAAAGCTAGCACCCGAGAGGTGAACACTCTGGCCATTAAAAATTGCCTGGGCAGCCCCGTCGGAATTCCCTGGTAGGAGCGCCTCAGGCAGTAAGCAATAAACTTACTCCTCCCCAAAGAGGGGAGGCGAAGCCTGGACCTCCTAGAACTGCACAGAACAGACCCATAGACAGGCGTAAATCAAGCCCCGAAGGCCAAGACAATACCAGTCTATGGGATGCAGTATCCATCAGAAAAAATACTACACTTTGATCTTAGCCAAAAGGCCAAGAACATGCAGTTTTGTCTGATTTTGTGGATTTCTTCTTTTTAAAAAAATTTTTTTTTTTACAAATATTTGTTTTCTGACTTTTGCGGATTATTTTGATTTTTCAATCACAAATTCATAAATTGTAACATATCTTTTAAGACATTCTTCTCGAATAGCTAAAAATAATTAGTCTTAACTTCTATATTATTATTATTATTATTATTCCTTATTCTTATTATTCCTAATTATAATTTTTATATCAGGGATGTGAGTTCTGCCTGAGGCGCCCCTACTGGGGAATGGCGATGGGGCTGCCCAGGCAATTTTTAATGGCCAGAGTGCTGGCTTTTCAAACCCCACTTTCCCGACCCGACCTTGGGTCACATCTTACTTGTGGGAGTAAGATAAAAACTGTCCTTGTGCCTAACTCCTGGAGAGGAGTAAATCAATACTCAATAAAATTTGGTAGTCATTTTAAAATCTAACCGCTTCAATATAACTCCAGGCAATGTTGTTTTAGGCTTAATTATTTGTTTATTTTGATGGTAGTTGATGGGGGAATGTTCAATAATAGTTTCAATCCCCAGTAAATGAAGTATTTACTGCATAAATAAAAAAAAATTGGTCTAAGTTTGTTATATAAAAAAATGTCGATAAAAGAAAAGATTACGATAATTAGCGTGTGGTTTTAATAAGAGCAATAAAAATTATAACATGAAATTCGGTTATATAAAATGAAAAAAAAAAAAAAAAAGAAAATCTTACGTTAAAAGTTCCGCGTCATCTTCGTTTTTAGTGACGGGTCTTACATCCCTTTTCTGAATGATGTAACCCTGAAAAGTATTTTCAAACAAAAACTAAAATAAGTAAAATAACAAAATAAAAATTATAAAATCTTCAGCAATATTGAATTATCTAACAGTTTCTTTCACATTATTGTTTTATAAATAATTGGACTTGTTTTGGTTTGTCTTCACAATGGCAGCCATGATTGTTTATTTATTGTTGGTTTGAAATTGTATTTCTTGTCCTGGAATAAAATGTTACTAATTCAAAAAAAAAAAGAAGTAAAATAACAAAATAAAAATTATAAAATCGTCAGCAATATTGAATTATCTAACAGAATTTGTAGCCATCGACCGTCATCAGTAGACTGTTTCTCTTGTACCAAACAGTTGTAAATGTTTTAAGTTTAATTTAGACGGTTTCAAACCAATATAAATGATTGCACACTAAAATAATTAAATTATTTTTAAAATTTGATTTTTTTTTTTATTCAAATTATTTTATGGTTTTCAGTAATCGAGTAAAAATTCCATTTTCAATTGATATTTAATTTTCATTTTAAACATTATTCCAGAAAATTTTAATAAATTTTAATTAAAAAATTTTTTTAATTAAAATTTATTTTCAGTAATCGAGTAAAAATTCCATTTTCAATTGATATTTAATTTTTATTTTAAACATTATTCCAGCAAATTTTAATAAATTTTAATTAAAAAATTTTATCTGAAAAAGCTTTTATGTCACTTTTTTTTTCTAATTATGATTGTTTGGCACAGGAAAAGCAGTCTATTGATGGTGGCACTTGCTGTCGTGAATTCAGAATAGCGGCGTCTATCTTAGATAATTCAATATCGCTAAATCTTCATATGCACCCTGAACACAAAAATATTTAATGATTAAGATATACACATAAGATCAGTTTTTTTAATGACTTTCTGATAAAAATTTATACACAAAGCTGTTGGCTGATATGTATGAAAATAAAACAATAAAATGGTGGGTTTTAACAAAACCGGATTCCTTTTATGTTAATGAGGGTGGAGGGTGTCTTGACGGGGGGGGGGGGTTCAAAAACAAAAGTCGCGAATCACGTGATTTCTGCCCAGAAGAGCGATCTGACCCTGCAGCCAGACGACAGATCAGACGTCAGAACGGCCGCACCTCTGCTAATCGGCAGGCGGACCGGAGGAGGTAGGGCGCAGTGTAGCTCAAAATGGTCTGACTGATGCTATGGAAAATCTCTCCCCAAGTAATCTCTCTCTCTCTCTCTCTCTCTCTCTCTCTCATATATATATATATATATATATATATATATATCTCTACATCTCTATATCTCTCTCTATATCTATATCTCTCCCTATATATCTATATCACTCTCTATATATCTATATCACTCTCTCTATATCTTTCTATATCTATATCTCTCTATATATTTCTATCTCTCTCTATATATTTCTATCTCTCTCTATATCTCTCTCGATATCTCATACAAACTATTTCCAGTTTCTGTCGTTATCTTGTTTTTAAATAAAACCCAAGTCCCGGCGTCCACATGTTATCGTTTCAACGGCCGAGATACACAGGCCAGCAGCGACGAAACCCTGGGCACACAAACGCGAAGATAAGTAGTAATGCAACATTTATATCATTACATAAATCACAATATATGGCATGACATGGTTGCTAAGTGGTTAACAATGCAAACTGAGGACCTGGGTGTGCGGGTTCGAATCCAGTTCGTTCCACAGAAACACTTTCATTAAAACACACACCTGACCTTGTTTAACCTCCTGGAGAGGAGGTAAATAAAATAAATCACAATATATCCGTTTTTTATTGTGTTAAACACTATTTCTTTTGCTATAAAAAGTAAACGTGAGAGTGACGAGATTGCTTCTGCTTCATTTCCTTTGATGATTCTGAGGCAAACCTTCCCTGACTTCGCCTGCAACCGCTGAGCCTGGTTGCTCTCAGTGTTGGGAGTAAAACCCGCAATCCTGAAGGTTAATGAATAGCTGCAACCAACGAGGAAGACTTCACGCAGACCAAAGAATCCTGAGACACAATCTTTGTGAGCTCTACACAGAAGTTAAACTCTAACACTCATTTCTTTTGATATAAAAGCAAATATCGGCAACCTTAGAATCACGGAAGCGATACTTATAGCTAAACTTAACTCGCAAATCAATAACAGATTAGAACTCAACTCACAAATCAATAACAGATTAGAACTCAACTCACAAATCAATAACAGATTAGAACTCAACACACAAATCAATAACAGATTAGAACTCAACACACAAATCAATAACAGATTAGAACTCCACTCACAAATCAATAACAGATTAGAACTCAACACACAAATCAATAACAGATTAGAACTCAACTCACAAATCAATAACAGATTAGAACTCAACTCACAAATCAATAACAGATTAGAACTCAACTCACAAATCAATAACAGATTAGAACTCAACTCACAAATCAATAACAGATTAGAACTCAACACACAAATCAATAACAGATTAGAACTCAACTCACAAATCAATAACAGATTAGAACTCAACACAAATCAATAACAGATTAGAACTCAACTCACAAATCAATAACAGATCAGAACTCAACTCACAAATCAATAACAGATCAGAACTCAACACACAAATCAATAACAGATCAGAACTCAACTCACAAATCAATAACAGATTAAAACTCAACACACAAATCAATAACAGATTAAAACTCAACACACAAATCAATAACAGATTAGAACTCAACTCACAAATCAATAACAGATTAGAACTCAACTCACAAATCAATAACAGATTAAAACTCAACACACAAATCAATAACAGATTAGAACTCAACTCACAAATCAATAACAGATTAGAACTCAACTCACAAATCAATAACAGATTAGAACTCAACACACAAATCAATAACAGATTAGAACTCAACACACAAATCAATAACAGATTAGAACTCAACACACAAATCAATAACAGATTAGAACTCAACTCACAAATCAATAACAGATTAGAACTCAACTCACAAATCAATAACAGATTAGAACTCAACTCACAAATCAATAACAGATTAGAACTCAACACACAAATCAATAACAGATTAGAACTCAACTCACAAATCAATAACAGATTAGAACTCAACACACAAATCAATAACAGATTAGAACTCAACTCACAAATCAATAACAGATTAGAACTCAACTCACAAATCAATAACAGATTAGAACTCAACTCACAAATCAATAACAGATTAGAACTCAACTCACAAATCAATAACAGATTAGAACTCAACTCACAAATCAATAACAGATTAGAACTCAACTCACAAATCAATAACAGATTAGAACTCAACTCACAAATCAATAACAGATTAGAACTCAACTCACAAATCAATAACAGATTAGAACTCAACTCACAAATCAATAACAGATTAGAACTCAACTCACAAATCAATAACAGATTAGAACTCAACTAACAAATCAATAACAGATTAGAACTCAACTCACAAATCAATAACAGATTAGAACTCAACAAATCAATAACAGATTAGAACTCAACAAATCAATAACAGATTAGAACTCAACTCACAAATCAATAACAGATTAGAACTCAACTCACAAATCAATAACAGATTAGAACTCAACTCACAAATCAATAACAGATTAGAACTCAACTCACAAATCAATAACAGATTAGAACTCAACTCACAAATCAATAACAGATTAGAACTCAACTCACAAATCAATAACAGATTAGAACTCAACACACAAATCAATAACAGATTAGAACTCAACTCACAAATCAATAACAGATTAGAACTCAACTCACAAATCAGTAACAGATTAGAACTCAACTCACAAATCAATAACAGATTAGAACTCAACTCACAAATCAATAACAGATTAGAACTCAACACACAAATCAATAACAGATTAGAACTCAACTCACAAATCAATAACAGATTAGAACTCAACTCACAAATCAATAACAGATTAGAACTCAACTCACAAATCAATAACAGATTAGAACTCAACTCACAAATCAATAACAGATTAGAACTCAACTCACAAATCAATAACAGATTAGAACTCAACTCACAAATCAATAACAGATTAGAACTCAACACACAAATCAATAACAGATTAGAACTCAACTCACAAATCAATAACAGATTAGAACTCAACTCACAAATCAGTAACAGATTAGAACTCAACTCACAAATCAATAACAGATTAGAACTCAACTCACAAATCAATAACAGATTAGAACTCAACTCACAAATCAATAACAGATTAGAACTCAACTCACAAATCAATAACAGATTAGAACTCAACTCACAAATCAATAACAGATTAGAACTCAACTCACAAATCAATAACAGATTAGAACTCAACACACAAATCAATAACAGATTAGAACTCAACTCACAAATCAATAACAGATTAGAACTCAACTCACAAATCAATAACAGATTAGAACTCAACTCACAAATCAATAACAGATTAGAACTCAACTCACAAATCAATAACAGATTAGAACTCAACTCACAAATCAATAACAGATTAGAACTCAACTCACAAATCAATAACAGATTAGAACTCAACTCACAAATCAATAACAGATTAGAACTCAACTCACAAATCAATAACAGATTAAAACTCAACTCACAAATCAATAACAGATTAAAACTCAACTCACAAATCAATAACAGATTAGAACTCAACTCACAAATCAATAACAGATTAGAACTCAACTCACAAATCAATAACATATTAGAACTCAACTCACAAATCAATAACAGATTAAAACTCAACTCACAAATCAATAACAGATTAGAACTCAACTCACAAATCAATAACAGATTAGAACTCAACTCACAAATCAATAACAGATTAGAATTCAACTCACAAATCAATAACAGATTAGAACTCAACACACAAATCAATAACAGATTAGAACTCAACTCACAAATCAATAACAGATTAGAACTCAACTCACAAATCAGTAACAGATTAGAACTCAACTCACAAATCAATAACAGATTAGAACTCAACTCACAAATCAATAACAGATTAGAACTCAACTCACAAATCAATAACAGATTAGAACTCAACTCACAAATCAATAACAGATTAGAACTCAACTCACAAATCAATAACAGATTAGAACTCAACTCACAAATCAATAACAGATTAGAACTCAACTCACAAATCAATAACAGATTAGAACTCAACTCACAAATCAATAACAGATTAGAACTCAACTCACAAATCAATAACAGATTAGAACTCAACTCACAAATCAATAACAGATTAGAACTCAACTCACAAATCAATAACAGATTAGAACTCAACTCACAAATCAATAACAGATTAGAACTCAACTCACAAATCAATAACAGATTAGAACTCAACTCACAAATCAATAACAGATTAGAACTCAACTCACAAATCAATAACAGATTAAAACTCAACTCACAAGTCAATAACAGATTAAAACTCAACTCACAAATCAATAACAGATTAGAACTACACTCACAAATCAATAACAGATTAGAACTCAACTCACAAATCAATAACATATTAGAACTCAACTCACAAATCAATAACAGATTAAAACTCAACTCACAAATCAATAACAGATTAGAACTCAACTCACAAATCAATAACAGATTTGAACTCAACTCACAAATCAATAACAGATTAGAACTCAACTCACAAATCAATAACAGATTAGAACTCAACTCACAAATCAATAACAGATTAGAACTCAACTCACAAATCAATAACAGATTAAAACTCAACTCACAAATCAATAACAGATTAGAACTCAACTCACAAATCAATAACAGATTAGAACTCAACTCACAAATCAATAACAGATTAGAACTCAACTCACAAATCAATAACAGATTAGAACTCAACTCACAAATCAATAACAGATTAGAACTCAACTCACAAATCAATAACAGATTAGAACTCAACTCACAAATCAATAACAGATTAGAACTCAACTCACAAATCAATAACAGATTAGAACTCAACTCACAAATCAATAACAGATTAGAACTCAACTCACAAATCAATAACAGATTAGAACTCAACTCACAAATCAATAACAGATTAGAACTCAACTCACAAATCAATAACAGATTAGAACTCAACTCACAAATCAATAACAGATTAGAACTCAACTCACAAATCAATAACAGATTAGAACTCAACTCACAAATCAATAACAGATTAGAACTCAACTCACAAATCAATAACAGATTAGAACTCAACTCACAAATCAATAACAGATTAGAACTCAACTCACAAATCAATAACAGATTAGAACTCAACTCACAAATCAATAACAGATTAGAACTCAACTCACAAATCAATAACAGATTAGAACTCAACTCACAAATCAATAACAGATTAGAACTCAACTCACAAATCAATAACAGATTAGAACTCAACTCACAAATCAATAACAGATTAGAACTCAACTCACAAATCAATAACAGATTAGAACTCAACTCACAAATCAATAACAGATTAGAACTCAACTCACAAATCAATAACAGATTAGAACTCAACTCACAAATCAATAACAGATTAGAACTCAACTCACAAATCAATAACAGATTAGAACTCAACTCACAAATCAATAACAGATTAGAACTCAACTCACAAATCAATAACAGATTAGAACTCAACTCACAAATCAATAACAGATTAGAACTCAACTCACAAATCAATAACAGATTAGAACTCAACTCACAAATCAATAACAGATTAGAACTCAACTCACAAATCAATAACAGATTAGAACTCAACTCACAAATCAATAACAGATTAGACCTCAACTCACAAATCAATAACAGATTAGAACTCAACTCACAAATCAATAACAGATTAGAACTCAACTCACAAATCAATAACAGATTAGAACTCAACTCACAAATCAATAACAGATTAAAACTCAACTCACAAATCAATAACAGATTAAAACTCAACTCACAAATCAATAACAGATTAGAACTCAACTCACAAATCAATAACAGATTAGAACTCAACTCACAAATCAATAACATATTAGAACTCAACTCACAAATCAATAACAGATTAAAACTCAACTCACAAATCAATAACAGATTAGAACTCAACTCACAAATCAATAACAGATTTGAACTCAACTCACAAATCAATAACAGATTAGAACTCAACTCACAAATCAATAACAGATTAGAACTCAACTCACAAATCAATAACAGATTAGAACTCAACTCACAAATCAATAACAGATTAAAACTCAACTCACAAATCAATAACAGATTAGAACTCAACTCACAAATCAATAACAGATTAGAACTCAACTCACAAATCAATAACAGATTAGAACTCAACTCACAAATCAATAACAGATTAGAACTCAACTCACAAATCAATAACAGATTAGAACTCAACTCACAAATAAATAACAGATTAGAACTCAACTCACAAATCAATAACAGATTAGAACTCAACTCACAAATCAATAACAGATTAGAACTCAACTCACAAATCAATAACAGATTAGAACTCAACTCACAAATCAATAACAGATTAGAACTCAACTCACAAATCAATAACAGATTAGAACTCAACTCACAAATCAATAACAGATTAGAACTCAACTCACAAATCAATAACAGATTAGAACTCAACTCACAAATCAATAACAGATTAGAACTCAACTCACAAATCAATAACAGATTAGAACTCAACTCACAAATCAATAACAGATTAGAACTCAACTCACAGATCAATAACAGATTAGAACTCAACTCACAAATCAATAACAGATTAGAACTCAACACACAAATCAATAACAGATTAGAACTCAACACACAAATCAATAACAGATTAGAACTCAACTCACAAATCAATAACAGATAAGAACTCAACTCACAAATCAATAACAGATTAGAACTCAACTCACAAATCAATAACAGATTAGAACTCAACTCACAAATCAATAACAGATTAGAACTCAACTCACAAATCAATAACAGATTAGAACTCAACTCACAAATCAATAACAGATTAGAACTCAACTCACAAATCAATAACAGATTAGAACTCAACTCACAAATCAATAACAGATTAGAACTCAACTCACAAATCAATAACAGATTAGAACTCAACTCACAAATCAATAACAGATTAGAACTCAACTCACAAATCAATAACAGATTAGAACTCAACTCACAAATCAATAACAGATTAGAACTCAACTCACAGATCAATAACAGATTAGAACTCAACACACAAATCAATAACAGATTAGAACTCAACACACAAATCAATAACAGATTAGAACTCAACACACAAATCAATAACAGATTAGAACTCAACTCACAAATCAATAACAGATTAGAACTCAACTCACAAATCAATAACAGATTAGAACTCAACTCACAAATCAATAACAGATTAGAACTCAACTCACAAATCAATAACAGATTAGAACTCAACACACAAATCAATAACAGATTAGAACTCAACTCACAAATCAATAACAGATTAGAACTCAACTCACAAATCAATAACAGATTAGAACTCAACTCACAAATCAATAACAGATTAGAACTCAACTCACAAATCAATAACAGATTAGAACTCAACTCACAAATCAATAACAGATTAGAACTCAACTCACAAATCAATAACAGATTAGAACTCAACTCACAAATCAATAACAGATTAGAACTCAACTCACAAATCAATAACAGATTAGAACTCAACTCACAAATCAATAACAGATTAGAACTCAACTCACAAATCAATAACAGATTAGAACTCAACTCACAAATCAATAACAGATTAGAACTCAACTCACAAATCAATAACAGATTAGAACTCAACACACAATGCTTAATCTAAACGCACACATAATCTCTGTATTAATGAAACTATCAGTTTGAATCTTGTGTGTTTCTCACCTATACGTAACTTTGATATATACATATCAGTTTCTTTTTATCTTAAATTAATCAAATATTTATTGAAATAAAAAATTAAATGAGGAAAAACTGAACCAAATTTTTTTAGATCCTATTTCAAAAAAAAAAAAAAAAAAGATTGTAACCATCAGTATATTTTGAATTATTTTTCTCTGAGCCCTCCACTCGGGCAACACCAGGTAAATACAGATAATAGTCCATAAAATGTTCTCTCCCTACCATTCAGTAGTAGTTTGTTGCTCATTGTCTTCAACAATCATAGTCTTTCCTCAGCCACAGAGGAGTCCTTATGTTAACTAGACAGTTGAGTATTTTATTCGGTCTATGATCCATAACTCTTGTCACAAGCGAAACAGTTATATTGCAGGATGTCGCAAGTCTCTGATAGGGGCTATCCAAGGCGGTAAAGTCTTGGGTGAAAGAGTCTAATGAAGTCAACAGTTGGGTCAGCGGATGAGAGCTGCTACTTATCCATCTGCTCTAGTCATCGAAGATCTTCTTGAATTATGGGGCAGGTTAGGGTTTAGGGTAAGGGTTAGGGTTGAACTATGGGTTAGGGTTAGGGTTGAACTATGGGTTAGGGTTGAACTATGGGTTAGGGTTGAACTATGGGTTAGGGTTTAAGGTTAGGGTAGGGTTAGGGTTGAACTAGGGTTTAGGGTTAGAGTTGAACTATGGTTTAGGGTTAGGGTTGAACTATAGGTTAGGGTTTAAAGTTAGGGTAGGGTTAGGGTTAAACTATGGGTTTAGGGTTAGAGTTGAACTATGGTTTAGGGTTAGGGTTGAACTATGAGTTAGGGTTTAGGGTTAGGGTTGAACTATGGTTTAGGGTTAGGGTTGAACTATGGGTTAGGGTTTAAGGTTAGGGTAGGGTTAGGGTTGAACTATGGGTTAGGGTTTAGGGTTAGAGTTGAACTATGGTTTAGGGTTAGGGTTGAACTATAGGTTAGGGTTTAAGGTTAGGGTAGGGTTAGGGTTAAACTATGGGTTAGGTTAGGGTTTAGGGTTAGAGTTGAACTATGGTTTAGGGTTAGGGTTGAACTATGAGTTAGGGTTTAGGGTTAGGGTTGAACTATGGTTTAGGGTTAGGGTTGAACTATGGGTTAGGGTTTAAGGTTAGGGTAGGGTTAGGGTTGAACTATGGGTTAGGGTTAGGGTTGAACTATGGGTTAGGGTTTAAGGTTAGGGTAGGGTTAGGGTTAAACTATGGGTTAGGTTAGGGTTTAGGGTTAGAGTTGAACTATGGTTTAGGGTTAGGGTTGAACTATGAGTTAGGGTTTAAGGTTAGGGTAGGGTTAGGGTTTATGGTTAGGGTTGAACTATGGTTTAGGGTTAGGGTTGAACTATGGGTTAGGGTTTAAGGTTAGGGTAGGGTTAGGGTTCATGGTTAGAGTTGAACTATGGGTTAGGGGGTTGGGTTAGGGTTGAACTATGGGTTAGGGGGTTGGGTTAGGGTTGAACTATGGGTTAGGTTTTGGGTTAGGGTTGAAGTTTGGGTTAGGGTTAAGGTGTAACTCTTGGGCAGTTTATGACAAGAATTTGTTGACATTGGATTTGAAAACAACCAAGTTGTAATCAGCAGGGGAGCAGTCCCATGATAATGTGTTTCACAGGCAAGAAGCCCTTGCAAAGAAACTGTCCATGGAAATGTTGCCTGAAGCTAGGTACATGAAGGGAGAAAGAAAAGTCTATTTCCGCTGTAGTAAGAGGGCGAGTTCTTGTTGTGAATGTCTCACAAGGAGGAACCAAAGATGGAGCTCGGTCGAGCACCTTTTAGTCAATCCCAGACAACATCAGGTGTGCCTGCTAGTTTATTATAAGCCAAAATTAACGATGGCAAAAACAATTAATGGCGGCAAAAACAATTAACGATGGTAAAAACAATTGCAAATTTACCTTATTTGTTCCGTTGACTATTTTTTCAAATAGGACAGAAGCTTTTCGAAGAGCTTCCATGAGTTTTTGAAAATCTGTAAAAGAAAGAAAATCTAAGTCATATTTTGCAACAAAAATTCAAATTGGAACAAAAAATAGAAAAATCTATCTGTACAAAACCGGCATTGCCCGGGAGTCTTTTTCTTTTATGTGCAATGTGAGTCTCAAGGACAGGCTTAGTTCTGATGACCTAAGAGGAAAATTAAACCTGGACAGTATAGGGAAATTTGTGCAGAACAAGACACTCCGATAGTATGGCCACGTTGAAAGAATGGATAAGAATTCTTCGGTTAGTAGACGTAGAACAGTTGAGGTAGTGGGGTCAGTTCACAGGGGAAGGTCAAGGAAAACATAAGAAATGATAAGGATGTACTTTAGAGAAAGAGGGATAATTAAAGACCTGACCAGAGATTGGTTAGTTTGGAAGTCAATTTCTAAAAGCCGTCCAACACATGCCAGCATGTAAAACAGATGTTAAACCGAATATGATGATGACGATTTTATTACATTTTTTATTTCAATAAATATTAGATTAATAGTAATTTTTTTTAAATAATGTGTAAGTTACGTAGAGGTAAGAAATACACAGACACACATGCAGTGGTCTCACAATTTGATTTATATAGAGTTGAAAAAAAATGCTCATTTAAGGGGAACCACTCTTTTTAACCTTCGTGTTAAAATAGTAGCTATCTCCTTTACATGATACAGGTTATTATCTAAATCAGGGGCGGGCAACCTTTTCAGAATGAGGGCCAGATGAGACTTTTGGAAGGATATCGCGGGCCGGAGTGAAAAACGAAATCTCAGAATTACTATATTTTGTTTACATGAATAAATTGTACAAAAATTGCATTGAACACTCTACAAATCTGATATTTTTTCTCAAGAGACTTCTGTATGTGACGTTATAAAAGGCGCCGACGAAGAGTCATTTTGGAATCATAAAAAATAATGACGGGGGGGGGGGGGGG
This sequence comes from Sepiola atlantica, assembly GCA_963556195.1. Lineage (NCBI taxonomy): Eukaryota > Metazoa > Mollusca > Cephalopoda > Sepiida > Sepiolidae > Sepiola > Sepiola atlantica. Next base: position 11,289,799 of record OY744546.1, read on the forward strand.
GGGGGGGGGGAAGTAGCAAGTTGATCCAGCATTTGTTTTGACACACCTCACATAAGTTCTATGTTTCATGCCCTTTCCTCGTCTCTCGTTTCCTCTTTCTCTTTTTCTATTTTTATCTCAGGCCAAGGATTTGAAATTAATAGTTAAAGAAAAATGAAATACACATGCATCATCGCTCGCTGATATTTATACATTTTTATCCCACTGTAAATCTTAATCGAAACCTATTTTTACGTCTATGTCACAAAATGATATGAGCTTTACTGGGAAGTCTGCGGGCCGGATTGCAATAATAAAGCCTAGCAGGGTGGCGGGTCGGACGCTAAGCCTTTGCAGGCCGGATGTAACCCGCGGGCCGGAGGTTGCCCGCCCCTGATCTAAATGAATAAATGCGAAAGATTTTTTATTTATCTCTCCTATACTACCATGAAAACGGGTTAGTGTTATTTAAATCAATAATACATCATATTATTTTAAAATATTATATATATATCGTAGAGACGAAAGGCACAAATAACTCTTTCCATGCCTAATTTGCATAACTATTTTTTAAACACTTCATAATTAATTGTTTTGTGTCATTCATTCGTAATTTTATCGTTCTCTTTATTCCATATATTTGTAGTATTTTTGTCGATATTAACTGTAATTAATTAAAATAATTTAATACAAAAAAGATAAGTTATTAAATCTTTCTTAAAATATTTGCTAAGGGAAGTAATTTAAACTAGAGAGAAAGATTGTTGCTTTACAACGGCCACGGAAAGATACATGGAGCATAAGAAATAGTTCTGAAAGGGGAAAAAGGTTGACTGATTGACACCCTACCCCTCTCTCCCATTAGCAACGCCATATAGAGGAAGGGGAAAGCGTTTCTGGCTGCTTCCTTCTGTTAGCGACCGATGTCACATTTTTTTATTGTTTTTAATTAATAAAAATAAAGAGCACGCACGCACAGAGCAAATTGATTTCCTCTTTCTGCACATGTGTTGGCGATTTCATTAAAAGGTGCATGATTACAACAAATTTATGAATTAAATGTTTCAAATTCAACACTTTGGTTTCAAGTATTTCGAATAGCGAACTTTGCAAAGCGAAAGCGAGCTGTCAAAGTCAGTTAGTTAGAAATAAATATCAGTCGCCTAATGTCCGTAAATTATGCATAGTATAGAAATAAAGGCCAAAAGCAAAAGTCCGCTTGTAATGTGAAATGTCTAATATCAATTTTGAACAAAATCAGAGCAAGAAGCGACTAAATAATTCAATATAATTGAATATTATTTAACAATCCGAATCTGCTGAAAATGATGTGATAAGGAAGAAAAGGTAATTTTTGTTATGCACTGGCTAATGAAGACGTAACGCAATGCAACATTGAAATTTCAAAGATTTCCTAATTATTTCCACCTATTTCTGTACTATTTTTGTATATGAATAAAAAAAATTATATCATTTAACTGTTATCAATAATAAAAGAATGTAGAACTTTATACATTTACTATTAGTAGCTGAATTTGCTGCTGATTACAAACATGGTGTCTATTTGAACCTAAATTTGCTGCTGATGACAAAGATGGCATCCATCTGGAAGACATTGTTAGCCGGATAAAGTATTTTTATAAAAGAAACTAAATAAAAGAAGAGTATTTTTTTTATTAATCTAAATAACATGGTGGGAAGGTAAAAAAGTAAAATTGGTTAGTCAGAATCAAATAGTGATTTGTCAGATTCAAGGCTATTGCTGTCTAACTTCGAGAATCCAACTAACTTAATTTTATATTTTATATATTAAATAATGTGCTGCGCATATTTTCGATACATTTATATTTTTTATTAATCTAAATAACATGGTGGGAAGGTAAAAAAGTAAAATTGGCTAGTCAGAATCAAATAGTGATTTGTCAGATTCCAACTAACTTAATTTTATATTTTATATATTAGATAATAATGTGCTGCGCATATTTTCGATACATTTATATTTTTTATTAATCTAAATAACATGGTGGGAAGGTAAAAAAGTAAAATTGGCTAGTCAGAATCAAATAGTGATTTGTCAGATTCAAGGCTATTGCTGTCTAACTTCGAGAATCCAACTAACTTAATTTTATATTTTATATATTAAATAATGTTCTGTGCATATTTTCGATACATTTATATTTTGGCTGTAACACTCCTAACTTTTTTTGTTCCAAGCGAGGAGATATGCTGAGTGCAGGCGGTGGACGTGATCTCAGTACGACCACAAGGGTAAAGGCAGCATGGGCAAAATTTTGATCCCTCTCTACATCTGGGGTAAGTTGTTTAGCAGCTGAGTCAAGGGGTCATGTTATATGGCCCAACTGCAGCGCAATGACAGATCCATGATTTGATGGATCTGCAATGTGAAATCTGACCAAACCCAACACATTAGGTCAGAGGATTTGCTGAAATCACTACATTTGTCCAGCGTAAATGTTATCCTTAGGATGAATCAATTACATTGGTATGGTCATGTGGAATGTTCATCCTCCTGGATAAACCGTTGCAGAAGCATGGATGTTCTGAATCGCAGGAAGGTTGACCAGCCAAGGAAATCTTGACTATACAGAGTGGAATTCGGAGACAGTTGATCCGCTGAACTGAACGTATTGGGAGAGTGAATTTGTGAAATATCAGAAAACGTCTGCCCCCTGAACAAGGGAAAAGTGACGTTAAATAAATAAAAGATGAAGAGAAACTCCTATGCAGTGCAATGATAGATCCATGATTAGATGGATCTGTAATGTGAAATCTAACGCAACACATGTCCAGCGTAAATGTTATCCTTAGGACGAATCAATTACATTGGTATGGTCATGTGGAATGTTCATCCTCCTGGATAAACCACTGTAAAAGCATTGATGCCTTAAATTGCAGGAAGATTGGCCAGCCAAGGAAAGCTTGGAAGTAAGTGATTAGACACTGGAGACAGTTGCCCCGCCGAACCGTGAGAACTGGAGAGTGAGCTTGTGTAATATCAGAAAATGGCTGACCCCTAAACAAGGGAAAAATGACATTAAATGAATAGAAGAAGTATAGGACCCAAGGGCTTCTGCAGTATAGGAACTAGGGGTGCTTCTACAGTATAGGACCCAGCACCGGGGGTGCTTCTACAATATAGGACCCGGGTGCTTCTGCAGAATAGGGATCATGGGTGCTTATGCAGTATAGGGACCAGGGGTGCTTCTACAGAATAGGGACATGGGGTGCTTTTACAGCATAGGACCCAGCACCGGGGGTGCTTCTACAATATAAGACCCTGAGGCTTCTGAAGAATAGGGGCCATGGGTGCTTATGCAGTATAGGGACTAGGGGTGTTTCTGCAGTATACAACCCTTCGTCAATTTAGGACCCAGAGGCTTCGGCGTTGTCTGGGAGAAAAGTGCTAAATGTCCTAGATAGAGCTACTGTAGTGTTTCTCTTCGGACTATTGTGCAGATGAAAAGGAGGGGGGATCGGTAAGAGTGATTTTAGTAGTGTTCAGGAGGCCATCTTGATTTTCTAAATACTCGGCGTTGTCCGGGAGAAAAGTGCTCAATATCCTATTTTACTTGCGGAGAGGAGGAGGGAGAGCCCCGGGCAACGCCGGGTACCCCTGCTAGTAAGCAATAAAAACGAAAGTCAAAAGTAAAAAACTTGATGTTAAGACAAAACGCATCCTTTTGGTTGTTGCTCGTTCTGGGGTGCCTCAAATCCATTTGATCCATTTACATAAGTATACATGTAAATTCTGATCATATAAGAAATGTGTGGAGAAAAGTGCCCAGAGTCTGCAACCTTATGACATATTTGGGGGGGGGGGGGGTATTAATACTGCAACGTATCGTGTAAAAGGTCACAGCCGATGGTGGAAAAAGGGGATTTGTGTGGCTTACGTAAGAGACGAGCGTGAACCGATAACCGGATATAAGAGAGAAGGGAAGAATAAAACCTTTATAACCGTAAAATATTACCAGCATAATCGCCTAGGAGAGAATCCTAAAAAATAAACTAGAAAAAAAAAAATCTGACCTGTTGGGTTACCCATTGAGCTCAGGTTAAATTGTTTGAATCAAGAAAAGGCAAGTTTGCAAAGCCAGTGAAATATTTAAAAAATATTTTTTTTAAACATGTATAAGAAATAAATAGACAAATCCTAAATTAGCTTCTCTCTTTATCTTTCTGTCTTTTCCTATCCGGCTGCAGGTGATATTCCCTGGTGCTCAAGCTTCCCTTGAAGGGAAGGTCGCATGCTCCAGGTTGAGGTCCCACCTGGAGGCCGTGTTGGAGGCTCAGAGCGACTTCTCTGAGTGAGCGGTCTTCAGCAAAAGAATCTCTAGGAGATTGACTTTGAATTTTGAGAATGTATCAATTATTGGCCAAGATATGTCGTTTTTTTTCTTTCCATTCCAAAAAATGTCAAATTTGTCCCGAACGCCCTGAATTTCTCTTTTTTTTTTCATGTCTAACTACGCATTAAATGTAGCGATATCCCCTATTGTTTATAATAGACTATTCCTATCTTTTTATTCTGTCCCTTCTTTACTCTGACTGTTAATAAACAGAGTGAGAGAGAGTGAGTGATAGATACAGTATAAAATAAGATGGGGGGGGGGGTCAAACAAGATACAATGAGAAAGGAAGAGAGTTATAGACAGACACTTAGTAAAGAGATGGGCCACTTGGTGAGATAATTGAAATTTATGGCTAATTAGAACAATTAACACAGAATATTTTTTTTTCAAACATAACTCAATCCCCAAATAGAAAGAATATTTTAGCATGTATTTTGTGTGATTAAAATATATAGAAAAAAGCCTTAAGGAAACAAACGTTGATCAACTCAGCGATCAGGGGAAGAAGCAGTTGTCTTAAACACAGCCACTCTCCTTTGCGATTCAGAAACCAGAGAAAGATTTTATCAGCTTATCTGCTGTGTTGCTAGTGACTTCCTGTCTGTGACACAACATCCTGAACACGTAACTCCAATTCTACTCTTTAACTTCGAGTGGAATTTTCTGATTTCTCTCCTTAATCTAGATTCAAGTGGAAAATTCCGTTTTTAACATTATTTTTTACAAACCCACATGAATCTTGCCACAGCATTTTCTGTTTCTTATTCATAGTGAGATTAAGAACAAGGTCTTCTTCTCAACAGATATCCAACATTTTCAATTTTATAAGCATTTAATGATAATTATTGACAAATATTCAAGATAAAAAAAAAAAAATTACTTACCTCTGTCTATATTGAATCCTTTATTTAGTTTAATATTATCAGGGAAACCAACTTCTAATAGAGAATGTTCGATGATGGCAAGACCGAAATCTGAAGAACACAAGACAAAGCAATAAAATTATTGACTAATCGATGCTTTTTTTTTTATTAATAAAGGACAAGAAAACTTACTTATTAGTGAAAAATCTTAGTGTACACCAAAAATTGCGGAAAATAAGCAAGTAGAATTTTAATAAAAAATAAAATTAATTAACTATTCAACCTTGCTTTTTGCAATTTTAACCAGTCATGACTGACTGGTTAGAACTGATGGTTAACCAACAATTTTAACCAGTCGTGACTGACTGGTTAGAACTGATGGTTAACCAACAATTTTAACCAGTCGTGACTGACTGGTTAGAACTGATGGTTAACCAACAATTTTAACCAGTCGTGACTGACTGGTTAGAACTGATGGTTAACCAACAATTTTAACCAGTCGTGACTGACTGGTTAGAACTGATGGTTAACCAACAATTTTAACCAGTCGTGACTGACTGGTTAGAACTGATGGTTAACCAACAATTTTAACCAGTCGTGACTGACTGGTTAGAACTGATGGTTAACCAACAATTTTAACCAGTCGTGACTGACTGGTTAGAACTGATGGTTAACCAACAATTTTAACCAGTCGTGACTGACTGGTTAGAACTGATGGTTAACCAACAATTTTAACCAGTCGTGACTGACTGGTTAGAACTGATGGTTAACCAACAATTTTAACCAGTCGTGACTGACTGGTTAGAACTGATGGTTAACCAACAATTTTAACCAGTCGTGACTGACTGGTTAGAACTGATGGTTAACCAACAATTTTAACCAGTCGTGACTGACTGGTTAGAACTGATGGTTAACCAACAATTTTAACCAGTCGTGACTGACTGGTTAGAACTGATGGTTAACCAACAATTTTAACCAGTCGTGACTGACTGGTTAGAACTGATGGTTAACCAACAATTTTAACCAGTCGTGACTGACTGGTTAGAACTGATGGTTAACCAACAATTTTAACCAGTCGTGACTGACTGGTTAGAACTGATGGTTAACCAACAATTTTAACCAGTCGTGACTGACTGGTTAGAACTGATGGTTAACCAACAATTTTAACCAGTCCTGACTGACTGGTTAGAACTGATGGTTAACCAACAATTTTAACCAGTCGTGACTGACTGGTTAGAACTGATGGTTAACCAACAATTTTAACCAGTCGTAACTGACTGGTTAGAACTGATGGTTAACCAACAATTTTAACAAGTCGTGACTGACTGGTTAGAACTGATGGTTAACCAACAATTTTAACAAGTCGTGACTGACTGGTTAAAACTGATGGTTAACCAACAATTTTAACAAGTCGTGACTGACTGGTTAAAACTGATGGTTAACCAACAATTTTAATCAGTCGTGATTGACTGGTTAGAACTGATGGTTAACCAACAATTTTAACCAGTCAGGACTGACTGGTTAGAACTGATGGTTAACCAACAATTTTAACCAGTCGTGACTGACTGGTTAAAACTGATGGTTAACCAACAATTTTAATCAGTCGTGATTGACTGGTTAGAACTGATGGTTAACCAACAATTTTAACCAGTCATGACTGACTGGTTAGAACTGATGGTTAACCAACAATTTTAACCAGTCGTGACTGACTGGTTAGAACTGATGGTTAACCAACAATTTTAACCAGTCGTGACTGACTGGTTAGAACTGATGGTTAACCAACAATTTTAACCAGTCGTGACTGACTGGTTAGAACTGATGGTTAACCAACAATTTTAACCAGTCTGTTGTTCCACGGCACTTCTTGTGTACTCAATGATGAGAAATAGTTGTCCAAAAATACAAATTATCAATCCTTATATTAAAAGTTTCAAAACAGTTTACTTTTTTTTTTAAATTGAGATTGTTCTTTTTTGAAGCATTGTTCCTATTTACTTGCCTCCCCACAAGAGCAGAGTTAGACACAAGGTCGTTTTTTAACTTGGAGAAAACCCAGCTCCCCAAAAAGGGGCACCCTGGATTGGAACAAAAATAAAACTTGCCTCAGTCTGGAAGGACTTCTTCTTCACTGACCGAGGACAGAACTCAGTGCAGCATCAGAACAGATACTATACTTTGCTCCAAAAGTCAAAAGGCCAAGTTCTTTTTTTTTGAAGCATTGTTGATATTTGAAATTTGAACACCAAAAACGAAGCCGTTAGAAGTCATACAATGCAATTGTTTTTTTTAACTTTTACTTTTTTGGTGATAGCATCAGAGAAAACAGGTGTTGTTTCATTTTTTTTATTTATTTAAAGAAAGAAAAGAAATAACAACCTGTTACTGGAAGCAGTATCCGTTTCACGTTGTCTCCATCTTTGGCTGACATTAAAACATCACGAATCCTGCAAAGAGACATTTAACACAATCAAATTAGAAAAAAAAAGAACATTCTATGATTATGGCATCTACATTGAAAATTAAAAAACTTAAAAATGAATATTTTGCTTATTTTAAAATAAAACACATCCTTGTTTGGTTCAACTATAAATTCATGATGTTTCAAAAAAAGAGGGACTATATTTAAATTTTTAATAGCACAGACAACGTGCAAACTCACAGACGAACTTTTAATCTTGAACCTTTAACATCGGACAGATACTTTCATTGAAGAAGAAAACGATGCCTTCAACAAGTAGAAAGAAAAGAACACTATGATTATGGCGTCTACGCCGAAAATTTTAAAAACTTAAAATAAATATTTTATTTATTTTTAGAAAAAATTCAAAATAATAATAAAAAAAAAAGAATATTTTAATCTGAAATGCCAATGGCAAAAAAGCTGAAACCGCAATGAATTTCTTCCCTCCCCCGCTCGCTTTCCCACCAAAGAGATCGGCTTCTTTCCTCTTCACGTCACTTCTGGAGAGCAATACTCCTACTATGTTTTCACTTCCATCTCACTCCTCATTATATTTTTTGTTTATGGAAATCGCTCCAGACGAGGCATGAAGCCACTTGATGTAAGGAGCTAACAAGAACAAAAGCTGATTATCGCAAAGACAGGAGATGCCTATTAATCGTAGTTTTGAAAAGACCAAGGTTATAAGTAGGAGGAAAACAGAGAGTTCCACAAGCTTGCAGCTCTTGGAAAGAAGCTACTGGAATCGGAAGCTGTATTACAATGAGGTATAAAAACAGTGAATTTATGATGATCACTAGACCAACGAGTCAAACGAGCTGGAACAAAAGAAGCAGAGAACAGATCAGACAATTCTGAAAAACAAAATTTGATTAGACTGACAGACATTTAATATTATGACAGACATTTAATATTATGACAGACATTTAATATTATGACAGACATTTAATATTATGACAGACATTTAATATTATGACAGACATTTAATATTATGACAGACATCATGCAAATTAATCACTCACTTTTCTGGCAGAATTTCTCTGGCATCTTTAGCGGTGTCAAGTCGATATTTTTCTCGGACAACAAGCTTCACATCTTGACTTTCATCTGAGCGAGGTCGAAGGATATTCAGGATTGTATATTCATGATCAGTCAAGGCAATGTTACCCTAAAGACGAACAAAAAAAAAAAGGAAAAGGTTTCCATTAAGGAAAGATCAGAAAAAAAATGAAAATGTTATCCTTTTTCAATCCGGGTTCCTCAGAACCTTAAGATTCTGCAAAAGGTCCCTAAGAATTCTGTTAGAACAAGTGAAATAAGCTAATGCACTTTTTGACTTTTAATTTAATTTCATATACATAATATTACTAAACACGCACAATATATTCTTGGTTATCGTAATCTTGTTAGATAGACATCAATATATCTAACCTATTATTCTATTAAAAAATAATACTGTTATAGATAGAACAGATTCCATTTAAGAAATATTTTTATTTATTTTATATTAGGAGGGAAGTAACTCTTTGCTCTTTGTTCTCTCTCTTGATCAAAACAGTATCTTAGAATGTAGAGTTATCTGCCCATACATTGGCAGCCGAGGACAGGGAAATATTCAATGGACGTTTGCTCAGGGACAGACAATTAAATATGTCCTCATTTTCAAAGTAATTCTTTTTCAGCTATTGTTTATGTAATAAATAATTATTATTGTTGATCTACAGAATCGTTTTCATCCAATTTATTTCCTCATATTTGTGTCTTACGACTCGCAAAAGACCACTTTATTTCAATAATAAGGATTGGAAATATATTAAGTGAAAATTTGACAAAGATGTATTAATTTTTCCCAAAACTAGTTACTAAAGAATATATACTATGACATTTAACACGTAAACTACAGTGAAAATAAAATGAGAAAGATATATATAATTTTGTTTTCGCGCAAGGCTTCCATGAGACATATGATTTATTTTAAGGGTAAAAAGATTGAAAAACACTGCTTTGAATAAAAGAAAAAAAATCCGAAAATGTTACATTAAAAGAAAAAAAAGAAAAGCAAAAAAAAAAACAAATTAACTTCAGTATAAGTTCAAGGAACTTCTGCCATTAGAAATGAAGTGTGTGTTTATATATCCTGCCATTACTAACCAGCAGAGCATAACCACTGTTAACCAAGGGAAGAATCTATCAGGCATGCATATGCAGTGTGATGATGTATGGAAGTGAAACCTGGCGAATGTGAGTTGAGGACATGCGTTGCATGAAGAGAAATAATATGAGAATGATATGATAGCTGTTTAATGTGATTCTAAAATTCAGACTTAGATCTGATGACCTCAGAGGAAGATTAAATCTGAAGAGTATAAGGAGACTTTGATGGTATGTGAGAGTTCTTGGGTTAGTAGATGTAGAACAGTTGAGGTAACAGGGTCAGTTCAAAGGATACGCCAGAGAAAACATGCGCGGAAGTGATAAGGATGGACTTGCGAGAAAGGGGAATAAATAAAGACCTAAAAGTCGTGTCACGCATGCCAGCATGTCAATCGGACGTTAAACCGATGATGGTGGTGATGATTTAACTGTTTCTGACAAAATATTTTATCCATATACAATTTATAATATCTGTATTCAGTTATCAAAATCTTTGGTTTGTTTGTCATTTTTTTTATGGCATATCAACCCTTTAGGGATTATTTAATGCTATATCCAGTCATTTTATGTTTTTTGGAATTTTTAAGATGAGGATTGATCATTTTGATTATTTGAAAGAGGTTGTGCAACATACTATTTGCTTTCTTCCTTCCCCTAAACACTTGAAATAGTTTCACCGAGCATGTCTTTTACTTGTGTGACGAGAGTGAAGTATATTTATACACAAATAAATACACATTGGTCTTTATTATAGAGCAGAATTGTTGATGACGATCGATAATTTGTATTATTCAGACTACTATTCTCATCTTGGTTGTTATATTCATAACGTTTCAGCCGATGTAACCTCCAACCTTCTTCAGGTGGATCTTTTCGAATGCCAGAACTCGGGAATCTATACAGAATTTCCAACTAAACCCTTTTTATTTAATCCACGGGGGTTGATTGTTTTTGTTCTATCGGTCCCCGACTGAGTAGAAGTCTTAAGTAATTTTTATTTTATTCTTAGTTTGCATTGCCTGTAGTGAGGATTGAACCTTCAACCTCGAGAAGATTGTCACTTAGAACTGATTGTGAATCAACCACTTTTACTGTTGTGTCACAAAGGCATTGATTAACAATCAGAATCGCAGGAAGGTTGACCAGCCAAGGAAAACGTGGTAGCAAGTGATAAGACAAGAGTGTACAAAGTGTAATTTGAAGACAGTTGACCTGCCAGAACCGTGAAGAGTGGAGAGTGAGCTTAGGGTTAGTTTATGGTTAAGAGGTTAGGGTTTAGGGTTAGGGTAAGGATTAAAATATGAAAATATGTCGAAGACGACTTTAAACCTGGATATGGTAGGCATCATCACAACCTCCTCTGGCAAGCTGTTCCTTACCCTAACCCTAAGCTCACTCCTCTGGCAAGCTGTTCCTTACCCTAACCCTAAACTCACTCCTCTGGCAAGCTGTTCCTTACCCTAACCCTAAACTCACTCCTCTGGCAAGCTGTTCCAGGGAACAGAAACTATGTGATTTATGTATTCATCCACGTTTCGTCTTTATTGAAAGACTTCCTCAGGATGAAGAAAGCAATGTAAAAAAATCATACAGAGTATTAATTTTGATTCGTCAGAAAGTGTCCAGACTTCGGCATCGTTGTTGACGTGAACAAGCAGAGAATGTAAAACCTGATTTTGGTTATAGCGTTATCAGCAGTGGCCTGTCTCCTTCAAAGGGCGCGACATGAATGGGATTGATGGCTTTGACTTGTTAGTTTATGTCTATTTTAGCTAGGAAGTTTGTTTGGGTCAAAATATGTCACAGCAGTTTTGGCCGAAATCCACTCGCCGCCTTTTTACCCCCCGTTTCAAAAGAAAGCAGATTTACATGCGTGCAAACTCATAGAAAATACTTACCCGATCGTACAACTCCAAAATAACATGGTAAGCCGCCTCACCCGAACCAAACTGCAAATCAACAATTCGATCAATGCCCAATTGTTGAATGGATTCCAGACGTCTACCGCGGATGTGCTTCCTCAGCTGTACATGAAATTTTAATGAAAAACACTAGGTTATAGTAAGAAAACATTTCAAACCGGTCAACAAATTTGTTTAAAATAAATTAAAGCAATCTGGTTTCTTCATTTTGATTTGATTTTTTTTTTTTACTATGAATAGATTGACAGTTGAATGATGTTGAACATTATGAGAGGATTGAAAATCTCCACATATCACCAATTCAAAAGAACAGCTGACCCAGAAAATGGCAATTATTTCCCCTTTGTCAGAATCATCGCTTAAAAATGTGAGGACTAAAGGACAACTATTTACCTCCCTCTCATCATTTGGCAAGAAGTACATGCCAGATGCAATTTAGTCATACCGAAAGAAGATAAACAAATTTGTTGGATTGTCAATTTATTCAAATCCTATCACCGAATAAAATGCCCTGGGTGGCGTGGCTACAGTGACAATGCCATCCCGTGGGGACATTTTAAGTGGTAACAAATATTTATATAACAACCGAAATTAATATCAGGGGTTGATTGACGCTTGGGCAAAGAAGAATCGACCCTTGAATTCCTGTGCGTGCATCTTCTTCCTACCAAATCCCATCACCGAATAAAATGCCCTGGGCGGCGTGGCTACAGTGACAATGCCATCCCGTGGGGACGTTTTAAGCTGGTAACACATTTTTATATAACAACCGAAATTAATATCGGGGGTTGATTGACGCTTGGGCAAAGAAGAATCGACCCTTGAATTCTTGTGCGTGCATCTTCTTCCTACCAAATCCCATCACCGAATAAAACGCCCTGGGTGGCGTGGCTACAGTGACAATGCCATCCCGTGGGGACGTTTTAAGCTGGTAACAAATATTTATATAACAACCGAAATTAATATCGGAGGTTGATTGACGCTTGGGCCGAGAAAAATCAACCGTCGAATTCCTACCAGCCCACTATCCCTCACCATCACAGACAATAAAGATATATCGTTATAGTGTCATATATCAACGTGTTGTCATTTTATTTTAGCACAGCAGTAATACAAACGTTTGGACTTGAAGCTCGTCACCCAGAAGGTTAATTAATTCGTGATGTAAATCCTCCCTACCTCTCTGCCTGGGTGGTGCAAGCGTATTGGTGAAATTGCGATTGCTTAGCCATCTTGTGCTCAGGATCACTGTGTATGGGCCGCCATAATTTGAGATGTAATGCAGCCCAGGGAAGAAGACGGCTCAATCTGACCAGAGTGAACGCCATTGCAACAACAACAACATGGCTGTTGGCTCCCTTAGAGTTGATCAACCATTTTCAAGTTTGATTTTTGTTTTTTTTAGAATTGTGACACAGTGGTAGGTGCTCGACTGAGCTCCAATCTATGGTTCTCCCTTGTAAAAAATTCACAACTAAGACTCATCTAGCTACAACCAGTCAATAATTTCCCTTCCTCCCTTTGCATACCTAAAACTAAACAGAGCTTCCATGAACAAAATTTCTTTCCTAGAACTACCCGTTGCTTCTCAGCTGAATACAACATAGTTATCTTCAAGTCCAATGTAAACAAATTCTTTTTGAGCCGTCCTCTTAAATAATCAAATTTTTCCAAGTTTCAACCATCGTTACCAATCATCACGGTGTTGTCTCACCACCCACCTGACAAACTAATTAACCTTTATCCTCGAGTGGTCTCTGGGCCTTGATAAGTGGTGATTTATTAGTAAAAAAAAAAAAGTCAAGAAAGACTGATGTTCTTTGGATTACAGACATACATGGGTGCTTTTGTATTATTGAGACAGATGAAATTTTCATTTTAGAAGAGTCAGTTAAAAGGGGAGATAATCCAAACTGTTTTTTTTTTGTTGTTGTAACCATAACCCATAAGGAAAATCCAGAGAATTAGTAAGAAAATTTTAAAAAGGGTACTTATGCAGTTTACGGACCGGACAGAAATAATAGCGTTATAATTTTGAAAGCCGTTCTTAACATGGGGAGGTGAGGGTGCTGATTAACTATTCGACTCACTCCTAGGAATTCCAAAATCTCTGACTAACTCAGAGGATTCCAAAATATCCGATTCCTTATTTTAAAATCTTCCAATGTTCAGACCATTTGTTGATTCTCCGGAGATAAAAAAAAAAAATCCAACTGCAACTCCGAGCATTCTTACCATTACCTCTCTTTAACTCTGATTCCTGTTTTCAAACCTCGTCATTTTCTGTCCAAAATTTTCTTAGAAAGATCTTTTCCATTCGCTGTCCCCATCTGTCTCCTCGTCAGCAGCAGATGAAAGGCAAAAATTCGACACAACTTGTTACAAGATTGTTCATTTTTCCCAAATTCAAAGCAAACCGACGAACACACACACCATCAATTATACATGGACACACACATTCGTATTACCACAATGGTTAGTAGATGTAAAACAGTTGAGGTAGCAGGGTCAGTTGGCAGGGTCAGACCAAAGAAAACATCGAAGGAAGTGATGAGGAGGGATTTTAGAGAAAGAGGGATAAATAAAGACTGGCTAGAGATAGATTAGTTTCGAAGTCAATTTCTAAAAGTTGTCCAACACATGTCAACATGTAAAATGGACACCACGACGATGATGATGATGATGATGATGATGATGGTGATGGTGGTGATGATGATGGCATTATATCTCATGGAACAAATAAAGGTTTTATTCAATCACTGGATTTAGTTTTATGCAATGTAAAAGGCAGGAAAGTAAGTGTAACGGCATTCACCCAGGGTGGGTTGAGCCGGCTCCAAATGAGATCACCGCATCTCTTATCAAGGCGGGCCACCCCCGCCGATTGGCAACCGAGTCCTTGGCATACTTCAGCCATTCCTGGTTCTAGCATCGAACACCAAAAACGCAGGGGCCAGCCATCAGCTCCATGTCTGTCCTCACTGTTCCCATCCAAGTCTTCAGCTGGCTGCCTCTGTGCTTCTTCCAGCTGACAGGTGTGATCGAGGCGACCAACTTGCAGGTAAATTCCTCCTTAGGGCGTCGAAGAACGTGACCAAACCAGCAAAGTCTCCTTTTCAGAAGAGTCTCTGCGATGCTGGTGGTGTTGCATCTTGCATGGATGGGTATTGATTTACTCCTCTCCAGGAGGTTAGGCACAAGGCCAGTTTTTATCTTACTCCCACAAGGTAAGATGTGACCCAAGGTCGGGTCGGGAAAGTGGGGTTTGAAAAGCCAGCGCCCGAGAGGTAAACACTCTGGCCATTAAAAATTGCCTGGGCAGCCCCGTCGGCATTACCCGGTAGGGGCGCCGCAGGCAGTAAGCAATAAACTTACTCCTCCCCAAAGAGGGGGGGGGGGCGAAGCCTGAGAGGGTGGACCTCCTAGAACTGCACAGGACAGACCCATAGACCGGCGTAAATCAAGCCCCGAAGGCCAAGACAATACCAGTTTATGGGGTGCAGTATCCCTCGGAACAGATACTATACTTTGATCTTAGCCAAAAAAATGTTAAAACAAAGACGAGAAATTTTGTCAGAAGGAGACAAGAGTCAAGAGTCAGGAGGCGATAGTCATCAATTTTTGTATGAGTTGGAAGTTAGTTTATTTGTTTTGTTTTTTAAACGAACCATGAATCGGATTTGTCTCAGCCAACTCATCCCACCCTTGAAGGGAATTAAATGATGATGAAGTGTGCTGCATTTTGTCATCATCGGGTGTCTTACCTTCATGGCAAATCCCGAGGGTGCGGCATGTTTCGGCCATTCAAATTCCGTACTGTGAATGCGGACACCAGATTCAATCACCAAAACTGCCTTTTGGTCTGGCCTGCAAAATGAATCAAAAAGAAATTCATAGAAAAAGGAAAAAAGAAATCTTAAAATCTAATTCAGAAACACATTAGACAGATGAGGTAATAAAACATTACTAGATAGGTAGCAATATGTCCATTGATGTATGCTAGGGACAACCATTGTAATCTGTTGTAATATGTCCATTGATGTATGTTAGGGACAACCATTGTAATCTGTTGTAATATGTCCATTGATGTATGTTAGGGACAACCATTGTAATCTGTTGTAATATGTCCATTGATGTATGTTAGGGACAACCATTGTAATCTGTTGTAATATGTCCATTGATGTATGTTAGGGACAACCATTGTAATCTGTTGTAATATGTCCATTGATGTATGTTAGGGACAACCATTGTAATCTGTTGTAATATGTCCATTGATGTATGTTAGGGACAACCATTGTAATCTGTTGTAATATGTCCATTGATGTATGTTATGGACAACCATTGTAATCTGTTGTAATATGTCCATTGATGTATGTTAGGGACAACCATTGTAATCTGTTGTAATATGTCCATTGATGTATGTTAGGGACAACCATTGTAATCTGTTGTAATATGTCCATTGATGTATGTTATGGACAACCATTGTAATCTGTTGTAATATGTCCATTGATGTATGTTAGGGACAACCATTGTAATCTGTTGTAATATGTCCATTGATGTATGTTAGGGACAACCATTGTAATCTGTTGTAATATGTCCATTGATGTATGTTATGGACAACCATTGTAATCTGTTGTAATATGTTCATTGATGTATGTTAGGGACAACCATTGTAATCTGTTGTAATATGTCCATTGATGTATGTTAGGGACAACCATTGTAATCTGTTGTAATATGTCCATTGATGTATGTTATGGACAACCATTGTAATCTGTTGTAATATGTCCATTGATGTATGTTATGGACAACCATTGTAATCTGTTGTAATATGTCCATTGATGTATGTTAGGGACAACCATTGTAATCTGTTGTAATATGTCCATTGATGTATGTTAGGGACAACCATTGTAATCTGTTGTAATATGTCCATTGATGTATGTTATGGACAACCATTGTAATCTGTTGTAATATGTCCATTGATGTATGTTATGGACAACCATTGTAATCTGTTGTAATATGTCCATTGATGTATGTTAGGGACAACCATTGTAATCTGTTGTAATATGTCCATTGATGTATGTTAGGGACAACCATTGTAATCTGTTGTAATATGTCCATTGATGTATGTTAGGGACAACCATTGTAATCTGTTGTAATATGTCCATTGATGTATGTTAGGGACAACCATTGTAATCTGTTGTAATATGTCCATTGATGTATGTTAGGGACAACCATTGTAATCTGTTGTAATATGTCCATTGATGTATGTTAGGGACAACCATTGTAATCTGTTGTAATATGTCCATTGATGTATGTTAGGGACAACCATTGTAATCTGTTGTAATATGTCCATTGATGTATGTTAGGGACAACCATTGTAATCTGTTGTAATATGTCCATTGATGTATGTTAGGGACAACCATTGTAATCTGTTGTAATATGTCCATTGATGTATGTTAGGGACAACCATTGTAATCTGTTGTAATATGTCCATTGATGTATGTTAGGGACAACCATTGTAATCTGTTGTAATATGTCCATTGATGTATGTTAGGAACAACCATTGTAATCTGTTGTAATATGTCCATTGATGTATGTTAGGGACAACCATTGTAATCTGTTGTAATATGTCCATTGATGTATGTTAGGGACAACCATTGTAATCTGTTGTAATATGTCCATTGATGTATGTTAGGGACAACCATTGTAATCTGTTGTAATATGTCCATTGATGTATGTTAGGGACAACCATTGTAATCTGTTGTAATATGTCCATTGATGTATGTTATGGACAACCATTGTAATCTGTTGTAATATGTCCATTGATGTATGTTAGGGACAACCATTGTAATCTGTTGTAATATGTCCATTGATGTATGTTAGGGACAACCATTGTAATCTGTTGTAATATGTCCATTGATGTATGTTAGGGACAACCATTGTAATCTGTTGTAATATGTCCATTGATGTATGTTAGGGACAACCATTGTAATCTGTTGTAATATGTCCATTGATGTATGTTAGGGACAACCATTGTAATCTGTTGTAATATGTCCATTGATGTATGTTAGGGACAACCATTGTAATCTGTTGTAATATGTCCATTGATGTATGTTAGGGACAACCATTGTAATCTGTTGTAATATGTCCATTGATGTATGTTATGGACAACCATTGTAATCTGTTGTAATATGTCCATTGATGTATGTTAGGGACAACCATTGTAATCTGTTGTAATATGTCCATTGATGTATGTTAGGGACAACCATTGTAATCTGTTGTAATATGTCCATTGATGTATGTTAGGGACAACCATTGTAATCTGTTGTAATATGTCCATTGATGTATGTTAGGGACAACCATTGTAATCTGTTGTAATATGTCCATTGATGTATGTTAGGGACAACCATTGTAATCTGTTGTAATATGTCCATTGATGTATGTTAGGGACAACCATTGTAATCTGTTGTAATATGTCCATTGATGTATGTTAGGGACAACCATTGTAATCTGTTGTAATATGTCCATTGATGTATGTTAGGGACAACCATTGTAATCTGTTGTAATATGTCCATTGATGTATGTTAGGGACAACCATTGTAATCTGTTGTAATATGTCCATTGATGTATGTTAGGGACAACCATTGTAATCTGTTGTAATATGTCCATTGATGTATGTTAGGGACAACCATTGTAATCTGTTGTAATATGTCCATTGATGTATGTTAGGGACAACCATTGTAATCTGTTGTAATATGTCCATTGATGTATGTTAGGGACAACCATTGTAATCTGTTGTAATATGTCCATTGATGTATGTTAGGGACAACCATTGTAATCTGTTGTAATATGTCCATTGATGTATGTTAGGGACAACCATTGTAATCTGTTGTAATATGTCCATTGATGTATGTTATGGACAACCATTGTAATCTGTTGTAATATGTCCATTGATGTATGTTAGGGACAACCATTGTAATCTGTTGTAATATGTCCATTGATGTATGTTAGGGACAACCATTGTAATCTGTTGTAATATGTCCATTGATGTATGTTAGGGACAACCATTGTAATCTGTTGTAATATGTCCATTGATGTATGTTAGGGACAACCATTGTAATCTGTTGTAATATGTCCATTTATGTATGAATGAATGAGTAATACACATTCTATTTGTATTGTTTTCTTTACGAAGCCTGCTTCCATCATCTTTCGAGATGAAAAAAAAAAGGGTGGTGGGTAATAACGTATATACAAACATGGAATGTCTTAGTTTATTATCATATAGATTCTAAGTGATTCATAGATTGGTTTGTTTTGTATGTTTTATGATGCATCAACCCTTTTGCAGGGTTATTTGATGCTGAAATACAGTACATACATTATATACAGAGGGGGGGGGGTAAAGTAAGTATACAGTAGTGTCACATCAGTGAAATTAGTGACATATTAGATTAAAGTGAAAACGACATATCTCCAAATAAAAATTCATGTACTTTTAATCATTTCCTTACATTCTTTCGCTGACGGCAATTTAATTCGAGTACCTGAGGGATTAGGGTTTCTTATTAGATATGCTTCTTATTAAATGTGTATGCAACATCGGTTTTATTTATATAACTCGCGGAACCCGTCGCCCGGCGTTGCACGGGAGAAAGTACTACCTATTGCATGACGTCGGATAAAAAAAGAAACGGCCTATTGTTTTTCTCCCCACCCCCTCTACCGTGTTGGCGAATGTTTCAAATTTAAAAAAAAAGAAAAAAGTGTTAGAATAGGATGGAATCGAATGCTAAAACTGGCGATCATGAAACCTGCCTTCTTAACGACTGCACCACGGGTTCGAGTTAAAAATATGCGTGAAAATAGGCCAATTAATCTAAGCTTGTTTATTGGCATGCGTGTTATGTTAACATTTAGCTTCTGATGACCAAATATTAAGTTCAACACTGACACGGTTTAGGTCATGGGCAAGTTTTCTATAATATGTGTGTTAAAGGTTTATGATTTTGAAAATGTAAATGTATCGGGGTCTATCAGTATCTTGGCGCTTACTGAATTAAATAAGAAGTCGATTCGATCAAGAAATTGTAGCTGTCATGTTGAATGAATAAATGTTGTAGGAACTGTGTTTGTTAATTTCATTCGCTTAATTCCGGAATGAATGTAAGTGTAGAAGTCATAGGTAGAATTAGAATTAACGTAATCTGATATTAGCAGAAAATCATCGGAGTGAACGGGAGCGGTCATTAAGTCTTTGCGTATTGCTTTATATTATGTAGTAAATTAATACCAGGCAAATAATAAATAAGAACCGGTGTTTTGTGAAAATTAAACTGTGTGTATTAGTTACCGGTGTCGATGAGTAGAGTGACAGTACAGAATTGTTAGGGAGAAAAGTTTTTGCTGCCACCTATATGGAGTTGGTTTTTCGGAGAGACGTTGATGGTGAGCGAAATGTAATATTTAGTGTTAGGTGGAAGAAAATAATAACAAATTTACTAAAACACGCTCGAGTGAATAAGTGTAGTATAGTGGTGAGTTTAGTAACCTGTGATGCATGTAGTTATTTTTCTATACTCCAAGAAGGTACAGGGGAAAAAAATCGTCTCTACTTTATATATTAGATAAATGCAGTGAATAATATGTACGTGGTTTCTCTTTTTTTATCACTGTATACCTACATTTGCACCACCTTGTATATAGATCATTTTTAGTAGGTGATCACAATGCAGGGATGTATCAGATATAAACGGGATTGAATGCGAGACATAACGAATGCAAAAGTGAAATGAGTTTTTCTGTTTTTTTTCCTTTTATTAATAATTATTAATAAAGTTTCTTTTAATTAGAAATCTTACTTTCTTTAATCATAATTTTTAAAAATCTTAATAATAATAATAATAACTAGCGGGACCTGTGTTGGCAAGTGTGAGTAGGTATTAGTATAATGTTGCATCAACACACCCACTATATAGGTATGGTATGGTATGGTAGTTTTGTTTTACGGCATATCAACCCTTTTTGGGTTATTTAATGCCAAATCTGGTCATTATAGTGAAAGTTTTTATGCTTCAAGTTCTTTATATCTTCAAATGTTTAATCAGGGTTTTTGGTTTGGTAGTTTTGTTTTACGGCATATCAACCCTTTTTGGGTTATTTAATGCCGAATCTGGTCTTGTTTTCTTCTCTTTTTTGTTTCTTTCCCCTTTTAATATCTGTTTCTATTTAACCCATAGTTGGGACCCTAACAGGTACTACCACTCCGGGTCAGGGTGGACCTGGGAGCAATGGTAATTAAGAGGAGGCTCCACATTCCCCAAAGTCCGTAAGCCAGATCTCACCATCGGATGTAGTTTAAGGTCATATCCAGGACCGGGAGTAGGGTAGGAAAAATAAAAATAAAAAAGGGGAGGGAGAAAGGGAGAGGGGCTGTTGTTTTTGTTTTTGGTTTTGTAGAACATAATTAAGTTTTACAAACAAAAAAAAAAAACAAAAAAAAAAACGTCAATGTAGGTGAATTTCGTCTCAGGGAGCCACAGGGCAGCCTGATCTGGTATCACCAGCCACTATATAGGTAATCAGTATCTACAATGATAATTTTTTTTTCAAACCAATATAAAAAATAAAGCATTTAAGGGTTCATATCTATTATTATACTAAAGGTGAGTTAATATGTGCAGATGGAAGTGAAATCTGGCCAGTGAGAGTTGAGGACATGCGTTGCATGGAAAGAAGTGATATGAGAACGATACAATGAATGTATAATACTAGTGTTAATGACATGCTTAGATCTGATGAGCTCAGAGGAAGGCTAAATCTGGATAGTATAGGGAGATATATGCAGAACAGGAGACTTTGATGGTATGGCCACGTTGAAAGAATGGATGAGAGTTCTTAGCAAGGTCAGCACACAGGGGAAAGCCAAGGAAAACATGGGAGGAAGTGATAAGGATGAACCTGAGAGAAAGAGGGATCAATAAAGACCTGTCAAGAGATAGGTTAGTTTGGAAATCAATTTCTAAAAGCCATCCAACAAATGCCAGCATGTAAAATAGACGTTAAACTGAATATGATGATGATGACATAAAATAACTCTTAATATATTCCTTGTTTTTGGGATTGAGTTATGTTTAAAAAAAACTTCCATTTTAATTGTTCTAATTAGTCGTAATTTGCAATTAACTGAAAAAGTGGCACATCTCTTATTAATTTTCTCCCTATTACTCTCACCCTCTCTCACTCCATGTTGTTTGAGTCCTCTCCCACTCTTATTTTATAAACTGTTTATTACTCTCCCTTCCGTCACTCTCTCTCTCTCTCTGTTTATTAACAGTCAAAGGTAATAAAACTAACTATAAAACAGAAGATTAGAATAGTCCATTATAAACAACAGGGAATATCACCACAAGTAGTAATATCATTTAACCACTAACTGAAGAGAAAGAGAAAGAGAGAGAGGTGGAGATATAGCAAGCAGAAAGGGACTAATTTTCGATTTTGTAATAGGTGAAAAGAAACAGAAAGCGTGGGGGTAGAGAGGGAGAGATATAGCAAACAGGAGTATTCATTTTGGATTTTGTCTTTATTTTTTTTAATTTAACTGGCTTTGCAAACTCACCTTTTCCTGATTCAAACAATCTGACTCATGACTATCATAGTGTTTTTAAAGACATTTAAGCAATTTTTATCTTTTTCTTTCAATCTTGACCGTTTTCTTAATTTCTCGCGGATTAATTTTGGGTGGATGTGTTATGGGTAACTAATTTTTTATTTTTTTTTGTTGAAAAAATACATTAAAACATGTTACAAATACAATAATTAGATTTTTTTGTTGAAAAAATACATTAAAACATGTTACAAATACAATAATTAGATTTTTTTTTGTTGAAAAAATACATTAAAACATGTTACAAATACAATAATTAGATTTTTTTTGTTGAAAAAATACATTAAAACATGTTACAAATACAATAATTAGATTTTTTTTTTGTTGAAAAAATACATTAAAACATGTTACAAATACAATAATTAGATTTTTTTTGTTGAAAAAATACATTAAAACATGTTACAAATACAATAATTAGATTTTTTTTTGTTGAAAAAATACATTAAAACATGTTACAAATACAATAATTAGATTTTTTTGTTGAAAAAATACATTAAAACATGTTACAAATACAATAATTAGATTTTTTTTGTTGAAAAAATACATTAAAACATGTTACAAATACAATAATTAGATTTTTTTTTGTTGAAAAAATACATTAAAACATGTTACAAATACAATAATTAGATTTTTTTTTGTTGAAAAAATACATTAAAACATGTTACAAATACAATAATTAGATTTTTTTGTTGAAAAAATACATTAAAACATGTTACAAATACAATAATTAGATTTTTTTGTTGAAAAAATACATTAAAATATGTTACAAATACAATAATTAGATTTTTTTGTTGAAAAAATACATTAAAACATGTTACAAATACAATAATTAGCTTTTTTTTTTGTTGAAAAAATACATTAAAACATGTTACAAATACAATAATTAGATTTTTTTTTGTTTTTATTACAGATCCATATTATGAACGAATAGTAGCCATGCATCTAACCACACCTCCAAACCCTCTGCAAGAATTACTGCCTATCCAGCACAAATCGCATGGGTTGGTGCATTTATTCATTTTCGGGCTTCCATAACTTTTTTCCAACAGTAATTAAACCAAAGTCTGATTTTTATAAATAAAAAGGAGAAATAAGATTTTGATTTTTTGAAGAATCAGATTAAATAATATAGTTGGGGATGAACTTATAGATACTAGGGCATGACGGACCAGGCCTCTCCGATCTCCCGTCTAGCCGATATTAGGGCCGAAGTGGAAGAATGGCTTCTTTGTTTGTTTTTTACACATTTATTCACTGACTTGTCTTCAGTTAATATGTGATCCAGCGCACAGAATAAAAAAGGTTGCCGACTCCTGTTCTAGAACCTACCTAAACTGAACATGCATTTCTGCTTGAAACACTCAGCTATTAAATTATTATTTCAGCAAATCAAATACTTACAGAGCCAGTTTTATGAGGTACGTTTTGTGGTCCACATCGTAAACATTCACAACTCGCAGGCTGAGATGACTGAAAAAGAGAAATACTTCATTACAATTGGATTCAGTTTTTTTTTGTATCATGCTGTAAACAGGATATATTGTAGACAAAGGTCACAAAGAGGTTACAAGGTCGACCCCGCCTGAAAATAAGCTGAGTTTGTGAGAATAACCGATTGCCATGGCAGAACCCTACCTGAGAGTCCAACATTCATAAGTAACATGAATTGGAACAAATACATAGAAGATACTGCCAAGTCTGCTGCAAAAAAAAAGTGGGCTTCCTGTACCGGGCTAGAAAACGTCTCACCTGCTAGTATCCTATATCTCTACAAAGCCACCATTCGCACATACATGGAGTATTTATTTATTTGTTTGTTATGCCTCCTTGGGCATCTCCCCTTTAACTATCTTCTCAATTCAACTGTTTAAAAAAAATTTTTTTTAAACTCTTAATACAGTATCGATATCCAGATCAAATTCTGTTAAATCTTTCATTTGACAACTCCCAAAAGTGCCCCCCTCAATTTCTCCCTCCTACCACTTTCTCTGAATTCATCCAACCCCATCTTAAACTGATCCATGCTATTGCTGTTCTTAATCCGATCTGACAACATATTCCAAAAACATATTACTCTGTGAGCAAAAAAAATTAACTGGTTAACAGATCTAGTTTTTGAAAACTGCCTTGACAATAACTTTCCAGATCTAAGAGAAATACTAAAAAAATGCCCACCATAGTTAGAAAAGCCATTTATTATCTTGAAAGTCTCAATCATATCACCTATTGTTACTACATCTGAGCTGGTGCACCAACCACTAGTCTCGTCCTCTTAGTCTTAAAAATACTTCAATGGAATGTGCTCAGACAAACTTGCTGTACTTGTGCTCCCTTCAACGTAAATACCCCCGACCAACCTGACAATCAGCAAAATCCAACCCCTTCACTGTAGAGGTCCCCAGATACCGGAAAGCTTTCTACTCTAATAGCTTCTTTCCTCGAACTGCTTGTTTTTTGGAATTCCCCCTGCTCCCTGTTTCCTCAACTGTACCAATATGCAGAAATATAAATGTAAACAAACACCTCGCTGCACAACTCCCCACTTAGGATGCCTCTATAAATCTGGCCCCTAATTCAAAATAGCATCTTACATCTCAGTGGCAATGTGCCTCAATTGGGGTTAATATAAGTAAAAAAACAAATAAGTAAAAAGTGACAAAAAAAATATGCGTAAATAATGTCAGATATACGAGTGGCAGTTGCCAATTTCCAAAACTTTTGACAGAAGCTTGGATGAGAGAAGATGTGTTTTTAGGATGGTCTGATCAAACGTTAAATAATTAAGCGATGTGCTTAAGTTAACTAATTGACTCTCTCTTTCCCCTCGCTTCTCATATCTCCTTTAGACTTTACAGCTCACTGGACGATCAAATGTGGCAGATATGAAGAAATCATTCACCTTCTATAAGATACTGTGTTGAATTAACTGAATAATTATAATTAATGTTAGAAATACGCTGCAGCCTTTGTTTCAGCTGTTACATAACTCATGGGATCTTTAATCAAATTCATAAATAATTTCTGCAATCCAACCATATTTGATACAAATAAACTTCAGTCTATGTCGAACTTGTCCACCAACTTCCAGTCATGAATTTGTTGTATCGCCTTTCAATGATTTTACAGATATGAATAAATCATTCACTTTCTAAAAAAATCCTGTTTAATTAATTAATTAATTGAATAATTATAATAATTTTTTTTTTTTTTAAATTACAAAATAATAGGTATTAAAATCTGTTTTTGGAAAACTTCAGTCCCTCTCACTAATATTACAGGAACCCTGAGGTGGCAAATGGGAGTCAGGTCTTTTAAAATCAACTCTTCCGTTCTCTACAGCCTTCTTTACTGTATGATGACTTCAAGAAAGTGCTCGACTGAGCTTTAATCTCTGCTTCTCTCTTCGTAAAACATTCACAGCAAGAACTCGTCTCTACCACTTTCTTACTCTGTGTGCCTAACATCGAACGGAAATTCCATAAACAGAGTTTCTTTTCAAGAGAAGATATGTTTATACAATGCTCTGATAAAATGTTAAATAATTAAGCAATGTGCTTAAGTAATCAACTCTCTCTTTTGCTCTCTTACCTCACATGGTTGAGAAAGGGTTAGGGTAGCATCAAAAAGAAGTGGCATTCCTCTATCTACCCTTGCTGATGCTAGGTCAAAGGCAAACTCCTGAGGATCAGATGACATACCCCCTGGTTCTTTACATGCTACTTTATTGACGAAAGAGAAGGAGGATGCCATCGAGCGGTACTTATTGTGGCAGCAAGATCCAGCCCCAAGTGAAAGCTTTAATCAGGGAGTTCCACTCAAAGTAGAAAAGGGGGAAAAGAGGCTTAGCATCAATCTCACCAGTGGCCCCTTCTTCAATACATGCATATGAATTCATAACTATGAACATGGACCTATAAATCACAATTACTTTACCTCTTTGTTAATGGTCCTATAGATTGATGGTACTTTATTAATGGTCCTATAAATCACAATTACTTTACCTCTTTGTTAATGGTCCTATAGATTGATGGTACTTTATTAATGTTCCTATAAATCACAATTACTTTACCTCTTTGTTAATGGTCCTATAGATTGATGGTACTTTATTAATGGTCCTATAATTCACAATTATTTTACCTCTTTGTTAATGGTCCTATAGATTGATGGTACTTTATTAATGGTCCTATAAATCACAAGTGTATCCAATTTCGGACATCGGAATTTGGGTGTGGTCCTGGGGGGGGGGGGGGGTAATAAAACACCGAGAAGTACAATATATTTAAATCGAGAGCAGACTTAGGAATGTGCAGAAAATCCATCAACATTAATTCTATTTCGAAAAGTAACAAAATAAAAATGAACCGAAAAAAAAAAATGTATTTCGGGGTGGGGGGTGGGGGAATAAAATGACAATTATATGCTTATTTTTCATAATGAAGACGATTATCTATTTTTAAATGACTGCGATTGAGTCACGTGAGCCAAATGCCCGGCGGCGGCCGGTGGAGGGGTGTGAAAGTGCTGTCACTATCCTAGTGCGTTGACATTTCAAAACCACACCTGACCTTTTTTCTAACCTCCTAGAAAAGGGGTAAATATACCCAGGGCACTTGAATAACCACATTAAACTACCAGAAAACTGCCCAAGTAGAAACGGGAGTGATTCTATAAAATTGCAAAATAAATATATTAAAAAAAAAAAAAATAACTGTCCGCGTGACTAAAAAAAAACAAAACAATAATTACAAAAATAAAAAGCAAAAATCTACATAACAAATACAATGCAAATATATCAGTAAAAAAAATGCATTGTAAATAAATCAGTGGTTTTTCGTTTTCCGTTTCAAAAACCCAAGTTTCATTTTGTGCGGTCACCTCTCGGTTGTTATACCTATTTACTTGCCTATCCACAAGAGTAAAAATAGACACAAGATCGTTTTTTTTTTTTATATGGGGAGTATCCAGCTCCCCAAAAAGGGGCACCCTGGATGGGACAAAAAATAAAAATTGTTAGTCATGAAGGAGTTTTTCTTCCCTGACCGAGGACAGAACAGATACTACACTTTGATCGTAGCAAGAAGGCAAGAGAGTCGTTACCGATCAATATGGGCAGTCATGGGGACTGATCTATATAAGCACCAACTTTTAAAGGGTAAAAATAACAACATGTGGTGGCCATGTGGGTATTATTGAAAGACGAAGTTTTGTAACCCTCTGACGAAAAGTAAATACATTCACATAAAAACAGTAGTTCAGCTGATTGGTGTTTATTTGCTGCTTACCGTTGTAATTCGTTGACGCTGACTTTAATATCAACAGTACTAAAACGAGTCTTCATCTTGTTTAATGTTTTTATATATCTTCTTTTGAACGATGAATTCAAAACAAACGTGTACTATGAAAACCTGCTACGCCATCTTGCTTTCCCGACACCGCAAACGTTTCAGACGCAGCATTTGATTGGCCGAAAGCATTTACTTTCAACTAATCATAATTTAGATACTGTTTTGGTACGGGTTTTTGCTCCTCACAAAGGTTACCATTCCTCCACGCAAAGGTAAGGTAATTTTTTTTTAACGCTTCTCTTTCAAAATAATTTAAAGTAAACCACCAGTGACCCGGTTTTATCATATATTATTAAATGTTCCTATTTACTTGCCTCCCCACGAGGGCAAAGTTAGACACAAGGTCGGTTTTTAATGTGAGGAAAATCCAGCTCCTCAAAAAGGGGCATTCTGGATTAGAACAAAAATAAAATTGCCTCAGTCTAGAAGGACTTCTCATTCACTGACCGAGGACAGAATAGTTAAAGTGTAGCATCAAAACAGATACTACACTTTGTTCCTAGACAAAAGATGTTTGTTACTAAAACTCTGATGTTATCTTGCTTGTGACCGTGCACATATGGCCGAGGTGGAAGTGTGTTTATGGCGGGAGATTCAAAAGAAGAACAAAGCGTTTTTGGATTTTAACCACAGTCGCGAAGGATTTCGGACAAATGGTTTTGCGATAATGAATCCCCCCCCCAGCCATAGGTAGTGTGATAGATGCCTTTATAACTGCATGTTATCACACCATTAATCTTCCACCATCGGACCACGTGGGGATTAAATAAAACAGTTTAAGACAAACAAGATGAAGGAAGAAAACATTATTTAAACTTACCTTAAAGAAAGCGAAGGAATTAGGAAGCTATACACATATACGAATAGGCCTTTTATAATGGTTAATAACAAAAGGAAAGGAATAACATTTTAGTAACAAAACAATTTATTTACTATTTGAAGAGAGTATAAGTTCATTATTGGAGCGTGTGATGCGATGCGTGTTGAATGTCAGTTGGGTGGCCATTTTGTGAATGGTGAATGTGTGAAGGAAAAAGTTCGTTGGGAATGAAAGGAAATGTTCATCAAATTGATAGATAGATTTTTTGAATCGAAAGGGTTACCTTTCTCTTCCCCTCCTCCTCCACACAGCTCGTTCGAGCTGGTGGGGGGGGGAATCGCCGAGAGTTCTTTGTGCGTTCTTGGTCTCCGGACGCTGAAGGAAAAAGAGGAAGAGGAAAGGAACGTCCCCTTCTTTATAGATTTAAGATCACGTATGGCCGAGCTGACCTGTCGGCCGCCCATTGGTCAGAAACCTCCGGCCACCGTGAATAGGCGAGATTTCGCGAGTCTCACCACCAGAGGCAAAGAAGGGTCAAACAAAGATAAGAAAGAAAGAAAGGGAGAGAGTAAGCCGAACGAACCCAGAAAGAAAAGGGGTAGCTAAACAGGCTAGCCTTTTCCTCAATGCCCGCTCGTCTCCTCTGCCACACACACTTTTCATCCGCACATGAATGTTTTCAATGGTTGGAGGAATGGAATGATGCAAATAAGTAAAAGTGAGTGAGGAGAAAGGGAGAGGAGAGGAGAGAAGGTATATTATGACATCACAAGAAAGATTCATAAATATTTGAAAATTTCCAAATATGTAGGTATTTATCTACCTCCCACAGAGTAAGATGTGACACAAGATCGGAAAGTGGGATCAGCACCCTAAAGGAAGAGCACTTATGACCTTTAAAAATTGCCTGGGCAGCCCCATCAGCATTCCCCGGTAGGGGCGCCTCAGGCGATTAGCAATAAACTAACCCCTTCTCAAAGGGTGTCATACCCCCCCCCCCTCCTCGTATTTATGACTCTGCACTCCTAACAAAACCGGATTGTAACAGTTGCATGAACAAACTATTTTGTATCGGTCTACATGATCAGCGGTGAGATTATGATTCGGCCTGCCGATTATGTAACCATCGCCTCTTCGCCACATGGACAAACAACACGCCTAATGAGATTCATACGTGATGAACAGAATGATTCGGTTCCAGTCTTACTTTCAAACAGACAAGACGTATATTCCTGCGGTAGCCGAGTCGTGGAACTCCAGGATAACGTTATTTCGTCTTGTCTACATTAACCAACCCATTGTACGATCTTCATTTTGTTCCTGTGTTCCCACAAATAAAACTGCATATCTATTTCGTTGTGGAGCCGTTTTTATTTTGTGGAAGAATGGTGATCCCTTTTTGCTTATGTGACATTTCTATTTCAGTCAGATTCGGCCAGACATATTATTCTTCCAAGTAAGTTCGTTATTCTGATTTTCTTCCTGATTTAAACCCGACTCACAAACCTAAAATTGGTTCGTAACTAAAGAATGTTTAATCCTTGAACGCTTTAGCAAGTGTGGCAGAAACCAACACAGTTTTTCCTTTCCATGTATATCGTCACTCCAGCCGATCAATCAGATCTCATCAAAGTGTCATATCAGCAGCAGTTTGTATATCGTCACTCCAGCCGATCAATCAGATCTCATCAAAGTGTCATATCAGCAGCAGTTTGTATATCGTCACTCCAGCCGATCAATCAGATCTCATCAAAGTGTCATATCAGCAGCAGTTTGTATATCGTCACTCCAGCCGATCAATCAGATCTCATCAAAGTGTCATATCAGCAGCAGTTTGCAAAGTTGTATAAAAACAAGTGCGTTTCTTCACGCAGCCTCACAAACGGGGTCTTGTCCCTGTGGTTGCTGTTATCTTCCTCTGAGGTCATCAGATCTAAGCCTGTTTTTAAAACACATATTACACATCCATCATATCATTTTCATATCACATCTCTTCATGCAACGCATGTCCTCAACCCTCACCGGCCAGATTTCACTTCTATACATCATCACACTGCGTACACATGCCTGATAAACTCTTCTCTTAGTCGACAGTGGTAACGCTCTGCTGGTTAATAATGACAGAAATTCCCTGAACTTATTCCATCAACTCTTAATTCTTGCAATCACACTAACACTTGCTCCACCCTCTGCTTTAATGGTATCACAAAGGTAACAAAACTTCTCGACAACTTCAAATAGCTTTGCCATCCAAATATACTTTCTCTACTTCTGAGTTCTCATCCGTCTCCATTGTCTTACACTTCTTGCACACAAACTGATTATCCTCTCTCAACATACCAATGATTCCACTGCACTTCTTGTGTACCAAATGCTTACAGGTACAACACTATTCCAATCTTTTTATTTTTCCTTCCTTTTATTGTCTTTGAGAGAGAGAGAGAGAGAGAGAGAGAGAGAAACCGTATAAAATAAGAGTGGAGGGAAGTAAACAAGATACAATGAGAGAGGGTGAGGGTGATAAACAGAAACTTAGTAAAAAATTGGTCACTTGGTGTGTTAATTGCAAATTACGGCTAAGAACAATTAAAATGGAAGTTTTTTTAAGCATAACTCAATCCCAAAACTAAGAAATATTTTAGCATGTCTTTTGTGTGATTAAAATATATAGGAAAAAGTCTTAGGGAAACAAACGTTGATTAGCTCAGATTTAGTATAATAATAGATTAAGTATACATTTTTTTTTTAACTTTGACATTGGTTGAGAAAGCAGCAGCAGCCAGCAGTTATGGCTGCTGCTGCTTTGTTTGGTTAATGAATCGAACTTCTGCACAATATTGAACATTATTATAATGCAGTAGTTTTTTATGTCTCCTGTGATTGGATGAAAAACAACCAATCACAGGCCACCTTTCCCCACCTCTGCTGAACTCACATGAGCAGGGTTTTCAAAGCATCAGCCTCTTTTCTTCCTTGGCTGCAGACCGAATAAGGCGCAAACTTCTGTGTCTGAACAACAACCGCATGCCTAAAACAGTAAGCATGTATTTCTGTGTGTATTTTATGCACATGGGCGACACCGAAGCCCCATATTAAAAAGTACTCTGAATATACTTCTTTCCACTAAGACCACACGGACCAAGAGAAATTAACAGACAGAAACTCCAGTTAAGTCCGCAAAAATACCACCTTTTTTGCAAGCAACATCTTTTTGTCTTTTCTTCCTTTATATAAAACTTAACCGTTGATTTGTTCTCTTTCTTGTCAAGTCACGTTTTAAGCGTTTGTTTTTCCAATACAGCAGACGCGAAATTTCGTCCTTTATTTGAACTGGAAAAATCCCAATCCTGGGTTTTAATAAAAATACTGAACTACTAAATCTTGCGGTGGCTTTGAGAAAGCCCACCGGAGATAAGTGCAAAGTCCTATTCCCTGCGTGACATGGCACTACGGTTATCCCGATATTATTAGGGGTGGGACGTAATGGTGCAGGCCAAAAATAGCCGTTAGGACTCCACGGGACTCAAAATCCATCATTTTTCGATGAAAAAGTGGTTTCATGCGACATTACAGGTCCTAAAACATCCTCAAAAGCTATGAATGGATATAGATGGTTAAATCTGATATAGTACTTTAATTTAGGACCATTTTCAGGCTGTGAAAGGGTTTTCATGAATGTAAAATAGCCAAATCTAGTGGACTGCACCTTCTGAATTTTGCAAAATTTTCAAAATGTTTAATTGTTTAGTGTTATTTATGTATAAATGAACACAAAAAAATACTACTCGCATGAATCTGAAATTTTCACCCATTACGTCCCACCCCTAATGAAATTTTCACCCATTATGTCCTACCCCAAATGAAATTTTCACCCATTACGTCCCACCCCTAATATTATACAACAGTTGCTCTTAGCGAGGGCTCCTGTACTACAAGTCGGAAACAGCCAGACAAGCTTTCAAATCTGTACCCCCAACCTGTCAGAACAAGAGTGGCGCAGACTAATTATATGAAACTACTTGACAAGAAAGTGTCCCCAAGTTTCCCTAATAGAAAGAAATAGAGATGTGGGACAGCGTTCATTGTTCTAGTCAGGAAACAAGGTCAAACACTGGATTCCTTTAAAATGTTGGTGCTTATTTATATTGAGCTACATGCGAAATATGGCAGTTCAAAATAAAATAACAGAAAAACTTATGGATATACTTACTTATCAGTGAAAATATTAGTGTACACCAAAAATTACGGAAAATTATCGAGTAGAATTTTAATAAAAAATAAAATAGATTTACTATTCGTAGTCCACAAAATCTGCGTCAAACCAGCGCTTTGTAGATTATCTCCTTTTTTCTAATATGAAGACGCTACGCGGTCTTGTGGTTCGCAGTCCTGTTGACTCTGAATAGTAAATTAATTTTATTTTTTAGTAAGATTCTACGCGCTTATTTTTCGTAATTTTTGGTGTACACTAATAATTTTCACTGATAAGTAAGTCTATCCATAAGTTTTCCTGTTATTTTATTTTGAACTGCCATATTTCGCATGTAGCTCTAAATAAGCACCTGCCATATTTCGCATGTAGCTCTAAATAAGCACCTGCCATATTTCGCATGTATCTCAATACAAATAAGCTTTATATATTTTTTGAAATCATTTTCTTTACCCATTACAAATTTGGAAGACGTGTAAATTGATTGCATTTTCGATGCAAAAGTTGAAACTGATGAGATTGCTTGAAACCCTATAGATATCTTTGAGAGTATTATTAAAGTCTTTCCTTCAATTTGCGTCTGGTAAAAGAAATTTTTTTTAAAATCATTATGCGGGGGTGGGGTGGGGTGGGGGGGGGGGGGGGAGAAAAAGTGAAAAGACTAAAAGGGAAGGAGTAGAGTGACACCCCCCTCCCCATGGAGCGAAGGAACCGTAGTTTATCTCTCCTGAAAACCTTTCCAATTTTTTCAGTAGGTCTGTCATACTAAAGTTTTATCAAAGAAAATAATCTCTGCTGTGTTAATGACAGTGATTGTAGTAGTAGTAGTAGTAATAATAGTAGTAGTAGTAATAATAGTAGTAGTAATGATAGTAGTAGTAGTAATAGTAGTAGTAATAGTAATGATAGTAGTAGTAGTAATGATAGTACTAGTAGTAGTAATAGTAGTAGTAATGATAGTAGTAGTAATAGTAGTAGTAATGATAGTACTAGTAGTAGTAATAGTAATGATAGTAGTAGTAGTAATAGTAGTAGTAGTCAACTGTCTCTCCTGTTCGCCATCTTGAATTTTAAGTGCACGGATTGGTCTGAAAGAAACAATGACATGTTGTTACGGTTCACATGTTTATTAAGGTTCTCCGGAAAACGAAAGTAGTGAACCATGGTTGTTTTAAACACCCCAGGGATCTGCCTCAGACACCAGCCATGACAAACGAATCCGACTTTGCTGAAACCCTTGACCTTTGGGCTAGGATCAAAGTGTAGCATCTTGATGGCCTTGTGCCTGATTTGTTTTGAATGTAAATTTTTTTTTATATGTTCTACGAATAAATAATTCAAAGTGTAGCATCCGTTCTGTCCTTGGTCGGAAAGATCTTTCTTGACTGAGGCAATTTTAATTTTTGTACCGTCCAGAGTGCCTCCTTTTGGGGTATTGGATATCCTCCACATATAAAAAAAAGACAATCTTATATCTAACTTTGCCCTCGTGGGGAGACAAGTAAACAGGGGGTTTGCTGAAAACCAGCAGGAGAGAGAGAGACGCAGATAGAAAGAGAGAGAAAGCAAACGGAAAATGGAAGCCACCTTTACTTTACTCTCATCCAGGTCTGATGTCACCATCCCCAACTCGGTTGTGAGAAGGGCAGACAACCCATCCTACCCCGCAATTACAGTATTCAATATACATTTTTACCCCGCCTTATTAATTAGTATTGTCCGGGCCTTTGGGTCTGGATTTACGCCGGTCTATTGGGGGTTGCCGGTCCTGTGCAGTTCTAGGAGGTGCACCCTCCCAGGCTTTGCCCCCCCCCTCTTTGTGGAGGAGTAAGTTTATTGCTTACTGTCTGAGGCGCCCCTACCGGGGAATGCCGACGCTGCTGCCCAGGCAATTTTTAAATGGCCAGAGCGCTCACCTCTCGAGCGCTGGCTTACCTAATCCCACTTTCCCGACCTTGTGTCACATCTTACCTTGTGGGAGGTAGATAAATAACACTAGCATATTAATATATAGAACATTAAAGCCATTTTAAAAATGTTTTTATAATCATTTATTTACATAGAAATATTTCACATAAGGCATTGTCTCTCATTCCGTCAAAATAAAAAAATGTATTTGCACGTTAACTTTTATTCTTTTACGTGTGTTGACATTTTAATTGGTTTCCGTTTCTTCCGCGTTTTCTTGACACCGTTTTGATTTCGAGGAACAGAGTTTTTTTCCGTCTTCTTTTTCTTGCACGACAATGGGTTTGGCCCTTTGGGTTTTTTCCGTTTCCTTATGTCGACTTTGGGTTTTTTCCCCAAGATCTTCTTCTTTAAATGCCTCAGCATTACCTGCTCATAGTCAAGGGGCTGGCCCGGTTCCAATACTGCCGTTCCGTACAACTCAACCAGGCGAGAAGCCTCTGAGGGTGATTCAAGACAAAGTGTTCGGTCAATAAATAACACGGGAACGCCGGGAATTTCATGGAGAGATTTTTGGAGAGTCTTGTCCTGAAAAAAAAAAAAATGGAATAAATAAATGCAAAAACATTTTATTATGCGATATTAAGGATGCTTACACAGTATTCGAGAAGTTTCTTGATTGCGAAGAATAAAATTTAGCGACTTTAATGTAGTATCTGTTCTGATTAGTAATAGGACTATTCCAGTATCCCCCCGATTCCGATACAATTACCAATTTTTTTGAACTTGGGAATCTTTATGTCAAACTCGGAAACCTATATGAAATTTCGAACTTAACTCTTTATTTAATCCACAGAGGTATATTGTTATCTTTATTTAAGATAATAAATCCTCCTACTGTGAATGTAGTATCTGTTCTGATTAGTGATAGGACTATCCCAGTATCCCCTCCCCCCCACCATTCCGATACAATTACCAATTCTGTTCTAAATTTATGATTCCGATTCTTTTTCAAAATATTTAGTTATAGAGTTGTTTTTTTTTTTTTGTGTAATGTGTGCATATATTTTCGCAAAAGTAAAAGTTCACTTGTTGAGGTAGGGGAGGGGAATAAGTATATTAGATGAACAGATCGTTCTAACTATTTTTTCTCTAATCTTTTCCTCGTAATTGATTGTGAATAGTGCTTTGATAAAATCATTCTGAGATTTTCATCTATATTTTTCACTTGTGCCATTTTTAAAATTTTTTTATCTACTTGTGGCATTTTTACCTAAATCCGTTACTATGATCTATAGCAGGGGCAGGCAACCTTTTCAGAGTGAGGGCTAGATGAGACTTTTGGAAGGAGATCGCGGGCCGGAGTGGAAAACGAAATCTCAGAATTACTATATTTTGTTTACATAAATAAATTGTAAAAAAATTGCATTGAACACTCTGCAAATCAATGAGACTGCTGGTGCTGTTTGCCATGAAAAAGTATTTCCATGTCTGGCTCGATGGTTGAGGTAGACAACAGAAGAGTATCCGAGAAGTTTCTTAATTGCGAAGAATAAAATTTAGCGACTTTAATGTAGTATCTGTTCTGATTAATGATGGAACTATTCCAGTATCCACCCCCACCCCCGGATTCTGTTCTAAATTTCTGATTCCGAGTCTTTTTCTAAATATTTAGTTATAGAGTTGTTTTTTTTTAATTTTCGGATTATCGTAAAAACCTGTGTAATGTGTGCATATATTTTCGCAAAAGTAAAAGTTCACTTGTTGAGGTAGGGGAGGGGAATACGTATATTAGATGAACAGATCATTCTAACTATTTTTCCTCTAATCTTTTCCTCGTAATTGATTGTGAGATTTTCATCTATATTTTTCACTTGTGCCATTTTTACCTAAATCCGTTACTATGATCTTTAGATTTTAGTTGATTTTGGTGATTTTAAAATGAATGAATATTTATCACTTTATAATTAGTACAAGAAAAATTAATGGAAAATTAAGTTAAAAAAAAATTTAAATAATCGTTTTACGAATTAGAAAATTAGGTTAAAATATTTCCGATTCCGATACTCCAAAAAGCTCTGATTTTTCCGATTCCAGTTAATCGTCCCAACACTAGTTCTGATACTACACTTCGTCTTTTTTGTCTTCGGTCAATGAAACAGAAATCCTTCTCAACTGAGGCAATTTTAATTTTTGTCCCAATCCAGAGTGCCCCCTTTTGGGAAGATGGATTTTCCCCACATTAAAAACCGACTTCGTGTCCAACTCTGCCCTCGAGGGGAGGTAGGTAAATAGAAACTACATAAGCGGTTCTAAACGCCAAATTTGACAGAACAAGAGTCGATAAAATAATGACAACCTTAGTATTATTTGGACTACTATTCTCATCTTGGTTGTTATATTTACAACGTTTCGGCCAATGTAACCACCGACCTTCTTCAGGTGCATCTTTTTGAACTTGGGAATCTTCATGTCGAACTTGAAAACCTATATGAAATTTCGAACTTAACTCTTGATTTAATCCACGGGGGTAAATCGTTATCTTTATTTAAGATACGTTTACTGCACAGGCTGTGATCGTCTGCTCGTGCTGGTCCAAAGTTGTTGTTGTTCCGACACCGGTCACAGTGTCAATTGCGTGGTCGCAGTCTTGCAACAGAAGAATTCTTCCTCCAAAGAAAATTACAACTCCAGTTTAAAACAAGTAAAAAGTTTTTATTTTTTGGAGGTGACACTGATATTCGTTTTTTTCTACTGAACTTGTTTGCAAATAAGAATTCTTAGTCTTACCAAATCAAACACGAGTCCATCCGAACACAAACAGACCATCTGTTTCCGACAGCCATTGAAAACCAAACTTACCGCCCTCTCCTGAACATCTGCTGGAATTAGGGGTGGGACGTAATGGGTGAAAATTAGGGGTGGGACGTAATGGGTAAAAATATGGGGTGGGACGTAATGTGTGAAAATTAGGGGTGGGACGTAATGTGTGAAAATTAGGGGTGGGACGTAATGGGTGAAAATTAGGGGTGGGACGTAATGGGTGAAAATTTCAGATTTATGCGAGTAGTATTTTTTTGTGTTCATTTATACATAAATAACACTAAACAATCAAACATTTTGAAAATTTTGCAAAATTCAGAAGGTGCAGGTCAAAAATAGCTGTTAGGGCTCCACGGGACTCAAAATCCATCATTTTTCGGTGAAAAAGTGGTTTCATGCGACATTGCAGGTCCTAAAACATCCTCAAAAGCTATGAATGGATATAGATGGTTAAATATGATATAGTACTTTTATTTAAGACCATTTTCAAGCTGTGAAAGGGTTTTCATGAATGTAAAATAGCCAAAAACTATTGGCCTGCACCTTCTGAATTTTGCAAAATTTTCAAAATGTTTGACTGTTTAGTGTTATTTATGTATAAATGAACACAAAAAAATACTACTCGCATGAATCTGAAATTTTCACCCATTTTTTCTTTCTCTTTCTCCTCACACTATTACACACTTGCCTTCTCCCCCTCTTACTCCTGTTCTATTAATCCAAGCCCTAATGAGCGCAAAGGAAAAAAAAAGAAAGAAAACCAGTCAAGCAGTCAGCCACAAGAAACACCCCTCCTTCTCTCTGCCTGGTGACGTTAAGCAAGACAGAAAGAAAGAAGCAGACAGCCCAACGCGTTATTTGTCTTACATTCCTCCCCTTTCACCTCTATCAGTTTTTCAAGCATGCATGTCTTTGTTTACCTTCAAAATTCTGTTTTCTTGTTTTTCTCCTAACTCCATTTCAAATCCGATCATTCAATGTTTTTTCTTTTTTTTTTATAATTATTATTTACATGTGTTCTTGTTATTTACGTGGTGTGTTCGTTCAACACGTCACACCGCTCTTTGTAAACTCTCGAATAAAAAAAAATGTCACCTGAAATAAACTTCTTACCTGAGTGGCTACGATATAATGCCGACAATTATTTTCTTTAACCATAGACAGAAGACATTCCGTTGCCGAAACCGGTTTGTTCTTATGTTGACATTTGCTGACGTGACATCTCTGTAGAATTTGAAGAGGTTTGGGGAGGATTTTCTCTGAAAGAAACGGAAAAATAATCACTAAAAACATAATTTTGGTTTCGCCTTGTTTTGGGAAGATCTTTTTTATGGATGCATCCATACATCTCGAGAAAAGGCTTTGTCTGTCAATCGGTTTATCACGTTTCAGTTTCATTTCATCACTAAAACGTTCAGATTGTGTAATGTTAAATGAAAAAAAAACAGTTATCTGCCCTAAAAGCAGTAACCAAATTTCACGGAAAACAATCCAGTAGTTTTTTTTTATTATTCAAGAAATTTCATTTTCATTTTTCATAAATTGCCATATTTGAAATCTCAAGAAGCACCAAAAGGGTTGACCCCTAGTGACAGAAAACAGAACTTTTGTGTTTATTGCCCCTGATCACCCATGTACTTGACAATTTAGGGTGCTTCTTGACATAACACTGTTTCTGAGAAAGGGGGGGGGTATTGCTTTTTGGATTGGAGTGGATGATATATGGAGATTTTCAATCCTCTCATAGTATTCAACATCATTCAATTGTCAATCTATCCTTCTCATTAACCCTTATCCTTGAGTGGGTTTTAGCAGAGCTGCAGAGTCAGAGGTTTTGGAAGGAGTCGCAGTCAGAGTTTTTAAATCTCTGAAGAATCAATAGTCTTAATATTGGAAGACTTTAAAATAAGGAGTTGAAGTCAGGTATTTTGGAATTCTAGGAGTTGGAATTTTTTAATATCTGAGGAGTAAGAGTCAGACCTTATACCTTCTGACTCCACAGCCCTGGTTTTTAGGCCTTGATAAGTGGTGCCTCATTAGTAAAAAACAAAAACAAAAAAAAAACCACCTTTTTCAGTTTAATAAATATATATATATATGTATATTTCGTCAGCAAGTCATTTATACACGCGTCGTTGAAGACCACAGAGTTTTCTCTCTTCGCTATCTTTCTTGTTAATTTCTCGATGCGGCGAGTGATTCGTCGGTTTTCTGGTGTTAATTGGTGAAGTATGGCACCTAACGTTGTATTGTGGGCCATTCCTTGAGTGCTTTCGGTCTCGCGACCGTCTTCAGGAGGCTGTGTCTTATTATTACTAAGAACCGTATTTATAGTTTTATTATTAGTTATATATGTATTATTTTACATGTGTGTGTATATATATATATATATCTTTATTCGTTTATTTATTTTTTATTTTTTTATTTATATGTATACACACTAGCAGTCCCGACTCGGCGTTGCCTAGCAGTATTTGTACTTGCAATACGTTCAAAGCAAATATGCTCTTTTTAACTCTTAAATATATAAATAATTAGACATTAATAGCTGTCATTTCATTGCTTTTTCTTCTTATATAAATAGAGATTTTGTCCGTCAGTCGAAATCCTTTTTAAACATAATAAATACGTTGCGGAATTTGTCTCGTTTTGAACTATCAAAAATCTTAACTACTTTTAGAAATGGAAAATGTTGCATCAATAGTAAATAGTAAATTCCAACAAATAAAGCGGATGCCACGACCGGAAATCAAAACCGAAACCTTCAGATCTTCAGTCTGATGTTCTACGAACTAAGCTATTTCGACTTTCTTATAAATAGAGCTTAAAACATTACCGTAACAAAATAATTATAACTTTGGCGTGACGTCATAGATTTATGATATGTCCTTCCTTGGGTTTTTGGTGGCAAGTAGTAAATGGTCAAGATTGTTTTTATTATTCGATAATGGCAACAATGTGTGTTAATAATATTGATGACATTGAGTTTATAAATAATAAGCGGCAAATGTGCGGATTGACAGTTCCTTTTGAAAAGAGGTTTTATTTTTATGTATTGATATATATATTATAATATTTTGTTCTTTACTAAAATTAAACAAACAAACAAAAAACTCACTTAGTGCGTCAGCCTCCGAGATAATGCAGGATGTGGTACAAAGTTTGACTTCTGCGTCAAAGAATTTGGCCACTTTCTCATCTAACTGGATGTGAAAGTTTAGCGATGCCATCGAGAAAGTGCCATCGAGCAGAATTTGGTAAGGTGTTCGAAACTCAAAGTAATTCCGGTAAAAAGACAAAATCTTTTTCACTCGCTTGCTTCTAATGATCTTCATAATTGCAGATGGCGGTTAATCATGAGGGTCAGCAACAAGATCCCTGCGTGGAGAGGTAGGAATAAGAACAGAAAGGTTAGGTTCGGGTCAGGGTTAAAAAATAAAAAATTAAAAAAACAGTTTGGATTGTATTGTGTAGAAGTACCAAAACATTACAAAATACACTTAAATACAAAATAAAATAAATTCTTTCGTTAAATAACTTCTTCGCAAAAACAATAAAAATAATAATGGTACTGATATCGATCCTGACCCAGTTTTCGTGAGGTTCG
Source organism: Sepiola atlantica (assembly GCA_963556195.1). Taxonomy (NCBI): domain Eukaryota; kingdom Metazoa; phylum Mollusca; class Cephalopoda; order Sepiida; family Sepiolidae; genus Sepiola; species Sepiola atlantica. The sequence continues at coordinate 11,330,933 of OY744546.1, forward strand.
ACCTGGAAGCGTTCGGCTGTCTTACGCAAACGCCCGAGTGTTGACGAGCCGAATGATACCAGACGACAATTATGATACCGTGCTGTGTCCTGTGATTGTAAATTATATTTTCAAGAAATTTTCTAAAAGAAACAAAAAAAAAAAAACAAATAAAACATAGCGAAGTTACTGTTATCAAATAAATATTTTTTTGTTATTTTGATACGTTGCTGCGTCCTATAATTTTTAGTTATATTTGCAAGAAATTTTTTAAACAACAAAACAAATAAAACAAGCAAAACAGAGCGAAATTACTGTTATCAAATAAAAATGTAACCCTAAACCTTAACCCTAACAACAACAACAACAAAAAAAAAACAAGCAAAACATTATTATTATAGGGTGCAGCACCGTATCAAAATTGTCGTCTGATACAAATCGGCTCGTCAACTCTCGGGCGTTTGCGTAGGACAGCAGAACGCTTCCGAGTCGAACCTCACAAAAACTGGGTCAGGATCGATATCAGTACCATAATAATAATGCAACATTCAATTTCTTCGGTTAAGTTCGTTAAAGTTCGCCAGTCTCGGAAGTCACCAATGAAACTCGAAATTGATGACATAAGTACTGACATTTTCTTGGATACCTATTCCTAAAAAGTACCCCAATTTATTTTTAAATTAAAAGTTTTGGAAGCTATTTACATCAAATAAGTTCATAAATAGGGATTAAAACAAAATTATCTGGTAAATGATCGACGGTCAAAACAGAATGTGATCAAAAATTGTTCGGTTCTTCTGTATTACAGGGCCGGAAAAAAAAATTATCTTTGATTTTGAAGTGTCTAATGACAGGGGGAGATAATTCAAAGTGTTTCCCCCGGATCTTCAAAGGGAGTTTACTGTTATGAATTTTAATTAACTTAAAGTAAAATATATATATATATATATATATATATATATATATATATATATATATATATATGCAAAAGGATTATTTAGGAATCAAACAATCACAACGATTTATGGTATTCGGTACCAATAAAAATTAAAAAGATTTATTGGAATAAATTAAGCATCACAGAAAGTTAAACAAAAAAAAAAAATTAGAAAAATACATAAATGAAACATGGGAAATAAAGTTTTTGAAATAAATGAAAGTTGTAAATGGATGGAAAAATACATAAAACATTAGAAATAAAGTTTTTGAAATAAATGAAAGTTTTACACTGGGTAAAATTCAGCAATTTGCGAAAATAGTTCCCAGTGTAGTGTCCTTTCCGTATCTCTGGGTAAATATAAAATATCTTGCCAGTTCAGAGCATTAAAAATCAATTTTTAGATAAATCCTGGGAAAACACTTTGAATTATCTCCCCCTGTCATTTGAGTCTTCAAAATTAAAGATTGGGGGGGGGGGGCTGTAATACAGAAGCACCAAATTGTGTATCGGCGATAAAAAAATTTTTTTTTTCTTTTGTTAATATTACTAAATGATGGACCATTTCGACATAAAATCTATTTAGTATTTATTTACGCATGTAATCTTAAGAAAAACACGTTTGAAATGCTACAATAATCGAGATTTTAACATAATGGAGTCTTACGAGACCGAAAGTGTTATTGAGACATGTTTGTTTTTTTTTATCGCTCAAGACGAAAAATTGTAAAAACGTAATTTTTTTTTCTATTACTACGTAATACTAAATTGATTTTAACTCCAAAACGTTCTTAATGTCATAATCTTTTTTAAAATATAGGTACTTATCCAGATTAGGACCAAGCTAAAATCGACTTGCCGTCGGTTAGGGGTAGCTTGGGTGCTAATCTGGATAAGTACCAATATATATATATATATATATATATATATATATATATATATATATATATACCATTGCCACCACACTAATTTTACTGAACTTTTGAAGAAACTGTTTGACCGTCAATCTCAACATTTACCCATTACCTTAACAGCAGTTAGTTATAGACTTATAACAATTTGGTTCGATTAATAATGCAACAACCAAACGATACAGTAATAATTAAAGTTAAATCTAAAAATACTAGTTTAAAAAATAATATAATTTGGTAAATTAAAAACAACTTAAACTTTTAAAATGATCACAAACATATGTAAGATTAGTTAAGAATCAATCGAGCTGTTTTTTGTTACAAATGAAATTAGTCGTCCTTAGAAAAATATTAAATGTCTCATCTATAAATAAATTATATAAAAATAAGTAAATTAATTGTAAGAAAACGGGATTTAAAAAATAAATAAATCAAACAATACTTCACTTTTGTTTTTGAATACACGTGAGTTTTCCTTTTTTGATAAACCTAACGTAGTTATGTCCCCTTCTCCAAGGGAGCTACCGTTATTTTTTACATTTGAGGGAGCCTACCGTGTTGATAAATAGAAAACTAGTTCAAATTCAGTGTTAAAGTATTTTAATGAAAAGGAAATTAAATTTACCCCAGCCTCATGCTTGAATGGAAGATGCAAAAGTGTGGGAGGAGGAGAAGCATTTAAAGGAGGGGGTGGGGGGTATTTTAAAACTTTCTTGACTGGAACAATTTCGTTCCGATTCAGTTCAATTTGATTTTTATATAGCTTGTAACTACGGTGTTAGCTTATTTTCTTTTAGCTTGAAAAAAGAAATTCTCAAATGTTTTTTTTGTTTACATTTGTATATCAACACCCACCGCTGAATCACCCCTCCCCTCCCCTCCAAAATAAAATAAGATTCTACTTTTTTATGCAATTATTATTATTTTTTTTTTAGAATTTAGAGTGGGGATCAGTTTTGTATACAAATTTAACGTAAAATGATTCTCATTTCCGGCCATTCTAGCGTTTTAGGGCAGTTAACAAATTTGTTTATCACTAACCCTAAGTATGAGTGGCTGCCAGTTCGGATTAGGTTTAGAATTAGGTTAGAAAACCGTAACGAATGCTTTAAAAAAATAATTTATTGAAGAAAAATAATTTATTGTGAACATGATTACAATCTTCTTCTTTACGTATCTTTGAAGTATACAACAGTTTCACACTTTTTTATGCAGTCGTTTGTTTTATTGGGTAAACCTGTCGTTTACCAACCAAACAATAAATCGTCTGCAGCTTTCCGACCTCACAAATGAGTAAGTAAACCCAAATAAATTGTTTTGGACTAATTTAAAACTTAGCTAAAATTATTTTAAAGGAAATACAGTTAGAAAATGAGTCCAAAACAATTTATTTGGGTTTACTTACTCATTTGTGAGGTCAGTAAAAAAAATCAGAAAACTGCAGGCGATTTATTGTCCGCCATTTTGGTTGGGAAATGTTATATCCACATATTTTGCTCCATAAAGCATGAAAAGAAGAGATGGGGACTTGTTTGCACATGTTCCCCTACAATAAAAAAAAAACTATGGTATAATTCACCAAGAAGCGAACACACATTACCGGATGTAGTAACTAAACGCAAGAACCGGGAGATCAGCCCACACAGTTTGTGGGGGGGATAGGGGCTAGGGCAACCAATCAAATTGGAGGAAAACCTGTTGCTAGGCAGGAAAGGCCCTAGAGAAATAGCGGAAAAACCCCGGGCAAAGGAACACGAGACAGTCAGATTTAAGGAGATGACGAGTGAAGTCGTGTCAAGATTTGGTACTCACCCAGCATTTCAAATCGAGACAATATATCCCCGCATACAAGAAAAAGTGGAATTCAAAAATTTTATCGGCTGAGAAAAATACAATGAGGATCTTACCGCTGTCTATCAGACATCGCAGGGAAAAACGTAGTCCGACAAAGTTTACGAGATTACCTATAACTCACCACGCTAAAACGAAAAGAAAAAAAGCTATCCACGAAGGACGGACTTCAGGATCTAAAATCCTGTGATAATATCTTTCATGTAGTCGACAACTCCACACTAAAAAAATATCCGAGAAAGACGGAAATCAGAATAAATTTAAAAAATCTGTGATAATATCCTCCACTCATCTTGTCAGTTATCACACAAAAAAACTCTATAAAAATTACATATTTTTAATTCGTCCTAATTTGAACTTTCATATTTGCCATTTTTTTTTAACTCCTGACTGATCAACCGTTCTCGGTCTTAACAAAACCAGCCCCTCTATAACCCTCCCCCCCCCCCCAAGAGTGGAGCAGAACTTTTAATTGGTCAATTTGAATTAATAAACACTTATGTTTGCTAATATCGCTTCTGTTGGTCTTTACAAGTGTTTTCTTTTTTTTTATGTTTATAAATTGTGATTTTAATGTGTCCCATTCTTTTCTTTTTTTATGTTTATAAATTGTGATTCTAATGCGTCCCATTCTTTTCTTTTTTTATGTTTATAAATTGTGATTCTAATGCGTCCCATTCTTTTCTTTTTTTATGTTTATAAATTGTGATTCTAATGCGTCCCATTCTTTTCTTTTTTTATGTTTATAAATTGTGATGCTAATGTGTCCCATTCTTTTCTTTCCCATGATTACTTGCTTGTCTCCCTTTCATCGTTTTAATGAAAAAAAAATATATATAAATAAATAAAAGTCGTTTTCACTAACAGTGAGTCTAACATGTGACCTGCGAGCCCAATTTAAACATAAAGGATAGGAGACGCGTGGTGTGAGAGGAGCGGGGGTGTTTCCAACCTTATTAACATTTGTGGTTGATTTACACATTTGCAACATTGGTGTCAGTATCACGTTTATAAGGGAAACGACAATTTTACCTATTATTGTTGTACTCTGCACAGTAGAGAGCAGACAAGACGATGTTGCATTGCATGGTCCTCCTCTCTGCATTCTTTTATGATTACAATAAGTAACAAAGAAGAAAATAATGATATCGGCTATGAAAGAGTTTAAAATATTTGTGCTCTGAAAATAGGCGACAAAATAAGAGGAGACAAAATAGGTAAGTAAGAGTAGACAATAGAAAACCCAAATTAACCGGGACGAAATTGTTCCAGTCAAGAAAGTTCGGCAATTGTCCAGTATAGTTAACAAGAAAACAAAAAACAAATTTACAACAAATAACTTTTACCAAACGCAAGAGAATTTAATCTTCTATCGATCTGTGTAAGTTTCAGGTTTACCGCTTTTTTCAAGTGTTTTTTTTTTTAGATTTTGTATCGCTACCCTCGGAGACTTGTAAACCGGACAGATTCAACATGGCCACTGTATTTTACTTGATGTGAAGCCTCGATGTCGTATGTTTCACAACTCAAAAATCGAAATAATTATAGCTCTGGCATGACGTAATAGATTTACGTCATGTTTCAAAACATGAATTTAAACATAAGCAATAATAAAATAATAAATAAATGAATAGGTAAACATTATCAATAGTCTTCGAAATGATTTTAATCGTCCAAAACAATTTATTTTGCTTTTACTGTGTATTGGCGTTAAAAACAATTTAATATTTTATATATAGTAAAATTTGGAGCCATAAGGTCCATAATTCTGGTGAAAAAAAAAACAACAGTGTTTACTAATAATTTGAACCCCGACGGAATATTCTCCTGAACTTTTGTGTTTACCTCTATTTCAGTTAGTGAGAAAGTTTATGCACTAGCTTGTGTGTGAGAGAGTTCTGTTAGCAGTGTGCATATGCTGTCGCTGTGTTTAGTAGTCTGTAAAAGTCTCTTATTGCATCTGCCGCTATTGTTTAACCATACCTGCGCTTAATTGGTCGCCTTACCTCAAATACATGTGCCATGATTTTTCTTTTCTTCATCTTATTCTAGCCATGTCCATTCTAGTATTGGTGGTCGTCGGGGCGCAAAACATAGTTCACAATTTGCATATGATGTAGAGATAAGGACATCATTAAAGCTGGACCAAGATATTTTGGTCGATTGGTTCGACGATGTTCGTTCGGTGAAATTTCTCAAAACGAATATGTTATTATTTCGACTAACATGTTGCTTGCTTGTCCACATTTACATAAACTAATATTCTGTTTATTCCTTCATACAAAGTAAGGAACAATGCAAACACAAATATAGACATTGTATATAAGACTTGTTGAACACGTGTGTGTGTGTGTGTGTGTGTGTCGTTGGGGGCCCCATTGTTAGTGTCTCTACTTTTGAGCTAAGCCTCCTATCTCTCAAGTCCAAGATATCAGCTAAGACTCACTTTGGGGTCTCTTGTCAATCTGCCTTAAGACTCCTCTCTCGTCATTCTCTTCATCAATCTGTCCAGAGTTCCTCTGTTATCATACTCAATGGCAGAATGTGTCTGGCCTTTTGGCTAAGATCAAAGTGTAGTATCTGTTCCGATGGATACTGCACCCCATAGACTGGTATTGTCTTGGCCTCCGGGGCTTGATTTACGCCGGTCTATGGGTCTGTCCTGTGCAGTTCTAGGAGGTCCACCCTCCCAGGCTTCGCCTCCCCTCTTTAAGGAGGAGTAAGTTTATTGCTTACTGCCTGAGGCGCCCCTACCGGGGAATGCCGACGGGGCTGCCCAGGCAATTTTTAAACCCCACTTTCCCGACCCGACCTTGGGTCACATCTTACTTGTGGGAGTAAGATAAAAACTGGCCTTGTGCCTAACTCCTGGAGAAGAGTAAATCAATACTCCTGAAACCATCTCTCATTGTTTTATATCCGTCGACCTGCTCAACAGCCAGTGTCCTCCAATGTCAGCTTATACGGCATTAATGAAAAAAATCAATTTTGCTAAATTAGATAAACAATGTGTGTGTGTCGTTGGGGTCCTATCGTTAGGGTCTCTACTTCTGAGATTAGCTTCCTATTTCTAAAGTCCAGGATATCAGCTAAGACCAACTTTAAGGTCTCTCGTTGATTTGCTTCAATGCCTCTCTCTCGTCATTCTCTTCATAGATCTGTCCAGAGTCCCTTTCTTGTCATGCTCCTGAATCCATCTCTCGTCATTCTGTCAGTCTACCTGCTCAACAACCAGCGCAATCTTTGCCAGACTAGGCTACCTTGCTATTGTAAAGTCTAGCAATGCCCCCCCCTCTTCCAAGTGCAGAAATTCAAAGACTTTGCAACCTAGTCAAAATTCTGTCACAGAAAAGTCACACCTTTGTAGCCCAGGGTAAATGGAGAGGCTGAACGGTTCATAAGAACTTTAAATAAATATATCCACACTACAACCTTGGAGGGTTTTAATAGGTATCATAAACCGGGCTACTTTTGTGTGTGAAAAAAAAAAAATAAATAAATTAGCCTCAATTTCAACTTGCGATATCTCATTTATTTTTTTGGTTATTTTGATAAAATTTGAATGCAAAGAAAATCTAACTTTTTTCTTTATAAATGTGTAATTCTTTTTCTTGTGCCACTAATAGTTTTTTTAAGCAATTTCAAATTAGGTCACTATTTTCGGTAACAAGCGATTTATTTTTTATGTGAAAAAATTTTTTTTGTTTTTCAAATTAACCGGGCAATATGTTGTGTGTATCTATGTATATAAAACTAGCCCAATCTTGCACTCACTCGTCAATGCGGTGGGCTTAATAAAACCCAGTTGAAAATTTCAATTAATTAAATACTGAAAAAAAATCAATTTAAAAAATTTCGAAACTTGCACGTTTTTAGAGTAAAATATCCTATCTTTAATAATCTGTTATCGCTATGTCCACTTTCTTTCTCTCTCTCCTTTTTCTTTCTCTCTCTCTCTCTCTCTCTCTCTCTCTCTGTTTTCTTTCTCTCTCCCTTCTTTCTTTCTCCTTCTCTCTTCACTCTCTCTCTCTCTGTTTTCTTTCTCTCTCTCTTTTTTCTTTCTCTCTTTTTTTCTCTCTCCCTTTTTTCTTTCTCTCCTTTTTCTTTCTCTCCTTTTTCTTTCTCTCTCTCTTCTTTCTTTCTCTCTCTCTTCTTTCTTTCTCTTTCTTTATCTCTTTTTTCTCTCTTTCTTTCTCTCTTTTTTCTCTCTCTCTCTCTTTCTGTCTCTCTCTTTCTTTCTTTCTTTCTTTCTTTCTCTGTTCTTTCTCTCTTTCTTCTTTCTTTCTTTTTCTTTCTTCTTTCTTTTTCTCTCTTCTTTCTTCCATTTTCTCTCTTCTTTCTTCCATTTTCTCTCTCTTCTTTCTTTCTTTCTTTCTTTCTCTCTCTTTTCTTTCTTCCTTTCTTTTGTGTCCACATAATTCCTTTTTAGATATAATGAAAATAAAATTTTGGTTCGGGATTAAAATGAGCAGAGACAAGACACGAGTAATCTTAGGACGAAGGCCTTAATTAACAACAAACATGGCCGGCTATCTTCTACTGAAGAGTTCCCGGACGAGGGCAGGTAATACATAAAGAGAACAGTTCATTTAGAGACTTTCAAGGGGGAAGTAATAATATTATCAAGTAAGAATATGACAGGGATACCTAGTTTAAACTGGAAAACCCAGCTGTCCTTTTTCCTAAGGCAGTACAGGGCCCCCCCACAGTACAACTAAAACATCTCCATTTGAAGTCCTCACTGGAAGGAAAATGAATATCGGCATACCTGTACCTGTTGTTGCTAAAGCCCCCATGCCAGGGTCAGTTCACACCCACATAGCAGAGAATGATGCATGAGAAAAGAAAAAAGTGAAGGCCTATGCAGACATAAAAAGACGGACAAAGCTCTCACCACTCTACCTAGGTGACAAAGTACTTCTCAAGCAGAAGCATCAAAACAAATTATCTCCACATTTCAACCCAAAAGAATTGACAATCATCAGTAAAAAGGGCAGCATGGTAACAGCACAGCAAGGAGATTACCAAATCACCCGGAACTCCTCTCTCTTCAAGCGGATAGACCCTGACAGTTCTGCTAAAGAAGGTGCAGAGTCAGAATCTAACCCTAACCCTAAGCCCCTCTAAACCTAAGCCCCCTAACCCTAACCCTATCCCTAAGCCCCTCTAACTCAACCCTAAGCCCCTCTAACTCTAAACCTAAGCCCCCTAACCCTATCCCTAAGCCCCTCTAACCCAACCCTAAGCCCCTCTAACCCTAAGCCCCCTAACCCTAAGCCCCTCTAACCCTAACCCTAAGCCCCTCTAACCCTAACCCTATGCCCCTCTAACCCTAACCCTAACTGCTTACATCCACAATCAGAAATGCCTTCTGAAGTACCCAAAGCACCAAGACACAATTCACCACCCTAACCTTAAGACACAATCCGTTGCGGAAAAGACTCCCTCCAGCTAAGTTTAAAGACTTTATTAGAATTTAACAAAAAAATGAAAATAATAAAGTAAATAAACACTACATTCAAGGACTATTCGATCTTTCTATCAGCAAAATATATATAACATATGCACACATGGACTCTATACATTCATGTTTTTATTAAAGACAGGAGAGGTTTAGTGTCCAGTCATGATTTGCCTCCCTTTGCATATCAGAAGGTAAGAAGACTACCGGGTATGCGCATTGAGAGATACCGGAAATAAAGAACGCACAGGAAAAACTAATCAGTTTAACTCTGGCGCGAATTGAAATCACACGTATATCTCTTCATCTTGTTCTTTCTTCCTTTTTACCTTTTGTTTTAGTCCTGTGAGCTGAGTCTACGACATTACAGTCTTCAGCGTCTCCCAGTTCTTCCACATTTCCTATAGTGGATCTTGTAACTGAACACTCCATCACTTGGTTTCTGAACTCACGTTTCACATGTTCTTCATTCAACCTCCACATCATTCTGCTGGGGATAAACTTTCTCTTTGCCTCATGAGATTTCTTCAACTTAAAGTCACAAATAACTGTTTTATGCTGTGTCATAATTTATTCACTGATTGTCTTCTCTCCAAGTCGCAAATCTGTCAACTACCATAAACTGTTGCAAAAACTGTTGCAAACAACTCTCACTCCTAAGTATATTAACTCAATCCCATGTCCCGTCTTTTGTCTTAGTCACCCATAAACGAAAATGACTCTCCGTCTTGGCCACTCTCAGCAACTGTGAGGCTCTATTCTGTCTCGAAAGTTCGAAAGATTTTGGCGGCCCCTTCATCATCTTTTCACTCATCTAACTACCAATACTTTTGCTCTTCTAATGAATCATCGGGGTCTTGGCTCTAAGCGAGGTAGGTGGGGGAGGGGCCATCCATAGTATCACACTAGTATTTAAAGCTCTTATTTAATTTTCTTTTTATGCTTAAATTTCCGATTTTTTAGTATAATTTCCTACTGAGAGCTGCCTTAAAAGAAACAAAACTATTTTTCATGTGTTATAATTGTTAACAACCCTGACACACTCGTCTCTTACGACTTCCCTGATTTCGACTGTGATTGTTTGTTTAGTTTATTAATTGTCTACGGATTGTTTTTGATAAACATTATCTTTGAGATAACCTTATAGATAAAAATCTGGGAGATTAAAGTCCGATTGGTGTGAAACCCATTCAGAATCACACCTTCTACTGATGAAACGATTACCAAAGTGTCCCCACATATAATTGAATGGCGATAAAACAAAGACTGTTGGATATTCATGGCTGAAATCTGGTGGACAAGTCAGGCAGAGAGTGAAATTTATTTGTACCAAATATGGTCGGATTGCAGAAGGGATTGTGAATTTTATTACCGATCACATGAGTAGCATCTTTTAGGGTTAGAGTTAGGGTTAGAGTTAGGGTTAGGGTTAGAGTTAGGGTTAAGGTTAGAGTTAGGGTTAGGGTTAGAGTTAGGGTTAAGGTTAGAGTTAGAGTTACGTTAGAGTTAGGGTTAGAGTTAGGGTTAGGGTTAGGGTTATGGTTACCCTGTACATCAGTGGAAGATTAGTGAGAGTAAACTCTCAGTGGAAGATAAAGCTCATCTTGTGAAAGAGACAGACAGAATATTTTTACTGTAAAACATTATAGCAATCAACTAGCAGGAAGACCTGACGTTGCCCGGGATTCAGTGAGTAACACTACTATGTCCTTTTTCACTATGCACCACAGTCTCACCACTCGCCCAACCGCAGAAGCAGCAACAACGACAGCAGCAAGAACAGCAGTCCATTCCTGGGTTAAATGTTTTATTTATTTCAAAACGTTCTGACGCCATGCTATATCATGCGTAAATACACAATTACGAAGGTTAAACAACAAGGAATAAAATAGACACGTGCAGACGATTATAAGACTTTATTAGGAGACTGACTCGTTTAGTAGGCAGAAGGGCTTCTGCTGCGTGTACTTGTTAGTGAGGTGGTGGGAGGTTGAAGTCAAGGGCTTAGAAAGAAATAAAAGGGGGAGATAACCCATTATCTAACAATGTGCAACAAGACCAGAAGAATAGATATCTATGCAGTAACCCCGACTACAAAATTGTGATCCGGCATCTTCCCTCTCTCTACCGCGTGACAATCTACATAGGATATGATGTCTATCAAGCTGACACTTCTAGGTCTAATATCTTAAACGTATTTAGTAGACACAGGGAAACAAACACGAATTGTGGAGAGTTCTATACGTGTAAGAAAGTTCATTGTACTTGAAATTGTACTTGAAAATAAGTGCAGAAAGTGGAAATTCGTTGAAAAATTAGTCTCTATATGTGCGCTACGGGATGGTTTCATGTTGATACTGATCATTATTGTGTTCAACTGTAAATAAGCTTGTCTTTTTGGTCCTAGGAATGGACATCGTGCAGATGTGATATTTGGCGTCAGAGAAGAGTGACAAGACTTAATACCATTTCGGAGTTTACATTTTCATGTGTCACCTTTCTCAGTTGCTTTTCTATCACATAAGTTACCTTCTCAAATCTGCTTGATCTGATTATTGCAATAATACGGTCATGCGACTCGGGTAGAAAAATATTTTCTTTGTATTAATTTCTTCAATTGAATTTCTTTTGTTTTTTACCCTGTTCCTCTGTTAAGGTCGTATTTTACATTTTCAGCAGGAACAGCAGCAGCAGCAGCAGCAGCAGCAGCAGAATCAACAGAATGTCTCTACACCGCGAAACTGGAAGGGGATAAAACACCATATTACTTTTGTTTTTGTTTTTACTGCCAGCCTCCTCTGGCCCCATTTCACCCACTAATATAGTCGGAACGAGCAGACACTTTTACTTCTATTGTCTTCACCAGGGAATCTTATACATCTGATATAAATTTCATCAAAATAGGATATATTTGAAGTTTTAAGGGATGGGTGCTGCCCTCATAGGCCCCTTAGGGGTGCACTTAGAGATTTGAGACCACTTCTATTGTCTTTCCCAGAAAATTTTACTTCAGAATACACGTTTAGATTTTATGTAGATTCTCTAACCTTTCTTTCTATAGGAAACACATACACACAGACATTGGCATTTATATAGAGACTAGCAGGGCTCTCTCTCTTTCTCTCTTTCCCCCTCCCCCGTTTTCTCCCTCTCTCTCTCTCGCCACACCTCTCTTCCTTCTCTGCCCTGCCCATTCCTTTCTCTCTCTCTCTCTCTCTCTCTCTCTGGATATGCACACACACTTTTATAGATTACTCAAGGAATGAGTCAGTGTAAGGGAAATAACTCATTAGGAAAAAAAATCAGAGTTACTTCCCTTTATCTAGTACATCAATTGTCTCCAAAACAGACCCCCGCCCCACCCTGACGAAACCTTTGACCTCAAAGAATTAATATTTTTTTCTAAATTTTAGATATTATACTCCCAGGGCAAGGACGATCAAGAAAATATAAAATTTGTGGGTCTTTATTTAGTAGTTTAGGATTTTTAGTTTAACATATGTATGTACACACACACACACACACACACACACACAACTGTCCTTTATATAATAGAATAAGATTTTAAATCTCAGTGCGTAGCCAAGCTCAAGTTGAAGACCCCCAACTTCAAGAAAACACATTTTTTTACCAGATTGAAAAAATAAACTTTATACTATCCAGAAATGTCAATGTGTATGTGTTTTATGTCTTACGATTTTAACGAAGCCAAGTCTGAACAAGCAGACACAGATTTTTCTCCTCAACTGCCAACAAGTTCGAGGCCAACCTGGCAAGTTGAGACATACAACCTGTCATGTTTTAGTCTTATAAAAACATACCTTAAGAGATCCCTTTGTCTAACAACAGACACTGAAGTAAATCTGTATATTAGGTCATCCCATAAGTTCTGTCCGGGTTTTGATAGCAAGTGAGAATGTCTAATAAAACTAAATAATATTTATAAGAAATCATTTCGAAACCAAATACGATGGGAGATTTTTTTTAATAAATGAAAACAATATTACAAATCAAATATTTCGGCCATACAGGCCTTTTTCAATGATATATAGACATTTTTTTCCTTTCTTTTTATTTCTTCATTGTCGAGATATAACAATGTCTCGCCGACTTCTCCCGGTGTGTTATTCGGAGACTGTTTTTAAATGTCCTGATTTGTGTAGAGAAACGCTGATCACATGTTGCACAGTTAATAGATTCAATATTTCTACGTTAGAAAGCATTGGTTAATGAAAATATAAGAAATCATTTAGAAACTAAATACGATGCAAGAAGAATTTTTTCAATAAATGAAAACAATATCATAAATCAGATATTTCAGCCATATCAGACCTTCTTCAATGATATGTAAACATTTTTTTTCATTTTTAGACATTAAATAATATTTATTAGAAATAGTTCCTCAATGTAGAAGCACTGCATAATTTTAAACGGTTAGAATCATAAACAAAGTTTTTATTTATTTATTTAAAGTGAACTCACCTTAGTTTTGACGTTTTGACATTTCAGGAATAAAATAATTTTTTAATCTTTTTCTTTCTATGTAGTATGTTGTCACTAGAAGAAGCCTATGCATGAGTGCGTTTGCTGCACTGGTAACGATTGCCTCACTCGTGCATGTCCAAAGTTGTTGTTCGATTCAGTCAGTGCTGCAACAAAGAACCTTCATCCAAAACTAGAATCACAACTCAAGTTTTAAAACACGTAACAGGTTTATTTGTTGGCGGTTACAAGTGATACTCATGTCCCCAGGTTGAATGGCAGACTTGCGAAATGAGATTTTTCTTTGACCAAATCAAAACATAAGTTCAATAAACACAATCCTTTGGCTAAGAGCCCCAAAGGCTCACCTTGTCTGGAGAGGCACCCGGTCCAACTGACTGCCAGCCCTCAGAAAAACCAACCACCCCTGTCACGCCCAGAGAGTCAAGTATAACTGACCTCCCCTGCTTATAGGCTGGAATATATGTACTTTTGACTGGAAATCCGAGATGTCAGGTACCCATCCATCCCCATTCGACCACCCAAGATAATGGCTACTGGAGATATCCACTAGAGATAACTGCCAGACAGTGTCCACTCAAAGGGGTTTATCATGGAGCCAATCTAGGAACATTACCTTTCCCAAGCAGGCCGGTCTCAGCATGATTCCCTGTTTAATGAGGCACTTACTTTTTTCAAAGATAAATAAGATTCTGGGTGGCCAAATATAAAATCAGAGATAGTTTCAATGCGGCCTAGTGCATGTTTACAAAAGCCGTGTGTTGTTTCAACTGATGAGAATGTATAAATTTAGTTGACTTTAAATAAATAACAGTTTGCTGACAACTGTAAAAAAAAGAAAGCTTGGATGGTATGGTCACGTGACAAGGGGCAGCGGTCTCTCCAAAACCATCCTGCAGGGAGCAGTGCAAGGCAAGAGAAGGAGGGGTAGACAACACAAAAGATGGACGGACAACATCAAAGAGTGGACGGGCTACAACTTCGCTACAACCCAGTCCATTGCCCATGACCGTCAGAAGTGGAGACAGCTGGTGTGGAGTTCATTGGTGCAGCGCCCCTACGACCCAGGAGGGGGTTAAGGGACCAAGTCAAGTCAAGTCAAGTCAAGTCAAGTCAAATAAATAAATACATTTAAAAAACTGCATTGTTTTGGATACTAACCGTTTAAAATTCTCCAATTTTGCAATACTTCTACACTAAGGAACTGCCGATTTGACTCCAGAGTAAAGTCGTGCATCTATGTTTCATCCCTTGTCACATATTCACGTGAAAAATCCTTTTTGTTGCATTGAAACAGTTGCAAACAGTGCTCTGAATCATTGACGTGCCATTGTTTTTTTTGATCGACTGTGAACAAATGCAGCACCCACTTGAAACTCAGCTTTCTCACTGACAGATGTTCATGTAAAATGGTGAACTTCAATTTACAATCGGCCAAAACGAGTTTGCAGACTTTTTTTTATGTTTTCCAGGACAACTGTCAAATTTGCTTGAACAGTATTTTTCCCCATCAGAAAGCAATGTTTTATCAACACATAAAGTTCAGATTTTTCCATTGTTTTGAAAATTTGTAAATAGCTTCACTTAAATAACTGTAATTTGTAAACTATAATCCGATTGGGCTTAAATTTTGACACATACCTTTGAAAGGTATTATTTGTATACCTTCCACAAAGTAAAATGTGACACAAGGTCGGAAAGTGGGAATTGATAAGTCAGCACTCTAGAGGAAGAGCACTTATGACCGTAAAAAAATGCCTGGGCAGCCCCGTCGGCATTCCCCGGTAGGGGCGCCTCAGGCGATTAGCAATAAACTAACCCCTTCTCAAAGGGTGAGAAGACAAAGCCTGGGAAGGTGGACCTCCTAGAACTGCTCAGGACAGGCCCATAGACCGGCGTAAATCAAGCCCCGAAGGCCAAGACGATACCGGTTTATGGGGGTGTAGTATCCATCGGAACAGATACTACAGTTTGATCTTAGCCAAAAGGTTAGTACTTTATAAAAATCATATGGATTTTTTATTAGAGGTTCCATCTATATGCCAGGCACGGGACTTAGTGAGTGATGTTTATTTACTCCTTCGCTAGGAGTTAGGCACAAGGCCAGTTTTATCTTACTCCCACAAGTAAGATGTGACCACAGCTTGGGTCGAGTAAGTGGGGTTAAAAGCCAGCGCTCGAGAGGTGAGCACTCTGGCCATTTAAAAATTGCCTGGGCAGCCCCGTCGGCATTCCCCGGTAGGGGCGCCTCAGACAGTAAGCAATAAACTTACTCCTCCCCAAAGAGGGGAGGCGAAGCCTGGGAGGGTGGACCTCCTAGAACTGCACAGGACAGGCGTGCAGTATCCATCGGAACAGATACTACACTTTGAGTGATGTGTTACAAATATAAAAGTGAACAACGAAATAGGTATTAGGTTGGCCAAAAAGTTTGTTCGTTTTTTTTTGGAGAAGAAGGAACCAAGAATCAAGTTTAGAAACGTAACGTAACCGAGTTTATGCAATTCATTTTCCACGCTCGATTTGGAAATCTTGAGAATGTCTGCGATTTGTCTGGTTGTCAAACGGCAATCTTGTTCAACTACAGCTTTCATTTGGTCATTGTCGATCATCTTTGACCGCCCGGAGCGAGGAGCATCTCTCATTGAAAAATTTCCTTTTCGGAATCGAGCAAACTATTTCTGGCTCACCCGTTCTGTAACACCATTCTTCCCATACACATAGCATATCTTTATGCAGGTTTCTGTAGTTTTTTTTTCCTTTTCTATAGTAAAAAAGCATCAGATGTTGGTAGTACTCTGCTTGATCTTCCATTTCAAGGCCTGAAATACAAGCAAAAATGTAAGAACTCCTCTGCCCGGAGGCTTATTACACACTGACGTCAACATACTCTCTACACCAAATACATAATTTGAAGAATAGGACTATAAAACGATCTTTAGTAGGCCGGAAAGATGACATTAAAAAAATGAACAAACTTTTTGGCTAACCCAATAGTTACAAGTTGGATAACTGGCTTGTAATGTATATGGGGAACGGCACGACTGTACTCAGAGAGGCTATATGTCAGGAATGTATATTTTATAGGAAAAATTAATTAAAATTTTATCGTTGAAAGACGTTGATACATGTTAATATCAGAGGAGTATTTGAGGCACACAATGCCGTATGAGCTTTTAACAAAAGGAAACTCTGCAGCTGAAGTGACTCGAAATATTCACTCGGCTTTTGCAGAAGAATGTCTGAATGAAAGAATGTACAGAAGATGGTTTACAACATGCAGAAATGGAATTTTCACACTTGAAAATTATTACGCGGCAACATAAATAAATAAATAAATAGATAGGAAAACATTTTTGTATTTAAAGGGAAGTAACTCACATATTTTTCGAAGAGTTACTTCCCTTGCATTCATTTTAGAGAGAGCAGATTCAATGGACGTAAGTCGCACAGCGCTCTTCAATTAATATCCTCATTATAAAAATAAATTATTCTTGTAAATATATTAATAAACATTTATTGTTGATCTATACCTAAGATTTTTCATTCAAATTCATTTTCATATATTCGTCCCGTGTCTCACAACATCACTTCAATAACCGACACGGTCACATCAAAAGATTGATCAGGATGTCTAGTTGAGTTTGATGAAGATCTCCTTGTGGCATCACTTAAAGAAAAAGCTGCAGTATCAGGTGAAAGAATTGGCGATGAGCTTAGGGAGAAGAATCCCTGACTGAAAGAATGTACAGAAGATGGCAGCAGGTGGTCCCTCTAGTCTGGGGCACAGGTATGAATCTTGTATGTCTTATTTTTTCCTTTGTGGTCTTCTTAGTTTATTCCAAGCCCCGTGGACTAAATTAATTGTTTATTCAAATAAATACTACTGCAAACAGAGCGTCAACAAAAATGCAGCAAAACACATAAAACGACAATCATTAAAAAATTATTGTATTATTGTATTATTTTTTTAAATCGTCCAAATTTCTCTAGTCGTCATACACTCTTAGCCTCTTCATGTATTTCGATAACAAACATTTTTTATAAAAAAAAAACTTGATTTAATATATGATACAACCATCATAATCATCATCATATTCGGTTTAATGTCCGTTTTACACGCTGACATGTGTTGTACGGCTTTTAGAAATTGACTTCCAAGCTAACCTATTTCTGGCCACATTTTTATTTATCCCTTGTTTTCTCAAGTCCATCCTTATCACGCGTGTTCTTGGGTTGCCTGTCATCCCAATATGAAACATATGACCTTTTAAATGAAATCGTTTGTTTAATAAAATTTGGCAATATTTTATCGACTCCCCCAAATATGTTGACACCCCCACCTTAATTTTGTTTAATTATTTCATAATTAATTTAAACTTAATTAATCAATTAATATTTGCAACAGCAAACTCCTCATCGTGTTATACAGCAGTATAAAATAGCTGCCAGTATTTTGACATTTTAGTGTTTAGTGAACCTAATTATTCGGGCTTCTCTAATTTTGAAAATCACATAATATTGGCAATGACCATAAAAACTAATGAAAAAGTTAAAATAATTTATTAAAAACTTATTATTTATAATATGAATTATTAAAAATAAGAACGCCATACAATGCATTTTAATTTTATTAACTTTTTCAATTTTTTTTTCAATTAAATTTTCGAAGATATACTTCATCATCAGAATTTAAAAAATAATAATAATAAAAGAAAAGATATATTAAATACCCTTTTTTTTTCTCATTTTAATAAATTACAGAATTTAAAAAATAAAATTGAATAATTGACTATTTACAAAAATTAGGGTTAAAGATAGTGCTACTGAAGTTATTTATCTCCCTCCCACAACGGGAAGATGTGGCATAAGGTTGGAAAGTGGGATTTTGAAACCAGCGTCCTGGAGGTAGAGCACTCTGGCCAAACAAAAATTGCCTGGGCAGCTCCGTCGGCATTACCCGGTAGGGGCGCCTTAGGCAATTAGCAATATACTAACCCCCTCTAGGTAAAGACTGAGAAGGTAGGTCTCTTAGAACTGACCAGAACCATACCTGAGACAGACAGCGAACAAGCCATTATTCAAATAGTACCTTCCTTCCAGTGTTTGTGTAGAGATACAATTACGTTCTCCCACAAGCAAAAAACAAAAGTATGTAGCTGCGGGAATGCTCTTTTGCAGTTGTTACAATAGGGAAAAACCCTATCGTATTATTCGGTTCCTTTTTGCCACAACTGCTAGGAGAAAAGGAAGGCGTACACGAATGAACAGAGACAACAGCGGGCTTCTCCCTTTCTTACACTCCTCTCTTTCTTCACAGCAGAGAGTAGAAAGTGGACCTTGGATTTTACTTTCGGCAACCTCGTAACTCTCGCTTCTCTTATTTTGTCCTTTAGTCCTCACATTCCATGAGCGATATTTCTGACAAAGGGGGAAGAATTGCTGTTTTCTGGGTCAGAATCTATCCATCTAGCACTTATCGTTGGTTAGTTTTTGACCTTGAAGAAGTATTTTTTTAGTTCCTAACATCAAGTGGATTCACTTCTCGTTTCAAAAAATTTTAAAAATATATATATTACCGGATGTAAGGTTTATACTTGTTCCCCTACTTGAATTAAAGGTGCGGCCCAGAAACGGGATATCATAAAACAATAGAGAAGAATATAAACGCTTACATGGTAGAGTATCCTAATTCCCGGACCAAACCATGTGCAATACTTAAAAGTAACTTTTAAAAATAAGTCAGTTGAAGAAAATATTCCGAAGTGTTTGCCTCGGGCGAGAGACCTCTCTTAGGAAAAATTCGGATTTGCTGTTGTCATAAGAACATCCTCCCAGGAATTACCTTCTCCCTTTATTGTATTATTTTTTATTGGGGATGGGTAGTGTAATATCCATTCTGTCGTCATAAGACCGTCCTCACATAAATTACCTCCTCCTTTTTTAAGGGGTGGGTGGTGGGGGGGGAATCCTTCCAGGTATTACATCCTCCTCTGGGGAGGAGGTAATGTATTATCTGTTCTGTTGTCATGAGACATCTTCCCAGGGACTACCTTCTCCTTTTTGGGAGGGGAGGGGTTTGTGTAGTATCTTTTCTGTTGTTATGATATCATACTCATAGGCATTACCTTCTCCTTTTACGGGGGAATACTTTGGGGGGGGGGGGAGATAATGTAGTATCTGTTCTGTTATGATACCATCCTATCAGGCATTACCTCCTCCTTTGGGGAGCAATGTAAAATATGTTCGTTCATTCATCATGATACCATTACCCCAGGCATTATCACCTCCTTTTTTGAGGGGATGAATCCTCCCAGGCTTTGCCTCCTCCTTTGGGTGGTAGTGTAGTATATTTTTATTTTGGGGACAGTATAGTATATGTTCGTTCCTCATGATACCATCCTCCCAGGATTACCTTTTTTTTGGGGGGGGGGGAGGAGGTAGTGTAATATGTTGTCATATCATTCTCCCAGGCATAACTACCTCCTCCATGGGGTGAGGGCAGTGTAGTATATGTTCGTTGACCATGATACCATCCTCTTAGCCTAGCAGAAATATGCGGCTGGAGGTAACATATATTTGCTAGTATATGATAATAATATTTTTAATATAGACATGAAAATATTCTCTTATTATTATTAAAACAGAATGGAAATATATATATATATAGAGAGAGAGAGAGAGTGAGAGAGAGAGAGAGAGAGATTCGTCTTCTTTTT
Source organism: Sepiola atlantica (assembly GCA_963556195.1). Taxonomy (NCBI): domain Eukaryota; kingdom Metazoa; phylum Mollusca; class Cephalopoda; order Sepiida; family Sepiolidae; genus Sepiola; species Sepiola atlantica. Next base: position 11,351,294 of record OY744546.1, read on the forward strand.
CTCATGGATTAGTTTTGTCTTCTTTTCTTATCGATAGAGAGAGAGAGAGAGAAGGAGAGAGAGAGGGGGGGAGTTTTGTCTTTTTTCGATTAGTTTTGTCTTCTTATCGATTAGTTTTGTCTTCTCTCTCTCGGGAGAGAGAGAGGGAGTTTTGTCTTTTTTCGATTAGTTTTGTCTTATCGATTAGTTTTGTCTTCTCGATAGAGAGAAAGAGAGTTTTGTCTTTTTTCGATTAGTTTTGTTTTCTTATCGATTAGTTTTGTCTTCTTTTCTTATCGATAGAGAGAGAGAGAGGGGGGAGTTTTGTCTTCTTATCGATTAGTTTTGTCTTCTCGATAGAGAGAGAGAGAGAGAGAGAGAGAGAGAGAGAGAGGGAGTTTTGTCTTTTTTCGATTAGTTTTGTTTTCTTATCGATTAATTTTGTCTTCTTTTCTTATCGAGAGAGAGAGAGGGAGAGAGAGAGGGGGGAGTTTTGTCTTTTTTCGATTAGTTTTGTCTTCTTATCGATTAGTTTTGTCTTCTCTCTCTCGGGAGAGAGAGAGGGAGTTTTGTCTTTTTTCGATTAGTTTTGTCTTATCGATTAGTTTTGTCTCTCTCTCTCTCTCTCGAGAGAGAGTTTTGTCTTTTTTCGATTAGTTTTGTTTTCTTATCGATTAATTTTGTCTTCTTTTCTTATCGATAAAGAGAGAGAGAGAGGGGGGAGTTTTGTCTTTTTTCGATTAGTTTTGTCTTCTTATCGATTAGTTTTGTCTTCTCGATAGAGCGAGAGAGAGAGAAAGAGAGAGAGAGAGGGAGTTTTGTCTTTTTCGATTATTTTTGTTTTCTTATCGATTAGTTTTGTCTTCTTTTCTTATCGATAGAGAGAGAGAGAGAGAGAGGGAGTTTTGTCTTTTTTTTCTTTTCGATTAGTTTTGTCTTCTTATCGATTAATTTTGTCTTCTTTTCTTATCGATAAAAAGAGAGAGAGGGAGAGAGAGAGGGGGGGGGGAGTTTTGTCTTTTTTCGATTAGTTTTGTCTTCTTATCGATTAGTTTTGTCTTCTCAAGAGAGAGAGAGAGAGAGGGAGTTTTGTCTTTTTTTTCAATTAGTTTTGTCTTCTTTACGATTAATGTTGTCTTCTTTTCTTATCGATAGAGAGGGAATTTTTTTTTTCTTTTCGATTAGTTTCGTTTCAATGACTTCAAGTAGTGAACAGGTATTAAATCGTGAAGCGATAGCGATCGGACGAAGCCAGGTAGTATTTTAATAAATTAGCAAATTTAAAAAAATAAAATTGAATAACTGACTCTTAACAAAATCTATGAAACAAAGGTTCACAGAACATCCAACTATTAAAATGGTTACTTTTTGCACTGTTGCCCGCTTATGGGTTAGAGCCCATAAGCGGGCAACATGTTCGAAACACATAATATTATTATGTATTCAGTATAATTTGCAATTAAAATTAAATTAAAACTGTTTATTTGTTATCAAAATGCTCTGAGAATCTAAGTGTATGACTATGGAAGCACACACACGCCAAAATTTGTCGATTAAAAAAAAATGGTCACAAAATATTGTGGGAATCTTTTACAATAATCAGCAGACTCGCGAACGGGGTCCAAAAAAAGAACGAGAAAGGGTTTAAAAACATAAATTTGCAACAAGTAAAGTTGACCTACGTCGAGAATAGACACTTTTCTACTTACCTATGTAATTTGTTTGTATTTTTATGTAGTATAAATGGGTTTTTATTAGATGTAAAAAAAATTCTTGTTTTTTTTTGCATCGAATTTTGCAAAAAAGAAAATGGTCGCCCGTCCTCTTTATCATTACATAGCCCCCCCCTTAAATCGGCCATCTTGTTTTGTGCGATGTTCGTGTGCCGAATACTTTAATTTCTAATGAATAACAATTGAAACGGGTTAAAAGTCTTTTTAATAGTTGGAAATGACACAGGTAAGTTTGAAAATAACTTTTATCGCCTACAGTTACTTTTATTTGTTGAATATTTGTTTTTTGAGCGTTTTTACTCTGCTGATTATTGTAAAAGATTCCCAAAATTGTAAATAAATAGAGACAATTTTTCTTTCAACTAACAAAGAAATGTTTTTTTAATTTTTTTTTCAATCATTGATATTCCATTTTTTTTATTGTTATTTTCATTTTTCGATATGTTTTTGATGGGTCGGAGACTATAGAAATTTATTACCAATGTCTTGATTGAGAGAAAATATCAGTATATATATATTTTTTTTTCATTATCTATAGTTAACAACAAAAAAAAAAAAGAAAAAATGTCCATGCAAATTTATTGGCGACATCGGTTAAAATTTTAAAAAGACCCATACGATTAGAAAATGTCTTTCATCACTTTTGAAACGCATCTGATCCGTATTTTCTCAACCTCGTTTCAATTTTATTTCATTTCAGATGTTGGCTACTGGATTTCACGACATACAAAATGCATTTTTTTTCTTGCAAACGTTTATATTGATTAAATTACTGGTTTCTGCTGGGACTAAAGTCATTCCGTAATTCTGTTCATTTACTTTTTATATACAACAATTTTTTGTGCAATTTTTATGCTTACACAGCTGAAAACACATATGAAAAACGCATTTCCAAATAAAAACTCTTGTATATACTTACTTATCAGGCAAAAAGTAAGGACGCTCTTGTATAAGCAGTAACCGATCTGAGGGAGATAACTATTTTTCTTAGCCGCCGCTATTCCGAATTCGCTTATACTTTGGCAAGGAAGATAACTTTGTTTATCGCAGCATGAAGGAAAATAACTTTTCTTTTTATGTTTATATAAAGTGTATACAATTTGTGGCATGTAAATAAAAGTGCTTAAAAGTTATTTTGAACGGGTTAGGGTTAGGGGTTACGGTTAGAGTTTTTAACGCATTTCAAAACCGTAACATGTTTTTTTATTAATACTTGCCAAAGTAAAAGCGAATTCGGAATAGCGGCGACTAAGAAAAATAGAGTTATCTTTCTCAAATCGGTTACTGCTTATACAAGAGCGCCAAAATAACTATCCTTAGTAAAAATTATTGAGTAGATTTTAATTACAAGTAAAAATCAGTTTTATCGTATTTTTCGGAATCCATGGGTCCTAGCATAAAAAATTGTACTACTTATTGGAATTATGACTTCTTAGAAGCGTCACCTCCACTTTTTTAGTAAGTTTTTCCAAGTGTGCTCTGCCCAATGGAAAATACGATAAAATTAATTTTTAGGTTTAATTAAAATTCTACTCGATAATTTTTCGTAATTTTTGGTGAGCATATTTATTTTTTGCCTGATACGTAAGTATATACAAGAGTTTTTATTTGGAAATGCGTTTTCATATGTTTTTAGTGGTCTGTATAAGCACCGCAATTTCTTCTATTTTGAAACTTCAACAATCTAATGACTGCTTACTTTAAAATAGATTGCTAATATGTTTTAAAACTAAAATAATTTTTAAATGTTTTACAAGTACTTCTAGATTTCTGTTTACACATATTAATGTATTTTGTTACAGCTAAAATCATTTTACAATGTCTTTAATGTACTTTTAGGTTTCTTTTTAAAGGTATTAATGTATTTTGTTACAGCTAAAATCATTTTACAATGTCTTTAATGTACTTTTAGTTTTTTTTTTACACATATTAATGTATATTGTTACAGCTAAAATCATTTTACAATGTCTTTACTTTACCTCATAGGTTTCTTTTTACACATATTAATGCATATTGTTACAGCTAAAATCATTTTACAATGTCTTTAATGTACTTTTAGTTTATTTTTTACACATAAAATCATTTTACAATGTCTTTAATGTACTTTTAGTTTTTTTTACACATATTAATGTATTTTGTTACAGCTAAAATCATTTTACACTGTCTTTAATGTACTTTTAGTTTTTTTTTTACACATATTAATGTATTTTGTTACAGCTAAAATCATTTTACAATGTCTTTAATGTACTTTTAGTTTTTTTTTACACATATTAATGTATATTGTTACAGCTAAAATCATTTTACAATGTCTTTACTTTACCTCATAGGTTTCTTTTTACACATATTAATGCATATTGTTACAGCTAAAATCATTTTACAATGTCTTTAATGTACTTTTAGTTTATTTTTTACACATAAAATCATTTTACAATGTCTTTAATGTACTTTTAGTTGTTTTTTTACACATATTAATGTATTTTGTTACAGTTAAAATCATTTTACAATGTCTTTAATGTACTTTAGTTTTTTTTTACACATATTAATGTATTTTGTTACAGCTAAAATCATTTTACAATGTTTTTAATGTACTTTTAGTTTTTTTTACACATATTAATGTATTTTGTTACAGCTAAAATCATTTTAGAATGTCTGTAATGTACTTTTTTTACACATATTAATGTATTTTGTTACAGCTAAAATCATTTTACAATGTTTTTACTTTACCTCATATGGTTTCTTTTTACACATATTAATGTATTTTGCTACAGATAAAATCATTTTACAATGTCTTTAATGTACTTTTAGTTGTTTTTTTACACATATTAATGTATTTTGTTACAGTTAAAATCATTTTACAATGTCTTTAATGTACTTTAGTTTTTTTTTACACATATTAATGTATTTTGTTACAGATAAAATCATTTTACAATGTCTTTACTTTACCTCATAAGTTTCTTTTTACACATTTTAATGTATTTTGTTACAGATAAAATCATTTTACAATGTCTTTACTTTACCTCATAGGTTTCTTTTTACACATATTAATGTATTTTGTTACAGCTAAAATCATTTTACAATGTCTTTAATGTACTTTAGTTTTTTTTTACACATATTAATGTATTTTGTTACAGATAAAATCATTTTACAATGTCTTTACTTTACCTCATAAGTTTCTTTTTACACATTTTAATGTATTTTGTTACAGCTAAAATCATTTTACAATGTCTTTACTTTACCTCATAAGTTTCTTTTTACACATATTAATGTATTTTGTTACAGATAAAATCATTTTACAATGTCTTTACTTTACCTCATAAGTTTCTTTTTACACATTTTAATGTATTTTGTTACAGATAAAATCATTTTACAATGTCTTTACTTTACCTCATAAGTTTCTTTTTACACATATTAATGTATTTTGTTACAGCTAAAATCATTTTACAATGTCTTTAATGTACTTTAGTTTTTTTTTACACATATTAATGTATTTTGTTACAGATAAAATCATTTTACAATGTCTTTACTTTACCTCATAGGTTTCTTTTTACACATATTAATGTATTTTGTTACAGCTAAAATCATTTTACAATGTCTTTAATGTACTTTTAGGTTTTTTTTACACATATTAATGTATTTTGTTACAGATAAAATCATTTTACAATGTCTTTAATGTACTTTTTTACACATATTAATGTATTTTGTTACAGCTAAAATCATTTTACAATGTCTTTACTTTACCTCATAGGTTTCTTTTTACACATATTAATGTATTTTGTTACAGATAAAATCATTTTACGATGTCTTTTATGTACTTTTAGGTTTCTTTTTAAACGTATTAATGTATTCTGTTACAGCTTAAATCATTTTACAATGTCTTTAATGTACTTTTAGTTTTTTTTTACACATATTAATGTATTTTGTTACAGCTAAAATCATTTTACGATGTCTTTTATGTACTTTTAGTTTTTCTTACACATATTAATGTATTTTGTTACAGATAAAATCATTTTACAATGTCTTTAATGTACTTTTAGTTTTTTTTTACACATATTAATGTATTTTGTTATAGCTAAAATCATTTTACAATGTCTTTAATGTACTTCTAGGTTTTATTTCACACATTAATGCATTTTGTATAGATTAAATCATTTTATAAATTTTTTTCAAGTAATTCTAAATTTATTTTCAAATGTTTTAATGTATACTGTTACAACTAAATTCATTAAAAAAATTTTTAGAGTACTGTTGGGTTTTTACTTATATATTTTGTTACAACTAAAGTCACTATACAATGATTTTCAAGTACTACTAAGTTTCTGTTTACATGTTTTAATGTATTCTGTTACAGACAAAATCATTTTATAATGTTTTTAGAATACAGCTGGGTTTCTTGTTACTTATGTATTCTATTACAGCTAAAAACATTTTGTAGTGTTGTTTTAAAGTACAACTAGGTTTCTTTTTACATATTTTATGTATTTTGTTAAAGCTAAAATCATTTAATTATTTTTAAAAAAAGTACTACTAAGTTTCAATTTACATGTTTTTATGTATCCTGTTACAGCTAAAATCATTTTATAATGTTTTTAAAGAATTACTAGATGTCTTCATACATGTATTAATGTATTTTGTTGAATCTAAAGTTATTTAAGAACTTTTTAAAGGTCGACTAGGTTTCTTCTTAAATGTACTAGGTACGTTTTTACACACAGTAATGTATTCTCTTTAGCTAAATTCATTTCATAATGTTTTAATGATTTTAATCCTTTAATATGTAATGTTTTCATAATGTTTTAATGATTTTAATCCGTTAATATGTAATGTTTTCATAATGTTTGAATGATTTTAATCCGTTAATATGTAATGTTTTCATATTGTTTTAACGATTTTAATCCTTTAATATGTAACGTTTTCATAATGTTTTAATGATTTTAATCCTTTAATATGTAATGTTTTCATAATGTTTTAACGATTTCAATCCTTTAATATGTAATGTTTTCATAATGTTTTAATGATTTTAATCCTTTAATATGTAACGTTTTCATAATGTTTTAATGATTTTAATCCGTTAACATGTAACGTTTTCATAATGTTTTAATGATTTTAATCCTTTAATATGTAACGTTTTCATGTTTTAATGATTTTAATCCTTTAATATGTAATGTTTTCATAATTTTTTAATGATTTTAATCCTTTAATATGTAATGTTTTCATAATGTTTTAATGATTTCAATCCTTTAATATGTAATGTTTTCATAATGTTTTAATGATTTTAATCCTTTAATATGTAATGTTTTCATAATGTTTTAATGATTTTAATCCTTTAATATGTAACGTTTTCATAATGTTTTAATGATTTTAATCCGTTAACATGTAACGTTTTCATAATGTTTTAATGATTTTAATCCGTTAATATGTAATGTTTTCATAATGTTTTAATAATTTTAATCCTTTAATATGTAATGTTTTCATACTGTTTTAACGATTTTAATCCTTTAATATGTAATGTTTTCATAATGTTTTAATAATTTTAATCCGTTAATATGTAATGTTTTCATAATGTTTTAATGATTTTAATCCTTTAATATGTAATGTTTTCATAATGTTTTAACGATTTCAATCCTTTAATATGTAATGTTTTCATAATGTTTTAATGATTTTAATCCGTTAACATGTAACGTTTTCATAATGTTTTAATGATTTTAATCCGTTAATATGTAATGTTTTCATAATGTTTTAATAATTTTAATCCTTTAATATGTAATGTTTTCATACTGTTTTAATGATTTTAATCCTTTAATATGTAACGTTTTCATAATGTTTTAATGATTTTAATCCTTTAATATGTAACGTTTTCATAATGTTTTAATGATTTTAATCCTTTAATATGTAACGTTTTCATAATGTTTTAATGATTTTAATCCTTTAATATGTAATGTTTTCATAATGTTTTAATGATTTTAATCCTTTAATATGTAATGTTTTCATAATGTTTTAACGATTTCAATCCTTTAATATGTAATGTTTTCATATTGTTTTAACGATTTTAATCCTTTAATATGTAACGTTTTCATAATGTTTTAATGATTTTAATCCTTTAATATGTAATGTTTTCATAATGTTTTAACGATTTCAATCCTTTAATATGTAATGTTTTCATAATGTTTTAATGATTTTAATCCTTTAATATGTAACGTTTTCATAATGTTTTAATGATTTTAATCCTTTAATATGTAACGTTTTCATAATGTTTTAATAATTTTAATCCTTTAATATGTAACGTTTTCATAATGTTTTAATGATTTTAATCCTTTAATATGTAATGTTTTCATATTGTTTTAACGATTTTAATCCTTTAATATGTAACGTTTTCATAATGTTTTAATGATTTTAATCCTTTAATATGTAACGTTTTCATAATGTTTTAATGATTTTAATCCTTTAATATGTAATGTTTTCATATTGTTTTAACGATTTTAATCCTTTAATATGTAACGTTTTCATAATGTTTTAACGATTTTAATCCTTTAATATGTAACGTTTTCATACTGTTTTAATGATTTTAATCCTTTAATATGTAACGTTTTCATAATGTTTTAATGATTTTAATCCTTTAATATGTAATGTTTTCATAATGTTTTAATGATTTTAATCCTTTAATATGTAATGTTTTCATAATGTTTTAACGATTTCAATCCTTTAATATGTAATGTTTTCATATTGTTTTAACGATTTTAATCCTTTAATATGTAACGTTTTCATAATGTTTTAATGATTTTAATCCTTTAATATGTAATGTTTTCATAATGTTTTAATGATTTTAATCCTTTAATATGTAACGTTTTCATAATGTTTTAATGATTTTAATCCTTTAATATGTAATGTTTTCATAATGTTTTAATGATTTTAATCCTTTAATATGTAACGTTTTCATAATGTTTTAATGATTTTAATCCTTTAATATGTAATGTTTTCATAATGTTTTAATGATTTTAATCCTTTAATATGTAATGTTTTCATAATGTTTTAATGATTTTAATCCTTTAATATGTAACGTTTTCATACTGTTTTAATGATTTTAATCCTTTAATATGTAACGTTTTCATAATGTTTTAATGATTTTAATCCTTTAATATGTAATGTTTTCATAATGTTTTAATGATTTTAATCCTTTAATATGTAATGTTTTCATAATGTTTTAATGATTTTAATCCTTTAATATGTAACGTTTTCATAATGTTTTAATGATTTTAATCCTTTAATATGTAATGTTTTCATAATGTTTTAATGATTTTAATCCTTTAATATGTAATGTTTTCATAATGTTTTAACGATTTTAATCCTTTAATATGTAATGTTTTCATATTGTTTTAACGATTTTAATCCTTTAATATGTAACGTTTTCATAATGTTTTAACGATTTCAATCCTTTAATATGTAATGTTTTCATAATGTTTTAATGATTTTAATCCTTTAATATGTAACGTTTTCATAATGTTTTAATGATTTTAATCCTTTAATATGTAATGTTTTCATAATGTTTTAATGATTTTAATCCTTTAATATGTAATGTTTTCATAATGTTTTAATAATTTTAATCCTTTAATATGTAATGTTTTCATAATGTTTTAACGATTTCAATCCTTTAATATGTAATGTTTTCATAATGTTTTAATGATTTTAATCCTTTAATATGTAATGTTTTCTTTTTACAGCTAAAGTCATTTTATTATTATGCATTTTATTGTAATACTACAAGTTCTTTCATCTAATAATGTATTCTCTTTAGCTAAATTCGTTTTATAATGTTTTTAACTTATTATTAGATTTCTTTTTACATGTTTTAATGTATCCTGTAACAGCTGAAATCATTTTCTAATGTTTTTAAAGTATTACTAGATTTTTTTACATGTAAAATCATTTCATAATGTTCTTAAATTATTATCAAGTTTCTTGTAAAATTTACTAGGTCCTTTTTTACATACATTAATATGTTTTGTCGCAAAGTAAAATCATTTGATAACGTTTTAATGTCTTCTGCTTTTTACATATAGTAATGTTTTTTACAGCGAAAGTCATTTTATGTTTCAACTTATTATTAGATTTCTTTTTACATGTTTTAATGTATCCTGTAACAGCTGAAATCATTTTCTAATGTTTTTAAAGTATTACTAGATTTTTTTTACATGTAAAATCATTTTCTAATGTTGTTAAAGTATTACTAGATTTTTTTACATGTAAAATCATTTTCTAATGTTTTTAAAGTATTACTAGATTTTTTTACATGTAAAATCATTTTCTAATGTTTTTAAAGTATTACAAGATTTTTTTACATGTAAAATCATTTTCTAATGTTTTTAAAGTATTACTAGATTTTTTTACATGTAAAATCATTTTCTAATGTTTTTAAAGTATTACTAGATTTTTTTACATGTAAAATCATTTTCTAATGTTTTTAAAGTATTACTAGATTTTTTTACATGTAAAATCATTTTCTAATGTTTTTAAAGTATTACTAGATTTTTTTACATGTAACATCATTTTCTAATATTTTTAAAGTATTACTAGATTTTTTTACATGTAAAATCATTTTCTAATGTTTTTAAAGTATTACTAGATTTTTTTACATGTAAAATCATTTTCTAATGTCTTTAAAGTATTAGCAAGTTTCTTGTAAAATTTACTAGGTTCTTTTTTACATACACTAATATGTTTTGTCGCAAAGTAAAATCATTTGATAACGTTTTAATGTCTTCTGCTTTTTACATATAGTAATGTTTTTTTACAGCGAAAGTCATTCAATAATGTATTTTAATACTACATGCAGTAATAGTAATATCTTCTCTTTAGCTAAATGTTTTTAATATGTCACTATGTTTCTTTTTACATGTATTAATGTATTCTGTTACAGCTAAAATCATTTTATAATGTTTTAAAGTACTTCTAGGTTTATTTTTAAATGTACTAGGTGCTTCATTACATACAGTAATGTCTTCTGTCACAATTAAATTAATTTCATAATGTTTTAATGACTTTTGCTTTTTATACATAATAATGTTTTCTTTTACAGCTAAAGTCATTTTATTATATATTTTATTGTAATATTATGTCCTTTTATATAGTAATCCCTTGCCTTTAGCTACATTCATTTTATAATGTTTTAACATATTACTAGATTGTTTTTTACATGTATTAATGTATTCTGTTGGCACTAAAGTCATTTTAAAATGTTTTTTTTTGATCTAGCACTCAGTTGATTTCTATATACAACAATGTCTTCTATTGGCGATAACGTTCTTTTGTAACTTTAACCTTGTATGAATACCTTACTTGCTAAAATTTGCCCAAAACCTTTTGTTGTACCAGCTTCAGGTGGATGCATCTAATAATCCCAATGTAACATCAAATGTACTCAAATATGATAATTTAGCGATTATAAGAAATCGAAAATAAAATCAGCAGCAGCCCTCAATGCGGGATAATCGGAACGCTGTAAGATAAATGTATAGATCAGATGGAAGAATATGAGCGAAAATGAGAGAGACGGGAGGAGGAAGATACACATGAAGAGACTGAATTTGGAGATGGTCAGCGGTTGCCGTTGTTGCTGTTGTTGTTGCAGCTGCTGCTGCTTTGTTGTTTTGGGAGGTTGCGTCATGTTTCTTGGAGACAGAAAGGTCCGAAAGATTATGAGTTTTTAAAGAATAATGTTTAAGAAGATTTTCCAGTTTTCTTTTTCAAACAAACAATAAAATATTAACAAGTGTTTAAAAATTTGTAAAATCTGTCTTTTTCCCCCTTTTTTATATATCTTGATTTTTTTTTGTTTAAAAAAGTTTATTTCAATGTTTTACATTTTATTTGTTGTTATTTTTTTAGCTTGTTTGAATTCATTAAGAAAAAAATAAAACTGTAGCGGCATTTGATAAATAATCTTCTTAAATATATATATATATATATATATATATTATATATATATATATATATATATATATATATATATATATATATATATATATATATATATATATATATATATATATATATTATTTAAATATATTATTTAAATATTCCTTCAGAAATTTTTTTTAGATAAATAGTATTTCAAAAGAAATATTTTTTGGGAGCTAATATGTGACAATTAATAATTCGTCTATATCCTATTATAATAGTTTTTCGTGGAATTTCTCATAAGAATTTTCAATTTATTTTTACCCGTTCAAACTTTTTTATGAAGAGAAAAGAAATTATAAATTGGATTTTTTTGTTATAATATACGTTGTAAAATAAATTGACTTTGAAACAATTGTAAAAGGACTTCTTGGTATGAATTTCTTTTAAATTAGCTAAAAAAAAAAAAAAATATATATATATATATATAAATTACATCATTATTACATCTTATATATATAAATTATGTCTATGTAACCTATGAAATCAGATATTTTATTTAACATGTAAACGTCTAAACATATTCTGATACTTGTAATAAGACGTAGTGTCAAGAGTTAACCTGCTGGAGATTATCTCCCTTGAATAATAAGAACTATAAATTGTTATTCATGTTTGCATGAAACTAGTGTAAGTTGATTTTTTGTTATAATATAAGTTTTAAAATAAATTGACTTTGAAACAATTGTAAAAGAACTACTTGGTATGAATTTCTTTTAAATTATTTTTAAAAAATTATCTTTAAATATATATATACATATATATATATATAATTATATCATATGATATGTTTTGAATCCTTCTTTATGTTAACTTGCTGGAGATTATCTTCCGTGAATAATAAGAACTATAAATTGTTATTCGTGTTTGCATGAAACTAGTGTAAGTTGATTTTTTGTTTATAATATAAGTTGTAAAATAAATTGACTTTGAAACAATTGTAAAAGAACTACTTGGTATGAATTTCTTTTAAATTACCTAAAAAAAATTATCTTTAAATATATATATATATATATATATATATATATATATATATATATATATATAATTATATCATATGATATGTTTTGAACCCTTCTCTATGTTAACTTGCTGGAGATTATCTTCCGTGAATAATTTGAAACAATTGTAAAAGAACTTCTTGGTATGAATTTCTTTTAAATTACCTAAAAAAAATTATCTTTAAATATATATATATATATATATATATATATATATATATATAATTATATCATATGATTTGCTTTGAACCCTTCTCTATGTTAGCTATAAAATTAGATATTTTATTTAAACCAAATTCTGATGTGATATATTTGTAATAAGAAGTAATGTCAAAAATGAATTTCTTGGAGATTATCTCCCTTGAATAATAAGAAGTATAAAGTGTTATTCGTGCTTGTATGAAACTATTGTAAGTTGATTAAAGCTTTATGAGCGATATCACGCTCTCATATTTTTATTGCCATACTTTTCATCTCTACTGTTATTTCATTGTAGATTTCTGTCAGTGCTTTTGTAGTTTTTCTAACTATTTCATCCGTCTTCAAAATTAGTAAATGAAATTACAAAAAAAAAAACGAAATCTAAATAAGTTTATGCACTTATATATTATAAATACATAAACATATAACGCATTAGAGAAGCTGCCTTAAGCGATCTCTATATAAGCAATTAAGTTGGTATTTTGTTTTCAAGAACGCATTAGAGAAGCTGCCTTAAGCGATCTCTATATAAGCAATTAAGTTGGTATTTTGTTTTCAAGAACGCATTAGAGAAGCTGCCTTAAGCGATCTCTATATAAGCAATTAAGTTGGTATTTTGTTTTCAAGCTGTGCATCAAAAGCGGAATTGTCGGGTGAAGAATTGAAGGGGTGAGGCGGCGTTCAGAAAGTTTGTAATAGTTCGTTTTCGGGAAGAGTGCGAAGCTGCATCATTATCCGTAAGCCTTTAAAAAGTAGCGTCTTCCCGATGAGATGGGGGTGTCCGAAAATGGTTTATAAATTGGCGTGTCCCTTTCACTGAACAACAGCTGGGCCTACTGCAAAAGATGAAAAAAAATAAACAGACTTTAAAAGATGAAATAAAAATTTCAAACAAAATGGAATATTAGTATATGGAATAGTTGATAAGTATGGTGACAGACTAGTAAAAATAAGGACACAAACACATCACTAAAGCAGAACCAATATATTTCGGTTGATTTATACGACCATACTCATTTTGTGTAAAAGTAAAGTGGTCGATCATAGTCGAGGGAGACACGAAGGCTCCCTTTTCATTAGCTACTATACCGAGATGTAGGGGAGGGTGCTACTCTTTTTTACTCCACTTACCCTTGATATTTACCTTATAATGCTGAGTGATTAACAGGGGTGGGGGGGTTAAGTACCATATTCTGACTCTTTGGTATGATTCGACCGAGGATGAAACCACGGACTCTCAGCCCACTTGCAAAAACACTCTAACCATTATGTCAAATGGGCCCGTCAATAAGCTTGTTCACACCATATGAGTATGGTCGTATGAACCGACCGAAATATCTTGATTCTGCTTTATGTCCTTATTTTTACTAGTCTGTTGCCATACTTATCCACTATTGCACATATACTAATATTCAATAATAATGTCTTGTGAAAGCAATATATACAGGGTCCACCATAAGTAACTATAAAAATTTATTTCAACATGATAAATGTAACGTGAAAGAAATTTATATAGTTACTGTAACATAGAAACTAACAAAGGGTAAAACATTTAAGTTTTTTGCAACATAAAATACGCTTGAACTTGAGTTGAGCACGGTTCTGAAGAAGAGAAGAGTTCCCGAAATATTATATCATACAGAGTTTCCACCAGACCATCTTCATACAGGTATTGCATAACATTGTAACATTGTGTAGATAGACAGATATATGTGTGTTTGTGAAAGAAAAAAAAAAAAATATATATATATATATATATATATATATATATATATATATATATATATATGTGTGTGTATGTATACATTGTATTAAGGGTGAAACTATTTCATTTGTTCCCCCATTATATGTCTTATTTGCTCCAACTTGTGTCTATCCGTCACACCTCTGCATTGTATTGCTTTCTAAATATCACATTTCTATATAAAATATTATGTTTATTAGAACATTTGGTGTTTCTGCAGTATTGTTTACATATGAAATATTTCGTCTTTAATTTAAAAGAGTGACTCTTTGTAAAAGTTCCTTCTGGGAGCAATGTATTCTGAGAGCAATGTATTCTGAGAGCAATGTATTCTAGGTATATAAATAATTACCTTACCTACAGAATTATATTTGACAACTTTATTCGGCATTAAATAACTCGTAAATGGTTGATATTTATTTACTCCTTCGCTAGGAGTTAGGCACAAGGCCAGTTTTATCTTACTCCCACAAGTAAGATGTGACCCAAGCTCGGGTCGAGCAAGTGGGGTTAAAAGCCAGCGCTCGAGAGGTGAGCACTCTGGCCATTTAAAAATTGCCTGGGCAGCCCCGTCGGCATTCCCCGGTAGGGGCGCCTCAGACAGTAAGCAATAAACTTACTCCTCCCCAAAGAGGGGAGGCGAAGCCTGGGAGGGTGGACCTCCTAGAACTGCACAGAACGAAACGAAACTAATCTAATATATGCTATCTTCTTTTTCTTGTACGGTCATCCCGAGCTATGGCGGGGTCGACAATTTCTAACATATGCTGTAAATTAACATAAATCTTTTATGCTAACAAACTGTTTCTTTTTATCTTTCTTTGCGACACATGTCATATTTGTCGATAATACAACACAATCAATGGTTGCCATGAGCACAGCAATTAATATATCCCCAACACGTGTGCAGCTAAAATGCCGAAGTAAATGTAAAAATTATAGCATGTCACCGTATCTCTCTACTCTATTATGTTTGGCCTTTTGGCTAAGATCAAAGTGTAGTATCTGTTTCGATGGATACTGCACCCCATAGACCGGTATTGTCTTGGCCTTCGGGGCTTGATTTACGCCGGTCTATGGGTCTGTCCTGTGCAGTTCTAGGATGTCCACCCTCCCAGGCTTTACCTCCCCTCTTTGGGGAGGAGTAAGTTTATTGCTTACTGCTTGAGGCGCCCCTACTGGAGAATGCCGACGGGGCTGCCCAGGCAATTTTTAATGGCCAGAGTGCTCACTTCTCGGGCACTGGCTTTTCAAACCCCACTTTCCCGACCCGACCTTGGGTCACATCTTACCTTGTGGGAGTAAGATAAAACTGGCCTTGTGCCTAACTCCTGGAGAAGAGTAAATAAATACTCTATTATGTTTGTATACAAGTTTTTTCGGGTGCTTCTATAATAAAAAGCTGAAAAAAAGTTTTTCTTGTCTTTTAGTGTTGGAGAGGTAAATAAGGGGCGGGTAACTCTTCACAACAGCTCTAGCTTTCAAGCAATATTTTTCTTCCCCTAACCCTAACCCTAAACCCTAACCCTTTTATGTTTAATCGACGTTCTCCTTGCACAGTAGCCACATGTATTATTTACTCCTCTCCAGGAGTTAGGCACAAGGCCAGTTTTATCCTACTCCCACAAGTAAGATGTGACCCAAGGTCGGGTCGGAAAGTGGGGGTTAAAAAGCCAGCGCCCGAGAGGTGAGCACTCTGACCATTAAAAATTGCCTGGGTAGCCCCGTCGGCATTTCCCGGTAGGGGCGCCTCAGGCAGTAAGCAATAAACTTACTTCTCCCCAAAGAGGGGAGGCGAAGCCTGGGAGGGTGGACCTCCTAGAACTGCACAGAACACGCGTGCAGTATCCATCGGAACAGATACTACACTTTGATCTTAGCCAAAAGGGGCAAGTAGCCACATGTGCAACGCCAATTAAAGCCATCAGTTTTAATTACTGATGGCACAAGTCGCATCTCATGGCCACAGTTGCAGGTTTCTGCACCAGAAATTAGTCTGTGTGCTTGCAAAAAATCAATTTGTTTTGCACTGTCTGATGTAAAATACAGTATATCTTCGAACTTGAAAGTAATTTCAGAGAAAATTATGTTTAAAATTCGTTGTAAGAGTTACCCCCCCCCCTCAACACACACACACACAGACGCTACTATCACCATCATCGCTGACTTAAACTTATGCTACGTGCCTTTTTAACCCTAGACTGATTTTGAGACGTCCCATCGCATGTGTCTTCTTTCCCTTCCTCTCCCTTCCCCACTTCTTTATCCTACTTCTGTCTCTATCCTAAATGATCTTATTTTATCCCGTACCATTTTATTTTATTTCATTTTATCTATCTATCTATCTATCTATCTATCTATCTATCTATCTATCTATCTATCTATCTATCTATCTATCTATCTATCTATCTATCTATCTATTCTAGTCTATCTATCTATCTATCTTCTTATTCTACCTTTTTATTATTTCTCTCTCTTTTTACTTTATTCTATTTCATTTTATATTTTATTATTTATATTTTATATTAATATTTTTTTTTTTTACATTATTATTTTTTGATTTTGATTCTTAACGGCCTCAACCACGTGACTTTCCAAATTTAAATTTAAAATTTATTTTCTTTTTTCTCCATTTCATTCTTTCCAAATATGATCTATGGTTAAGATCGAATTCTAACTCTGTTTGATGAGATCTCAGTTTATAATAACTGTTGATCGATAACATTGACATGCCAGTGTCGCAGATTTTGTACATGTCTGTGTTAATAAAAAATAATCATATATAAAAGCTCTATTTGATATTGAGCACTTTTTATAAACCCGGTTGAAATTCTTTGGATTACTACCCTGTGGATGTTTTACCTGGATTATATATATATATATATATATATATATATATATATATATATATATATATATGAAAGTTTATAACTAAAAGGTAAACTTTAAGAGAGTTGAACCTATTGTGAGGTAAGGAAGGCTCAATATACTGGATAGAGCAAAAAATATATGATAAGTCAATGAAAATAAGATACGATAAGATTTTAATCTTTGAAAAGCCTGGCTTAAGGAATGAAAGAGAAGAAAAATAAATATTGTTATTCACTAAATGTCCTTGTTTTGAACAACCGAAGATTTTGATTTGCTTCCCTTTGCAGGTCTAATTATTTTCATTGACTTATCATTATATATATATATATATATATATATATATAAAACACATAAGCTTTACTAAAAGTTTGTAATTACCTATATTTTCACTCAAGATATAAGCATATTTATGACAACATAGCATTTCTCTAAAACAACATCTTTACGTCACAAACGCAAACGTTATTTTTCCGACACTTTGCAGATTAGGAGTCCCTTAGTTGCAACTGAGCCGGTGGCTAAATCTCCGGCTGTTTAGAACTTATCGTTTGATCCTATAGAATGAATAGTCGTGTCCTGTTGGATTAGTAAGGCTTAGCAACATTGTGGCCGTGACTCAGCTTTGGCATTGTAATTAGTCCGTCAAAGACTTTGGCCCGTTCCACCTGTCCACGGCAACAGAGACGAAATCTATGCTTAGCTAGAAAAGCATATTGTGTGCCGTAATATGTAACATGAATCCACCCGACCAACCAACCAATCCCAGCACCCCCCCCACACACACACACACACACACAGTAGCTAAAGTTCATAATGATCGGTTATATTAGTTTAGGTGAATCCTATACATAGAAATATATAAACACACATAACTAACTATATAAATACAAGAAGAATACCAATTTTGTATCACTTTTATGTTCCCTTATGAAGATTAAAATCAAGATATAAAGATTCTCAACCTTATGTCTTGATCTTTATTCCAATTTCATTCTAGAAAATGTTGAAAATTTAAGGCCTAAGCTTAAGGGATCTTAAGAAGAAATTGAAATCCGGGGAATCTAGCTGAATAGGTGTCTAATGACCATGGATCAAATTCAATGCAAATCTAGCTAAAGTTCACAATGAGCGATTATATTAGTTTAGGAGTGAATCCTATACATAGAAATATATAAACACACATAGCTAACTTTATATAAATACAAGAAGAATACCCGTCCCAGGGCGGGTAAAATTTATGTTCCCTTATGAAGATTAAAATCAACCATATGTCTTAATCATTATATCCTGATTTACATTTTTGTAAGGGGATGTAAAAGTGGTGCAAAACTGTTCTGTATGAGGAATTAAATATTACCCGTCCTGGAACGGGTAAAAGGTAAAGGTAAAGTCTGGGCGCGCACGAGTGTCGTTGCCGACATCGCACACTGCCCATGGCCGTAGCGGCGGTGATTTGTTAAGAATCACCGTGTCTAGGGCACAGCATATGGAAGGCGAAGCCCATCCCTCTCCTTTCGCTGCCTTGAACCTTCCCTGAGTTTTAGTCAGGTACCCATTTACTGCTGGGTGGACAGAGGGAGTTTTCAGACCCGAAAATTCGCATGCCGTGAGTGGGATCGAACCCGGGTCGTCCAGCCCAAAGACAAGTGCTATAACCACTCGTCCACAGGCCCTCCCTGGAACGGGTATTCCAGTATTAATATAAAGTTAGGTATATGTATATGTTTATATATTTCTATGTGTAGGATTCACTCCAAAACTAATTAACCGAACATTATGAATTTTGGTTCTAGATACATACAAACTATCATTGATTATTGCCGTGCCACCTTTAGCGTGTAAGCAAGCATGATTATCTTAAGAAATATTTAGGCTTTTGATGGAGAGGTTATGTTGTTTGTTGGTTAGGAACAAAATAAGAATGAAGAACATAACTTGGTAGAGTTAGTTGTATATATCTGGCCGCATCTGACTGAAATAGAATATTGAACAAGAAAAGGGGGTCACCAACTTTAGGTTTTTGATGATAATGTTGTTTGTTAGTTAGGAAGAAAGTCAGGATGAACAAAATAACTTGGTAGAGTTAGTTGTATATATCTGGCCGCATCTGACTGAAATAGAATATTGAACAAGAAAAGGGGGTCACCAACTTTAGGTTTTTTATGATAATGTGGTTGGTTAGTTAGGAAGAAAGTCAGGATGAACAAAATAACTTGGTAGAGTTAGTTGTATATATCTGGCCGCATCTGACTGAGATAGAATATTGAACAAGAAAAGGGGGTCACCATCTTTTATAAATAAGATCATATCTCCACAACTAAATAGGTATCAACTTTTATTCGAGGGAAAACTGGAACACAACGAGAGTTGTTCGGTAAGCTTGCTTTTGTCGATAAACGAATGCTGTATCGTGGAGTTCCATTCAAGCCAGCCTCTCGTAGTGAAACGGCGAACACAGGATAACATCCTATAAAGAGGCGATCAAAACAGGAACTAATCTTGAATCGTATTTTTGGCGCCAAGATACATCTACGTGTATTAATTTTGATTATACGCAAATGTATCATAACACACACGCAGTTAACAGTCCAGGCTCGTGTGTGTGAAGCCAAACAACAACTCAATCTAACGCATGATACTGCGTGTACATTTAAACAAAATAGGTCCCTCATGTAACTGCTACATATTATTAAACCTTACATAAATGTATTATTTCAAACGAAATATTGTCATTAAAAGTAAATTTTGCAGACAGCTGTTACGTTGTTTCACGACTCATCAGTGTGGTTAGACGTAGCAAGCGCATCAACACTTGACAGTTCGGCGCTCTACCTCTCCACTGCTACAAATTATTTCCATCCTCTTCTTCTGTTCAGTCTTTCATTGTTAATTATTCCCTTGTTTTGTGGATTTGTCTGCGTGCAGCAACTATCGCGGTATCTTGCCAAGCGACGAAACAAAAGCGCATACATCCGTTGTTCGCGAAGCAGCAAAGGGGGAAGTCGAGAACAGTATTCGGCTTTGTCTGAACGAGCAAATGCATCGACGGCATCCTTTATCGGCCTTCAAAACAACAACAACAACAAAAACAAAACAAAAAAAGCAACGCACATGCTGCGTGCAAAAGGCAGAAAAGCTACGGGAGTGTTTTCATTCAACCGTGTCATGGAACGTTGCAGGGATGGAGGGGGGCGGGGCGGATAGAGAATTAAAAAAGAGGGGAAGATTTGTGACAGTCGCGTTTTAATTTGCATCCATACTTACTCGGCGTCAATCAATAGTTAACGAGTTTGGTTAATAGGTCAAACATCAGCGCACGTGCATATGCACAATTGCACATACAGCAATTGCAAACACATCAGTGTTTCATACAGTCATAAAAAAAGCAAAAAAAAAGCAGAGTGTCATAATATAGGCTGATGTCATCTTGGGACGGGGCTGAAAGATGCATATTGCAACAAGGGCTGACACCAAGTCACCCATGAGCCCTTTTTTTTTTTTTTTAACAATTGATTTTAACAAAGGGGTTTGTTTCTCCATGTTAAGAAACAATAAAACAACCAAAAATAAAATGAAGGTATCATATAAAATAGGGTAAATGTTTACTTTAGAATCCTAAATCGGTACAATTGGTTTCCTTCAACCCAACCATTTAGAGTGGGGGATCAGTTTTGTATTTTTGTAATTTAGCATAAACATTATACCCCATTTCCCGTCCATTCTAGCTTTTTAGGACAGTTAACAAATTTTTTTTACCATTAACCCTATGTCCGATGACAATAAAAAAAATGTTTTCTTCATACCCATTTCAAAACAAATAAAAAAATATTTGTTTAGATCCCTTACTTTAAATGGTTCATGAAGGGCACCAATTGTACCGATTTAGGACCCTAAAGTAAACATTTACCCTATTTTCTCCCGTATTTTCATTTTATTTTTTGTTTTTACATTGTTTCTTATCATTTTAAATAATATTTGTTTAGATCCCTCACGCTAAATAGTTCATGAAGGGCACCAATTGTACCGATTTAGAACCCTAAACTAAACATTTACCCATTTTTCACCTAAACCTGCATTTTATTTTTTGTTATTTCATTATTTCTTAATATGAAAGAAATCTTTGTTGAAAAAAAAAAAAATCCAAAAATAAGCTGAGATAAGTTATCTCCCTTACTTTGCCACCTTAAAGTAAAAAAAAAAGCTTGACTTAAAGTAAGCCTTCAAGGTTTCACTTTAAAAATCCTCCTTGTCTTTTTGGCTAAAATCAGAGTGTAGTATCTGTTCTGACAGATGCTCATTCTGTAGACCAGTACTGTCTTGGCCTTCGGGTCTTGATTCCGCCGGTCTGTGGGTTTGTCCTGTGCAGTTCTAGGATGTCCACCCTCCCAGGCTTTGCCTTCTCACCCTTTGAGAAGGGGTTAGTTTATTGCTAATCGCCTGAGGCGCCCCTACCGAGGAATACTGACGGGGCTGCCCAGGCATTTTTTGACAGCCAGAGCACTCTTCTTCCTCTAGGGTGTTGGCTTTTCAAATCCCACTTTCCCAACCTTGTATTTAACCTATAGACAGAATACCAAAAGGTACTAACATTCCTGGTCAAGATAGACTCAGGAGAAATGGTAACCTGCCAAAAGCCCCTAAATTGGGGTCTCACCACCAGATGTCGTTTATCGGGCGTGCTCAGAACAGAAAAGAAAGAGTAAGGTGGTGCGACCAATTCAAGTCGTGCTGAAGCTATTTTTATTCGAGTTGGATTGTCTAAAAAGCTCTATGCTGGGGAGGTAGATAAAAAAAAAAAAGAGACATTAAAGTGTAGTATCTGTGGGAGGTAGATAAATACAAAAAAAAAAAAGAAAGGGTCGACTCATGAACCTCTCCCCATTCTATGATACGGGGTGCCCCCTAATTAGTGACAAAGCTTTGTTATCCGATTCCAATGAAATTTTCATCATTTATTCAATCTATCTACTATTAAACCTCTGATGATGAGGAGGATGTTTTTCCTATCGTGCTTGCTTGACACCGTGCACACTTTCCATCTGTACATGAATGTTTTCGATGGTGCGAGGAAGGGCGAATAACGTAAGTAGAAGGCGAACGGTGAGAGAAATGGAATGATGTAAATAATTTAAAAAGACAAAGGAAACCGGAAGGAGGTGGAGCAAAGAGAGAGAGAAGGAGAGAGAGAGAAAGAGAGAGAGAGATACTACCAATACTACTACTACTACTAATAATAATAATAATAATACGACTATCACTAATGTTACTACTACTACTACTGCTACAAATCTATATATAACTAAAACCCTACGGATGTTATCATCTTGCTTGCTTGTCACCGTGCACACTTGCACACCGTGCACACAGGTGACTGTACAAGAATGTTTTTGATGGTGGGAGGAAGGGCGAATAACGTAAATAAAAGGCGAATGATAAGAAAAGTAGTGAGAGAAGTTGTATGATGTAAATAATTAAAAGAGAGGGGGAAGAGAGAGAGAGAAAGGAGGGGGGGGGGGAGTAAAAGATTGATGAAGACGAAGAAAGAGAGAGAGACGAGAGGGAGAGAGGGTCATTATGACATCACAATGTATTCTTACTTTGTGAAATCCTTTGTAATTGAATGATGTAAATAATAAAATGGAAGAATAAAGAGGGGGAGGGGGCGAAGAGGAAGAAAGAGATAGAAGAGAGAGAGAGAGAGAGATGGTCTATCATGACATCACAATGTATTCTGACTTTGTGAAATCCTTTTGTAATGGAATGATGTAAATAATAAAAATGGAAGGAAAGGGAGAGGGGCAAAAAGGAAGAAAGAAATAGAAGAGAGAGGGAGAAGAGAGAGAGAGAGAGAGCGGGTCTATTATGACATCACAATGTATTCTGACTTTGTGAAATCCTTTGTAATGGAATGATGTAAATAATAAAAATGAAAGAAAGAGAGGGGCGAAGAGGAAGAAAGAGGGAGAGATGGAGAGAGAGAGAGCGGGTCTATTATGGCATCACAATGTATTCTGACTTTGTGAAATCCTTTTGTAATGGAATGATGTAAATAATAAAAATGAAAGGAAAGAGAGGGGGGCAAAAAGAGGAAGAAAGAGATAGGAGAAGGGAGAGAAAGAGAGTCTATTATGACATCACAATTTATTCTGACTTTATGAAATCCTTTGTAATCTAATGATGTTATTTACAACAAATGCCCTTTATATAAGAGATTAGAGAGAAAGAGAGAGGGGGGGCAGAGCGATAAGAGAAGAGATGGGTAAGAATTAGAAAAAAAGGAGAGGGTGGGGGGTTACCCTATATTTCGAGAAAATATTTATGTCACAACATGAACAGGTAACATTCTGACTAGCTTGTGGCAATATTCTGACACACACAGTCACACATGTGTATTGACTCGAGAATTTTATAGCTTGGGTAATGGAGGATCTTTTTTTTTTAATTCTTTTGTCAGTTTCAACTTAGAGCTTTCATTTTTGTATAACAAAAAAATCGATGGGAAGAAAGGGGTTAATTAATTGTTTGCATCATCATCATCATTAGCAGCAGCAGCAGCAGTTTAACGTCCATTTAATATGCTGGCACATGTTGGACGGCTTTTAGAAATTGACTTCCAAACTAACCTATCTCTGGCCAGGTCTTGAAGGTCGACAATTTTTTTTTTAAAACATTGCATTAATCAAGGCACAATTTTTATTGGCCGGAAGCCTATAATAAAAAATAAAAAAAGGAACACCCTTCCAAAGATTTTGTGAGATTTTCATTAAATCTCCTGAAAAAGGGTTGATATGCCATAAAACAAACAAAAAGAAAAACCTAAAATAAGATGCAAAATTGGTCAGAAGAGTGTCAAGTATCGAGTTCACAATAGGAATGATCGCACGATGGTAAAAAAAAAGAAAGAAATAATAATAGGAATGATCTCACAATGGTAAAAAAAAAAGAAAGAAATAATAGGAATGATCGCACAATGGTAAAAAAAAGAAAGAAATAATAATAGGAATGATCGCACAATGGTAAAAAAAAAGAAAGAAATAATAATAGGAATGATCGCACAATGGTAAAAAAAAAGAAAGAAATAATAATAGGAATGATCGCACAATGGTAAAAAAAAAAGAAAGAAATAATAATAGGAATGATCGCACAATGGTAAAAAAAAAAGAAATAAATAATAATAGGAATGATCGCACAATGGTAAAAAAAAGAAAGAAATAATAATAGGAATGATCGCACAATGGTAAAAAAAAAAAGAAATAAATAATAATAGGAATGATCGCACAATGGTAAAAAAAAGAAAGAAATAATAATAGGAATGATCGCACAATGGTAAAAAAAAAAGAAATAAATAATAATAGGAATGATCGCACAATGGTAAAAAAAAAGAAAGAAATAATAATAGGAATGATCGCACAATGGTAAAAAAAAAAGAAATAAATAATAATAGGAATGATCGCACAATGGTAAAAAAAAGAAATAAATAATAATAGGAATGATCGCACAATGGTAAAAAAAAAAAGAAATAAATAATAATAGGAATGATCGCACAATGGTAAAAAAAAGAAAGAAATAATAATAGGAATGATCGCACAATGGTAAAAAAAAAGAAAGAAATAATAATAGGAATGATCGCACAATGGTAAAAAAAAAAGAAATAAATAATCATAGGAATGATCGCACAATGGTAAAAAAAAAGAAAGAAATAATTTGTTAATCAAAAAGGATAATCAACCGAGATAATCCGTGATCATGATCACAGTCGCAGAAATCTCTTAAATCCAACCTGGATTAGACGGCACTAATTTCCATTTCCAAATCCGACGATTCATTAAGTCGTTAGGAAACGGTGGCAACATGAGTCCCGGTTGATCCAGGATCAGCGGTTGTGAATTAGCTGTACTCGCTCGACAAACCTACGTTCTTATATTTCCAATATTATTTCCCCCCTTCGTGCATTCCATCCTGACATTATCCCGGATCATTCAATGCCGGACAGTAAATGTAATTCATCTCCAAACGTAACAAATACAAAGAAATCTTTAAAGAAAAAGAAGTTTTTTTTATTAACGAGTCATCACCTATCAAGGCCAAAAGGTAAGTAGATGTAGAACAGTTGAAGTATCAAGGTCAGTTGTTGGGGAAAGGCCAAGGAAAACATGGGAGGAAGTGATAAAGATGGATTTGAGAGACAGAGGGTTAAATAAAGATGTGGCTAGAGATAGGTTAGTTTGGAAGTCAATTTCTAAAAGCTGTCCAACACATGCCAGCATGTAAAAAGGGTGTTAAACTGATGATGATGATCATCATCATGATTATTATCATCATCATCATCATCATCATCATCATCATCATCATGCCAATAAGAAAACATTGTAATTATTGCATGTTTCATTGTACTGAGTTTACTACTACTAATACTAATAGTAGTAGTAATACTACTACTACTACTACTACTAATAATAATAATAATAATACTATTATTGTTATAATAATAATAAAAATAAATTTTTAAAAAAATAAATAAATAAATAAAAATAATAAATAAAAATATAAATAAATAAAAAAAGAAAGAAAATTTTAAAAATCACTACTAATTACACACATTCTAGAGCCGAACAGGAAAAAATAACAAAATACCAAGACCTCAAAAATGATTTAAAAATAACATGGTCCCTCGATGAAATAAACATCATACCGGTTGTAGTGGGGGCAACTGGTCTATTGAAAACAAAATCTAAGAAAATACTTAGAAACAATCCCGGGACGACCAAACTGTAGGGAAGTACAGATAGCAGCCCTAAAAGGAACAACATCTATCCTTAAGAGAGCCCTCGGATAAACTAAATTAAAATGAAAAAAAAAATCAAGAGTATGTTATTCGCACACACACACACACACACACACAGTTTATTACAGTTAAGTTTTTACGAATATAAATATATATAGTCTAATCCAGCGTTTCTCAACTGAGGTTTTCCGAGACCCTAAGGTTACAGAAAAGGTCCCTCAACTTTTGCGCAAGAACAAGTGAGATAAGCTGATGCAATTTTTAATTTTTTATTTGATAAAAGTTTCGTAAATGAACAGTATGGATGTCATTTAGCATTACCGAAAAATTTAACAAAGGACAAATACTACACTTTGATCCTAGTCAAAAGGCCGAAAAGTATTCATTTTTTCCTTAAACCAGTTATTCAAAAATATATACTATAATATTTACCATGTGAACTATTGTTATCAGTGTTCCAAATGTGACAATATGGTCAACGACGAAACGTCAGAATGACATAATCCTGGCTGCAGCGAATCGGATGGTCAAAAATGATGGTCTCACTTTACCGGCCTCCATGAGAAAGTATATTGCACAACGGCGTTTCAACTGGTTTGGCCACGCCGCCCGCCGTCAGTCATCCGAAATTCTCCAAAGTGTGTCCCACATTGACATTGCTGGCCCAAAGCCACGTGGTATGCTGCTTAAAATATGGGAGGGGATCAGTTGATGACAACCTGATTCTAGCAGGTGGCACAAGCGAAGTGGCAACAGACAGGAAAAATTGGAAGTCATTCATGAAACGTCTAACCTCAAGTTTGAGACAAGAAGACGAAAAATGAAAATAATAAGATAATAAAAAAAGAATGTTGAATGGCTGCAGAATCTTGATTGAACACACGGATATCTATTGATCTTATATAGAAATCAAGTGTTAGCCTCAGAAATGGGTCCCTTGATTTCTGAGAACTTCGACTGAAGTAAAATGAAACAAATATATGTATATATATATATATATATATATATATAGAGAGAGAGAGAGAGAGAGAGAGAGAGAAAGATCTCCATCATTCCAGCAATCATAAGAGAAACCAGGCTCATGAAAAAAGGATTTAAAATCTACCTGGTGAACCAAGTGCAAGAGAAATCCAACAATTGCGTTAACGTTAGAATTCTAAAAAGATCTCTCAGTTGGAGTCTCTGAAATAGCAGGTAAATGTCTAGCATCCGAAATTCTCCAAAGTGTGTCCCACATTGACGTTGCTGGCCCAAAGCCTCCCATGAAAAGAGAAGTTGTTGCAGGTGTCGAAAAAGTCATATTATGTTAAAATTCCATTGAGGTACCATCAGAAATAAAGAATCTATTCAAGTTAAAAATCCCTCGGTGACTTCTTGGCAACCCTGTAGAAAATAACCACAAATGTTACTTTATGTATATAAAGAATTTTGTCTTTATTGGTCTTATCTTGATGAAAATCTGATCTCGATGATAAGTTCTATCACTGGTATTGAGCACTCTCCTCTATAAGTATAGCAACTCATGAAACAATATTTATTAATATACTAGCTGTACCTAGTACAATTGGCTAGGGAGAATCAAATATCGATGTGCCTGATGCAATGCTATTTATGTCTACATAGGATAACAGTTTTTGGTTGCACATTTTTATAGTTATACAGGGTCAGAAATAAATGTTTACTTTCTAATGTTGGGGAGATAAATCATATTTTAAGCTGCCAAGATTTATCTCCCTTGCATTATTTAAGTCATCATATTAAAACTGTCGCCATCGTAACAATCTTCCTAACCATATTTTTTTTTTAAACAGAAGACAGTTCGGAATGCTAAGATAATTCTGAAAGGAAGAAAAAGGCAAATTGACTAATCAGAATCAAATATCGATGTGTCAGATGCCATGCTATTTAGGTCTACATAGTATAACAGTTTTTGGTTGCACATTTTTATAGTTATACAGGGTCAGAAACAAATTTTTACTTTCTAATGTTGGGGAGATAAGCCATATTTTAAGCTGCCAAGATTTATCTCCCTTACATTATTTAAGTCATCATAGTAAAACTGTCGCCATCGTAACAATCTTCCTAACTGGATTTTTTTTCAAACAGAAGACAGTTTGGAATGCTAAGATAATTCCGAAAGGAAGAAAAAGGCAAATTGGCTAGACAGAATCAAATATCGATGTATTAGATGCGATGCTATTTAGGTCTACATTCTAAAATCCGGCAAGATAACTTTATATACTAGATATCGATTGGTCGGAGATGCAATTCGGCAAGTTATACAAATTGATTTTGAACTGCTAATTTATTTGCAAAAGTATTTTTAATTATGTTTCGAATATAATTTGGCCGGATAATTGGTCCCAATTTGTCGACAATAAACATTCTTGTTTGAATGGCAATCACATCTATTAATCTTAATAATTAATTATTTTTAATCACAGAAGATTGCCCAATTCGTCATGATTTGTAATTTTAAAAGGATGCTATTATCTTATCACTAGAAAGAAATATGACCTGTTGGGTCATCCATTGAGCTCAGATTAAATTGTTTGAATGAGTTTTCAAAGCCAGTTAAATATTAAAAAATAAAAAGACAATATACAAAATTAGTCTCCTTTTTGCTCTCTCTCTATCTATCTATCTATCTATCTCTATCTCTCTCTATCTATCTCTCTCTCAGTTGAGGTAGCAGGGTGCGTTAGCAGGGGAAGGCCAAAGAAAACAGAAGGAAGGAATGGATTCGAGAGAAAGAGGGATAAATAAACATCTGTTCAGAACTAGGTTGATTTGGAAGTCAGTTTCTAAAAGCTGCACAACACATCTTGGAATGTGTTGGACATTGAAGTATAAGGGGCTACTGTGATATATGACTGGCTTTATGGGAGGACCTGAGTAGGGAGATGTTTGTTCACATTACATATTTTTGTTTATTTTATTGTCTATATATATATATAATAAATATTTGTTATTGTTTATTATCTATGTACGTATACGTTTCGTCCTTAAACTGGGACTTATCAGTATAGAGATATGACTATTCACTACCGGTCATGCGATTCGAAACCCCGGATTACGAGTATTTTTCAACTTAAATCCGACGTCTTTAACCGCTCGGCCAATTTTAAATAGCTAATAAACGATGATAATTTTAACACTTTATCGGCGTGCTTAACGTCTAAGCATTCTACTTCTTTTTTAAGGGAAGGAACGATGAATTATAAGCAAGTGACGTCATGCTGTGTTAATACTACCATTATAATGCTCTACTTTTTCATATATATATATATATATATATATATATATATATATATATATATATGTGTGTGTGTGTGTGTGTGTGTGTGTGTATACATTGTATTAAGGGTGAAACTATTTAACCCGTTCCACCATTATATGTCTTATTTTGCTCCAACTTGAGTCTATCTGTCACACATCTGCATTGTATTACCTTCTAAGTATCACATCTTCTCTCTCTCTCTCTCTCTCTCTCTCTCATATATATATATATATATATATATTAAAATTAAAACTTGAAAACATAAATTTTTATAACACAAAGTTTTACAGTAGCTCGATAGTGTAAGACTAGAGCTGTAATAAAAAAAATCCTGCCTGGACGGTTACCTTCTTTTTTACAAGCACTGATGATATCCACTTTAAGAAAAATAAATGCCTTATACGTTTCGAACATTACATATGTCTTGATGGTAGACGGAAACAATTGTATGCGAATAAAAAAATGATTTTTTTGTGAATTTGTGTGGTTTCTATAATATTAAAATATTATATAATATATATATATATATATATATATATATATATATATATATAACCTAATGTCCATATGTATGTGTGATGATTTTGTGTTCCTATAGAAAGAAAGGTTAGAGAATCTACATAAAATCTAAAAGTGTATTCTCATGTAAAATTTACCGGGGGAAGACAATGGAAGTAGTCCCAATTATTTCTAAGTACATCACTACAAGGGCATAACCCTTTCAAATTTTCAAATATATCCTATTTTTATGAAATTTATATTATATGTATAACATTTTCTGGGGAAAACAATGGAAGTGGTCCCAAATTTCTAAGTGCTTTCCTAACCTAAGTGAGCGGGTGGGGGGGGGGGGACCTCCTTTAAATATTCAAAAAATGTTATATTTTTATGAAATTTATATCATATATATAAAATTATCTGGAAAAGACAATAGAAGAGGTCCTGAATCTCTACGTTACCTTCTATGTGTCGAATATCTACATGACCCCACCTCCAAAGGACAGAACCCCCTTAAAACTTCAAATACGTATATCCGATGTTAATGAAATTCAAACCATATGTATAAGACACTAATTCAGAGAGATTTCTAACCTTTCTGCTTCTTCCAACCATATTAGGGGGCGAAACGAGTGAAGGGGGCAGTAAAACGAAAGGAAGTAATATGGTGTTATGAGGAAAGTAAAAAGTACATAGTAGTGATCCTCATTCAATCCCGAGCAACGTCGGGTCTCTCCGCTAGTATCTAATATATAAAGTAAAGTCTGTCCCTTACATTAGTGCCTGATAGCTTTCATAACATAAGTTTCATAAAAGAAATCTGTCCTGTTAGTTTGATAAAGCACATATCGGTTCATGTTGTTAGAAAACAAAATTTTACTTTTGATATTTAGTCCTGATCAATATTTGATTTTTTCTTAGTCAGATTTAGAGGAAGTCGGAGACAAACTTACCCAGTGAATGGTATGTACTCTCACTCACCCCATTGACACTGTTACCAAAATTTATTTCAATAGACACAAATTCGTGCCATCACTGTTTTCACATCAATCATAATGCTGACTTCAATTTAAACCATTTCTAACAAATCTGACAAACACATTTGGTAAAATAACGATACAATTTTTGACAAGAAGAGAAGATTCACCCGAAAATTACGTCCATTCTCGATTAAACAAAGAAATAAAAAGGTTCCACATTTAGTGCTTTCACTATTTTCACATAGATCACTACACCGACTTAATTTTAAACTAGTTTTAATAAATCCAACTTTTTTCCCACAGTAAAATGACCTTTTCCACCTCCTATTTCAAAGCAAACACGTTAAGTAAAATAAAAACGATACAATTTTTGACAAGAAGAGAAGATTCACCCGAAAATTACGTCCATTCTCGATTACACAAAGAAATAAAAAGGTTCCACATTTAGTGCTTTCACTATTTTCACATAGATCACTACACCGACTTAATTTTAAACTAGTTTTAATAAATCCAACTTTTTTCCCACAGTAAAATGACCTTTTCCACCTCCTATTTCAAAGCAAACACGTTAAGTAAAATAAAAACGATACAATTTTAGACAAGAAGAGAAGATTCCCCTGAAAATAGTGTGTATCGCAATGCAAATTTTTGAATGCAAAAAAATTGTACGTACTTATTATGTATTTTATTAGTTTTAGAAAACGAAATAGAAAATAAAACAAATTAATTTGGTAGGGAAACAGACAGACTGACGGGGAAGACAAACAGACAAATGGTTTGTTTTGTTGTGTTTTACGGCATATCAACTGTTTTAAGGTTATTTAATGCCGAATCAAATCATTTGGCTAGAATGTTTTATGCTTCAATGTTTTATGCTTCAATGTTTTATGCATGGTGTTTGCTTTAACTTGTTAAGCCTTTATATGTAAGTTTGCCAATTCCAAGGTGTGAGTTCATTTGCTTCACACTCATAGACATACAGAGAGAGAGAGAGAGAGAGAGAGGGGGGGGGGAGGGAGAGAAAGAGAGAAAGAAAAAGAGAGAAAGAGAAAGAAAGAGAGAGAGAAAGAGAGAGAGAGAGATGGAAGATGGGTAATATATAGACAAAGACAGAGACTGAAAGAGAGAGAGAGAGAGAGAGAGAGAGAGAGAGAAAGAGAGCGAGAGAAATTCAGAGGCTGAAAGAGAGGGAGACAAAGACAGAGACAGAAAGAGGGAGAGATAGGGAGACAGAGACAGAAAGAGGGAGAGATAGGGAGACAAAGATAGAGACCGAAATACTGAGAGAGAAAGACAGAGACCGAGAGAGAGAGAGAGAGAGAGAGAGAGAAAGACAAAAGCAGAGAGAGAAAGAGAGTGAGAAAGAGAGAGAAAGACAAAAGCAGAGAGAGAAAGAGAGTGAGAAAGAGAGAGAGAGAGGGAAAAAGAGAGAGACAGAGATTGAAAGAGTGAGAGAGAAA
Organism: Sepiola atlantica; assembly: GCA_963556195.1. Taxonomy (NCBI): domain Eukaryota; kingdom Metazoa; phylum Mollusca; class Cephalopoda; order Sepiida; family Sepiolidae; genus Sepiola; species Sepiola atlantica. Next base: position 11,383,777 of record OY744546.1, read on the forward strand.
AACAGAGACCGAAAGAGAAAGACAAAGAGAGAGAGAGAGAGACAAAGGCAGAGACTGAAAGAGTGTGTGAGAGAGAGAGAGAAAAAGAGCGAGAGAAAGAGAGAGAAAGCGAGAAAGAGAGAGCAAGCGAGAGAGAGAGAAAGAGAGAGAAAGAGAGAAAGAGAGAGAGAAAAAAAGCGAGAAAGAAAAGAGAGAGAGAGACATGGAGCGACAAAAACCTGAAATGGATAAAAAGTTTGTCTTATCGGCTAATTTTACTTAAAGACATATTTCTTTTCATTTTAATTGCTGACCTCCCTTGCATAGGATTCAGATGAGGATTAGCCAGCACACATTGTGAATGACACTTATTCAGCATTATCCGGTTTTCAGGTTAGGATCAAAGTGTAGTATCTGTACAACCCTTGAAACTGAGGCAATTTTAACTTTTGTGCCAATCCAGAGTGCCCCCCCTTTTTGAGTCACATTCATACCTCGTGGGGAGACCGTAAATAGTCAACGTGACTAGTATCTAATATACAAAGTAAAGTCTGTCCCCCTCCACCCCTACATTTATGCTCGATAGTTTTCGTAACAAAAGTTTCATAAAATTCTATGATTATTAGAAGGTTTCATTTTCTAACCTTCGTTTTTTCTGAAAGACCACTTCCTTCGCAGAAGTCTCAATTAGTGGTGGAGGGGGTATACGCTCTCCGAGATTACTGTCATTTTACTGTTAATTATATTCATAAGAAGATTATATTGGTTGACTAATTCGATGACTTCTGTCTCGAACCGAACTCCTTTGTTTGGTTCGCCATCCATGATTACATGGTGTTTGCATGTGCTTTTTTTTAAAACTAACTGTATCCATCCGGCGTTGCCCGGGAGTCTTTTTACTTTGGTTTTCATTTTACTATGCCGTTTTTCAACTATGCCGGTTTTTTGGGTTTTTTTTTTTTTTACCGAACTAGTTTATACCCGCTCTTTGAGCGATTCTATTTAGACAAAAAAATTTATTAGGGTTTTTATTTATTTTTTATTTTTTATAACAAAAACAATGATAATTAAAGTTCATTCTTTGCCTTAAGCATGAAGTCTAAATCGTTTTTTTTATTGAGGAGGGGGGATCGATAGTCATACAATTATTTCAAATACTTTTGGGCTTACCCTACGCGAGACACTCTAACCAAAATACCACATTCACTCTATGGGTTGATCCTACTAAAAAAAAAAAAAATCCCCAAGTGGTTTCAAGTTGGTCCAGTACCTGGGTAAGTCAATTTTCATCTTTATCCAGATTCTACCGCTTCATGGCTCATATGAAGAAAAAAATATTTGTGAAATTTTGTAGAAATAAAATATGCTACTACTTATTTGAACGAGAGAGTAAGTAACAACGATGAATGTATTTACGTATTGTTTTTATTGGCAAAAAACATTAAAAATTATGTTTTTAAGCAAAATAATTTGCTGTGAACTAATGCCGGATGACCTGCATGTCTACATTTGTTTGTGGATTATCAAAAAACTACTTTTTTTTCCTAAATATTGTTATATTTTTTTCATGTTTTTATGTTATATTTTTTTCATGTTTTTATGTTATATTTTTTTAATGTTTTTATGTTATATTTTTTTAATGTTTTTATGTTATATTTTTTTCATGTTTTTATGTCATATTTTTTTCATGTTTTTATGTCATATTTTTTTCATGTTTTTATGTTGTATTTTTTTCATGTTTTTATGTTATATTTCTTCATATTTTTATGTTATATTTTTTTAATGTTTTTGTTATATTTTTTTAATGTTTTTGTTATATTTTTTCATGTTTTTATGTTATATTTTTTCATGTTTTTATATTCTATTTTTTTATGTTTTTATGTCATCTTTTTTTTATGTTTTTATGTCATATTTCTTCATATTTTTATGTTATATTTTTTTCATGTTTTTATGTTATATTTTTTTCATGGTTTTATGTCATATTTCTCATGTTTTTATGTTATATTTTTTTCATGTTTTTATGTTATATTAATTTCATGCTGTTATGTCATATTTTTTTCATGTTTTTATGTTATATTTTTTTCATGTTTTATGTTATATTTTTTTCATGTTTTTTATGTTATATTAATTTCTTTAAATTTATAAAACCGGTATCCACTTAAAAATTCTTTATTTATTCTTTATTCGAACTCGGGTATTGAGATCGTAAAAATGAAATAATACTTATTTATACCTTGAGTGGTTTCAAGTTGGTCCAGTACCTGGGTATGTCAATGTCCATCTTTACCCAGCTTCTGCCACTTTATGGCTCATATGAAAAAATATATTTGTGAAATTTAGTAGAAAATAAATGTGCTACTTAGTATTTGCACGAGAGAGTAAGTAACTAAGATGAATGTGTTTATGTATTGTTTTTATTGGCAAAAAACATTAGAAATTATGTTTTTAAGCAAAATAACTCGCTTTGAACTAATGTCTAAAAAAAGAGTCAATTCGTTTAAAAAATATTTATGTAATGTTTTTTTTTATTATTAATGTTATTATGCTATGTTTATTTCTTTAAATTTGTAAAACACGTGTTCAGTTTTTTTTAAAAATCCTTAAGACTTACATGTGATTCGAACTCGGGTATGACAAGTGTAAAGAACTTTTATTTAATTTTCAATCTTTTGACATCAGATTATATTATTCATTTTAGTACGTATTAAAAGATTCTGTTTACGGCGGGAAGGCCTTGAGTAGACCAGGCCAGGCAGGATGAAAAGAGAGGTAGAGAGGGAAAAAGAGTAAGAATGAAAAAAAAACAAGAAAAAGAAAACAAAGAAGATGGCGAAAAGTACGGATGAGAGTGATAGTATTTTTTTAAAAGATACGATCAAAGTAAACAAACGCAATGAATTGGTGAGTAGATACCAGCAGACATTATAATAAACAATATGGTAGAAGATATGTTAATCACCAAGTGTCATCTTCTAGACACATGAAAGGAAATGATGCTTACACACACACACACATATATATATATATATATATATATATATATATATATATATATATATATATATGTAAAAGGAGATTGTAGTTTGCTTGAAGCATTGCTGGTAAATGTAAGTGTAAATTAGTCGTCCAAGGCTATAGCAATGCGATGTGGTTGCCGTGAGATGGAAAAGTGAAAAGAAATAAACGCAGGGAGAAAGTGAAACTCAAAACGATTTATTAATAATTTCACGAAAACTGATTAAATACCAAATAGTATTTTTTTTTCGGTAAGTAACAGATCGGCAAAGGGTAATCTTAAATTTTCGAAAGAAAAACCGGTGTCAGATCATCGTAATACGTATTACGATGATCTGACACCGGTTTGTTTCCCGTTTTTTCGACCCTCTCGGTCTTCTATTGTTGTCTTCTGATAATGAAAGTTTTTCTTTCGAAAATTTAAGATTACCCTTTGCCGATCTGTTACTTACCGAAAAAAAATACTATTTGGTATTTAATCAGTTTTCGTGAAATTATTAATAAATCGTTTTGAGTTTCACTTTCTCCCTGCGTTTATTTCTTTTCACTTTTCCATCTCACGGCAACCACATCGCATTGCTATAGCCTTGGACGACTAATTTACACTTATATATATATGTGTATATATATATATATATATGTTTGTATATGTATGTATATGTTTGTATATGAATGTATATGTATATATATCTATATATATATATATATGTATATGTATATATGTAGATATATATGTATATGTATATATGTATATATATATATATATATATATGTATATATATATGTATTATATGTATATGTATTTATTATTTGAACCTTAGTGTTTATTACATTATTACGATTTAATATTTTATTGTTTTGTTTTTCATTATTTTTTCTAAATTATCACTACAACTATAACTTAATTTGAGGGTATTTTTATTAAAGATTTTATGGAGGATACTATTGTGGAGGAAATTAAGGTTCATTCAGTTTAAGAATTTTTTTACCTATTTAACTAAATAGGGGTGTAAACCAAATGATTTTCCTATTTCTTACTCGTTTTGTTCGATTATTAGGTGGTGTTGGTTTAATATATTTAATTTAAGTTCTTTTGTATCTGCTATATTTTAATGATTTGTTATAAAATCCCTTATGTTTATTGAAGATTTCCTTGTTATAGAAGTTGTTATTAATTCTTTTTTCAATTGAATTGGGTATGAGTTTGATTATAGTTTTTGAATGGTTTCAAGGTTGGTGAATGTAGGTAGAGTTAGCATTATCTTTAGTATATGTTAAAAGTTAAGTCTAAAAATTATTCTGTTTAGTGTTTGATGTAACCTTTAATTTGAGTCCTAATCTTTTCATTTCCTTAAAAATAATCTATTTTGTTCTTTCACATTTAGATTTGTTGTAGTTTTTTACAATTAGTAGGCCATCATCTCTGTACAATCCTATAGTTTCAACATCAATGTCTTTAGTGAGATTATACATGATGTAAAGGCCAACCAAGTCAGTTACTTCAGCTGAATCTAAGGAACCCATTGAGACATCAAAGGATCCAGTTTTATTTTATCCATTTTTTTTTGTTTGTTTTAATTTTAATAATGTTAATTTCATCCTCTAAAATGTTGGAGAGAAGAGTAGCAAAACTCATTGCACTTTCAAAAAGTTATTTTGATATAGATATATACATATAACAATATCAAATTGGATAAAAAATAATTTTTGTTTTGTTTTCAATTTAATAAGTTAATAGTTTCAGTAGTATTTATCCATTGGTTTAATTTATAATTCATTTTTGGGAGGTAGATTTTACCTACATTAAAAACTCTGTCCTCGTGGGGAGGAAAGTATATAGGGAGTCCCTACTGCTGAAGTTAAGAGTTGTTGTCAGCAATTTTTCCAGGAGTCGAGAGATGGTGTCAGTTTTTAAAAAAAATGGAATTGGTAGTCGGATTTGTTTTTAGCTGACTCGCCACCTCTGGCTAGAACTCCATATGAAAAATAATTGACTTCGTGTGATTGGAAGATTGAATTTATATTCATCTTATACATTATGTGTCAGTGTCTTTAATGTCTACCTTATAGACTTAACTGTCTACTTGTCTAATCCGTCTTATTGTCTACTTGTTTTATTGTCTACTTGTCTTATTGTCTACTTGCCTGAACTGTCTTATTGTCTACTTGTGTTTCATTTTCTATATATGTCTTTTTATTTGCCAGTTTATCTATTCGGGTAATCTTTTAACCAATTTTCTGTCTAGTTTGGTTAATAAGTCGAGTTAAAGGTTTAATTTGGAAGTTAGGTTTATGATCCTTTAGTAAAATATATACTTTTTTCCTTTCCTACTCTATGACTAATTTTAAGTTGGTGCTTGTATAATAAAAAGCCGAAAAAAAGTTTTTTTTGTCTTTTAGTGTTGGAGAGGTAAATAAGGGGCAGATAACTCTTACCACGCTTTTACACACGATTTTCTCTGAAATTAGGAAAATGGATCTTAACTCTTTCAAGTTCGAAGATATTATTTATTTTAACTCAGACAGTGCAAAACAAATAGATTTTCTACAAGCACACAGATTAATTTCTGGTGCTGAAACATGCACCTAAACTCTAACCCTAAACTCTAACCCTAAACCCTAACATTAACCCTAACCCTAAACCCTAACCTTAACATTAAACCCTAACCCTTAAGTAAATTGCTTTAATTTAGATTAATAGAACAAAAAAAAATTGTATTTTATGGAAAAATATTGTTTAAAAGCTAGAGCTGATGAGAAGAGTTACCTGCCTCTTATTAACCTCTCCAACACTAAAAGACAAAAAAAAACTTTTTTTCGGCTTTTTATTATACAAGCACCAGTTTTACTGTTAAAATTTATCAATTTGACTAATTAATTTGACTAATTTATTAATTTGACTAATTTATTAACTGGACTAATTTATTAATTTGACTAATTTATTAATTTGACTAATTTATTAATTCGACTAATTTATTAATTTGACTAATTTATTAATTTGACTAATTTATTAATTTGACTAATTTATTAATTTGACTAATTTATTAATTTGACTAATTTATTAATTTGACTAATTTATTAATTTGACTAATTTATTAATTCGACTAATTTATTAATTTGACTAATTTATTAATTTGACTAATTTATTAATTTGACTAATTTATTAATTCGACTAATTTATTAATTTGACTAATTTATTAATTTGACTAATTTATTAATTTGACTAATTTATTAATTCGACTAATTTATTAATTCGACTAATTTATTAATTTGACTAATTTATTAATTTGACTAATTTATTAATTCGACTAATTTATTAATTCGACTAATTTATTAATTCGACTAATTTATTAATTTGACTAATTTATTAATTCGACTAATTTATTAATTCGACTAATTTATTAATTCGACTAATTTATTAATTTGACTAATTTATTAATTTGACTAATTTATTAATTTGACTAATTTATTAATTTGACTAATTTATTAATTTGACTAATTTATTAATTCGACTAATTTATTAATTTGACTAATTTATTAATTTGACTAATTTATTAATTTGACTAATTTATTAATTCGACTAATTTATTAATTCGACTAATTTATTAATTTGACTAATTTATTAATTTGACTAATTTATTAATTCGACTAATTTATTAATTCGACTAATTTATTAATTTGACTAATTTATTAATTCGACTAATTTATTAATTCGACTAATTTATTAATTCGACTAATTTATTAATTTGACTAATTTATTAATTTGACTAATTTATTAATTCGACTAATTTATTAATTTGACTAATTTATTAATTTGACTAATTTATTAATTTGACTAATTTATTAATTCGACTAATTTATTAATTCGACTAATTTATTAATTCGACTAATTTATTAATTTGACTAATTTATTAATTTGACTAATTTATTAATTTGACTAATTTATTAATTCGACTAATTTATTGATTTGACTAATTTATTAATTCGACTAATTTATTAATTTTACTAAGTCAGTGTTTAGTTTTTTTTAATCTTTTGATATAGCCTTCGTGTTTAGTTAGTTTAGAAATAATTTGGGTTTTATCAGTTTTAATTAAGTACTTTGAGATATTAATTTCCTTAACTATTTCATCAAGTTTCATTTGTATCTTTTTTCGTTTATAGATAGGTAATATCATTAACTATATTCAGTCGATCATTTTCAAATTCTTCAAGTTGTTCAATAGGATTTGTTTGGTTGTGTCGTTTTGTTTTACGGCGTATCAACTCTTTTCGGGTTATTTAATGCCGAATCCAGTCATTTTCGTAAAGGTTTTTATGCTTTAAGTTCTATATATCTTCAAATATTTATTCGCAGTGTTTTGTTTGGTTGTGTGTGGAAGAAAATTGTTGTTTTTGTTTTTGGCTTTACAGAACATGATTGAGTTTTGCAAAGGGAAAGGGGAAAAAAAACAATAACATCAATGTTTGGTGCATTTTTTGTCAGGAAAGTTCAATAGGAAGGGCAGTTTGTTGGTTTTTGAATCCAAACTGATCCTTTGAATTAGATCCATCCAGAAAGAAGATCAACCTGGTTCTTCTCATTATTTCCCCCATCTTCATAATTAATATAAGAAGACATTTCCTTATTTGTGTGGCTGGAAATTCTTCTAGCGAAATATGAAAGTTAAAAATAAACTACCTAATGAAACAGATAATAATCCAGGTTAAGTTGTATCCACAGGGTAAAAATCCGGATAATTTTTGCTGTGTTTATGTAATAGTGCTCAACAATAAATAGAGCTATTTATTTATAATAATACTTTGTTTTATACAATCATATCAAAAGCCCCTTCTACACAGAAACGTTCATGTTTAATTTTCAAGGAAAATCATCATCTAGCTAATTGTGTGGATGTATGATTTACGATTGCTATTATATCTAAATAGTGTTTAAAAATTTTTTTTTAACGTAGTTCACCCCAAACAAGGCAGGCCACCACTGTAGACGTAAGGGACTACTGAGAAGAAAGAAAAGGGGAGAAGGTTGGGGGGGGGGGGTCAACCTAAACTGGGATCTGCACAGGGAGATGTCTGTTTACATTAATTTTAAATTTCTGCATGTCAGTACTGTCGGAGAAACAGGGGCAGGGAGGGAGTTCCAGAGGCCAGCAGCACGCGGAAAGAAGCTATTGGAATAGAAAGCTCTCCGGCATCTGGGGATCTCCACAGTGAATGGATGGGATTTAGTTGATTGTCGAGTTGGTCTAGTGAATTTACGTCGAGGAGGCACCAGAGTAACCAGTTCATTGGAGCATATTCCATTGAAGTATTTGTAAAACAAGCACAAGGATGCTACATTGCGGCGATGGGACAGGGACTGGAGCTTGGTTGACAGTGAGGGACATTCTAGCAAACTAACCAATCAGATTCGTTGGTTTTATTACCATCTCTCTCTGGTTATTTATTTCCATCAGCCAATGGGTGACAAGCCTTTTGTTTAAGAGGGTTTTTGGTGCTCCCTCTTTTTAAGTGGGTCAAATTAACAAAGATGACTTTACTCTGACACGTTGAGACTAAAATAATTTATCTGTTCTATTTTTTGTTATTCATTATTATAAATTTATTATTGAGTTACGGTGTTTTATTTATTTAGTTTAATTTTTGTATAGTTATCCTAAAGTAAAGTTTATTCTGTGTCTACAGTTAGTTGCTATTTCAGTTCTACGATGTAGTAACTTTTTGGCATCCTTAAAATTAAAAATTTCTAGTTTCTCGCAAAATAATAATCTACACGGATCGTCTAAATATCTGCATGTCCTGGCCCATCGTAATATTTCACCTTTGAGACCTCAGTAATATTTTTATAATGAAGTCCTAAATCTGTATCTTCCGTTATCGGATGTGCTTTTGTGATTATAATAACTCGTTTGAATGTTAGGGCTCCTTTAACCTATGTAGTATTTTTCCTTATTCGGGGTTTCATGTGTAAATATTGTGGGTTAAACGATGTTTTTAGTTAAGCAGTTATTTTGTAAAGGACAATGTGTTCAAATTTTGCAGTTACAGTTTTTCTCTCCATTATTAACTTTCTGATTTCTATTACTGAGTTATTGCTATTTCTTGTGATTATATTATTATTATTGTTGTTGTATCTGTTACACATTTTTCTACACATTTTGTTTTTATTTTTCTCTTTATTATTTAGTATTTTGTTATTATGGGCTTAGATTATCATTTCTAAATTTTCGAAGTAACTGTAAGACGTTTTTAAGTTACTTTTATTGAATATTTTTCATAAGACATTAGTTATAGGAGATTTTTTTTCGATAATACAGGGTGGGCCAAAATAAGGGTCCTATCTTTAAATTTGAATAACTTGAATTTGAATAACTTCCACAAAATAAAAGTTAAACTCACCAAACTTTATGTGTGTGTAGACTGACCCTTCCGAGATTTTTTGAAATAAACAAAACAAATTTTAGCCGAAAAACACTTCTTAAAACTTACAAAAACTAAAGTATTGTTTTTTACACTGTTTTGAGTTTTTTAAGCAAAAATAATGTTTTCTAAATGAGGGTACGTTCCTTAGGGCTAATACGGCTCATGCTTGCTTCGGAAGGGGTCCTTTACTTATTCTAAAAAAAAAATTTAAAAAAATCAATAAATAAAAAAGTTATGAATTTTTAAAAATAGGACCCTTATTTTTGCCCACCCTGTATTTACGAATTTCTTGTTAAGTTTAGTTTTTTAGCATCTGCTTATACGGTAGGGTAAACCAAATGATGTTTCTTTTTCTTTTCTTTTTATTTCTATTATTATTATTATTATTATTATTATTGGTATCTTGTTGCTTATATCTAATTTCAATATTATTATATTCACTAGTTTTTAGAGCTGTGTTATATAAATGTCAAATTCTTAAATACCTTTTTGTTGCTAGAGTTATTACTAAGCCTACATTCGATAGACAGAGTCTTGTTTTTCGAAAGGAGTTAATGCTAGCTGTCTGACGGCTAAACGCGGCCGTAAGGCATCATAACGATGTATACACACGCGAAAGTAAGCCGTATCCAACAAGTACTTATAAAATAGTAACCTATTATTGTTTAATCTAAAATGACAATGCTATTGAGCTTGGTATTTATCTAAAACGGAAATGCTATTTGCAAAGTTTTTGTTTTGCCTTGACACTAAATCTTCCTCGCTTTCTGAGTTCAATGGGATTTTTGGCATCTGTTCAGTGGTCCTTCCTGATTGCACCCGAATATCCATAGAAAACTGGCCATTTTTGGCTCAAGGCAGTGAAAGAGAAAACTGATGACCGATAATAATCAATATTGATCACACTCACATAAAAACGTTAGTAACGCTCCGTTAATAAATGTGTGATTTTTAACAGCCACGAAAACTAAAGGATCAATATTGAAGAATGTATATCACCTCTATTTCATTTACAGTCCCCCCTCTCTCACACACATCTCTCTCTCTCCATTATCTCTCTCTCTCTATTATATATATATTATATATATATCTATTATATATATATATATATTATATATATATATCTATTATATATATATATATATTATATATATATATATCTCCCCCTCTCTCTCTTTCTATTATCTCTCTCTATATATTATATATATATATATTTATATATAGAACAGTTTTTTATTATATTCCAATAACCATGGTTTGTTTTATTACTTTTATTTTTATTTTTTTCACATTTCCAAAAATTCCAAATTTCTGTGAGATATATTTAACGGTCCGTTTCATTTGTTTTGTGCCACACAACATTTGTATGTCAATATCGTCTCTGCAACACTACAAAATCATCAGAAAAAGTTCACAAATAATAAGAGTTCTTAGATTAGAGTGTCTTGAAAAACACCCACATCATACATCAGTTTCATTTTAAGGTGAAAATAAACAAAAGAACAAACAATATATATATATATATATATATATATATATATATATAGAGAGAGAGAGAGAGAGAGAGAGAGAGCAAAAAATTCACATACACATTGCAACTGTCGGCATTATAATTTATTTCGATTTATATCCGCGAGGTTGGAAGAGGGGCGGTAAAGTTTAGCTTCGTGTCAACATATCATGACAAATATGATTTTGAGGGAATTATCGCAATATTTTAATAAAAAGTTTTTTATTTTATTTTTCGTTCCAACTGGAGATACATATTATTTGACCTCTTTATATTTCCCTCCCCGTCTTTTTGTTGATGATTTTAACTTAATGCGTTGCTCTTCCCCCTTGTTTATCCCCCTCTCTCTGACTATGATATTTCTTTTTTGGCTGGTGAATATTTCTTTTTTCCGTCACTTCCAATATGTAACTGTCCCGTTAGCATTCTGAAGAAGTCAGGAGGTCGAAATAAATTATAAATGCTGACAGTTGCAATGTGTTTGTGAATTTTTTCTTTCTATATTATATTCTTGCTCTGTTTTCTACATTGAGCTCTATTACTTTGATTTCTTACCAAAATTATTCACTTTAACATACACACACACATATATATATATATATATATATATATATATATATATATATTTGTGTTATAATGGGATAATTCCAGGAGGAAATCTGGTTATGAGAGCTCAATGTAGTAAACAGAGCAAGAATAACATAAAATATAATAACACGAAATCACATAATTGTCGATGCAATAATTTATTTCAACCGTGCGGTTTTTTCAAGCATCACTCAGACAATTACATTTTTGAGACTGATAGAAAATTGAATTTCCCTACGACAATACAAACACAACCAGAGAGAGTGGTGGTAGCAACCAATTTGATACATCTTTTAGAGAGAGGGGAAAATTTAAAACTTATATTTAACTATGGCGGTCGAAGGGGAGGGATCTTTAAGTTAATCAACTAAAAACTGCCGTGTCAAAATTATGACACATACGACTTGACGATATCATACATATAGACAACTTTACTCACACGCATACACAAAACTAAATATGCACACATCCTATGCGCACGCACACACGTAATCTCACTCACACATTACCATAACTAAGCATAATCACATACACAACTTTCATTCATACATCTCCAGCATATATATATATATATATATGCAAACATCGTTAAAAATCACAGAATTCGTCTGTTTAATTATACCTTTTTTATTTTTTGACTATATATATATATATATATATATATATATATATATATATATTCATGAACCTGCCTAATATATATATATATATATATATATATATATATATATATATATATATATAAGGTTAGTGCTGAATTATCAAGGGGGCAATCAAAAATAAGAGCATATTTATTTATATATGTATCGCAGTAGACAAAAATACGATCAACAATGTATTTCTTTCTTTTTCTCCCAAGTCCATCCTTATAACTTCCTCCCATGTTTTCCTTGGCCTTCCACTGTGGGCTGATCTTGCTACCGCAACTGTTCTACATCTACCAACCCAAGAACTCTCATCCATTCTTTCAACAGGGTTAGACCACCGAAGTCTCCTGCTCATTCATAATATCTGGTTTGCCGTCTGCGAATAACGATATATTCCAGCAAAGAGGTGAGCAGACTTTCTTTCGTCGGATTGAGGTAGAGTTCTGTTCAGTCCTAGAAGGTGCATACCCCCAGGCTTTACCTTCTCTCTTTCAGAAGTGGTTGGTTTATTAACAATGTGTATGTGGCAACACCAGGCCCAGGCTTATTTTACCTCTGATCCTCTCACATATGTAGAAATAACAGTGAACTATCACACACATTGTACGTGTTAGATGTGGATAATAAAGAGCGTATTTGTTCATCTTGTTCAGCTTTTACTGCATTGCAAACAGCCTTATTAAATACCTGTATACTTATTTACCAGCAATGTTTCAGCAATCTACCCTTTTAATTTAACTAAGTTGAGAATGAGAACAACTTGTTTGGAAAATCGATGGCATAACGTAGAGTTCTGTTCAGTCGTAGGAGGTGCATACCACCAGGCGTTACCATCTCTCTTTCAGAAGTGGTTGGTTTATTAACAATCGCTTGAAGCACCACTACAAGGGAATGCCGACAGAACTACTCAGACTATACACCCCCTTCTGATATGCTGGCTTTCCTTCCCAACTTCCGGCCTTGTACCACATCTTCCTGCAGTGAGAAAGAAGTATTTTTACGGCGTCCTACCAGTTTTTTTTGTTTTTTTAAAAACTTTAGTTCATCCCAAACAAGGGGGCAGATTGCCACTGAGACGTAAGGGGCTACTGTGAATTAGGGGCCATATCCATAGTGGTATCCTAAGTAGGGAGTTGTGCAGCAGGAGATGTTTGTTCACATTACATTTAAATTTCTGCATGTTGGTACAGTCAAAGAAACAAGGAGCAGGGAAGAAATTCCCAAAAATAGCAGTTTGAGAAAAGAATCTATTAGAGTAAGAAACTTTCCGATGTCTGAGGACTTCTACAGTGAAGGGGTGGGATTTTGCTGATTGTCTGGTTGGTCGGTGGTATTTACAGCATAGGGCCACGAGTGCAGCAAGTTCATCAAAGCACATTCCATTGAAGTACTTGTAAAACAAGCACACGGATGCAACACTGCGGCGATGGTACAGTGGCTGGAGCTTGGTAGACAGTGTGGGACCTATTAAATTAGAAACTCTTTTTTGGACACTGTCTAAGAGGGAGAGACTAGTGGTTGAGGCACCAGCCCAGATGTGACAACAATACTCCATGCATGGGTGAATGGTGGTTTTGTAGAAATATAGGATACTGGCAGGTGTGAGAAGTTTTCTAGCACGGTAGAGGGAGCCTACTTTACTTGCAGCAGACTTAGCGGTATCTTCTATGTATTTTTTCCAATTCATGTTGTCTGTGAATGCTAGGCCAAAGAATAGGTGCTAATTGGTGGTTGAAAAGGTTTCTTATACTTGTTAAAGAGAAGGAGCTTTGTCTTAATGTAACCATCCATTTTTCTTATTGTCTTAGTAGCATTAAATGTTACCATCCATTTATGTCCCCATTCAACTACAGACTGGAGGTCATTTTTTAAGGATTCAGCCATTGCCATGGATATGTGCATGTTCATTTTACCCACATGTTAAGAATAGAGCATGCAGTCATAAGCAAATATACCCATCAGGAAGGTAGTTTATGAAGATCAGGAATAATAAAGGTCCAAATATCGACCCCTGGGGCACATGCGCATTAATATGATGTTGTTTGGATTTACGGCCATCAAGAACGACCTGGATCTTTCTTTTAGCTAAGAAGGATCTCATTTATTCATTCATTCTTTTTGTATGAATCAGATGATTCTATTGTTGGCATTCGTTTCCCAATATTTTGCTAGTAAGAATTCTTTCTAGAAAGACGTCGGGTACTTACAGGAGGGATCACGTGAAGGTTGCCAACATCCCAAGTGAAAGTGTGTTTGTAGAATGAACTGGATTCGAACTTGGCACACCCAGGTTTTCAGTCCGTGTCGTTAACCACTCACCCAGCCTCACCTCTAGAAGGATCCGATTATGTTAAATATTCGTCCAGTAATACCGTACGAGTTGATTTTCCTGAGAAGATCTTCATGCCAGATCTTGTTAAAGGCCTTGGATATATCAAGCACTGCTGTCCTAGCTTCACCTGTCTTATCCAGTATGCGGTATCTGCGTTCAGAGATGAATTCAAATGGATAGCTGGTTTACCACTTTTGATGATATCTGGTTTGCCGTCTGTGTTCGTACCAGCCGAGGAAATGTCTTTGGCGTCATTCTGGCAGACTCGCAGACTTTCTTTTATCGGATTGTTATGTCCTGTTTAGTCCAAGGCTTGACAAAGGGTTGGTTTATTACCAATCACCTGTGGCGCCCTTCATGGAAATGCTGACAGGGCTGCTAAGGTTATTTGTGTTGAGCCAGACTGTATCCCCCCCCCTTATTGTGCACTGGTTTTCTTCCCCACCTTCCTGCCTTGTGCCACACCTTCCTGCAGTGGGAAGAAAGTAAATATCGTCCATCCAAATTTTCACAGCATCCTGCCTGTTAACCACTCATACAAAGTACTCCTTTCTTTCTTCCTCCATGTGCCGAGTGTCAGGCGGAATTCCCACAAGCAGTTCTCTTTCGCAAGACGCTTCCCATCTGTGGAACACATTACGACGAGATTGCTTCCCTGCAGATTACAACATCTGTGTCTTCAAATTATTTAGCTAGATGGAGTCATCGACTCTTTCAACTTAAGAATTATGTGTGGTGAGAGTTCTGCAATCTACCCAGCGCGATTACACGGGACATCATATAACCACAAACGGGACTATTTAATTGCACTCTTCAAAGTGATACATTAACTCAAAGTTCTTCGATCATTTCTCTAGTAGCGTCTATTCGGATAGTACTACTCGGAATCTCTCGATATAGAGTTCTTCGGAAAAATCCGTTTCCCTCCACCCTTCACAGACCTAGCCATTGCCATTAATGTCGGTTCCCCACTTAATCTCTGCCTTGAAGCAATTCTACCAGTCCACAAATTAGCTAAAACAACTAACTAACCCTAACTCTAACAACTCGGTTGATGTCATATTAGATTAGAAACCATTAGGTCGATCACAACCCTAACCCTACTAACTAACCCTAACCCTAACTCTAACAACTCGATAGATCTCATATTGGATTAGAAACCTATTCGGTCGATCACACCCCTAACCCTAACTAACTAACCCTAACTCTAACAACTCGATAGATCTCATATTGGAAGACACCAAAAACAAACAAAAAAACTCCATCATAACAATAACAACAACAAAAGAACACATATTTTAGAAACCCTCTGTATAAAAAAAATTGAACAGCCCATCCCAACGAAGATAAACACAGAAACCACAGAGGCATTTTGAAATGCCTGACTACCCGCACCACGCCTACCCTGCCCCACCCTAGTGCTGAAAGTCACTAACACCTGTTATCAAAAAGTAAACAAATATTCTTACATCCACCTTAGTTTAACTCCACCAACACATGTTAACTGTTAACAAAATAACTATTCGTTTATAAACGCCTTCTCTCACTACTGCCATTATTATATTAAAAACTAGCTGACCCATGCGCCGGCGTTTCCCCGGGAAAGTATATTAACTACAAAAATGCCTGGACCCAATGTTGAACTATTAAATTATTTGCTAACCCCACAAAGTTAATGAAAAACATTTGTATGTGTGTGTGTGGAAGGGCTTGTCATCCATACTTATTGGGGAAGTTTAATTACCAACCCGGACTTAAGGTTAGTGTTGGGCTTAAGGAAAGCCCATTTTTTTATTGAAAAAGATGTGGGACCATTAAAAGTCAATTTCGCCTAACTAAAGAAAAGAAAAACGAAATAATGAATTAATTAAAATAATTTTTTCTGGTTTTTCGGTGCGAACGAAGACCCAATGATGTAAATGTTTATGGACCTAACTGATAATTGCCTCCAGTGACCTCAGATGAGATTGAAGGAAAATTTCAATAGTGTTTTTAGATTCCTTGAAAAATTTAACCCTGATTGTAAAGTATTTGAATGTTCTAACTGTTAACAAATCGATTTCTATAATAAACAAACAAACATATATTATCCCAGATTAAAAAAAACTCATGATGTATGAAAGTGAAACCTGGCCAGTGAAGGTTGAGGACATGCGTTGCATGGAAAGAAATTATATATGATGATGTGATGGATGGGTAATGTCTTAAAGACAGGCCGAGATCTGATGACCTCAAAGGAAGATTAAATCTGGACAGTATAGGGAGATGTGTGCAGAATAGGAGACTTCTTGGTTTGGTAACATTGCAAGAATGGATGAGAGTTGTTAGATTAGTAAATGTAGAACAGTTGAGGTAGCAGGGTCGATGGCAGGGGAAGGCTGAAGAAACCATGGGTAGAAGTGATAAAGATAAATTTGAGAGAAAGAAGGATAAATAAGGACCTGGTCCGAGATAGGTTACTTTAGAAGTCAATTTCTAAAGGTTTGCCAGTATGTAAAACAGACTCTAAACCTAACATCATGATGATGACGACACCCCCCCCCCCCCCCGAAAAAAAGTAGGTAATTCTTGAGACCTTTACTACCATTACCATTACTACGGTAACTCGTTATGGTTACCGGTGGTTTACGCCTGATACTGTTGGTTGTTTTCCCTGGAATCTGGGTTAGAATAAGTCTCATCAATATTCCTGTATTCTATGTTACTTTGCAGTCGAGGTAAAACTGGTGCAACCCCTCTTCAATCGTTCCACCCTCTGCGGACACTTTACATGGTACTAACAGATCATGATTTTTAGAGGGGGGGAGCTTTGTTATTACAAGTCGGTAAAAGTCCAGAATAGTTAACACTCAAGAACTCGTAAACACCCCCCCCCCCCCAAAAAAAAACACCACATAATTTATATAAAACACATTAGAATTAAGTTCTTTACCAAACCTGGTTAATTCTAACATGTAGAAGGCTCTCCAGCATCTGGGGACCTTCACAGTAAATGGATGGGATTTAACTGATTGTCAGGTTGGTCGAGTGTATATATACTAAGGGGGCACCAGAGCAGCAAGTTCATTGGAGCACATTCCATTGAAGTATTTGTAAAACAAACACAAGGCTGCAACATTGCAGCGATGGGACAGGGTGGATAGTGAGGGACCTATTTGATTAGCGACTCTTTTTTTAACCTTGTCTAAGAGGGTTATTAAAAGTAGCCGAAAGTGCAGGAAATCTAGGTAAACTTGTTGTTACTCAGATTCCAAGGAATGCTACTTGTTATTGCCAGTGAAAAATCACTGACAATAACACATGTGAAACTCCTAGTGAGTAAAAAATGTAAGTAAAGTTGTCGGCCATAGTTGAGGGCGATCTCAAGGCTTCCTTTTTATTTTTTCATTTACTACTACGCCGAGGTGTAGGGTTATAGTTAGGGTTTTTATTTACTACTACACCTAGGTGTGGGGTTAGGGTTTTTATTTACTACTACACCTAGGTGTGGGGTTAGGGTTTTTATTTACTACTACACCTAGGTGTGGGGTTAGGGTTTTTATTTACTACTACACCTAGGTGTGGGGTTAGGGTTTTTATTTACTACTACACCTAGGTGTGGGGTTAGGGTTTTTATTTACTACTACACCTAGGTGTGGGGTTAGGGTTTTTATTTACTACTACACCTAGGTGTGGGGTTAGGGTTTTTATTTACTACTACACCTAGGTGTGGGGTTAGGGTTTTTATTTACTACTACACCTAGGTGTGGGGTTAGGGTTTTTATTTACTACTACACCTAGGTGTGGGGTTAGGGTTTTTATTTACTACTACACCTAGGTGTGGGGTTAGGGTTTTTATTTACTACTACACCTAGGTGTGGGGTTAGGGTTTTTATTTACTACTACACCTAGGTGTGGGGTTAGGGTTTTTATTTACTACTACACCTAGGTGTGGGGTTAGGGTTTTTATTTACTACTACACCTAGGTGTGGGGTTAGGGTTTTTATTTACTACTACACCTAGGTGTGGGGTTAGGGTTTTTATTTACTACTACACCTAGGTGTGGGGTTAGGGTTTTTATTTACTACTACACCAAAATGTAGGGTTAGGGTTTTTATTTACTACTACACCTAGGTGTGGGGTTAGGGTTTTTATTTACTACTACACCTAGGTGTGGGGTTAGGGTTTTTATTTACTACTACACCGAAGTGTAGGGTTAGGGTTGGGTTTTTTATTTATTACTACACCGAAGTGTAGGGTTAGGGTTTTGTATTTACTACTATACCAAAGTGTAGAGTAAGGGTTTTTATTTACTACTACACCGAAGTGTAGGGGTTAGGGTTAGGGTTTTTAATTTACTACTACACCGACGTGTAGGGTTAGAGTTTTTTATTTACTACTACACCGACGTGTAGGGTTAGGGTTTTTAATTTACTACTACACCGACGTATAGGGTTGGAGTTTTTTATTTACTACTACACCGACGTGTAGGGTTAGAGTTTTTTTATTTACTACTACACCGACGTGTAGGGTTAGGGTTTTTAATTTACTACTACAGTGACGTGTAGGGTTGGAGTTTTTTATTTACTACTACACCGACGTGTAGGGTTAGAGTTTTTTATTTACTACTACACCGACGTGTAGGGGTTAGGGTTTTTAATTTACTACTACAGTGACGTGTAGGGTTGGAGTTTTTTATTTACTACTACACCGACGTGTAGGGTTAGAGTTTTTTTATTTACTACTACACCGACGTGTAGGGTTAGGGTTTTTAATTTACTACTACACCGACGTGTAGGGTTAGGGTTTTTAATTTACTACTACAGTGACGTGTAGGGTTAGAGTTTTTTATTTACTACTACACCGACGTGTAGGGTTAGAGTTTTTTATTTACTACTACACCGACGTGTAGGGTTAGGGTTTTTAATTTACTACTACACCGACGTATAGGGTTGGAGTTTTTTATTTACTACTACACCGACGTGTAGGGTTAGGGTTTTTAATTTACTACTACACCGAAGTGTAGGCGAGAGTACCACTCCTTGATACTCAGCATATGATGTTAAGTATTTAGCAAGGGGGCATCAAGTTTCATTTTTTGTAAGTCTTTGGTATGACTCGACCGCGAATTGAACCCTGGTCTCCCGGCCAATTACACTCTTACCATTATGCTAGTGAGTAAATAATAATAATAATAATAATAATAATAATAATAAGCACATGTGGTGACACTGGCATCTGTTGATACCACAGAAAATGGTCGCAATGGGTCAAGGAAGGTGGAAAGACTGAAGAGAAAGAGCAATATCCAGGTCTCCACTAAAAAGCCACAAAGAGTACTGGCATCCTGGGGAGGATTATTGTAACTCAAATTCCAGAGAAGACCATTATGAGCAAAAAATTAATGATAAACGGCTGTTGCGAAAATGCTAAGTCATTTGTAACGAATATCAGAAGAAGTGGAGAGTACTGGAAATTTGGGAAGACTTGTTGTTACGGAGAACTCCGAGTAAATAATAATAAAAAAAAAAAATAATAATAATAATAATGATTATTATCATTATTATTATCATTATTATTATTATTATTAATTTGTTATTATTTACTCACTAGGAGTTTTTACAGTAGTTATTATCAGTGATTGCTCACTGGTAATGACAAGTGGTGTTCCCTGGAGTCTGAGTGACAACAAGTTTACCTAGATTTCCAACACTCTCAGCCTATTTCGATAACCATTTCAAATCATTTTGTGTTATCGCAATAGCTGTTTACCATCGATTTCTCACTGGCAACGACCA
Organism: Sepiola atlantica; assembly: GCA_963556195.1. Taxonomy (NCBI): domain Eukaryota; kingdom Metazoa; phylum Mollusca; class Cephalopoda; order Sepiida; family Sepiolidae; genus Sepiola; species Sepiola atlantica. The sequence continues at coordinate 11,404,048 of OY744546.1, forward strand.
TTGCTCTTCTCTGGAATTTGAGTGGCAACAAGTCTCCCTAAGATTCAAGTATTCTCTGCACCTTTCCAGTGGAGGTCTGAATGGTGCTGTTCCCTTCTCGGTATCTCAACCCTCTTTGACCCTTCCCGACAATTTTGTGTGGTACCAATGAAGGCTGGTGCCACCACAGATGTGTGTGTATTATTATTCTTTACTCACTAGGAATTTCACACAAGCTATTAGCAGTGATTGCTCACTGGCAATAATAAGCTGTGTTCCCTGGAGCCTGAGTGACAACTAGTCTCCCCCAGATGTCCAGCACTCTCCATCTCTTTCGGTAACCGTTGCAAAGCATTTTGTATTATCGCCAACAGCCGTTTACCATTGATTTATCGCTGGTAACGACCATTGGTCTCCTCTGGGGTTATTATTATTATTATTATTATTATTATTATTATTATTATTATTATTATTATTATTATTATCATTATTTCACTAGTTCTCACACAGGTCATCATCAGTGATTACTTACGTATAATAACCAGTGGTGTTCCTGGAGTCGTGGTGGCAACAAGTCTCCCCAGATTTCCAGTATTCTCTACTTCTTTCGATAACCTTTGCAAATGATTTTGCGTTATCACAACAGTCACTTACCGTTGATTATGCACTGGCAACAACCATTGGTCTTCATTGGAGTTTGGGTAGCAATAAGCCTACCCAAGAATCCAGTGGAGGTCTGGTTAGTACTCTCCCTCCTCGGTCCTTACATCCTCCTTGACCCTTCACGACTATTTTGTGTAGTACCAGCCGAAGCTGATCCCTTAGGGGGTACAGTTTATTATTATTATTATTATTATTATTATTTTGCAAATGACTTTGCGTTATCGCAACAGTCGCTTACCATTGATTTCTCACTGGCAACTCGAGGGGGGCACATTTTATTATTATTATTGGTCCCCCGATTTATAAAATCGGGAGACCTATGTTTTGAGGCATTTCCGTCCGTCCGTCCGTCCGTCCGTCCGGATTTTTCTCCGCAACCATCCATTAAATTTCTCTGAAATTTTCTATGAAGTTGTAACTTTGGTCAGGTTAGAAAGTAACATTCTCCGATTTTTGAAAAAAAATCTGGTTAGCCCCCCAGGGGGTCAAAAGGCCCCGAAATGGCAAAAAATGACATTTTTTGCCCCATAACTTTTCATCCATCCATTCAATTTCTCTGAAACTTGGCCAAAATGTAGAGGCAATTGTTCTGGATATAAAATGAGCATCCTTGATCTCAGAAAAATTCTGGTTTGCGCCTCCAGGGGGTCAAGGGGGGAGGTCAAAAATGCCCCAAATTGCCCAAATTTATTGCATTTTACACTCGCCACATCAAGTCACATACAGAGGGGGACCACGCATGCGCGTCTTTTTATTATTATGCAAATGACTTTGCGTTATCGCAACAGTCGCTTACCATTGATTTCTCACCGGCAACTCGAGGGGGGCGCTGTTTATTATTATTATTTTGCAAATGACTTTGCGTTATCGCAACTGTCGCTTACCATTGATTTCTCACTGGCAACTCGAGGAGAGCGCTGTTTATTATTATTATTTTGCAAATGACTTTGCGTTATCGCAACAGTCGCTTACCATTGATTTCTCACTGGCAACTCGAGGGGGCGCTGTTTATTATTATTATTTTGCAAATGACTTTGCGTTATCGCAACAGTCGCTTACCATTGATTTCTCACTGGCAACTCGAGGGGGCGCTGTTTATTATTATTATTTTGCAAATGACTTTGCGTTATCGCAACAGTCGCTTACCATTGATTTCTCACTGGCAACTCGAGGGGGCGCTGTTTATTATTATTATTTTGCAAATGACTTTGCGTTATCGCAACAGTCGCTTACCATTGATTTCTCACTGGCAACTCGAGGGGGGCGCTGTTTATTATTATTATTATTATTTTGCAAATGACTTTGCGTTATCGCAACAGTCGCTTACCATTGATTTCTCACTGGCAACTCGAGGGGGCGCTGTTTATTATTATTATTTTGCAAATGACTTTGCGTTATCGCAACAGTCGCTTACCATTGATTTCTCACTGGCAACTCGAGGGGGGGCTGTTTATTATTATTATTTTGCAAATGACTTTGCGTTATCGCAACAGTCGCTTACCATTGATTTCTCACTGGCAACTTGAGGGGGGCGCTGTTTATTATTATTATTTTGCAAATGACTTTGCGTTATCGCAACAGTCGCTTACCATTGATTTCTCACTGGCAACTCGAGGGGGGCACAGTTTATTATTATTATTATTATTTTGCAAATGACTTTGCGTTATCGCAACAGTCGCTTACCATTGATTTCTCACTGGCAACTCGAGGGGGGCGCTGTTTATTATTATTATTATTATTTTGCAAATGACTTTGCGTTATCGCAACAGTCGCTTACCATTGATTTCTCACTGGCAACTCGAGGGGGGCACAGTTTATTATTATTATTATTATTATTATTATTATTATTATTATTATTATTATTATTATTATTATTCAAATGACTTTGCGTTATCGCAACAGTCGCTTACCATTAATTTCTCACTGGCAACTCGAGGGGGACACATTTTATTATTATTATTATTATTATTATTATTATTATTATTATTATTATTATTATTATTATTATTATTATTATATAAACAATGACATGTAGAAAGGCACAATAATAAAAACAGAAAAAAGTCACCCACCTGTAGTCTGTTATAAGACGTTTTTTTCTTTTTTCTTCAATGAATAATATTGGTTAATGGATAAGAACTTTGGAATCAAAGAAAGTCTGCTATAATATGTCTGCGATTCATAATGATGTAACGCCTTATTTTGTTGTTTGTGTTCAAGATTTCTCGTTGACGTGCAACTGTGAATCGTTTTCTCCAGATGCCATGTTGGTCTTGAGTTGTGGCTTCCACAGGAGACTGTAGTATATAGCGAGCACGATGGCGGCAAGCGACACGGCCAACACATAGGCCAACACTGTGGCCAGTCTCACCCACTTTTTGTTCGACTTGGCTGCCATCTTCGGCTTGTTCCGATCGCCGCCCGTGTAGCTGGCCCCTTTGGCTGACGCCTGCTGATTCCCCCGGAACGTGGTGGCGTTTTCATCCTTCTCCATCTCCCTCTTTCGAGTAATTATATAGATATGTAGGTATTTTTTTTTTCCTTGAGTTAGGATTTGCAAGAGTATAAGTGTGTACCGCGCAAACGTCTTTTTTTTTTAATCTTTTTTTTTTTTTTTAATGGTATCTGTGTGTATACTTGCGCAATCTGAATTCGAGGAATGGTTTAAAAAGAAGCGTGTGATGGAGAGAGAGGTAGGATATAGCGAAGAAACGCTGTATTGTCCGTAGCAGACAAGAAGAAAGAATACGGACGAGTGAGACCACCAACCCTACCCCCAAAAAATGTGTGGTTGATGAGGCAAGCTGAAGGGTATCATTTACACTTTCTCTCTGCGTTAAGGACTTCGGTGAGAATCAAAGCATTTGATAGAGCGAGAGGAGGAGAGAGGTGAGTGCGTAGGTAAATCCGTTCGGTTCTTCCTGTGGTTGTCAGGTTTTGCAGGCAGGAAGCAGCTGAATGGATCGTATGTAGAAAAGCTGGTCCGAATCGGAGACTGGTACTTTCCCTACTGCACAGTAACAATCCCTGTTGGGTAGAGACTCTGGGAGGAGAAGAGAAGGGGGAGGGAGAAAGAGGGAGGGGGAGAGGGGGTATGCGTTTAAAATCACGACAGCAATAAAAAGAAATCTCTAAAAAAGATTTTAAAAAAATAAGCAAAGAAAGTCTTTCCCCGTATCAGTCGAATATTTTAACGTTTTTACCTCTCTCTCTCTCTTTCTCGCACGCGCGCTCTCTCTTTAGCACGCTCTCTCTCTCACACTCTCTTTCTCTTTTGCCTCTATCTCTCTCCCCCTCCCTCTCTCACCCCCACTCTCTCTCTCTCTCTCTGTCTCTCTCTCTCTCTCTCTCTCTCTCTCTCTATTTTTTTCTACTGTGTATGTACGTTGCTTACAGTGTCAGTTATACCTGTCTTTGGGAGTGGTTAGTTTTTTTTAGGGGGAGGGGGGGGGGGTAACGACAAAATTTATCAACCAGACACGTTGAAATAAACGAGGAGGGGGTGAGGGAATGATGCCGGTTAAAAAAAAAATTTTTTTTAACGGTAGATGATAATTCATACATAGTTAAAACGACGATCCACTAAAAATAAAATAATTTTTTTTTTCCATGATCCTGCTTTTTTTCCCTGTTTTTTTTTTTTGTTTTTTTGTTTGTTTTTAAGAAAAAGAAAGAAAAAAAAGAAAGCCCCTATCTACTAGCAGCCGTCGTCGGGTTTGTCTTTGAGCGGAGCCAGTTGTTGCAGCATTTGCCTTACTAACAACCGCGGTAGTAATAGTACCGTGAGCAGCAGTCGGCGCAACAGCAGCAGAAGAAGAAGAAGAAGAAGAAGAAGAAGAAGAAGAAGAAGAAGAAGTGCCCGCACGGTTCTTGCTCTATTCACTGTCTGCTTTTAGAAAACTCGCTTTCCGGAGATTGGGCGAGCGTTTCTACTATTCCTCGCTTTACGCTGTTCATTCTTGAGTGCGTCTTTCTCTACCCCCCACCCCCACTTCGCTTTTCCAGGTACAATTTACATTCGCGTCTCATGATGGACTCTCCCACACGCCAAAAAAAAGAAGAAGAAGAAGAAGAAGAAGAAGAAGAAGAAGAAGAAGAAGAAGAAGAAAGAGGAGGAGGAGGAGGAGGTGGTGGTAAAAAGGGCGTGTGTTTGTTCTCCGTGTGATTGCGCAGAACGAGTCGGAAGGCAAGCAAGCAAGTTGCTGAATTAAAAAAAATACAAAAATGGAGAGATTGCTTTTCAATGTTTGGAAATGGATATTATTGTTCTTTAGAGGAGATGCGTGACATTCCCGAGTGGATGCCACCATTCCATTCGCATCCTGGATAATAATTCTTTAGATTAATCCGCCTCTCTATCTATCTATCTATCTATCTATCTATCTATCTATCTATCTATCTATCTATCTATCTATTTCTCCCTCTTTCTACCCCTTTCTCTCTCTCTCTCTCTCTCTCTCTCTCTCTCTCTCTCTCTCTATATATATATATATATATATATATATATACCCCTATCTATCTATCTATATCTGCCTGCCTGTCTGTCTGTCTCTGTCTCTCTTTCTTTCTTTCTTTCTTTCTTTCGCTCTCTCTCTCTCTCTCTCTCTCTATCTCTCTTTCTTTCTTTCTCTCTCTATCTCTCTCTCTCTTTCTTTCTCTCTCTATCTATATATATATATATCTTTCTTTCTTTCTCTCTCTCTCTCTCTCTCTATATATATATATATATATATATAGTACATGTGTTAATTTCGTTTCCTAGATGTTAATCCAATGAAACTCTATATAAAAAAGTGCTCAATAACAAGTAGAGCTGTTTTTTAGTATAAATTTTTATTTATACAAACATTATTGGTTACATATGTGCATACATGTTTCAGCTGCACCCTCTTTCGAGAACAAGCTTCTTCAGACCTTTAGAAAGAAAAAAAATTCGATGTTTTTTTCCGAAGGTCTGAGGAAGCTGGTACTCTCAAGAGAGATCGCAGCTGAAACATGTATGCACATATGTAACCAATAATGTTTGTATAAATAACAATTTATACTACATATATATATATATATATATATATATATATATATATATATATATATATATATATCTTTCTCTCTCTTTCTATCTATCTATATATATTTCCATCTTTCTCCCTCTCTCTCTTCCCCTTCTCTCTCTCCTAGTACCATCTCGCTTACATACGTACCTACAATCATTTTTCTGCCTACCTTATTTCCCAACTCTGCTACCCCCCCCCCCGCCTACCAGGGTGTGACCCAAAACTGCACGCAGTGATGAGGTCCAAATTTGGAAAACTTCAAAGATTGTGGGTTCGCACTTTTATTTATCATTGCTCCCAGGTCCACTCTGACCCGAAGTGGCAGTACCTGTCACGGCCTCATCTATAGGTTAAATAAAAACTATCGTTTGTTTACGAAATATACGCCTTCAAAACAAATTAATCTCCAAAACAATTGTATAAAATATATTTATCCATGTACGATTTCGGCATGAAATGATCCCAAAATGGTCGAGATACCGTAAAACGTAACAACTTAAATGCATTTTGCCTGACGAATTTCTTTGGGGATGAAACACAAACGTTTCGGTAGAACTCATTTACAATACGTATATATATATATATATATATATATATATATATATATATATATATATATATATTGTGTGTGTATTTAGACAGCATATTTTCATTTAGGCAAACATTATTAAATAACACAGAGTGTTTTTGCGTGATAAAACTTTTTTCTTTTTTTTTCAATTTTCCGAATAGTCCATTTAGTATTTCGGTCAAATTGGTGTATGTAAGTTCCGTGGGTTTCTTGTCCTATTTTCTTTCCTTTTTCGCGAGTACTTTCGATTTGATTCTGTCAAATCATCTTCAGGCAGTGTTAGTCATGGTGGCTTTACAAATCTGCTTTATTATTGAGTTTTTTGTTTGTTTGTTTTTTATTATATATATATACACACACAGAGGGTGGGGAAGCAAAATTTACAATGAACGTTAAGTTGTTTTTCTCAGCAAGCACTACGTCAATTGTTTTGATACCTAGCATATATTGATGTCATAATCATACCTAAAACTATTATCCTTACCTTTTTCAGAAATGTTTGCCCATATGAGTAATCAGGAAAGCAAACGTCAAAGAGTGTGTTATTAGCTGAGTGCACTCGTTACACCAAAGGAGATTTTAAGATTAGTTGGAGTGTCGATAAAGACTGTTGAAATGTAAAAAATAGATGACTATGATCAAAACTATTAAGAGGAGGTCTGGAAGTGGAGGAATCAACAATAAAACGTATCAAAGCTTTTATTAAAGCTCTCAAATCCAAAATCCTAAAGGATCCAACCAAATCCATGAGAAAAATGGCAATTGAACTTGAGATAGACAACAAAACAATTAGAAATGCAGTAAAATATGATTTGAAATTAGAAATGCAGTAAAATATGATTTGAAATTAGAAATGCAGTAAAATATGATTTGTAGTTAAAATCTCACACAACGACACTAAAACACTTGTTGACAACAGTTATGAAGGAAAAAAGATTGGAAAAGTGCAATAAAATTATTACATGATTCTAGAAAAAGTCCTCCATTGTAACGATCTTTTCAGATAAAAAGATTTTCGCTGTCCATGCTGTTCTAAACCGCAGAAATGATAGATCTATCACAAAATTGACAGCTGAGATTAAGGGGACATTCAGAACAGAACATCGTGCTCAAATTATGGCTTTTGGTGTTACGGCTTCCGATGGAAAGAAAATGCTTATAAAAGTCTACAAAGCTGATAAAAAGAACAATGTTAATACTTACTACAAGACTCTGAGATGTCAGGTATTGTCATGGCTTAAAGCAAACTACTCAAATGGTAATTGTGTATAGACACAGGCTGGTGCTCCAACCCACGCAGATAGAAAAATACAAGATTTCTGCAAATCCAACGTTAACAATTTTGGGAATCATGTTTGTGACCACTTTCGACCCCAGATCTGAACCCTCTGGATTATGCTATTTCGAGCGTTTTAGAACATGCTACCAATAGGGAGGGCCTGTGGACGAGTGGTTATAGCACTTGTCTTTGGGCTGGACGACCCGGGTTCGATCCCACTCACGGCATGCAAATTTTCGGGTCTGAAAACTCCCTTTGTCCACCCAGCAGTAAATGGGTACCTGACTAAAACTCAGCGGAAGGAGAGGGATGGGCTCCGCCTTCCATATGCTGTGCCCTAGACATGGTGATTCTTAACAAATCACCGCCGCTACGGCCATGGGCAGTGTGCGATGTCGGCAACGACACTTGTGCACATCCAGGCTATGCGACCTTTACCTTTACCTTTTACCAATAGAACATCACAGAGCAATGACAACTCTCTTAAAGATACTAGTAAAGCAGAATGGGAGAAATAGTCTCCCAAATATCTGAGGATTAATTGTGCAAGTTTTAGGAAGTGCGTGAAAGCAGTTATTGGGAAAGAAGAAGGACGCATAGAATAAAAACATTTTCTCTTATGTAAATTCTCTTGTGACTTTCAATAAATGAATTGGTCATACACACATATCAAGACACAATCCCTAACAAAGCTAAAGAGCGCTTCACCTGCTTTTGTAAAAATTAATGTCCATCCTGATATGGGAGCCCCTAGACACTAGGTTTTTTATGTCCATAGATTGGCAGCAGATTAACCTTTTCAATATATATTCCAGCAGAGGGGCAGTTGGGTTTGTGTGCATCTCGGGGTGAGATGGGCCTGTGAGCTCTAAGCTCAAGGACTGTGTTCGGCTGGATTTGTGTTTTGATTCGGTCGAGCTAAGAGTTTCGATTTGCGTGTTTGGCGTTCAGTAGAAAAGTCAAGTATCATCGTAACATCTCTCAAAATCAAACGTTGTTGCTTGTTTTAAACTTGAGTTGTAATTTTGTTTTAAGGGAGAGTCCTTCTATTACAGCACTGACTGAGATCACATAATTGACACTGCGACCAATTTTGGATCCGAGCACCGACTTCAGACCACCAGGACGAGCGGATGATCATGGCCGGTGCAGTGAATGCACAGAGATGCACATTCACATTAATGCAGCTGGTATTTATCTGTTTCTCACTACATCGAAATGTGGCACAAGGCCAGCAGGTGGGAGGAAAAGCCAACTCTCCCAAGGGTGCAATCTCATCGGGTACAAAAATAGCCAAAAACGGACCCATCAATATTCCATGGTAGGGGCACCTCAGGCGACCAGCAATAACCCCCCCCCCCACATACACACACGCACACACTTCCAAAAGAAAAAGGTAATGGCTGAGAGAGTGTACCTTCTTACACCAAACCGAACCATATCTTATTTCAACAATAAAGACTTTGGTTATTCAAGTCAGCCCTAGGTTGGCAGAAGGTTGTCAATGAGAACCTCGGCTGATATGACAACAGGTGAAAAGTGTGTACATATAACACTGGATCCGCCATGATTGAAATCCTCCTACAATGATAGAGAATTGAAAAAAAAAGCGAAAAGGAAAGAGAGGGGGAAAGAGAGAGTGAGAGGAGGAAAGAGAGAGTGAGAGGGAGGAAGAAGAAGAGAGAGGTGAAAAGAGAGAGAGGGGGAATTCTTTGTTGCATGACTCAGTGGACAGGTCAACGAGCTAAGGTCTGCTGATATTGACTAATTAAAATCTCCATGTTGAATCGCCGATGCAATGTTGTTTAATCACATCCAACCGAAGGACACGGTTGTTCCAAGAGACACTGGCGCTACATACCACCTCTCCCCCTGATCACTGGGAACAGGGGTCAAAAGGGAAGTTTTAAGCAGTTCTCTTAGAATGGGTCACGGGCCGTCTAGATAAAGAATTTCTCTCCCCCCCACCCCTTCCTTTTCTCTCTCCCTTTTCTTTTTTATTTGATAGATGACGTCATCATTTTGTGACATCACTCGCTGTGCACGCTTCCCCCCCCCCCATCTCTGGGTTTAACGGATAACAGCATATTTTAGTGACGTCATTATTTTGTGACAACATCATTTTGATGACATCATCAAGTGTGCACGGGGATAAACAAGATAACAAGCAAGCAAGATCCATATTTTTGCTAGTATATATGACAAACAAACATATACTACACTAACCTCTACTCAAAAGAGGAGGTAATGCATGGAATGATGGTATCATGATGAACAAACATATACTGCACTGCTTCCATCCAAAGGAGGAGGTAATGCCTAGGAGGAGGTGCTCATCACAGCAAAACAGATACTATACTAACCCCCACCCCCAAAGGAGAATATAATGCTTGGGAGGATGATTTTATGACAACAGAATGAATACAACATTAATTCCCCCAATAAGGGGGAGGTAATGCCTGGAAAGATGATACCATAACAACAGAACAGATACTACACTGCTCCACCCCTGAATTGAGCATTGAAATATAGAGCAATAGTACATTAATAAAAGTAATAGTACATTAGTCTGAAATATCATAGTAAACTAAATTGTGCATGATAAGATAAGTAATAGTATAGTTACGGCTTCAGACAGATACCAAATCTCCATTAGTAATAGAAGTGATAGTATAGTTTCGGTTTCAGATAAACAGATACCAAATCTCCATTAGTAATAGAAGTAATAGTATAGTTTTGGCTTCGGACAGACAGATACCAAATCTCTATTATTAATAGAAGTAATAGTATAGTTACGGCTTCAGACAGACAGATACCAAATCTCCATTAGTAATAGAAGTAATAGTATAGTTTCGGCTTCAGACAAACAGATACAAAATCTATATTAGTAATAGAAATTATAGTATAGTTTCGGCTTCAGAAAGACAAATATCAAAGCTCCACTATTAATAGAAGTTATAGCGTAGTTTTAGCTTCAGACAGACAGATACCAACTTTTTATTATTAATAGAAGTTATAGTATAGTTTTAGCTTCAGACAGACAGATACCATTCTCATCTTAGATCATATTCGCACAATCTTTCGGCTGATGTAACCTCTGATCTTTTTCAGGTGCGTTTTTTCGAACTTGGGTATCTTTATTTAATCCACGGGGATAGCTTTCTATCGTTTCGTCAGACATGATCGGGTAGAAGTCTTAAGGAATTCCGAATTTTATTCTCATGTATTGAAGAGAAGACTGTCACTTGGAACTAATTATTACTTAGCCCTTTTATCGTTTGTGCCACGGTTCATTGCGGACGCACCTGAAGAGGGTCGAAGGTTACATCGACCGAAACATTGTGAGATTAACATCCAGCACAATCGAAATAATACAAATTATCAATTCTCATCTCAAAATTTTCGAAACGTAAGTAAGCTGCTCAAGTGAGGGATAATTATCCAAAATGGCCATGATGCATCCAGCGCTGCTGTTTATAAGATGAACATGACTTCTGGCAGCGTGTTCCATGGTGCAGCAACCTTAATCGACAAAGACGCCTTCTGTAGAGCTGGTATGAAGAAGAAGTTAAAAATACATGTTAATTTCGGCTGTCGCCATGTGGGTTTTCGTGTTACAATGTAGTCAAATGGTCTTATATATAACGTGTCAGCCGGCCTCATTTTGAAAATACCCCCCAAAAGTCGGCAAGCACACAAGGTCAAAGTTAAATCACGTGTTATATAAAAACCCAAACACGCAACTTTCTTTCTCTTTCTCAGTTTTCTTTTAGACTCAACACACGTGAGAACAACTCTGAAATCCAGCCTAGGCTCCTGTGCCAAAGACCCTTGGAAGAAATGCAACAAGTAACATTCATGCACTACTAAGCACAGCAACAGCATATACACACTACTTCTCAAACTCAGGTACATAAAGTTCGCACATACTCTCATACAGGCTAAATTCTATTTCTCTCATTCATGAACTAGTCACTCACACACAAGTTCACACATTCACTGACTAAACAAAGGCAAGCATACATACGCACACTGCCTGCTAAGTGTACCGAACTTACCCACTGTAACACGAAAACCCACATGGCGACAGCCGAAATTAACATGTCTTTTTAACTTCTTCTTACAGACTGAACGACTTCTACTTCACTTCTTGAATGAAGTGTGAGCAGAGTTTTGAAAAATGGTGAACTTAATTGAATGTTTTCAGATGTTGCCGCCAGGTCACATATTGTGGTTATGCGTGGGCGTAAGTTGTTTGGTTCGTTTCCGGTATGAATGAACAAAGAAAGGAAAATAAAGAATAAAAGGAGGAAAACGAATGTTTTCTAGTTAAATCAGATTGTCTAATATATATATATATATATATATATATATATATATATATATATATATATATACACGTGCTGGTCAAAAAAATAGAACATATGTATAAAACTGTAAAAATCATTCCGTTTGAGATAATTTTCGGCTTTTAAATTGTGTAGGCGAAATATTCTATATGTAAATAACAATTACAACTATTGTTAATCATTTGTAATATTTGCATATGTCAGACTTTATTGTCACAGAGTAGTTTATTGTCACATTGGGAAATTCAGCATTTCAATTTAATAGAACATTATTCGTTGAGTAATCTTAAACTCAAAAAATTTATGTGTTTAAAAAGATTTTGCAAGTAATTTAATCATAATCTCTCATTATGGGTCGCTCTAAAGACATATCTTTGTTTAAGAAGCAGCGAATGTTCGATTTGCGGGAAGTAGGAAAGACGCACATGGAAATCGCAACCAAGGTCGGATGTTCAAAATCGGTAGTGATCAAAGTGCTCCAGAAAGATGTTAAGGGTGTTTCCAAAAGCAATTGCAAGAAATGCGGACGAAAGAAAAGCACCACTGAAAGACAAGACCGGGCACTGGACAAGGTGGCAAAGAAAAGTCGATTCCAGTCAACAAGCCACATTACTAAAAGTGGAAACAGGCTTCTGGTGCCGACGTTTCACGAAGCACTACCTACCGAAGGCTCCGGCAACAGATTTTTACATCTATGTGTTAAATTTTTGATGGGACAGTTTTCTTAAGGCAGAAGACAGACAATTTGGCATTAAAAGTCTTTAAATGAGCCAGTGAGTCTATAGACGTCTTTGAAGTTATTTTCTTATAGATTTGAAATTTTGTTGTATTTATGATAGGATGTTTATTGTGATTGAATAAATAAGCCAATTTTTCTTTTAATTCGTGTTTTTAAATAAAGAATGTTAGGTTCAATTATACTATAGGGGCCGTTGGATTTTCTCACCCATTTCGCTCGGTATTTACCCAAATGTTCGATAAAATCGATTTCGGAGGTGAAATGGTACATTTTGTCCTGACAAAAAATTCTAATTTATTTTTTAGCATATATCAAATTGAACTTTTATGCCACATTTTTACCCGGCGTCTTTTTGGCGACATTTTTTGTTATTCTTAAATTCACAGACTAGTATGTTTAAACCATTTCATGTTTGCTTTTAAATTCGTTAAATTCCGTTAAAACTTGCTTTTGTAAATAGAATGTTCAAAGTTTTTTTTGTGTGTGTAATAAAATGTTAAAGCAGTAAAAATATCTTTAGTCCAAGGAAAAATACATTTAGTCCAAGGAAAAAAACAATAAAAACCAACATGGCCGCCAGCGATTAAAACCTCGAATTAAAACCTCGAATTAAAACCTCGAATTAAAACCTCGAATTAAAACCTCGAATTAAACCTCGAATTAAAGTTAGATTCTCAATCTCCCATTTGAAAATTCAAATATATCAGATTTGAATTGAAATTTATCCATAATCATTAAACTCCAATTAAGCAAGATTCTCTGAATTCAATTCCTCCTTAAATTAATTCCACCACTTTTATTTTCGTTTATGTCTAGAATCCTTATTCCAATTTTGATCAAAATCCATTACATGCTTTTGACTCTAGAAAATGTTTAAAATTGAAGGCTTAAGCTTAAGGGCTATTAAAAAGAAAGCAGAATGATAAATTAAAAACCAAGAAAGGCCTTATCGTCTGACCCTCTAAGAGGAAACGTCAGAATGATAAATTAAAAACCAAGAAAATCGAATGAGATATGAGAGGAAAAAATTGTTTCAGTTAGAGAAAGCGATTGAGAGAAAAAAAAAAGTAAATCTCTCAACTAGAAATATATATATATATATATATATATATATATATATATATATATATATAATATTTATAAATAAATATTAAATTATTTATACCTACAGACGCTAGCGTTTCAGGCTTATTTCTCTCATCAGTGCAGGGAAGTAACAATTTCAGACGGTCGGGAGGCGCGAACCCGGTACACAGAGTCAGCCATATCCACTCGGCCCACGGAAACTGTCACGTAATTTAGGGAAATTAAGATCTATATGTACCTAGAAGCGGGCACAGATAGAAGACTAGTCGAGAGTGTTCGACGAACGTATTCGGAACTTTGCATTAGAGCTTTTTGACAGTCTATTTTTAACATCCCCGAGAGTGCTCAACTTTAATTTCTTAAAGGGGCTTAGTATAATATTTATAAATAAATATTAAATTATTAATACCTACAGATGCTAGCGTTTCAAGCTTATTGCTCTCATCAGTGTAGGGAAGTAACAATTTCAGACGGTCGGGAGGCGCGAACCCGGTACACAGAGTCAGCCATATCCACTTATATATAAGTAAATTTCGCGTACAACAAAATTGGAGGATAAATTTCAGAGGAAACATTTTTTTTTTAATCAATGAAACGGGCGGGTGGAAAAAAAAGAAAATTTCTAAAATTTTCCTTAAGGCCTTATCGTCTGACCCTCTAAGAGGAAACGTCAGAATGATAAATTAAAAACTAAGAGTATCGAATGAGATATGAGGGGAAAAAATGTGTTACAGTTGGAGAAAACGATTGAGAAAGAGAACAAAAAATGAAATCTCTCAACGTTATGGTGGATTTGAATCATTAAAGATCTCCAACTGATGCTTCAAAATCTTTTGTCCACACAGGCTAGGTCGAGAATTGTTAATAACTAACGCCTCAATAATATTGAGATGGTAGTTCGACCTGTCGCTGTGTAAAACAGAAAACCACCCATTGGAATAGTTGTCAGAACAACTATTTGTACTAACCAGGTGATTACCGATGGTTGATTCCTGTGCCTGAAAGTTCCCGGATGATCTCGAAACCTTGTGTAAGTGAATATCACGTGGTATGTGTTGGGATATTCTAAATTCTAATCTTTGGGATGTCTTGCCAACGTAGTCAGCTCCACACTGACACATGAATTTATAAACAACAGAATTCTTTTAAATAGCTGGCAAAACATCCATACGAAAAGAAGAGAAAAAGGTTTGCGTCGTGTAAACTACTCTCAGCATAGTTGCTGGAAAACAACGTTTCCTCTTAGAGGGTCAGACAATAAGGCCGTAAGGAAAATTTTAGCAATTTTCTTTTTTTCCACCTGCCCGTTTCATTGATTAAAAAAAATGTTTCCTCTGAAATTCATCCTACAATTTTGTTGTACGCGCAATTTACTTACATATATATATATATATATATATATATATATATATATATATATATATATATATATATGAGAAAGGCAGGATGAGAGTAATCCGACGTAATGGGAAATGAAAAAGGAAAAACCAAGATATATATATTGTTTTTAATATATTCATCAACGTTTCGTCTTTATTGTAAGACTTCCTCACTACTGACTTCTCGCAGCCCGGACCCTAGTCCAGCGCTCTTAGTAGCCACGGCTACTACTTTTCCTTATCAACCCATCATGTCAACCCAATATTTCGATGTACTTGCATGACATTTTTCTTAAAAAATTATCATCCTGAGGAAGTCTTACAATAAAGACGAAACGTTGATGAATATATATATAAAAAAATATAAATAAATAATATCTCCTGGGTTTTTTCTTTTTCATTTCCCATATATATATATATATATATATATATATATATATATATATATATATATATATATATATATATATATAATGCCCCCCCCCCCCGTAACGCAGAAAGGGGGAAAAAGTAATATGGAACAAAGAAAGGAAGGAAGAAGTAAAGAGAGGAAGGGGGAAAAAAAGAAAGAAAAGTAAACGCTTACTTCGTGACAATGGCTTTGTACGGACGAGAAAGTTCATTCGATTCGTCGGCCATTGATTTAGAGCCCATAACAATACAGGACACTGACACTTGATTACGGTTTTATTAATAAATCACTTAAAGGGCGACCGTGTTATCGGCGGTGCTAGTAGATTATGCCTATGGTGCCGGGGGGGGGGGGGCGTAAGGCAGAACGTAAGTAAGAAGAGAAACATATGGTTTAATAATCGGGGGGGGGGGGCGGTCATAAGTGGCTGGAGTAATTGGGTTTGTACTACCAACCTTAATAAAACAATAACACGGTTAAAAAGATGTTTGGCCAATGAAAAGCTGCGATTTTGACGCCATGTTATATACGTATTTCAGTCACAGGTTAGGGTTAGGTTAAAAGGATATTAATAATTTGACGCCATGTTATATATTTCAGTCACAGGTTAGGGTTAGGTTAAAAGGATATTAATAATTTGACGCCATGTTATATATTTCAGTCACAGATTAGGGTTAGGTTAAAAGGATATTAATAATTTGACGCCATGTTATATATTTCAGTCACAGGTTAGGGTTAGGTTAAAAGGATATTAATAATTTGACGCCATGTTATATATTTCAGTCACAGGTTAGGGTTAGGTTAAAAGGATATTAATAAGTTGACGCCATGTTATATATTTCAGTCACAGGTTAGGGTTAGGTTAAAAGGATATTAATAAGTTGACGCCATGTTATATATTTCAGTCACAGGTTAGGGTTAGGTTAAAAGGATATTAATAATTTGACGCCATGTTATATATTTCAGTCACAGGTTAGGGTTAGGTTAAAAGGATATTAATAATTTGACGCCATGTTATATATTTCAGTCACAGGTTAGGGTTAGGTTAAAAGGATATTAATAATTTGACGCCATGTTATATATTTCAGTCACAGGTTAGGGTTAAGTTAAAAGGATATTAATAATTTGACGCCATGTTATATATTTCAGTCACAGGTTAGGGTTAGGTTAAAAGGATATTAATAATTTGACGCCATGTTATATATTTCAGTCACAGGTTAGGGTTAGGTTAAAAGGATATTAATAATTTGACGCCATGTTATATATTTCAGTCACAGGTTAGGGTTAGGTTAAAAGGATATTAATAATTTGACGCCATGTTATATATTTCAGTCACAGGTTAGGGTTAGGTTGAAAGGATATTAATAATTTGACGCCATGTTATATATTTCAGTCACAGGTTAGGGTTAGGTTGAAAGGATATTAATAATTTGACGCCATGTTATATATTTCAGTCACAGGTATAGTGTGGTAATGTGTTTTAATACTGAAAACGTTGCTTGCTCATCCTCTATAATAAAGAGCAATGTGTATTAATTTGTATAGAAGCCGTCAAATCTAAGCTATAAATGCAAGTTCCCTCCTGTTGAACACTGTTGTGACGGTTGACTATAGTTGTCCGCCTACTTGACACTTAAATAGTATTTATTTCTCATCTCGTTTGTAACCGTTGAAAGTAGCATTGGTTAGGGCGCTCGGGATTGAGTTAAAGGTGACTCTTGTTCCAGGGTTCGAATCCCGTGACTGGTGTGAACGGTTATCTCCACACTGATGATTCTGTAAGGATGAAACGCATACGTATGTAGATAATAATTAAATATTTATTATTGAATAATCATCCTTTGGATTTTCTATTTTCGCCGCACCTGAAGTTGTGGCTTCTTGGAATTTAACTCTGATTCCTCTCTCACAACCTTTCGGGCCTTTTAACGACCTACCTATCTACATCTCGTTCTCTCCGCTGGACTTTTCGACACCGGATTTTTTAGCAATCAGACATTTGCTTGCATTCGGGCAGAATTTTGCCCTGTGTTTCTTCCCCCTACAACTTTTATTTTATTTTTTCAAATTTTAAATCTTGGCCTTTGCCAACTTATCTATCCCAGCGACTTCCTCTGATGATAAGATTTTGATCTTTGAAAAGCCTGGCTTAAGGAAAATTTAACTTGAATAAATTGCCTTTTTTGCGGAATATACCTTGCTCTGAGCAATTGAATTGAATTATGATTTGACTTTTGCTTCTCTAATTCCTTTCCATTCTTCTTCATTATATATATATATATATATATATATATATATATATATATATATATATATTGATGCATGTTTGATTAAACAACAGGGACAATTCCTGTTTGTTTCTTTTTTATCCATCTTTCCATGTTGACGGACTAATGATCTAATGTTCTGTTCGAGTGTGAACAGAAACTCACCAAAAACTGCAAACGTTTTCGACTCCCATGGGTCTTCTTCAGGCAAGTGAGATGTTATGCAAACTAAAACTGGTGAATTTATTGAGAAACACAAAAAGATAGATAAAAAAAGAAACAAACAGGAATTGTCCCTGTTGTTTAATCCAACATGCATCAATGAAGAAATGCTGCCTAAGTATACAATATATATATATATATATATATATATATATATATATATATATATATATATATATATATATATATATATATGAGAGAGGAAGGATGAAGGTAATCCGACGTAATGGGAAATGAAAAAGGAAAACCAAAAAGGATGTTTTTTTATATATTTATCAACGTTTCGTCTGTATTTGTAAGACTTCCTCAGGATGATAATTTTAAGAAAAATGTCATGCAAGTACGTGAGAATATGGGATTGACATGATGGGTTGATGAGAAAAAGTAGTAGCCACTACTGGATGCACAGGACCGAGGTCCGTGCTTAGTGAAGTCAATAGCATGGAATGAAATAAATGAGGATAGTTCTGAGTGAAAAAGTGGAGGGGTGGGGAAAGAGGAGGGGAGGAGGGAAGCTCTGTGATTTTGGTATGTGGGTAATGTCATGGTTTTAGAAAAGATTTGAAAAGTGAAGGTGGTTTGAAAGTGGGAGGGTGGGTAGGAGTTTGAGAGAAGTAGTCGAATGGGTGAGTGGGGAAGAGGGGAGATTTTGTTATATATATATATACAAAAGAATAATAAGATGATGAAAATAAAACTTGGATAAATTACAATATTTAATTTTTCGTCAGATATTCAAGCAAGAAATATAAAAAAAAAGTTTTTCTTTAACCCATGTAATTTCAAAGATAAGCTCTTTTCATCAGAGGAGAAAAATCAGTAAAATAAAGACATCTTCAACAGAAGCTGGATAGAAGATAAAATGTGCCCATTTAATTATCCTGAGGATCAATCAGAGATAAATTGAGCATAGAGTTATAATCCAATAGAATCCAGAAAGCAAAGTCCTAAATCCGAGGTATGAGAGAATATATTAGAATGAAGTCTAAAGCAGAAGATTAGTTGATTAAAAAGTGAGTGACTCATCAAAAAAACATCCAAAGAACATCGTAGGAGATCAATATATAAATAAAGTCATTGCCAATTATATAGCTTCCTTGGCAAGCAAGACTTTAAGAATTGAAGTGGGTAGTGCAACGGAAAAATTTAAATGATATAATTTTAAATCTAAAAGGATAAAAAAAGATGGACTTTCTCTACCGTGCTAGTAAACTTCTCACACCTGACATTACCCTGTATCTCTACAAAGCCACCATTCGCTCATGTATGGAGTATTGTTGTCACATCTGGGCTGGTGCATCACCCATTAGTCTCTCCCTCTTAGACAAGGTCCAAAATAGAGTCGCTAACTTAATAGGTTCCTCACTATCCACCAAGCTCCAGCCCCTGTCCCATCGCCACAATGTTGCATCCTTGTGCTTGTTTTACAAATAATTCAATGGGTTGTGCTCCGATGAACTAGCTGCTCTAGTGCCACTTTGACGCAAATACACTAGAACAACCCGACAATCGGCTAGGTCCCATCCATTAACTGTGGAGGTCCCCAGATGCCGAAGAGCCTTCTACTCCAGCAGCTTCTTTCCTCGTATTGTCGGCCGCTGGAACTCCCTCCCTGCTCCCTGTTTCCCCGACTGTACCGAAATAAAGAGGTTTAAAACTAATGTAAACAGACATCTCGTTGCACAGCTCCCAACTTAGGATGACACCCAAAACCTACTCCCTAATTCGCAGTAGCCCCTTACGTCTACAGTGGCGACCTGCCTTGTTTGGGGTGAAATATCTTTTAAATAAAAACAACAAAAAAAAACAAACTATATAGCTTCTTTGGCAAGCAAGACTTTAAGAATTGCATTCCAACTGAAAAATTAAAATTATATAATTTAGAATCTAAAAGAATTAAAAAAATGATTATATTTAAAAATACTATAAGCAATTTTTCACTGGTGTGCTTAAAATGGGATATATTTAAAAGTGGAATATTATTTAATTAAAGAGAATTACTCTTTACTTAAGATACTTAAGATATTGGTATTATATAATTTAAAAAAAAATATGTGAAAAGTAAAATTTACAAAACATATATATTGGTAAGTTAAAGGCAGGGGAGATCTAAATATAAACTTATTATATAATATAAGTGGATAATGGTATTAAGCGAAACATTATAGATCAAGAGGTGGTGTTTTGGAGTTAGCAATTATCTAAATTTATACCTTTATTGTGTCTAAAAGTTGAAGGGATTTAAAAAATTAAAGAATATAAATTTTTTAGGAGGTAAATTATTTAAGATTGTTGCATTAAATAAAAAATATAAAATTTATATAAAAATGAATTTTAAAGATTAATATGGGTAAACAAAATGTCAGAGGATAATTTAAGGAAAAGAACTCACTATATTAAGCCAGTTAATTTAAATATTAGAAGGAGAAGATGTATCACTTGGAATTAACAATTGGCTATATTTATATCTTTTCTTATGTCTACATGCTGAAAGAAGTTCGTTTTTTGAACTGATTATATTTTTTATTTTTAGTGGAAGTAATTATCACCACAGCTTCAGAGATACATAATTGACAAAATTTTGAGCCTGGAGTATATGACATTGACTTTTTCAAGATAGACCAGCTTAATGAATATGGGATATTTTTTTAGATCTGAAGTTTTTAATTAGGTTAGTTAGAGACGTCCTATTATTCTTATCATTATTATCTCTATTGAAAGAATACATATGGTTTGAGTTGCACCATTTCAACAGGGTTGCTGATGCCCCAATGTAAGTGTGGATTTTAAGAAGAGTAACTATGTGATTAGGACTGTCATTTGACAATATCAGATCTACTTGGAGTGATGCTATTGATGTGTTGGTTCGAGGGTTGGTTTATGTTATTTGATTTAAATTAAAAATAAAATAATGTTGCTAAAAAAAATGAAAACAGAAAACTATTATTTGATTTAAGTTAAAAAAATTATAATGTTGCAAAAATAATCTAAACAGAAAACAATTATTTGATTTAAAAAATTTAAAAATAAAATAATGTTGCTAAAAATAATCTAAACAGAAAACAATTATTTGATTTAAATTAAAAATAAAATAATGTAGCTAAAATTAATCTAAACAAAAACAATCATTTGATTTAAACTAAAAATAAAATAATGTTGCTAAAAATAATGTAAAAAGAAAACAATTATTTGATTTAAATTAAAAATAAAATAATGTTTCTAAAAATAATCTAAACAGAAAACAATTATTTGATTTAAGTTAAAAATAAAATAATTTTTCTAAAAATAATCTAAACAGAAAACAATTATTTGATTTAAAATTAAAAATAAAATAATGTTGCTAAAAATAATCTAAACAGAAAACAATTATTTGATTTAAAATTAAAAATAAAATAATGTTGCTAAAAATAATCTAAACAGAAAACAATTATTTGATTTAAATTAAAAATAAAATAATGTTTCTAAAATAAATCTAAACAGAAAACAATTATTTGATTTAAATTAAAAATAAAATAATGTTTCTAAAAATAATCTAAACAGAAAACATTTATTTGATTTAAGTTAAAAATAAAATAATGTTTCTAAAATAAATCTAAACAGAAAACAATTATTTTATTTAAATTAAAAATAAAATAATGTTTCTAAAAAATAATCTAAACAGAAAACAATTATTTGATTTAAATTAAAAATAAAATAATGTTTCTAAAATAAATCTAAACAGAAAACAATTATTTGAATGAAATTAAAAATAAAATAATGATTCTAAAAATAATCTAAACAGAAAACAATTATTTGATTTAAAGTATAAATAACATAATGTTTCTAAAAATAATCTAAACAGAAAACAATTATTTGATTTAAATTAAAAATAAAATAATGTTTATAAAAATAATCTAAACAGAAAACAATTGTTTGATTTAAATTAAAAATAAAATAATGTCACTAAAAATAATCTAAACAGAAAACAATTATTTGATTTAAATTAAAAATAAAATAATGTTGCTAAAAATAATCTAAACAGAAAACAATTATTTGATTTAAGTTAAAAATAAAATAATGTTTCTAAAATAAAACTAAACAGAAAACAATTATTTGATTTAAATTAAAAATAAAATAATGTTGCTAAAATAAATCTAAACAGAAAACAATTATTTGATTTAAATTAAAATAAAATAATGTTGCTAAAAATAATCTAAACAGAAAACAATTATTTGATTTAAAATTAAAATTAAAATAATGTTTCTAAAATAATCTAAACAGAAAACAATTATTTGATTTAAATTAAAAGAAAATAATGTTGCTAAAAATAAATCTAAACAGAAAACAATTATTTGATTTAAATTAAAAATAAAATAATGTTGCTAAAAATAATCTTAACAGAAAACAATTATTTTATTTAAATTAAAAATAAAATAATGTTTCTAAAATAATCTAAACAGAAAACAATTATTTGATTTAAAGTAAAAATAAAATAATGTTTCTAAAATAATCTAAACAGAAAACAATTATTTGATTTAAAATTAAAAATAAAATAATGTTGCTAAAAATAATCTAAACGGAAACAATTATTTGATTTAAAGTAAAAATAAAATAATGTTTCTAAAAATAATCTAAACAGAAAACAATTATTTGATTTAAAATTAAAAATAAAATAATGTTGCTAAAATAATCTAAACAGAAAACAATTATTTGATTTAAATTAAAAATAAAATAATGTTTATAAAATCAACCTAAACAGAAAACAATTATTTGATTTAAAGTAAAAATAAAATAATGTTTCTAAAAATAATCTAAACAGAAAACAATTATTTGATTTAAAGTAAAAATAAAATAATGTTTCTAAAATAATCTAAACAGAAAACAATTATTTGATTTAAAATTAAAAATAAAATAATGTTGCTAAAAATAATCTAAACGGAAACAATTATTTGATTTAAAGTAAAAATAAAATAATGTTTCTAAAAATAATCTAAACAGAAAACAATTATTTGATTTAAAGTAAAAATAAAATAATGTTTCTAAAATCAATCTAAACAGAAAACAATTATTTGATTTAAATTAAAAATAAACTAATGTTGCTAAACATAATCTAAACAGAAAACAATTATTTGATTAAAATTAAAAATAAAATATTGTTGCTAAAAATTATCTAAACAGAAAACAATTATTTGAATAAAATTTAAAATAAAATAATGTTGCTAAAAATAATCTAACCAGAAAACAATAATTTGATTTAAAATTAAAAATAAAATAATATTTATAAAATCAACCTAAACAGAAAACAATTATTTGATTTAAAGTAAAAATAAAATAATGTTTCTAAAAATAATCTAAACAGAAAACAATTATTTGATTTAAAGTAAAAATAAAATAATGTTGCTAAAAATAATCTAAACAGAAAACAATTATTTGATTTAAATTAAAAATAGAATAATGTTGCTAAACATAATCTAAGAAGAATACAATTATTTGATTAAAATTAAAAATAAAATATTGTTGCTAAAAATAATCTAAACAAAAAACAATTATTTGATTTAAATTAAAAATAAAATAATGTTTCTAAAAATAATCTAAACACAAAACAATTATTTGATTTAAATTAAAAATAAAATAATGTTGCTAAAATTATCTAAACAGAAAACAATTATTTTATTTAAATTAAAAATTATGCTGCTGATCCATTTTTGAGATCCGAATTGAGAATTGCAGAAAACAGTTTGAATTATCTCCCCTTTCAACTGACTCTTTTAAATAAAAGATGAAACCTTTTTATTACATAAAATATTATAGGAGTTTGTCTTACAGTCCATACAAAAATAGTTCCTGTAGCAGTCCCGTAGCAATGTGTTCATGATTGGCCTACTTTATATCGTCCTTGATGGAATTGGCTATGCTGAGTTCCGAACTTGTAGAATCTACAGTGTCTATTTAGGCACAAATACCACGGGAAAAAGTTAAGGGTAATCATTACTATTGGTGACCTAAATTATTTTAAAGGAAATACAGTTGAGAAAAATTTGTCAGAAACATTTTTTTTTACCTACTCATTCTTAACGTATTTGCATTACAAAAAATGTAATATCAAATAAAAGATATAAGTATGATCCAGTCCCTGTCACACCGTCACAGAATTACATCCGTATGTTTGTTTTACAAGTCCTTCCACATGCTCCAATGAACTTACTACACTTACCCCCCCCCCCAACATAAAGCAGAATCCAACCCCTTCACTGTAGAGGTCCCTAGTTGCCAGAAGATTTCTACTCTGATAGCGTCTTTTCTCAAACCGCTTGTCTTTGGAAAATCCCTCTCTACTACCTGTTTTCGCGACCATACAAACATTCAGAAAATTAAGTGTAATGTACACAAACATATTGTTACCCAGCTCCCCACCCAAGTTATCACCCCTAAAATCTGACTCCTATCACAGTAACCTCTTATGCTTCAGTGGTAATTTTGGATGAATGAAACTTTAAAAAATAAACTTAAAAAATAAACTATTGATTGCTACATTACTCTGTTCACATTGTATCTTTTATTTGGTGAACTTTCTTTCCGATCCTTATCATTTGAAGTTCTTCCCTATCATTTTCTGTTAACACTGATACTCTGGTTGCACCAATGTTATCAGAGGCAAAAACGCACTAAATTACACCAATGTTATCAGAGGCAAAAACGCACTAAATTACACCAATGTTATCAGAGGCAAAAACGCACTAAATTACACCAATGTTATCAGAGGCAAAAACGCACTAAATTACACCAATGTTATCAGAGGCAAAAACGCACTAAATTACACCAATGTTATCAGAGGCAACAGCTCACTAAATTACACCAATGTTATCAGAGGCAAAAACGCACTAAATTACACCAATGTTATCAGAGGCAAAAACGCACTAAATTACACCAATGTTATCAGAGGCAAAAACGCACTAAATTACACCAATGTTATTAGAGGCAAAAACGCACTAAATTACACCAATGTTATTAGAGGCAAAAACGCACTAAATTACACCAATGTTATCAGAGGCAAAAACGCACTAAATTACACCAATGTTATCAGAGGCAAAAACGCACTAAATTACACCAATGTTATCAGAGGCAAAAACGCACTAAATTACACCAATGTTATCAGAGGCAAAAACGCACTAAATTACACCAATGTTATCAGAGGCAAAAACGCACTAAATTACACCAATGTTATCAGAGGCAAAAACGCACTAAATTACACCAATGTTATCAGAGGCAAAAACGCACTAAATTACACCAATGTTATTAGAGGCAAAAACGCACTAAATTACACCAATGTTATCAGAGGCAAAAACGCACTAAATTACACCAATGTTATCAGAGGCAAAAACGCACTAAATTACACCAATGTTATCAGAGGCAAAAACGCACTAAATTACACCAATGTTATCAGAGGCAAAAACGCACTAAATTACACCAATGTTATCAAAGGCAAAAACGCACTAAATTACACCAATGTTATCAGAGGCAAAAACGCACTAAATTACACCAATGTTATCAGAGGCAAAAACGCACTAAATTACACCAATGTTATCAGAGGCAAAAACGAACTAAATTACACCAATGTTATCAGAGGCAAAAACGCACTAAATTACACCAATGTTATCAGAGGCAAAAACGCACTAAATTACACCAATGTTATCAGAGGCAAAAACGCACTAAATTACACCAATGTTATCAGAGGCAAAAACGCACTAAATTACACCAATGTTATCAGAGGCAAAAACGCACTAAATTACACCAATGTTATCAGAGGCAAAAACGCACTAAATTACACCAATGTTATCAGAGGCAAAAACGCACTAAATTACACCAATGTTATCAAAGGCAAAAACGCACTAAATTACACCAATGTTATCAGAGGCAAAAACGCACTAAATTACACCAATGTTATCAGAGGCAAAAACGCACTAAATTACACCAATGTTATCAGAGGCAATAACGAACTAAATTACACCAATGTTATCAGAGGCAAAAACGCACTAAATTACACCAATGTTATCAGAGGCAAAAACGCACTAAATTACACCAATGTTATCAGAGGCAAAAACGCACTAAATTACACCAATGTTATCAGAGGCAAAAACGCACTAAATTACACCAATGTTATCAGACGCAAAAACGCACTAAATTACACCAATGTTATCAGAGGCAAAAACGCACTAAATTACACCAATTTTATTAGAGGCAAAAACGCACTAAATTACACCAATGTTATCAGAGGCAAAAACGCACTAAATTACACCAATGTTATCAGAGGCAAAAACGCACTAAATTACACCAATGTTATCAGAGGCAAAAACGCACTAAATTACACCAATGTTATCAGAGGCAAAAACGCACTAAATTACATCAATGTTATCAGAGGCAAAAACGCACTAAATTACACCAATGTTATCAGAGGCAAAAACGCACTAAATTACACCAATGTTATCAGAGGCAAAAACGCACTAAATTACACCAATGTTATCAGAGGCAAAAACGCACTAAATTACACCAATGTTATCAGAGGCAAAAACGCACTAAATTACACCAATGTTATCAGAGGCAAAAACGCACTAAATTACACCAATGTTATAAGAGGCAACAGCTCACTAAATTACACCAATGTTATCAGAGGCAAAAACGCACTAAATTACACCAATGTTATCAGAGGCAAAAACGCACTAAATTACACCAATGTTATCAAAGGCAACAGCTCACTAAATTACACCAATGTTATCAGAGGCAAAAACGCACTAAATTACACCAATGTTATCAGAGGCAAAAACGCACTAAATTACACCAATGTTATCAAAGGCAAAAACGCACTAAATTACACCAATGTTATCAGAGGCAAAAACGCACTAAATTACACCAATGTTATCAGAGGCAAAAACGCACTAAATTACACCAATGTTATCAGAGGCAAAAACGAACTAAATTACACCAATGTTATCAGAGGCAACAGCTCACTAAATTACACCAATGTTATCAGAGGCAAAAACGCACTAAATTACACTAATGTTATCAGAGGCAAAAACGCACTAAATTACACCAATGTTATCAGAGGAAAAAACGCACTAAATTACACCAATGTTATCAGAGGCAACAGCTCACTAAATTACACCAATGTTATCAAAGGCAAAAACGCACTAAATTACACCAATGTTATCAGAGGCAAAAACGCACTAAATTACACTAATGTTATCCGAGGCAAAAACGCACTAAATTACACCAATGTTATCAGAGGCAACAGCTCACTAAATTACACCAATGTTATCAGAGGCAACAGCTCACCAAATTACACCAATGTTATCAGAGGCAAAAACGCACTAAATTACACCAATGTTATCAGAGGCTAAAAGGCACTAAATTACACCAATGTTATCAGAGGCAAAAACGCACTAAATTACACCAATGTTATCAGAGGCAAAAACGCACTAAATTACACTAATGTTATCAGAGGCAAAAACGCACTAAATTACACCAATGTTATCAGAGGAAAAAACGCACTAAATTACACCAATGTTATCAGAGGCAAAAACGCACTAAATTACACCAATGTTATCAGAGGCAACAGCTCACTAAATTACACCAATGTTATCAGAGGCAACAGCTCACTAAATTACACCAATGTTATCAGAGGCAAAAACGCACTAAATTACACCAATGTTATCAGAGGCAAAAACGCACTAAATTACACTAATGTTATCAGAGGCAAAAACGAACTAAATTACACCAATGTTATCAGAGGCAACAGCTCACTAAATTACACCAATGTTATCAGAGGCAAAAACGCACTAAATTACACTAATGTTATCAGAGGCAAAAACGCACTAAATTACACCAATGTTATGAGAGGCAACAGCTCACTAAATTACATCAATGTTATCAGAGGCAAAAACGCACTAAATTACACCAATGTTATCAGAGGCAAAAACGCACTAAATTACACCAATGTTATCAGAGGCAAAAACGCACTAAATTACATCAATGTTATCAGAGGAAAAAACGCACTAAATTACACCAATGTTATCAGAGGCAAAAACGCACTAAATTACACCAATGTTATCAGCGGCAAAAACGCACTAAATTACACCAATGTTATCAGAGGCAAAAACGCACTAAATTACACCAATGTTATAAGAGGCAACAGCTCACTAAATTACACCAATGTTATCAGAGGCAAAAACGCACTAAATTACACCAATGTTATCAGAGGCAAAAACGCACTAAATTACACCAATGTTAGCAAAGGCAAAAACGCACTAAATTACACCAATGTTATCAGAGGCAAAAACGCACTAAATTACACTAATGTTATCAGAGGCAAAAACGCACTAAATTACACCAATGTTATCAGAGGCAACAGCTCACTAAATTACACCAATGTTATCAGAGGCAACAGCTCACCAAATTACACCAATGTTATCAGAGGCAAAAACGCACTAAATTACACCAATGTTATCAGAGGCAAAAACGCACTAAATTACACCAATGTTATCAGAGGCAACAGCTCACTAAATTACACCAATGTTATCAGAGGCAAAAACGCACTAAATTACACCAATGTTATCAGAGGCAAAAACGCACTAAATTACACCAATGTTATCAGAGGCAAAAACGCACTAAATTACACCAATGTTATCAGAGGCAACAGCTCACTAAATTACACCAATGTTATGAGAGGCAACAGCTCACTAAATTACATCAATGTTATCAGAGGCAAAAACGCACTAAATTACACCAATGTTATCAGAGGCAAAAACGCACTAAATTACACCAATGTTATCAGAGGCAAAAACGCACTAAATTACACCAATGTTATCAGAGGCAACAGCTCACTAAATTACACCAATGTTATCAGAGGCAAAAACGAACTAAATTACACCAATGTTATCAGAGGCAAAAACGCACTAAATTACACCAATGTTATGAGAGGCAACAGCTCACTAAATTACATCAATGTTATCAGAGGCAAAAACGCACTAAATTACACCAATGTTATCAGAGGCAAAAACGCACTAAATTACACCAATGTTATGAGAGGCAACAGCTCACTAAATTACATCAATGTTATCAGAGGCAAAAACGCACTAAATTACACCAATGTTATCAGAGGCAAAAACGCACTAAATTACACCAATGTTATCAGAGGCAAAAACGCACTAAATTACACCAATGTTATCAGAGGCAACAGCTCACTAAATTACACCAATGTTATCAGAGGCAAAAACGAACTAAATTACACCAATGTTATCAGAGGCAAAAACGCACTAAATTACACCAATGTTATGAGAGGCAACAGCTCACTAAATTACATCAATGTTATCAGAGGCAAAAACGCACTAAATTACACCAATGTTATCAGAGGCAAAAACGCACTAAATTACACCAATGTTATCAGAGGCAAAAACGCACTAAATTACACCAATGTTATCAGAGGCAACAGCTCACTAAATTACACCAATGTTATCAGAGGCAAAAACGCACTAAATTACACTAATGTTATCAGAGGCAAAAACGCACTAAATTACACCAATGTTATGAGAGGCAACAGCTCACTAAATTACATCAATGTTATCAGAGGCAAAAACGCACTAAATTACACCAATGTTATCAGAGGCAAAAACGCACTAAATTACACCAATGTTATCAGAGGCAAAAACGCACTAAATTACATCAATGTTATCAGAGGAAAAAACGCACTAAATTACACCAATGTTATCAGAGGCAAAAAACGCACTAAATTACACCAATGTTATCAGCGGCAAAAACGCACTAAATTACACCAATGTTATCAGAGGCAAAAACGCACTAAATTACACCAATGTTATAAGAGGCAACAGCTCACTAAATTACACCAATGTTATCAGAGGCAAAAACGCACTAAATTACACCAATGTTATCAGAGGCAAAAACGCACTAAATTACACCAATGTTATCAAAGGCAAAAACGCACTAAATTACACCAATGTTATCAGAGGCAAAAACGCACTAAATTACACTAATGTTATCAGAGGCAAAAACGCACTAAATTACACCAATGTTATCAGAGGCAACAGCTCACTAAATTACACCAATGTTATCAGAGGCAACAGCTCACCAAATTACACCAATGTTATCAGAGGCAAAAACGCACTAAATTACACCAATGTTATCAGAGGCAAAAACGCACTAAATTACACCAATGTTATCAGAGGCAAAAACGCACTAAATTACACCAATGTTATCAGAGGCAAAAACGCACTAAATTACACCAATGTTATCAGAGGCAAAAACGCACTAAATTACACCAATGTTATCAGAGGCAACAGCTCACTAAATTACACCAATGTTATCAGAGGCAAAAACGCACTAAATTGCACCAATGTTATTAGAGGCAAAAACGCACTAAATTACACCAATGTTATCAGAGGCAACAGCTCACTAAATTACACCAATGTTATCAGAGGCAAAAACGCACTAAATTACACCAATGTTATCAGAGGCAAAAACGCACTAAATTACACCAATGTTATCAGAGGCAAAAACGCACTAAATTACACCAATGTTATCAGAGGCAACAGCTCACTAAATTACACCAATGTTATCAGAGGCAAAAACGCACTAAATTACACCAATGTTATCAGAGGCAACAGCTCACTAAATTACACCAATGTTATCAGAGGCAACAGCTCACCAAATTACACCAATGTTATCAGAGGCAACAGCTCACTAAATTACACTAATGTTATCAAAGGCAAAAACGCACTAAATTACACCAATGTTATCGGAAGCAAAAACGCACTAAATTACACCAATGTTATCAGAGGCAAAAACGCACTTAATTACACCAATGTTATCAGAGGCAAAAACGCACTAAATTACACCAATGTTATCAGAGGCAAAAACGCACTAAATTACACCAATGTTATCAGAGGCAAAACGCACTAAATTACACCAATGTTAGAGGCAAAAACCTACTAAATGACACCAATGTTATCAGAGGCAAAAACGCACTAAATTACACCAATGTTATCAGAGGTAACAGTTCACTCTATATATACAGGGTGTTCGAAGCGAATTTGATATTTTTTTATATTCTTTGATTTCAGTATCATTTGAAGTATTTGATAGCGGTAAAGCTCAATGGATAACTGTTTATGTGTACTATTTTTTTTATGGAACTCGCTCCAGACAAGACATGAAGCCACTTGATGTGAGAAGCTAACAAGAACGAAAGATGATTACGGTAAAGACAGGAGATGGGGTTGAAAGCGCTGAACGAGAATGTTTGTTACTTCCCATACAATAGTCGCAAAGGGCCAACCACTCACTGCCAATGCCCAAGAGAATCGCCTTACAAAAGCCAAAAAAACTCTTCAACAAGGTCAATCATCTAGTCGAGCCGGGGATACTCTGGTTCTTATCAGGACCGGTTGCACAATGCGCAGAACAACAGGTGGCTAGCCTACAGTCCACACGAAGTCCCGCGTGTCATGAAGACCAAGTTCCCTCAAACTGTGATGGTCTTTGGGTGTGTTTCCAGCGAAAGCCATGCCATGCCGCCTCACATCTTTGTAAAGCGTCTCAGACTTAATTCAGGTGACGATTTTGAGAGGTTGTCCACTGTTGTCACACGTTCGGTGGAGAGAGCGGCTGCGAGAAGACTATACATGTGGCAGTAGAACTAAGCGGGGTGTCACATCTCCATGAAAACCCAAAAGTGTCTGTATAAGAACTTTTACTATTTTAACTAATTCAGTGGACAATGAAAGGATGGGGACTCAGGGACTCGGCTGTCTGCGACTGTGGTCACTCTGAACAGACCACATCATCGAGTCATCCCTAAAACATCGACCACCCAACAAAACATTAGCATGACTTTTCTCAACCGAGCTGGTGATCTAACAGTGAGATGTTGTGAAGCAAACGAAAGAAGAAGAAGAAGAAGAAGAAGAAGAAGAAAAATAGGAAAAGAAGAAGAAAGAAAGAAAAATAGGAAAAGAAGAAGAAGAAGAAGAAGAAGACGAAGAAGAAAGAAAGAAAAATAGGAAAAGAAGAAGAATAGGAAAGAAAGAAAGAAAAATAGGAAAAGAAGAAGAAAAAGAAGAAGAAAGAAAGGAAAATATGAAAAGAAGAAAAAGAAGAAGAAAAAGAAGAAGAAAGAAAAATAGGAAAAGAAGAAGAAGAAGAAAGAAAGAAAATAGGAAAAGAAGAAGTAGAAAAAGAAGAAGAAAGAAAGAAAGAAAATAGGAAAAGAAGAAAAAGAAGAAGAAGAAAAAGAAGAAGAAAGAAAGAAAAATACGAAAAGAAAAAGAAGAAGAAGAACTAATTCAACATCTATAACTCGCCTGATTGCAACGTCATAGACTATTATGTGTGGAGCACAGTTGAGAAAGACACCAACCATACCGTCTGCTGCAACACCAAGTACGAGGTGATTGCCAAAACCAAACTGGTGCTCAGGCGTTTCTCGAAGGGCACCGTGAAGATCGCATGCTCCAGATTCAGGTCCAACCTGGGGCCGTGTTGGAGGCCCATGGCGGTTACTACGAGTGAGCAGTATTCGCCCCTAAAATAAGATCCTCTATGAGATGAGCTTTGAATTTTGAGAATGCATCAATTATTGGCCAAGATATGATGTTTTTTCTTTCCTTTCCAAAGCGTGTCAAATATTTCTCGAACACCCTTTTAGTTCACTCTGTCTTCTTCTCTCTTTTCCTGTCCAACTATGGGTTAAATGTGGTGACATTCCCTTTTGTTTATAATGGACTCGTCCTATCTTTTTATTCTGCCCTTTTTTATTACCTTTGACAGAGAGAGAGAGAGAGAGAGAGAGAGAGAGAGAGAGAGAGAGAGAAAGAGAGAGACAGAGTAAAAAAAGAGCGGTGGAGATCAAAAAGATACGATGAGAGAGGAAAAGAGTTATAAACAGACACATAGGAAGAAATGGGTCACATGATGAGTTAATTGCAAATTACGTCTAATTAGAAAAATTAAAATGAAAAAAAAAATTTTTTTTCAAACATAACTCATTCCCAAAACTGAGGAATATTTTAGCATGTATTTTGTGTGCTTACAATAAATAGGAAAAAAACCTTAGGGAAACAAACGTTGATTAACTCATCTTTAGTATAATAATAGATAGGTGGTAATCTGTTGGGGCGAGGTCCGGAGAATATGGTGGTTGATTAACTCAGCTTTAGTATAATAATAGATATACACAGACATGAAAGAAGTAAGCAGACACCCTTATTATCATTGGAGAGTAGAAAGTGGACCTTCGGTTTACTTTCGTCAGCCTCGTAACTCTCGCTTCCTTTATTTTGTCCTTTAGTCCTCACATTCCATGAGCGATGTTTCTGACAAAGGGAGAAGAATTGCTGTTTTCTGGATCGGAATCTATCCATATAACACCTTTTGACCTTGAAGTAGTATTTTTCTTTAGCTCCTTACATCAAGTGGCTTCATGCCTTGTCTCGAGCGATTTCCATTTAAAAAGAAATGAAAAAAAAATAATGAAGATTTCTGTAAGAGTGTCATGATAGACCTAGGCAAGATAATATTGATTATTTTCCCTAGCTGATAAATTAGACAATCACTTGTTTAACAGTGGAAAGTGGAATCTCGAGGTTTGCGGCGATTTCATGCTGATTCAGTCCATGTTCATATTAATCCATAATATGGCTCCTCTGAAACTGAGAATTCTAATGCTTCTTTGATCGGTGGCATACTTAAATGGTGAACTATGATTAATATATTGGTTATATTGAAGTTTTCAGCTTTAAGATGGCTGCGATTGAAACAACATTATACTAACTAAATTAGTTATAGTTTTATAACAATTTGGTTCAATTAATAATTCAATGACCAAAAAATACTGTAAACGTTAGGTTATATTATTACATATACATATATCATCAAATTATTAATTCAATCAGAGTGTAGTATCTGTTCCGATGGATACTACACTCTGTAGACCGATACCGTCTTGGTCTTCGGGCTTTGATTTTGCCGGTCTGAGGTATTGTCCTGTGCGGTTCTAGGAGGTCCACCCTCCCAGGCTTTGTCTTCTCACCCTTTGAGAAGGGGTTAGTTTATTGCTAATCGCCTGAGGCGCCCCTACCGGGGAGTGCTGACGAGGCTGCTCAGGCATTTTTTGTAGGCCAGAGTGCTCTTCCCCTAGGGCCCTGGCTTTTCAATCCCACTTTCTCGACCTTGTGTCACATCTTACCGCTGTGGGAGGAAGATAAATACCAAGACAATGTTGTTTCAATGGCAGCCATCTTAAAGCTAAAAACTTCAATATAACCGATATATTTAGATTTGAAACCTCCAAAAATGTCAATTAATATAAAATATCGATATTCCGAACTTTTTATTGTAGCTTTGTACGGCTCCGAGTGCCAGTCTTCGGCGAAGGAAGCAGAAACTTTAGACATGTAGGAATGATTTTTGTGGGTGTCTATTTACTTCTGTCATCATTGTGGTTATATATAGATAGGTGTATTTCTTTCTTTACTTCGTTCTTTCTTTCTTTCTTTCTTTTTATTCCTTCTTTTCTTTCTTTCTTTCTGTTGTGGACCTGGGTAAAGCTGAATAAATGACACAGGAACACATGGTTTAAATGAACAAAGGTATATATTATATAATAGAAAGAAAGATATTACAAGGAGATGTTGCTCTCAACCGCCATTGCTGGTTTGCCTGGGAAGAAGAGAACAAGTGTCACGTGCTTCCCGTATTTATAAGGTGGACGAGTCCATTAGTTCTCTGTAGGTAGGTACAGCACCATAACACCCCCCTTCCAAGCCTTACCTCCTCAGGAGTCTTAATAACGTTTCCTTTTCGGATCTATCTCTAGGTAGTCCGGAGCCATTCGTTTTCTTTTTGGTTGTCGTTTACGTGTGACTACCTGGGGTGCTGGTAAGTTGAAGGTGTCATATATCACGTCCATCACGTCTTCTCCTTGTGGGGCGCTGTCAGTGTCATCTGACAGTCTTTTTCTGATCTGATTTAGATGTCTCTTATGTGAGAACCGTGGTCCTTTTATGATATAGACCATCGATCCGATCCTCTTTTCAATTGTACCGGGTTCCCAGAACGATGCATTGTTTTTGAACATCTTAAAATATACCCTATCTCCTGGGTTGTATTTTTTCTTCGGTACCGTAGAGATTCGGTCATAATTATTATGTTTAGGTAATAATTTATCAAACACGGACTTCACATTCCGCGCAAACATCATCTCTGCGGGGGATAATGATGATGCTATGTTCATGTTTTTTGTAATTCTATATATCTGTAAGAATTGTTGTAAAGCCTTCTCCTTAGGAGTATCACTGGCCTTTTTTAATGCTCTTTTTAATGTGTCTACGAAGCGTTCCGTCTGGCCGTTTGACCTAGGATGATACGGGGGCGTCGTTATATGTCTGATTTGAAACGTCGCGCAGAACTCCTCAAAATCTGATGACGTGAACTGCGTCCCATTATCACTCACCAAACAATCCACTACCCCAAAACGGGCAAATAGTTCATGTAGGAATCTTATCGTAACCTCTGACGTGGGACTCTTGCAACGTAGTACCTCGGGCCACTTTGAAAAACTGTCGACTACGATTAAGTAGTAAAATCCTTCCAATGGTCCCGCGAAATCCACGTGAATTCTTTCCCACGGACGGTCGGTCTTTGGCCATGGGCTATGCTTTATATGCGGTGCTTTTGCCGCTAAGGCACAGCCTTTACAAAGCTTTACTGCTTTTTCAATGTCATTGTCCATACCTGGCCAGTACACAAAACTCCTCATTAACCCCTTCATCCTGGTTATCCCTGGATGGCCAACATGAAATTCTTTCAGAATTTGCTTTCGTAGTTTTTCTGGGATGACCACCCTTTCGTTATGCATGAGTACGTCATCACAGAGTAAGAAACTCTTTGCCGCATGTAAATCCTTATCTACCAATTTCATTTTTGTTCTGGTGATAAATTCATCCTCTTGAGCTTCTTTTTTTATCTCGTATAGTGTCACCGGGAGCTCTCTCACTGCGTTGCACAAAATCTCTTTAAAATCTCCTTCTGTTTGAAGAGACGCAATCACTGTGTCTTCTAGAGTCTCTCTCTGTTTTGGCACTAATCTCGACAATCCATCTGCATGATAGATTTTATTTGAATGCAAATGTTGCATTTTAAAGTTGTAGTTTAATAAGATAGTTCCCCATCTTTGTAGTCTATTAGCTGTATATACAGGTAGGCCTTTTTTAGATCCATAAATTGTAATTAGCGGCTTATGGTCTGTCTGTAAGGTAAATTGTCTACCATGTATGTATCGGTGAAACTTTGTTACTGCAAATATTATTGCTAGGGCTTCTTTCTCGATTTGAGAATACTGTTTTTCCGCTGGGAGCAAGGTCCTTGATGCATGTGCAATGGGTTTATGGGTTCCATCAGGCATTTTGTGTAGGATACATGCTCCTAAACCATATGAACTAGCGTCGCTAGCTACGATTATGTCCAATTCTGGGTTGTAATGTGTTAGAAATAACTCTGACGTAAGTCTTTCTATGATTTTATTAAATGCATCATGACATTCAGGTGTCCATACCCAGGCTTTACCTTTTTTTAATAGCTCATTTAATGGAGCACGCAAATTATGCATTTCTGGGATAAAAGCCTGGTAGTAATTTGCTAGGCCCAGAAAACTCTGTAATGTCATGACGTTTTCTGGCGCCGGCATGTTTTTTATTGCGGTAGCCCTTTCTGGGTCTGGTCTTCTGCCGTCCTTGTCGATCACATGACCCAGATATTTTATTTCCTCCAGGAAAAAATCACATTTTTCTTCTTTTACTTTGAACCCATAATCTTGGATTCTCGCAAACACTTGATTTACATGTTTTTGGTGTTGTTCGATATCTTTGCTGTTAATCAAGATGTCATCGAGATACGCTATTGCGAAATCGAGTCCGCCCAGCATTGTGTCCATTACTTGTTGGAAAATGGCTGGTGCGACGTTAACTCCGAACGCTAATCTTTCGAATTTATATAAACCACGATGTGTGTTTATACATAACAGCTTAGAACAATCTTTATCCACCGGTATTTGTAGGTATGCCTCACTTAGGTCTATTTTTGAAAAAAATCTTCCTCCATTTAAGCTTGTAAACACTTCTTCCGGGGTATGGAGTGGGTAGTGATAGTCCGCGAGGGCAGTATTCAGTCCTGTTGAAAAATCTGCACATACACGAATCTCATTAGATTTTTTCTTTACATAAACCGTGGGTGCTGCCCACTGGCTGTGTTGTACTTTTGATAAAATACCCATCTTTACCAGTCGGTCTAATTCAGCGTTTATTTTTTCAATCGAGGCGAAGGGTACTTTCCTTTCTTTCCTAAATACCGGCAGTACATTTTCTTTTAGACGGAATTTTGCAGTCATTTTAGTGCAGCATCCAAGACCGCCAGAAAAAACCTCTGGAAACGAGTTTTTTAATTCTCGTTGTAGTTTTTCCGATTCTGTTGCGCGACTATTTATTTTTTTACAAAATGTATTTATCGGCAACTTCCATAAATCAAATGCCTGCATAAAATCTGAACCAAAAAGATTATTCGAATCCTTCAGTACCAGTAGTTTGAGTTTTTTAGTATTTCCCATTAGGGACACATTTGTGATTAATTCTCCTTCAAATGTAATTCTTTCACCAGTAACTGTGCTTGCCAGCCTGTTTGTTCTTGATAGAGTAGGTTTATTTAATCTCCTCCATGTATGTAAATTTATAATGGAAACGTCTGAACCAGAATCCAATTGCAATTTTATATTTTTATCCAGGATTTTCACCTGTACATATTTTCTTATGTTCATGCCAGTTTCCTTCTTTGTCCTAGTGGCTTGAATCCGCATTTTATTTCCTCTGCCCGTTCTGCAGTGCGAACTTTTATGTCCAACTTTTTTGCATTTCATACAGGTTTTAAAACGGAATGGGCACTCATTGTACCAATGTGGATTACCACAGCGTGAACAAGGGCTTGGTGGCAATTTATTTATTTTTTTACTGGTTTGGTTTGTCTTTGTTACATCAAAATTATTATTTCTTATTTTTCTATAAGGTTGAGCTTTTGTTTTTTGATGTACCTTTTTTATGTGCGCATTGCCGGACAATTCAATGTCTTCTGAGTCCTGTTTTACATTTTTTTTGTAACTGCGCGATATTGTTTGTATCAGAAATTCCAATCTTTCATCATACTCCTTTTTGTGTAATAAAATATTTTGGTTCTGTTGTAATAAAAGCTTTTGAAATCTTTCCTCAGTTTGTTGTTGCTGGGAGATTTGGAATTTCATTAGTTCGGCGATTATAGACTTAATATCTTCCATATTCAACCATTTAGTTTCTGATTTTATTTAGAAAATTAATATTTTCTTATTATCTTATGATTTTATAAGAGTTCTTTTCTTTAAATTAGCGTTTGCTAGGCGCCGTTTTAATTATGAAAAAGATTATGAAACTTTTCCTTTTCTCTATATACGCGTATATTCACTTATTTTTTTATTTTGAAAATTAATATTTTCTCGTTATTTAATGAATTTATAAGAAGTTCTTTTCTTTAAATTAGCGTTTGCAAGACGCCCTTTTAGTTATGAAAAGATTATGTAATGTTCTTTTCTTATACACGTTTTTAATTTTAACGAAGAGAAAAAAAAATCTGTTTCACAATTAATTCTTTCTGCATTTTAAAATATTTCAGTACAAGTCGGAAAAGAGAGAGAGAAAATAAAACTGACCTTTTTTTTATCGTGCGTCATTTTTTTTTTATGAAGTAACGCACGTGTGTTCATTTCATGTTTTTGTTTCTTTTATCTGTTCTTAAAATGAAAGCACGTGGTGTCGGTTTCATTTTTTTTTGTGTGTGTGCTCGTCAAATAAACTCGCTGTGACGTTCGTCTAAAAAAAACAATACTCGCTTAATCTTGGTGTTCGATATTTCTTTTGTTTTGTTTTTTTTAGTTTTCCAACCCAGAGAAAAAAACGCGCATTCAATTTCAGTTGTTTTTGTTATTTGTTTTTGTTTTTTTTTAACTAGTTTTCCCAAACTAAAGGAACGCGCACCCAATTTCAAGCTGTTTTTTTTTTTTTCGATAAGCAGTTTTAAAACGTAGAGCACATGTCTATTTCAGTTTTCTTTTTCTTAAAAGAAAACAATTTTCTCGCACTTAAGAATTCAACGTGTTTTTTTGTTTTTGTTTCAGTTGAGTTCTCTTTTCTTCTCTCGACCGTACGGCAAAAACCTTTGTTTTTTTTTGTTTTTTTTGTTTTTTACGTGCGGTTTCCTGCATTAACTGTATTTTCAGTTTTTTGACCCAAGAGTTCGAATTGCCTCGTCGCCATTTGTTGTGGACCTGGGTAAAGCTGAATGAATGACACAGGAACACATGGTTTAAATGAACAAAGGTATATATTATATAATAGAAAGAAAGATATTACAAGGAGATGTTGCTCTCAACCGCCATTGCTGGTTTGCCTGGGAAGAAGAGAACAAGTGTCACGTGCTTCCCGTATTTATAAGGTGGACGAGTCCATTAGTTCTCTGTAGGTAGGTACAGCACCATAACACTTTCTTTCTTTCTTTTATTCCTTCTTTTCTTTCTTTCTTTCTTTTATTCCTTCTTTTCCTTCTTTTCTTTCTTTCTTTCTTTTATTCCTTCTTTTCTTTCTTTCTTCCTTTCTTTCTTTCTTTCTTCCTTTCTTTCTTTTATTCCTTCTTTTCTTCGTTCTTTCTTTCTTTCTTTTTATTCCTTCTTTTCTTTCTTTCTTTCTTTTATTCCTTCTTTTCTTCGTCCTTTCTTTCTTTCTTTCTTTTATTCCTTCTTTTCTTTCTATCGTCTTTCTCGCCACCATTTTCTTCTCTCTTTCTTTCTTTCTTTTATTCCTTCTTTTCTTCGTCCTTTCTTTCTTCCTCCCCTCCTCACTTCTTTCCTTCCTTCCTTTCTTTCTTTTTTTGTGGGTGTCTATTTACTTATCATCACTGTGGTTGTATATAGATAGGTGTATTTCTTTCTTTTCTTCGTTCTTTCTTTCTTCCTTCCTTTCTTTTCTTTCTTTCTATCGTCCTCCTCGCCGCCATTTTCTTCTCTCTTCCTTTCTTTCTTTTTTTCTTTCTTTCTTTCTTTTATTCCTTCTTTTCTTTCTTTCTTCCTCCCCCTCCCTCCCTTCCTTCCTTCCTTCCTTCCTTTCTTTGGTCTTACATAACGGGTCAACCTAAATATGACAACTTGACAAAGATCAATAATGCTCTTTCTTCTCTCGCTGGGCTTCATCATAACAAAGATCAGGTGTGCATTACGTGTCCGGACGACCAACTTTTAATGACAACCTGAAGGATATTATTATTATAGACGGCCATTTTTTTTTTAATTTTATATTTATTTATTCATTTTATTTTATTTGTTTTTGATGTTCGGTTCTCTAATTATTATCAATCGCCCCCCCCCCCCCTAAAAAACACACTCACATATGCATAGTGTTATTTGTAATAAGATATTATGCTCTTACATATGTAACTGAGCACTCTGGAAATTTCTCCTATATAAAAACACGGCATTATATATATATATATATATATATATATATATATATATATATATATATATATATATATATATATATGAAGCAATCCAACAAAAGATATAAGCGTCAACTAATATCTTATAATTAGTGAAACATCCGGATAAAAAACTGAAGCTCAATATACTGGATAGAGCATTCATATTATAATATAAAATGAAGTAATAAAATAAGGTGTCAATCAAATTTTATTAGAATTCAAAGTTCATGCAAAGCATCCTTAAGTCCTTAGCTCATGAGTTTTCAAAGATAATTCTTCTCTTCAGAGGACCATTCCCGCAGTTATACTACTACAGGCAATAAAATTACGCTTTGAAAATATATAAAATTATATACACAAATACATAAAAATACATAACATCAAAACATATCAACCCAAAAACATACTATCCAGTATATTGAGCTTCAGTTTTTATCCGGATGTTTCACTAATTATAAGATATTAGTTGACGCTTATATCTTTTGTTGGATTACTTATATATATATATATATATATATATATATATATATATATATATATATATATATATGGCTACTATTTCCTTCCTTCAACCCACCATGTCAACCCTATATGTCCACGTACTTGCATGACATTTTTCTTCATATTATCACCCTGAAGAAGTCTTACAAATAAAGACGAAACGTTGATGAACACATAAAAACTTCCTTTTTGGTTTTTCCTTTTTCATTTCCCATATATATATATATATATATATATATATATATATATATATATATATATATATATATATATATATATATATAATATGAGACTAAAAGTATACTTTTAGAAAATTGAACCTATAGTGAAATAATTTAAGCTCAATATACGAGATAGAGCAATTATAAAGATAAATGAAGGAAGAGTCTCCACGAAATCTCTTTTTGCATCTTTAAATCTTTCGCCACCGGACACTTTGTCAACAGACATTTTCACAACTGGACAGACTCTATATTTTGATAACCTTCTTATGCACACATTTTTACTTTCCATTACTTTATATTGTTTCTTAATTTTTTTCAAATTTTGAATGTTGGCTATTCCCTTGCCAACTTATCCATTTATGTAATTCCTCTGATGATAAGATTTTAATCTTTAAAAAGCTTGGCTTAAGGAAAGAAAAATAAACATGTTTTCATCGAGTACACCTTGCATTGAACAATCGAAGATGAAATAGATTTGTCATTCGCACATCTTTTATATATATATATATATATATATATATATATATATATATATATATATATATATATATATATATATATATATATATATATATTATATATGAAAGATAGGGCGTTCATTTTAAAGCATAGGTGGGTCAGAATTATTAATATTGAAAATACGAGCCTTTATCAATGCAAGATTAATTAATTGTTATTTTATTTTAATCTTATTAATTTCGGAATAAAATTCCATCATCAGAGTTGACCAGTATTGTGTCATTTTTTCAAAAAATAAAAATAAACAAACTTTTTTTGTTTTTTAATATAACGTCCTTGTAATGGGTGTTATCTAAAGTGTAGTCTTGGCGGTTATGAATTCAAATTATGTTTGTCGAACGAAGATGCATTGGCATGCTGGTAGTTAAAAAAGGTAGGTCGTTCATTTAAAAGCATTGGTGGGTCAGAATTATTAATATTGAAAATAGAAGCCTTTATCATATATATATATATAGAATTATAATATATATATATATATATATATATATATATATATATATATATATATATATATATATATATAGCACTGGATGAAGTGAAAGAATGAAATAAGGTGCGAATCAAATTTTATTAGAATTCAATGTTAAACCAAAGTACTTTAAAGTCCTGAACTCATGAGTTTTCAAAGAAATTGTTGCTCTTTGATATCTTTCTTGAAGCTGTTTTAAACTTTATGACTTGAATGAACTGTATAAGTTTAACAAAAAAGTGTGTTTTGGGCCGATATATTTGATGTTTTATATACTTTTATGTATTTTTTATATATATTTTTTTAATATTTTCAAAGTTTCATTTTATTACCTGCAGTAATGTCATTGCGGTAATGGTCCTCTGAGGAGAAGATTTTCTTTGAAAATTCATGAGTTAAGGACTTTAAAGTACGTTGATTGAACATTGAATTCTAATAAAATTTGATTTGCACCTTATTTTATTCTTTCACTTTATCCAGTGCTATTAATGCTCTATCCAGTATATTGAGCTTCAGTTTTATCCGGATGTTCACTAATTAAATATATTAGTTGCCGCTTATATCTTTTGTTGTATTACCTTATATATATATATATATATAATAATATATATATATATATATATATATATATATATAGAGAGAGAGAGAGAGAGAGAGAGAGAGAAGACACTATATTAGGGAGTGAAACGGGTGGAAGGGGAACTGGATTAGTGTCTTATACATATAGTTTGAATTTCATTAAAATTGGATATACGTATTTTAAGTTTTAAGGGGGTTCTGCCCTGAGCTGGATCAAATAGAGGTTGGGGTATGCAGATATTCGGCACATGGAGAGTAACGTAGAGATTAGAGACCACTTCCATTGTCTTCCCAGGAGAATTTTATGCATTTCATAAAAATAGGATAAATTTGAAGTTTAAACAGGTGTTCTGTCCCATGGTTCCCTTAGGTTAAAAGGGTACTTAGAGATTCGAGACTACTTCCATTGTCTTCCCCAGAAAATTTTATACATATCATTTAAATTTCATAAAAATAGGATAATTTTTAAGTTTAAACAGAGTTATGCACCCATAGTTCCCTTAGGGTAACATTTGGATATTCGGAAACACTTCCAATACCTTCCCCGGTAAATTTTACATAAGAATACACTTTTAGATTTTATGTAGATTCTCTAACCTTTTTTTCTATAGGGAACACACAAACATCACACAAACATCACAGACATTGAATTATATATATAGATAGATAGATAGATAGATAGATATTGTTTTTACAAGTATTTATTTTCTTTCTTCTTTTTTAAATGGTTATGTATTTGATTTGGAAATTAAAAAAGTAACATGGTAAAAAAAAAAAAAACGTTATTTCTTTCCCGTTCATATTATTTTCCAGCATGTATCGCCGAAAAACAGTAGAATAAAAATTTCTGTAATTCAATGGCTAGGCAAAATCAAATATCGATTTATTAGATGCAATGCTATATAAGTCTAACTTCGAAAAGAGTAGAATGTTTGAGTGTGTCTGTCTATGGCTCTGCCCCCCCCCTCTCTCTCTCTCTCTCTCTCTCTCTCTCTCTCTCTCTCTCTCTCTCTCTCTCTCTCTCTCTCGGTTTCCCACCCCCTCTTCCGTCACGTACGCGCATATGTGCGCTCTGTTTTTTCTGTCACCGACGCGCAAGCGTTCACACATACTCTCTATCGATTGGTCAGAGTACACAGTGATGTCCATGCTGTAACAGGTGCTCTCCCCCTCTTACCCAAATAAACAGCACAGATGCAAACTCACCTTAGAACAGACATATATATTTATCGACCGACGTTAAGTTAACAAGTGTTACCTTGATATTTGAAAATCATTCGTCATCACGATTCAGCGGGTGTATCATCTCTATATAATTAAAATCCTGTGAACACTTCTCATTTGCCCATTGTATGTATTTCTCGCCTCTACGTGACTTAGAGATTGTGATTTTTATTATTTACCAATAATCGCTTATTTATTGAAATAAAAAAATGCAATAACCCCGCCCCACCGAGTAGCAGCAAAATCCCACCCTCTTCACTGTAGAGGTCCCTAAATGCCAGAGGATTTTCTACTCTGAAAGCTATGTATGTGTTTCTCGTCTCTACGTGACTTAGAGATTATTA
Organism: Sepiola atlantica; assembly: GCA_963556195.1. Taxonomy (NCBI): domain Eukaryota; kingdom Metazoa; phylum Mollusca; class Cephalopoda; order Sepiida; family Sepiolidae; genus Sepiola; species Sepiola atlantica. Next base: position 11,448,498 of record OY744546.1, read on the forward strand.
GTTTTATTATTTATAATGAACCTTTTGATTATTGAAATAAAAAATGCAATAACCCCGCCTAGCAGCAAAATCCCACCCCTTCAGTGTAGAGGTCTCTAAATGCCAGAAGATTTACTCCGATAGCTATGTATGTGTTTCTCGCCTCTATGTGACTTAGAGATTATTAGTTTTATTATTTATCATGAACCTTTTGATTATTGAAATAAAAAATGCAGTACCCCACCTAGCAGCAAAATCGCACCTCTTCAGTGTAGAGGTCCCTAGATGCTGAAAGATTTTCTACTCTGATAGCTTCTTTCCTCGAATCGCGTTCATTTGGAGTCCCCTTCCTGTTCCTTGTTTCTCCGACTGTACTAACGCAGAAATTTAAATTTAACGGGAACAAACATCTTGCTGATTGTCACTTTATAAATCTGGCCATTATACGCTTCAGTGACAATATGCCTTGTTTATGGTGAATACAACTTTTTTTAAGTATAAAGTACAAAAATATAACTTTTAAAAGTCTATTTAAAATAATAATTTAATTACGAAAGTAAATCCACCACAATGCATTTCGGCTTCTTCGTAAACAAGCCAGCCATTTTAATATTTCGTTAAAGTGTTTTTATATCAATTTAAATATTTCCTTATAACAAAAAGGAGGGGGGGGGGTTAAAGGATTTTTTGGTTTTGTAAATATTTTGGGGAAGTTTTTAAAATATGGACTTCATCTGAAAGACAGAGTCGCTTCCCTTGCACAAACTAATTTAAGAAAGTTTTGCTAGAGTTACGCCCCCTTGCAAACGCATATCTATTTTTCTAAGTTTTCGATTTAAATTTGATTAATTTTTTTTTTTTTTACATTATTCCCTCTTCTTTATTTGCATTGCCTTAACATCTGTCATACGCCTACCTTCTAGATGTTATCTTTCTAATTAAAAAATAGAAACCTCGTCAATTGCCGAGAAATCGATCATAAACAAAAATATACAACTTTTACCAAACGCATTAAAATTTAATTTTTTACCGACTTGTTATAGTTTTAAAGTCCTGAAACTGTTTTCAATTTTTGTTTAATTTCAAAATTTGTTACGTTACTGTCACTTAGCCGAAAACGATTAAATCAAAGATGGTGGTCGATTTTTTTTTTTGGGGGGGGGCGCTAATTTTACGCTTAAAAGATAGTAAAAAAGGGTTACGGTGCAACTAACCCCTAAGTCTGGGGAGGGGTTGTCAGTCGGATTAGGGTGGTAAGTAGGGGGGTATATTACTACTATATGCTTTACCCATACCGACCCTGACTAATAACTCTTATTCTTATCATTTTCTATTTATCTTCCTCCCACAAGGTAAGATGTGACACAAGGTCGGGAAAGTGGGAAAGAACCAGCGCTCGAGAATTTGAGCACTCTGGCTGTTTAAAAATTGCCTGAGCAGCCCCGTCGGCATTCCCCGGTAGGGGCGCCTCAGACAGTAAGCAATAAACTTACTCTTCCCCAAAGTGGGGAGGCAACGCCTGGGAGGGTGCACCTCCTAGAACTGCACAGGACCGGCAACCCCCAATAGACCGGCGTAAATCCAGACCCAAAGGCTCGGACGATACTGGTTTTATTAGGCGGGTAAAAACCTCTTATTCTTATCGTTATTATCAGCTTTTCTTTTTCTTTTTGACCTATTATATCCCTTTTTACCTATTGTAGCCCTTTTTACCTATTATAGCCCTTTTTTACCTATTATAGCCCCTTTTTTGCCTATTATAGCCCTTTTTACCTATTGTAGCCCTTTTTTTTTACCTATTATAGCCCTTTTTACCTATTATAGCTCCTTTTTATCTATTATAGCCCTTTTTACCTATTGTAGACCTTTTTTGACCTATTATAGCACTTTTTACCTATTATAGCCCCTTTTTACCTATTATAGCCTCTTTTTTTTACCTATTATAGCCCCTTTTTACCTATTATAGCCTCTTTTTTTTACCTATTATAACCCTTTTTACCTATTGTAGCCCTTTTTACCTATTGTAGCCCTTTTTTTACCTATTGTAGCCCTTTTTACCTATTGTAGCTCTTTTATATCTATTATAGCCCTTTTTACCTATTGTAGCCCCTTTTTTGCCTTTTATAGCCCTTTTTTGCCTATTATAGCCCTTTTTACCTATTATAGCCCTTTTTTGCCTATTATAGCCCTTTTTACCTATTATAGCCCCTTTGTTGCCTATTATAGCCCTTTTTACTTATTATAGCCCTTTTTATCTATTGTAGCCCGTTTTACCTATTATAGCTCCTTTTTATCTATTATAGCACTTTTTACCTATTGTAGACCTTTTTTGACCTATTATAGCACTTTTTACCTATTATAGCCCCTTTTTACCTATTGTAGCCCTTTTTACCTATTGTAGCCCTTTTATTACCTATTGTAGCCCTTTTTACCTATTGTAGCTCTTTTTTATCTATTATAACCCTTTTTACCTATTGTAGCCCCTTTTTTGCCTTTTTTACCCCTTTTTTGCCTATTATAGCCCTTTTTACCTATTATAGCCCTTTTTTGCCGATTATAGCCCTTTTACCTACTATAGCCCCTTTTTTGCCTATTATAGCCCTTTTTACTTATTATAGCCCATTTTACCTATTGTAGCCCTTTTTACCTATTATAGCTCCTTTTTATCTATTATAGCCCTTTTTACCTATTGTAGACCTTTTTTGACCTTTGATAGCACTTTTTACCTATTATAGCCCCTTTTTAACTATTATAGCCCCTGTTTTTACCTATTATAGCCCCTTTTTTTACCTATTATAGCCCTTTTTTTACCTATTGTAGCCCTTTTTTTTACCTATTATAGCCCTTTAGTTTACCTATTATAGCCGTTTTTTACCTATTATAGCCCATTTTTTACCTATTGTAGCCCTTTTTACCTATTGTAGCCCTTTTTTTCTTGATTATAGCCCCTTTTTTTATCTATTATAGCCCTTTTTACCTATTGTAGCCCTTTTTTACCTATTGTAGCTCTTTTTACCTATTATAGCCCCTTTTTACCTATTATAGCCGTTTTCACCTATTATAGCCCATTAGTTTACCTATTATAGCCCTTTTTTTACCTATTATAGCCCTTTTTACCTATTATAGACTTTTATTTACCTATTATAGCCCTTTAGTTTACCTATTGTAGCCCTTTTTTACCTATTGTAGCCCTTTTTTTTACCTATTATAGCCCCTTTTTGCCTATTATAGCCATTTTTGCCTATTATAACCTCTTTTTTACCTATTATAGCTCCTTTTTTTACCTATTGTACCCCTTTTGTCCTATAATAGCCCTTTTCCTCTTTCCTACGCGCTGCGTTTTTTTCCAAACCGCCATATACTTGGCAGCATCTCGTGTTTCGTTTTTTATATATTTTACGTTCTTCTCAATAAATTTCAAATAATTTCTGAAGATGTTCGTACATTCAAACGAAACCGACCAATCTCTTGTTAGTTATTCTTTTTTCCTGTGTTTAAGTTATTTATTCCATTTTATCTTTCACTTAAAATTATAAAATTACATCAAATTTATTGAACTAAATGTTATGTATACTGTAATATTGTTTGTTTATGTAATTATATATATATATATATATATATATATATATATATATATATTATTTCATGTATTCACATAAAATGTTATAAGGGGATATAATTTTTTTATGTATCAATTTTCAGTATTTACTTCAACAGTGCTGGATACGTGAGTAGAGCTAGGTAGTAAGTTATGAAAATATACTTATGGCAATAAGCTACACAGAGGCTTCCGCGTTTCATCCCCGGGGGAATCGTCAGGCTAAAATGCATGGAGTTAGTTTTGCAGGTGTTTTTATAAGCACATCTAGCTAGTTAACCAATCATATTCTTTGTTGTTCTTTTAGCCAATCGTTGTGCTTCTCACAAACAAAGGTTCGGTTGATTTTACTTCCTATTCCCTATTCTATTGTTCTGTTTTCTATAAAATGACTCATCCATGTTTCTTTGTTGTGTCAGTATAATTGGGGAACTTATTTTAACACGTGCTTGCTTGTACTTTTATTTTATGTTTTATTTTAAAAGTTTTTAGGTTTTAATTTAATTTGGTTTATATTTATTTATTTGTTTATTTATTTATTATGTATTGTTAACCTAAGGTAAATTTTATTCTGTGCAAGCAGTTGTTTGCTATTTTACTTCTACAGTTTAATGGGTTTTGAGGGTCTTTAAAGTTTAGGATTTCAAATTTCTCATTCAGACATAATCTACACAGGTCGTCTAAATTTCTACATGTACTGGCCTGTCGTATTATTTTCCATTACAATTATTGGTGAGCGTCCACTGTCTTTGAGCTCCCAATAATGGTTTGCTAAAATAAACAAACGTTTTAGTTTAGCAAACCATTATAGGGAGCTCAAAGACAAAAAGCAAGAAACTCTGAAGATGTAGTATATCTCCGAAATTAATAAGATAAATGTCAAAAAAAAAAAGAAAGAAATATATCTTGCATTGAAAAGGGCTTTTATTCTCAATTTATAATATATATATATATATATATATATATATATATATATATATATATATATAGATAGATAGATAGATAGATAGATAGATAAAGTAAACATCCACAGGATACAAATCCAAAGAATTTCAACTGGGCTTATAAAGAGTGCTCAATATCAAATATATATATATATATATATATAAGTAAAAGATGAGAATAAAGATTGTATGAAATACAATATTAAGTCATCAGTTGTTCAAAACAAGGGGTTCAAATAGAAGAAATGTTATTATTCCTTCCATGGCTTTTCAAAGAATGAAATATTATCGTCAGGTGATTTGAAAGCCATCGTTTTAAGCAACTGATGACTTAATATTGTATTTCATACAATCTTTAATCAAGTAAAAACTTGTTTATATAATTGCTCTATCTTGTATATTGAGCATCAATTTTCCATGATAGGTTCTACTGTAAAGGTATACATTAAATATATATATATATATATATATATATATATATATATATATATATATATATATATATATATATATATATATATATATATATATGAACGTTTATGTTTTTGTCTTTTAAGGGAAGTGGGGTCTGATCAACTCTGCTGGGAAGCCATGAAATTAAATACTGTCTTGTTTTTAAATTCCCGAAACAGTTTTTCATGGTAAACAACTGATGATCCCTTAAATAATGTTAGAAGCAAACTAATATAATAACTGTAAAAGTTAAATTGACTTACATAAGTGATTTTCCACTGAACGACTTGGGACTTAAGTTTGTTTTTTTTTAATATAGTTTTAAGGGTTGAGAAACTTCCAAGACTATATATATATATATATATATATATATATATATATATATATATATATATATATATATATATATATATATATACTTATGGATTGAGTTCTCTGGTAAAGTAAATGCCGATTTCCACTTAGTGTAAAGTAATAATCGTCTGCAAAGAATAAATTTCTTTTGGTTACTGGTAGCGTGGTAAGCATATGTAAACAAAGAAAATACAAATAGTGCTGTAGTCAGTGACGAGTTTGTTTGCGCATGGAATAAGACACTTAACTGCTGATCACATTTGTATGTGACTTGGTGTTCAGGTTTCGAGTCTCGCCGTGGATACGGTAGCTAACGTCTAGCCACACTGATGAAGCGTAGATAACAAAACAGCTGTCTGCGTGTAACTATATATGACACAAGCGAATAGTGGATGATCAATATTATATATTGGGATATGTTATGGGTCAAAAACATATAATGTGATATTGAATGAATGTCCTACAAGTGAAACGAACAACACGTGACATAAATATGGAGACATTTATATATGTAGAAGTGTTTACTTCTCCATATTGAACACTAGTAAACTCAAATAAAATAATTCACCCAATCTAATACCCACATTAAAATATATATATATAAATATATATATATACAGGGTGATTCATAAGTCACTTAGCTATTTATTTTTTAAATTCTAAAGTTAAAAAATACGGTAATACAAAACAAAAAGTTTATTCAACAAATTCATTCATGGGAGTTAAAAATTACAGCAGATTTTCAAAATTTACACCTTCGTTCTGCATGTATAGCTCCATTCTTTTTTGCAAGGAATTTACGACTCTTTGTAGCATATTTGATTGATTATGGTGTTGTGCGAAGGAGGCTTTCTGTTCACGTTTCCATTGCCTTTCAACAAGTGTGGGAGATTCATCAAATTTGGCCACAGGAATAACAATAAAAATTCGCTCTTCAATTGTAAATGACATTTTAAATAGCTAAGTGAAGTGACTTATGAATCACACTGTATATATATATTATAATATAGAATGAAGTAATAAAAATACATCAAAATATATACAAAAATACATAAAAATATATAACATCAACATTTTGGGTTGATATATTTGATGTTATATATTTTTATGTATTTTTGTATATATTTTTATATATTTTCAAAGTGTAATTTTATTACCTGTAGTGGTATAACTGCGGTAATGGTCCTCTGAGGAGAAGAATTATCTTTGAAAACTCATGAGTTAAGGACTTTAAGATACTTTGCTTGAACCTTGAATTCTAATAAAATTTGATTGACACCTTATTTTATTACTTCATTTTATACTATAATATTAATGCTCTATCCAGTATATTGAGCTTTAGTTTTTATCCGGATGTTTCACTAATTATAAGATATTAGTTGACGCTTATATCTTTTGTTGGATTGCTTTATATATATATATATATATATATATATATATATATATATATATATATATATTTATTTATTTATTTATTTATCAAATACAGAAATTCAATGTAACATCAGTACCGTCGGTTTCAAAGCGGGAGGTTAATCCTGATTATCGTCAGCTGATAAACATTTTAGAAATGGTGGAACTTATTCGGTCACGCCTAAGATCACGTAGGACGTGATTTGTGTTAAATGGGGTGGAGGGGGGGGGGGGTTGTTTACATATGTGTGCGTAAGGGGTTAAATTTAGATTCTAATATTAAAATTGTTAATATATAAAAATTGGTTATTAATTAAAATAAAGCAGAAGAAAAGGGGGGGTGTAACCCCTTTATATATATCAAAAATAAGTTCCGCCATTTCTAAAATGTTTATCAGCTGACGATAATCGGGATTAACCTCCCGCTTTGAAACCGACGGTACTGATGTTACATTGAATTTCTGTATTTGATAAATAAATATTTACGCTCTTAATCTTTCGAAATCTCGGATTTCTTAATTAATTGAGCACTCTGCGTGGTTTTTCCTGCCCTACCACACAGTACCTTTATATATATATATATATATATATATATATATATATATATATATATATATATATATATATATATATATATATATTCTTATTCCTTTATATTTCTATTATTATACTTAATTTTATTTTTATGTTTATTTTATTTTTTTATTTTATTTTACTCTATTATATTTCATATTTTTTCTTTTTATTTTTCTTTTTATATATTTTTTTTATTTTTTATTTTTATTTTTTATATATTTTTTTTATATTTTTTATTGTTTATTTTTATTTTCTATTTTCTATTTTATTTTTACTTTTTATTTTTCATTTTTTATTTATTTATCCTTTAATTTCATTTTTCCTTTATATATTCTATTATTATTTTTTATATTTTTTTATATTTTATATTTTATATTATATTTTATTTTATTCTTTATTTTTTGTTATTATTTTTATTTTTATTTTATTTTCATTTTATCCTTATAATTTTTATAATGTTTGAAATGTTTTATTATTATTATTATTATCATCAGTTTATCTTCATGTTTTTATTTTATATTTGTAACTTATTCTTTTCTCTAATATTTGTCTCTGTGTCCCCTCCTGTCAATAGATGTTCCTCTACGACGAACTTGTTATTTTTTCCTTGAATTTTCTGTAAGATGTGGTGCTAAAGGTGCTGATGAAGAGACGTTTTGGAGTGGCTTTGTTAATTTATAAAAAAATAATAAAATAAAATAAAGTATTTCCAGAATGTTTTGGAAACGACCGTACGCCATACTAGACTTGATGTTCTAATTCATTAAATCCTCTTGGTATCTACTAAACGTCCTTGTTTTGAACAACCGAATGATTTGTTTCCCTTTGCAGGTCTAATTATTATTCCCCCGATTTATAAAATCGGGAGACCTATGTTTTGAGTCATTTCCGTCCGTCCGTTAGTCCGTCCGGATTTTACTCCGCAAACATCCATTGAATTTCTCTGAAATTTTGCATGAAGTTGTAACTTTTGTCAGGTTAGAAAGTGACATTCTCCGATTTTTGAAAAAAAATCTAGTTAGCCCCCCAGGGGATCAAAAGGCCCCAAAATGGCAAAAAATGACATTTTTTGCCCATAACTTTCCATCCATCCATTCAATTTCTCTGAAACTTGGCCAAAATGTGGAGGCAATTGTTCCTAATAGAAAATAAGTATCGCTGACCTTGGAAAAAATCTGGTTCGCGTCCCCAGGAGGTCAAAAGCCCCCAAAATGGGAAAAAATGACCCTTTTCTCCCATAACGTTTGATCCATCGATTCAATTTTTCTGAAACTTGGCCAAAATGTAGAGGCAATTGTTCTGGATATAAAATGAGCATGCTTGACCTCAGAAAAATTCTGGTTCGCGCCCTCAGGGGGTCAAAGGGGGGTCAAAAATGCCCCAAATTGCCCAAATTTATTGCATTTTACACTCGCCACATCGAGTCACATACAGAGGGGGACCACGCACGCGCGGCTTGTTTTCATTGACTTATCATATATTTTTGCTCTATCCAGTATATTGAGCTTTCACAATAGGTTCAACTCTCTAAAAGTTTACCTTTTAGTTATAAATTTTCATATATATATATATATATATATATATATATATATATATATATATATATATATATATATATATATATATATATATATATATATATATTATAATATAAAATGAAGTAATAAAATAAGGTGCCAATCAAATTTTATTAGAATTCAAGGTTCAAGCAAAGTATCTTAAAGTCCTTAGCTCATGAGTTTTCAAAGATAATTCTTCTCTTCAGATGACCATTACCGCAGTTATACTACTACAGGTAATAAAATTACACTTTGAAAATATATAAAAATATATACAAAAATACATAAAAATATATAACATCAAATATATCAACCCAACAACATACTTTTTTGTTAAATCTATACAATCCATCCAAGTCATACATTTTAAAAAACATAATCAGGAAAGAAGTCCAGAAGGTTGACTGAAGATTAATCCAGGTGATGAGTGACAGTCCAAATACGAGAAATTGAAAGAACTGAAAAAGTTGTCCAGTCGTGAGATGCATCAGCAATCGATGAAGTAAAAAGTATCCAATGTTTATGTTAATTATTACAACAATAAATAAATCAAATCAAATAATATAAAAAGTTAAATAAACTCACTCAAAATTCCAAAAATTTGATCTGAGCAGCACAAATCAAATCAAAGTTCGCTGGTTAAAAAGGAGAATCCGTTAAATCCGAATTGAATAAAAATAATTAAATTTTGAAAATATTCGCTCTCCCGCGAGCCAAATAAAGAAGACCCTTCTTCCACGGAGCTTCAGTATTTATCCGGATGTTTCACTAATTATAAGATATTAGTTGACGCTTATATCTTTTGTTGGATTGCTTTATATATATATATAATATATATATATATATTATAATGGCTTTTAGTAAGGATAGGACACAATCTCCTGAAGACGTTCGAGAGATCGAAAGCGCTCGAGGAATGGCCCACAACACAACGCTAGGTGCCATACTCCACTGGTTAACACATGAGAACCGCAGAATGTCTCGCCGCATCGAGAGATTGACACGAAAGATTGTGAAAAGAAAGAGCTCTGTGGCCTTCAATGAAGCCTGCATAAACAACGACTTGCTGCCGAGCTATATATATATATATATATATATATATATATATATATATATATATATATATATAATGATAATAATCCAGGTAAAAACATCCACAGGGTAGTAATCCAAAGAATTTCAACCGGGTTTATAAAAAGTGCTCAATATCAAATAGAGCTTTATATATGATTATTTTTATTTACATAGACATGTACTAAATCTGCGACACTGGCATATCGATGTTATCGTTCTCTCCAAATAAGATCTGAGGTTAAGATCGGATTCTAACTCTGCCTGATGAGATCTTAGTTTATAATAAGTGTTGATCGATAACATCGACATGCCAGTGTCGCAGATTTTGTACTCGTTCAATAATAAGAATGGCTGAGTCATTAATGAACATCTGCTAACCCTCACCCACCGTTTTCCAAACTGGATGAATGAGAAGTGAGATTATTTGTTTGCGATTTCAACAATTTTCATCTGTATCTATGTGATTATTGGTGCTAAATTTGGGATATTTTAATGGTTGTGGTAATATGCATTTCCTGTTGTTCTTGGCAGAACAAAACTTATTAAGAATTAAAAATAAAAGCTAAAACAAATCCATACAATTTTAATTGTTATTTATTTATTATTTTTTTTTTTTGGAGGGGGGGGATTTTGTAAAATATTTGTACATGTCCGTGTAAATAAAAATAATCATATATAAAGCTCTATTTGATATTGAGCACTTTTTATAAACCCGGTTTAAATTCTTTGGAGTACTATCCTGTGGATGTTTTAATTGGATTATTATTATTATTATTATTATTATATATATATATATATATATATATATATATATATATATATATATATATATATGTGATTTTATGAAGGCTTACCAAAGCATTCCTTTCAAGACACCAATGATCACCATTAAAGATATTTTTTCTTACAAATACTATTTATTCAAATTAAATGTTTTTTCCTACACGTGTTTCACTACCAAGCAGTTACTTGCTTGGCAGATCATCAGGGAAATTAAATGTCTGGAATACTGGTTTCAACTGCCGACAAAACACAATGTGGCGTTGTAATAGTTGAGGTCACTTAAGAAGAGAAGAGGGAAAAAAATAAAAATAAAAATAAAAATAAAAATAAAAGTCAAACTTAAAAAGCAAGGAAGAACAACGATAAAAAAAGAAGGCCTAGAAAAGTCTTAGAAAAGTAGCTTGTGCATTATTTCTTCCACCAAGCCAACAAGCAAGTAATCGGTCTCAAATACATTCAATAAAACCACAAAACCGGAACAATGTGCGATAATACACTTTCACGTCGGCCGGTACAATGATGAATAAATCCCCCCCCCCCACAAGAAAACAAAAGAACTAAATCATTCAAGATACCGCTCACAAGTTACCATTCCAATCCAATGATAGTATGGGAATTCTAAATCCAACTTCTCACAAAGAAAAGTCAACACAAATGTTCGTCCGAGTTCAAAGAGTCTTATTTCAATTGTTGATTTATTACCCTTCGAAATAAACACACGACGATTTATTCAAGATAATAATGTTCAAGCATCCAAAGCATTTATTTTTTTAGGTCGTTATCCCAAGTGCTCGTAATAAAGTTATATATATATATATATATATATATATATATATATATATATATATATATATATATATATATATATATATATATAATTATAACTGACAATATATGTATTAGCATATACTATCAGTTCCTTTTACTTTGTAGTCTCCTTAAAAGATTCAGCTCAATGATTGTCAATTATTGATAACAGAGCAACTATATATATATGTTTTCATGGTAAACAACTGACGATCCCTTATATATAAAAACATATATAAAAATATATTTATATTAGAGTATATTCTTGGAAGTAAACTAAAATAGTGATTGCAGTAGATTGATTGACTTACTAGACTAAAATCTTTCAACAAAATTTTTTTTTTTTTTTTTTTTTTTTCCCCAGTTTTGAAGGTTAAAAGAACTTCCGAGACTATATATATATATATATATATATATATATATATATATATATATAGTAATCCAGGTAAAGTTTGTATCCACAGGGTAAAAATATCATAAACGCACCAAATATTTTGAATTTTGACGTCTGTTTTGTTCAGAAAAAAAAAAACATTCGTTTCACGTCAGAGACGAAGCACACGTTTTGAATAATAACGTACGTCTATGTTTCGTTCGAAAAAAAAAAAATTACGTCATAGACGCACCGCGTATTTTCAAATATATACTTTTATGTTTTTCTTGAAATCAGTTATTGTGAAAAGTCTTAAAATAAAAAAAAAACGTTAATTTTAAGTTTTTCTTTTTTTCATCACGTTGGATCATTATTTCCATATATATATATATATGAAACAACATTTGCTCAAATCGAAAGACATTTCTTCAAATGGATTTTCATATCTGATGAAAGCGGACCACCGCTTGAAACGCGTTATATAAAATTATAAAATGGTAAAACAACAAAATAAT